>CM033476.1:245260342-245860342 GCA_019447015.1 Hymenochirus boettgeri | reverse complement strand
AGTCATTTTTGTGTCAGTGGCACTTTTTCTTTATTTGATTTTAGAGAGAATCACAATCCCTTTGGGCCTGCTCTATTTAAGCTGACTGTACTTTTTCAGTACAGAGGTTATGCTGTGCCATTCTGACTGACAAACAAATATGCATCCTTTAGGAAAAATAGAATTGAGGGGAAAATCAGTGGTAAACACACAGAAAATTCACTTCATTTAATAGCTTCCCGTTAAAAGCAACAAATCAGTATAGAAATCTGCTATGTCAGAAGCCAAATAAGGTGAATGTCTTCAGTAATGCCACTTTGGTTAAAATGAGAACATAAATGACACATGCAATGGACAACACTAATGGCTCCTAAAAAAAGTCAAAGTAAAAAAAACAAATACCCTCAGGGTCTGTGTAGATGCTCTAGGCAAATAATGTTAACTTTATGAAGCACTGAAAGAACAGTACAGAATAAACAAATTCACTGTCAATATAGTACAAATTTTATAGGACAGCTGATTTTTGATAATATTGCTTAAGTTAGCAAATGTGCTAATGATTAAAATTTACTCAGTGCTTAATTTGATGTGATTTATCATATGGAACATAGAACGTACAGAGCTTCCCTTTACCCCCCTTAGAGACATCCAAATGAAACAAGGAATAAAGTGAAAAGTAGTTCTTAAATTCACCGTAATTTGGTTCATGGCTAAAACTGACACCATTAAAACAAACGAGAAAAAAAACAAACGAGAAAAAAAAAACCTTGTAGGCTTACTTTCTAGGCTAAGGCAGGCTATGCCTCTACAATAAACTATACATGTGATGACATTTCAATTGTTGTTACTTTTTTGTAATTAAATAAATACACAGAACTGTTTTCATTTTGTAAACTCTGATCAGTTTCACAGTATGCACAGATCTGCCAAAAACATTGCCACAATCCAGCCAAATCCCACTTGACATAGTACAGAGTTTTGTGTATGTCTGTAAATATGTTTTCATTAGGGTACATGATGACTAAAATTTTTATATATTACTGACAATGTGTTAATCCACAAATAATGAACTATTAAGGTGGGCAAAAACACTGACATTATTGGCCAAACTGACGTACATATTTTTATTTGTTAATAAAAGAATGACGTATTATTACAACTATATATATGTTTTGTTCTGGTAAATCCTCTTTTGCTTATAAAGGCCTCAACATGTGTATGTATGTCTAGAGAGCAGGCTCCATAATTGATTTTTTTTTTTTGCTAATGTGGGCATAGACATCTGTGGCCAAGGAAAGTACAATTACAGTATTTTATTGATTGACTCACCTAGTTAGTTTGGCCAGTATTTATCCAGTCTTAGTTCCATTTTTGTTCCCAACACCAATTACACCTGTATAAAAGCATTTGCTGTTGTTATCAATTAGTTAATTGGTCAATATTCATGTTTACCTATCCAAAAGATATTTTTATGAGAGTGATAGAATGAGGTGTCTAAATAATAAATAGAGATTATATTCAATGTCCACTAAATAATAATGCAGTGTACAATAAATAAGCATTGTTCGTTTGAGTTCTTTCTAAAATAAAAACAATTACACTTTATGTGTTGCAGCTTGTGGCATTTCCTTTTAATTAGTCATATTATAGCTACTCTTTGAAGCTATATTTTATAATGTAATTAATTCTAACAATGGCATATTTATGTTGCTTCAGGTAGTCTTAGCCACAGGCAGACATCTGTTAATATACTATTGCCAGAATCATTTTCTCCTATTCAATTATAATTTACTAAGCAAATAGCTAAAATGATTGCACATCAGGCACTAAGAAACAGGTATCTTTTGCTTCACAGCAATAATAAAATAACAGAGAACTCCTAGGAAGTTGATTTCAATGTCATTGCAAATGGAAAAAAAATTGGTTTAACTGGGATTTTGGTATCCCATTATACTTAACTACAGGGGAATAAAAATAGCACAGAAAAGTATTTTATTTACTTAAATTATAAAAACAGTATAACTATTATTACGTTTACGCTTATCTAAAGAAAAGAGAGGACTTTGGTTCTTTTAAACAAACCTGGGGGAGTTTTTTTAACCTGATACGTTTAAAGAAAAACACTGTTTTCTTGTACAGAAGGCAGAATGGTGAGAGAATGCAATCCCTTCATAAAAAGGAAGGTCCATAGCTGAAAGGTACTGTTGTAGGTATGGCTAGTTATTACCCAGGTATAATATAAGGAGATTTTTGTATCCATCCATTAATTTGTGACATGTACACAATATGTAATTTATCTACTTAAATGCGCATGTGGCCTATGTTATGTGGGGCAGACATCTAGGGATATGAAAACTAGATTAAATCAGTATGATTTCATAGATAGAAAACTGTAAGAAAGAAAAGGCATTTGTCAAAAATTTGGGTGGATTTAAAACACACTGTTAAATAGGAAATATTAGATTAGAAAAGATAGATGACATTAGTTTTAAAAATATATTGTTACGAAGAAAGCAAATGGATTTGGTTATTAAAAACACATTTTTTAATTTTTACAGAATGCCAATCTGGGGACTATACAATATTAAAGGTAAGACAAGGTTATAAGACCCCAGATGATATGTACATATTTACATACCAATAAAGCTGTTTTTAGAAGTGCGATTGATTATACAATTCACTCTTGTATGGACACTTTAAGAAGGATCATATTTGTCTGTATAATAATGTGAACTCACTAGCTGTATGTTTGCAATTACTGTGTACACATATGTTATATAGAATTTCAAACATATATGATAATGATAATTGTCCTTATATAAGATTTCATGTTTAAGAGTTTAGTTACTAGTTATTCAGAAAACAGATGCAGACACCCCAAAACCTTGATACTTTTGGTGTGTTTTCCACAATAATTTTTTTGAATCCAAAATGCTTACAATAATGCTCTCAGATATATTGAACTGTCAGACAAGAGTAATTTTATAGCCTATTACTTTCACCAACCCAATTAGAAGAACAGGGCCTTCCAGGTTTCCCTAGTAGGGCAACTAGTGTGTTTTCCCCCTCGGAAAACATTCTTCAGAGATTATTTGATTATTATTCCTGAACTCAGAAACTTATCAAAGAAAATGTCAACAGTCTAGGTCATTGTTTTATCATCGGCTAAACTGCTGCAGTTATTCAAAACTATATATCTTATATTAACTTGTAATTATTTCTGTTAATTTATTAACACTTAAACTGTTTTTGTATTATGTAAACATTGAACAAGACATGGACCACAACCAACCAAACAGTAGCCAATGAGCTAGTCAAACAAATATATCAAATAACTCACACACATTCATAGTCAGGGTTACTTAAACCTGGCAAGAGAAAGGCAAGTGGACAAACCTCCTGTGACTTCACGTTGATGCCAGCAGGAAGCTTGCAGAGGTTTGATAATGCTGCTCCCATGTGCTGCCTGCGTTATTCAATCTAGTCTTTAGCCACTGCTGTAAATTGTACATTGTAATTGCATTTAATTTTAATGGAATACTTTGCCCTAGGCTTTTGTTTCAGGATGTTGTGGAATGTAAAAATAGAACAGAATATAAAAAATATGAAATTATATAACAAAAAAAAGTGTGTAAACTGTTGTACAAAGAACAATATGCATTTGTTAATACATACTGGCAAAGCAAAGCTTGACTATTTACATTGCATAAAAAAGGGAGGAAATGCAAGTCATAAATACTATGCTGAAAAAGCTAATGGTGGTTAATATTACTGTAACCTGCCTTAGCAGTGTTTTTTTGGCTTTACAAACTTTAAGGTCAATAATAGAGATGGTCGAACTATTGAAAGTTCGGTCCGTTTTCGAACTTTCGAACTATTGTAAAAGTTCGAAAGTTCGAAAACGGACCCATTAAAGTCTATGGGAGGCAAATAGTTCGAAAAGTTCGAGTCAAATACAACTAAAATATTAATGGTAACTTAATGTAAATGGCTGTGGGGCCTGGGAAATGGTCTGGGGAGCATGTTCCAATATCCAGGACTTTCGTAAAATCGATTTTACTCTCACACGCGCTACTTTCGAGCTTTCGCGTTCGAACGTTCGAGGTAACATATGGACATTTTACTCGCAGATTCGATGCTCGCCTATAGGCTTTAATGGAGACTTTACTCGCAGATTCGATGTTCGCGCCTAGATAACATGTACATTTTACTCGCGGATTCGAACGTTCGAACATTCGAACATTCGATAAATCATCGAAAGTCCAGGAAATATCGAAAGTCCGCGTCCGAGATAGTTCGAGAAGTCCGGGTCCGTTCGAACTCGAACAGTTCGGCTCGAACTTAGGTTCGAGTTCTATGCCATCCCTAGTCAATAATAAACTGGTGCATCGTTCGCCAAGTGAACATGTCAGAAGACACATGGATTTCCCTTAAGACTGGAAGAAAAAAAGTCTTAGGAGCTACCAGAAGTTTAGTCTTCTGGTAGAAGACTAAAAACTATAGACTTGGTGATGACAGATTCATTGGGTAGTAAAAAAAAAGCTGGATGAGTTGTTCCACAGATAGTTCCAATTGCCACCTGGAGATGGATCCATGCATACTGTAGCAACTCGCTGAGCTGTAGCTTTAAACATATGCAGGGATGTAAGTTTGAACTCCCTGGTCTAGAGGAACAAGAATGTATATTATGATGGACAACTTAGTGTTTATGAGTAAAAGTAAACAAAAAAAATCCTTAAAAAAGTTGAATGTAAATTGACATTATAGATTTGAATTATCATGGTTTATATTTTACTGCAGTTGAGACAGGAAAGTGAATGTGGGTACACACAGTACCAATCTTTGAAACATGACAGACAGAACCTGTAAGATGTGGCTACACACAGTCCTGAACGTTCTCCATATATAAAGTATATGGAGATTGTTTGGGACTGCCACGCTTCATATGATCGCGGACAGCTCCCTGCACTTTAGAACAGTTGGCTGACTGCAACCAAGGAAAGGTTTTGTCTCATAACAACCGTTTCTGATGTGACGCTGATCGTTTATAAGGTTCATCACGGTTGTTTCGCGGGTATACACAGTACCAATAAAGGACCTATCCCGTCAGTACCGATTGGATTGGCCTTTTATCATTACTGTGTGTACCCAGCTTAAGACTGGACAACTACAACTATAGACAGTTACAGTATATACAATTTTATGGATCTAGTTTTAAAATCCCATGGACTAGCATTAGGATTGTATAAAAAGCAGAGGATTGTAATTACAGGCAATTGAGGGCTGGAATTAGAAAATATAAATTATTATTATATTAAGTTTAAAGAACCCTGAACATAATTAAGATCCCTAAATAAAAAATTGTATTTGCCACTTTTGAATTTTGACCTTTTTTCCAAAATCAATATAGTGTCTGTTGGGCCCCTTGATAACACTATTTTATCAGAATTCCTACTTGCTGTCAATTTACATCATAACTGTTTTAAATGATTTTCAGACGCAAGACAAAAAACATGAAATGATTTTCGGTTGCTAGATTACTAGTGTAATTGTTACTAATATTTGTATAACATTATTACCCCATTTTCCCTTTGTGTTTTCATGTGGCTCCAGCGACCAAAGAATCATGTGCAGGAATCAATATTTTTTTATTAAATTATTAACAGTGTAGACGTGAACTGTGCCTGTTTATTACATGTCTGGGCAGAGCCCTTTGTTTTATTAAGTGTAAAGTATTTTCTTCAGTCTTTTTTGACTGAAACATTTCCTCCTTCTCAGACTGAATAGTAAACAAGTGAAGTGGAATCGAAATCTTTCGCCTTTCCATTTTCAGCCTCTGCTATAATATGTAATCAGATGGTTTGCCTTGTGTTTTCTTTCTGTGATCTGACTGAGAGCATCAAACTGCTGCACAGCATGCAAATGAAATCCCTATCAAAAATAAAAAGACTGGATCATCTCTTCACTTCACATTAATACACACAATTCTCTTGATCAAATGTCCAGTAAATGCCATCTGAGCAGTTTATGTTTATGTTGTTTATTTTTAAGAATAATGTTTATTCAGGTTTTTGTGTTTCTTTCAAGAGAGAAAGAAAGTTGGAGCTCAAAGAGATTGAAAGCCACTCAACCTTAGTGATTTTTTTCTAGTATATTTTGTTACCTAAGCTGGAGAAATCCCTGCTGACTTTATTTGATTGAACCTCTTGCTAAGACAAATTACTTATACATAAGATAATAAATGGTGGGAATTGTATTTATAACTTATGGGCTATTTACTCTTTAAAGGGCATCTATAGTGGAAAAAAAAATTCTTTCTATAATTCCCACCAACCCACAGAGTTCCTTTATTTTCTTCAGTTTCCTCCTCTCTCCCGAAATATATAAGTTAGAAGAAGTCAAGATTTCCAAACACCACTTCTGCTTGAGCTGTCGATCAAATCCCCTAACAGCATGCTAGTGTAGTGTGTAGGCTTACACAGGTTTTACAGCAAGTCTCTCAATGCCTCCTTCCTGCTCACTAAAATGCTTGGCAAATACTGGGTTTAAACAGAAGGAGAATAAAGCAGCTTTCACCAATGTATTGCCTGTCAAAGAGAGATTGGGCTGCAGTGATAAGGCAGGACACGATTTCTCCTAAATGAACACTTCTTATGTAGCAGATAAAATGGTTGTAGCAGTATTAGTCCAGTAGCATATACTAAAAGATGAGTACTAACAGTACTAACAGTACTAACAGTAACTTTTTACAGACAAGCTTTCGAGAGATACACTTCTCTCTTCCTCAGGTCAAGCAGTACTAAAAAACACAGGGCACAGCACATCTTTAAAGTTATTAGAGTTACAACATTTTTTTGGAAATCCTATTATGTTAGGAATGTAAAACAAGGATAAACATATAGGGTGAACTATAGCAAATATATCCAGAACAACAGAGAAACTCTCTACAGGCTTACATACAGAGGTTTTTTTTTTGTTTACAAAGTTTATAGTGATGTGTGGGAGGATAAATGCACATGATTCACAGCCGGACTATGTCAACGGGGGAATGACCAGCGAGGGGAGGGGGAGTGAGGAGCTCTGCAGTAAATCAGACTGTGTGCAAACAAAGAGCCACAGAGAAAGGTGGGAATAAGGCAGCATACACTAACCTTTTATTAGGTCTGGATTGGAGCAATTTAGAAATGTCACTATAGATGCCCTTTAATTTGCCTCTTTATAAAAACAAAAATCCCAGAATGCACTGTAACAACTACAAAGCATGCAGCATGTTTGACATTTAAATTTAAAGTGTGTATCCTATTAATTATAAAAACAGTAAACCTCTGAATGCTGCATGAGTTCAGGGAATTTTTGTGCACACCTTGTGGAGGAATTCCCAAGTGGACCCTGTAGTCATTGGACTTGCCTTTATCCATCATGGCCATGACTATTAGGTCCACCTGGAAGGAGATGCACTGCAGGGGCGGCAGACATATGGCTGAGTAACTCCTTGTAGAAGTGCTGAAGAGGATTGTGAGGGGGGGGGGGGGGGATTATGTTTTCGGGGTCTGGGGGTGCTCTAATAATTAATTTTAGAGGATGGCATGCCTTTTAATAGAAAAGTTAACAGGAGACAGTGTGGTTGTCTAGCACTCCAAGCTCATATTTATTTTCAAAAATAAGTATAATTTTCAGTGCTCTTTATATATATAAAATAGAGTAGTTGAAGGCTAATAACAGAGCTTTCTTAAACAAGTTGCAACATCCAAAATATAAAAACCCCTACAAAGACTGTCAATATTAGTTTAGACCAGAAGAATAAATCTATCAGCAGAGCATTTTCTGTAATATGCTTATGAATCTGTATTGATAAATTGTTTAACCTAAGGTAAGCAGGGGATAATCAGACAAGGAAAATAGGCAAAAACAATAATGACATACATAGTAACATAAACAAATGCTAACATGTTAGGGGACGCTGTTATTAGTGATATATTGTATTTGTGCTGTTTCCATTTTCCTTGTAAACCATTTGAGTTGTTAGTGTACTGCCTTACTGCTCTGGTGCACTGGACGATTCCTATATACTAAAAGAGAGGTGTTGATATGCATAACCCACGGACACAGAAGCTCGAGTGCCATGTCATCAACCCTCCTCCCTGTCTGCACGCCATTGGAGAAGCTGACCCCTACTTGCGCATGTGCGCGCACTCCACAGTTGGAGGAGGGTTAATGATGCAGCAATACCGTTTCCTGGATGGGGGCAGAGAGAGGAAGAGAGAGAGTGAGAGAGGTGGGAGAGAGAAAGAAAAGGTGGGAGAGAGAAAGAGAAAGGGGGGGGGGGGGAGAGGGGAAAGAGAGGGAGGGGGAGAGAGAAGGGAAAGAGTGGGAAGAGGTCTTTAAATGCAGGGTTGAACAATTCTTTAAAGAATCGGGGGTTTTCTAGTATTAAAATATTTCAGAATACAGTACTATGCAGAAGCGTGAACATGCTTGTTTATCCATCCTTCAGCTTGCTCTGTTTGCCATGTTCAAATTTTCTAACAAAACTCTTTCATGATGATATTATTGTCCAATATAATAAGCGGGGAGCTACACAGACCAAGCAAGCATCAGAACAGCACAGAATAAAGCCTGCAGAGCCCTTAGTGGTGGATAGGCACTAAGTGAGTGTTTTAAGAATTTTAATATATGGAAGGGACATTTTAAACTGATTTATTACAGAGATCTTGATCTTAACCTACTTATTTTTTACCTTTTGTTTTAACCCTACCCCTACCCATACCCCCAAGTGCAAGCAAGATAAAAAAAAATGGTATTTTTTTTCTATTACACATTTCTAGATATTGTACTTATTCTCTTTACTATTGAAAAACAAATTCCTTAGATTTTCTTTGCTATGCACTGCTATGGTCAGTAGTGATTTGCCACTTTTGGGTTCTGCAACATTCCTTCTTCTTAGGGGAATGTTCCTAGCGGTAATTTGTTTAATCGCATTGCCTTTTGCTTGGGTCTATCTTTCTCTTATTTTTACTGAGCAGCTGAATCATCCCAAGATCATAAAATGGCAAGACCATAAGGGGCACTATTAAGAATCCTGTGTACAGGAACTCAGAATTAGAAGCTGCTCCAATTTGGATTTAAGTGCAAATGCACATTAATTGCAGTAAGGAAGCCATAGTGTGGGGAAGCAATTAGTTTATTTACTTTTTATTTTTCCTACTGCCTGGAATAAAGTACACACATTCTACATACATTCATGATATGTAGGGGACTAATGGCCTCTGTGTATAGTCGCATCTTATACTTTAGTAAAGGGGGCCGACCATGACCAAGAGAAATTATCTGGTCAGAACAACTGATGCCAACGCCAAGCATTCTTCAGCATCGGAGACACATCGAAAACCAATCCTGTCAGTACCAATGGGATCGGCCGTATATCGCTAATTTGTGTACCCAGCTTATAGAAAGAGAAACACAAGTAAGGAACAGCTGCTGTGTCAATTTGTGCAAGACTATTTTTTATATTAAGAGAAAGCCGAGTGTAGTAATGCAGTAACCACTGGTCGCTAGTACAGGAGGTGGAGACATTTGGGACAATTCTTCCCAATTAAACTGGAGAAGTGGGAATGTGCAAGTGTACTTTTTAATCAGGAAATCAGGCCTGGACACCTATTATAATGAGGCAGAGCTTATGGTGGCTAGACACCACCTCACATAACTATTGAAAGTGGACAAGGTCAGATGTGGGATTACAAGAAATTATGTTGTTTTGATTTTTAAAAAAAATCTGAGATCAATTGCTTACCTTCTCACAG
This sequence comes from Hymenochirus boettgeri, assembly GCA_019447015.1. NCBI lineage: Eukaryota > Metazoa > Chordata > Amphibia > Anura > Pipidae > Hymenochirus > Hymenochirus boettgeri. The sequence goes on along the minus strand of CM033476.1, from coordinate 245,850,563 downwards.
TCACTGAAGCCCATAATCGTTACCTATCTCTGCCACAAGAAAGTCAGCATCTCACACTATTGTGACTGTGCCACCGCTACCAATTACCTACTCTGCATTCTGGAAAATTATTATTGTTATTATTATTGTGGATTTATATAGCAGCAACATCTTCCATAGCGCTTTACAATTACATGTATACATTCACATCAGGCCCTGCACTGAAGAGCTTACAATCTATGCAAATTTATTTAAGACATACATCCTATCAGTATGTTTTCATTATTGTGGGGGAAACCGTAGTGGCCGGGGGAAACCCACGCAAGCACGGGGAGAACATACAAACTCCTTACTTACACAGTGCAGGGTCTCTACAGTATGCTGTAAGTGCTTTTTTTTTGTTTGAATAAAGGTGAAGTTTTATCTTATATGTGGAGCCTATGATTGTATATATTTGTCTCTCATGCAAACTCCCTGCAGATGTGTCTGAGGATGGAAGCGAATTAAAGTATAATACACTTTTTGTGTCATCTGCCCTGCCATTAATAAAATGAATAAAATAATTTTAACAGCCTTTAAGCTGTACATGTCAGTAAAACTGTGCAGAACAGTACCCAAATCTATAGTAAGCTGTCTGAATGCCATTTCACACTGATAAAAATATATGTGCCAGTTTGTTAGTTCTACTATATATTTATTTTAATATATTTATTTTGCTGTAATAAGTAGGCATAAACAGTCTATTTGGCATTGTTGTATCAATAAACTCTTTGCCTATTTATTTAGGGATATATTTGCTAAATTTATGTAGTCGACAGCCTTGTACATCTTTTTGTTTTTAATATGCAAATGTAAAATATATGTTTATTACCTAATAAGGGATATGTCATCTGTGGTTTTACACTATATTATTCTCTTTGGATCATAAAGTCTTCACATAGACCATTGGCCTTGAAGAGTTGTCTATACTAACATTGCCTTCAGCTCAAGTTTTGCGACTAAAAGTTACTGTTATAAATTAGTAATGCACTGCTATAAGCAAAGTCCAGAACTAAAACCTAATTATTGCATAGGGTCACTACATTATTTCAATCATTTGGCAGAAACAGAAACATCAAGTCAATGAAAGGACTGTTTCTGTAATGATTTATCTACTGATATATACCAGACTAGATCATTCACGTTGGAAGGATATTAGGGCATAATCTGAAAAAAAGTGCTAGCAAAACGTCACAATAGCAATTGCATAGTGTATGGACTACATTACTGTAGTTCTACATTGTTTAACCTCTGACTATGTATTTACCCATCAAACTCTGTACTAATGATAAACCTACCCTTTTCCAATGTAAAGTATGCCCCTTACATGATTACAAATAATCCCTTTGTTTATCTACATCATTAGTTATTGATTTCCCTTAATCAGAGCACAGCTTATCTAATTTTTTAAAGGTTAGGCTACATTATGGATTTAGCGTGATAGCTATCAACTGCTAGAATAGCATATGCATTGCTATGTTTACCAACTGGATCATAAAAAGTAAAACATATCTAGCAGAGTTTCCACTTATATTGCTTTCATGTTAGCCATTACTCTTTCCTGCTTTTCAAATCTAAATCAGCCAGGCTGCCTAAAATGGTAGCTGACAGGCTGCATCATTCTTCACATCCTATCAGGCATAAGATCCATATCTTATGCCTGGTTGGAAATAGAACATAAGAGTTAAGATGCTCTCTGCCAGACTGAATAATTAATGAATGAAACCTTTGAAAATCTTTAATAGATTCTTCTTGTGTAAAGACTTGCCCTTTCTGACAACTCACAGTATACTGATACTGATGCATTCATGTTTTTCAGTTCAAGCTATTGCATCAAAATTCATTTTCTTTCTGTTCTGCCTGTCCCAAATACTACATTTTCTGTTTCAGGCTTTTTCTTTTCCTGACCTGGCTCCCTTTCCCAACTCCCCCAGGAAATTAGTTGTACTTGTCATGCAAAGCCTGTCTTGACCCAATCGTGAGTCTTGCATTAAAGGTTTAGAGTTTTGGTATCCCCTTATTTACTTCTTCAGCTTAGTGAGGATGCTAAGACAAGCACAATTTAATGTGATTTTAAATGGGGGATTCTTCCAAATCTATCAGGTGTTAGCTTTTTACTAGGCCATTGCAGTTAGAAAACATTAATTGGATGCTGCAGGTTAATAGCACAGCACTACTTAAAGGCAAAAAAAAAAGAATGCAAAAATTGTTGACCTCGTAATTTACCTGGTTGAAATCCTGCAATCTACTAAACCCTTACTAGAGATGGACTAGAACTCGAACTCGTGTTTGAGTTGAACTTAACTTAAGTCGAACTTAACTTAAGACTTAACTTAAGACTTTTCGAACTATCCCAGACCCGGATTTCTTGGACTTTCCGGACTCGCGGCTGTATTTTTAATAATTATCCTAAATTCGATAATTATTGAATTTACGAGCCGTTCGCTAACCCTAGAATGTATCGTTCGCTAACCCTCAAATGTATCGTTAGTTTTCGGTAACCCTCGAATGTATGGTTCATTTTAGCTAACCCTAGAATGTATCGTTCGCTAACCATCGAAAGTATCATTTGGTAACTCTCGAATTTCCCGTAAACCTCAAATGTAGCTTGCGCAAACCTGGCAATTGCCCGATCGTGAAGTGTTTAAACAGGTTTTGGTGATAGTGACCATTTCCCAGGTACCACAGTCATTTAGAGTTAGTTACTGTTGTTAGTTTATCTGTAAATCATCCAAACTTTTGTAAACTTTTTACATTTTACTGTGCATTATTTCAAAATAATGCAAAGTTCAGTGGTTTAAATATCTACCCAAAACCATGTATGTAGCTGGGAATAGCAGGAAGAACTTATTTTCCTTTATCTAAATTGAAGTAAATAAAGTGGATATGCACACTTGGGTTGGCTAGGGGGAAAATGTTATTGCATAAATATGCAATCCTTGTCTCTGTCAATAGATGTCAAACAGAACCACCTCCCCAAATAAACCAGTGATTCTTGTCTTACTATAAAAGGCAGCTAGAAAGCTTAGGGAGAGGGGGTGGCCAAAAGGAGCAAAAATGGAGAAACACCTTCTTATAACAGAAGGCATCTTTCAGTCTCATGCTATATGAATAGCATTGCCCACAAAATCTAAGAAACAAGAAGTAATTTCTTATTCCCAGGTTCCCCAGAGTAAGGGGCGGAGATATGCAAAATACTCCTTTATTAGAGATGGTCGAACTATTGAAAGTTCGGTCCGTTTTCGAACTTTCGAACTATTGTAAAAGTTCGAAAGTTCGAAAACGGACCCATTAAAGTCTATGGGAGGCAAATAGTTTGAAAAGTTCGAGTCAAATACAACTAAAATATTAATGGTAACTTAATGTAAATGGCTGTGGGACCTGGGAAATGGTCTGGGGAGCATGTTCCAATATCCAGGACTTTCGTAAAATCGATTTTACTCTCACGCGCGTTACTTTCGAGCTTTCGCGTTCGAACGTCCGAGGTAACATGGACATTTTACTCGCAGATTCGATGCTCGCCTATAGGCTTTAATGGAGACTTTACTCGCAGATTCGATGTTCGCGCCTAGATACCATGTACATTTTACTCGCGGATTCGAACGTTCGAACATTCGATAAATCATTGAAAGTCCGGGAAATATCGAAAGTCCGCGTCCGAGATAGTTCGAGAAGTCCGGGTCCGTTCGAACTCAAACAGTTCGGCTCGAACTCGGGTTCGAGTTCGAGTTCTATGCCATCCCTATCCTTTATGTCCCTTAGCTTATGCATGTGTCCAGAACCGCTGGCTTGATAACATGCAATATAGCCTAATATATAGAGCCAATCATTGGACCTGCAGACATAACATGTTTCGATCTTGTTAGATCTCGTCAGTGCAAGATACAGATTCATGGCTCTATGGTGTAGGACTTGGGCGTACAGTAGACAAGGCAGCTAGAAAGCTTGTCTTACTAGCTAAGGGGTCTAGACTGAGTAGTCCTCTAATATTAAAGGGAAAAGGATTGTTGAGGAGATAGCTAATGCATCCCTCTGGTTAACATTTTAAGTGCTCTTATGGTTTTCATTGCTTTCTAGTTAAAATGACAATTAAAGCAATTTTAAAAAGACAAATCTCTATCAATTCCTATATAGCACTTTTTATTAGACATGTATTTTTTTTTTGTAATCTTAGAATACTGAAATAATACTGTATTAAAATATATACTGGTGTAATATTTTAACCTAAAAAATAAATAGACTATCATTTTGTCACCGCCAAATAAAGGGATTTTAGTTATCAAGTGTGCTGGTTTAGCAATATATATAAATGGATAATGTCCTGATCTGTTTTTGTTTTTTTTTAAATGGGGGGTGGGGTGGTGGTGGCTTGGTTTATTATGGTTATAGTAATTAAATGATTCCTATTTCAAGCTTCATGCTAGAATAAGTCAAAATATGTGTTCCAGCATCTCTAAATGCAGAGGTGTATAAATCAATTAAGGTTAGAACATAAAGAGAAATTAACCAGGAAGAAAATTGTCTGGAACCAAACCAAAGCTATTAGGCTATTGTTCCCATGCAGCTTCATAAAAGATATACATCCAAATAGCGATACCCATAGAAGTGGCCAGACTGTAGAGATATTTCGATTAGGCAATATGATGGATGGAAGAGACATTAATGTCACCAAAATTTGCAGAAGCAAAGTGCTGTTGTTGCAATAATTTTATCTAAGCTATCAAGTACATGGAGTAGCGGTCATTAGCAAATGATTGATAAGTCTATTAGTCAGACTTTAAGCACATTAAGGTTCTGTGATGCACAGTTGATAGTAATTGTGGAATTATTTAGTGTGTCTTGTTAATTTTGTTTTACCGAAATGCTTCCACACAAAAATCTGAATACACAAATTTTAATTACGGTATTTTAAAACTATATATATATATATTTATTTTTTACAATAAAAGTTCTTGACTGCTTTGCCTGAAAATATTGTGTTTGATTACAGCTATTGACTTTATAATGAGTGGGCGTGTGTGAATGGTTGTGTCCTTGTTACATTTAGTGCTGGGGGACATGTACCAAATGGATAGAGAAAACTTATTTTTTGTTGGGGAGACTGGAATTTTAATGGAGGGGTTAAACTTAATGGACCCTTTTTCTCAATGCAAATTTTGCAATTTACTATGATGGTGACATATGCCATTGGACATATAGCCACAAAGTGAACATTCCTAGCTGTGTCAAATGATTTTATGATATCTTTGCTGTAAATTCTTCCCTTGTTTATTTGATTGCATGGTTTCCCACAGAACGTTGCAGATAAGGCTCATGCAAATTATGTTTGCAAGATGTTACTCTTTAGTTTGTGTAATTAAAGCTGTATTACCAATACCAATGTATCCAGCATGGAGGTGTTTGACCCTCAATATGCATTTTCTTTTAAAATTCAATACTACACATATGTTATAAGTATCATGCTTACCTGTACTTTATCTTGCCTGTATAGTATACAGTTCTACACATCTTGTATGTACCAGTAATAGAAAAACAGCAACTTAAAGGACATCTATACTTTTTCACTCTTCTTACAAACAGCAGGAAAATAATCTAGGATTTTAACCTAAGCACCCTGCTTACTGTAACATCTTCCTAAAATATAAATGTTATTCAATGTTGTTAATCAAATCCTAAATATTTTACAAAATGCTAAGACTCTGAGCATATTCTAGGAAGGACATTTTTCTCTTGCAGTCTATTAATTGTAACCAAAGTATTTTCTATTTATTTTACTGGACAGATATGGATGAACAAGATTGAGAAATGTTAAGGCTTTTTGTGTTGTCTGTCATAGCAGATGAAAGGAGATTTTAAATTGCAGAGTCTTGCTGTCTGTCAGTTTTGGAAGGTGAAAAAAAAAATTTAAATGACAGCAACAACTTCTTACTACACATGAGTGATTATGGAAAGCAGCATCAGTAACATTTTGTCAGTCACTATACAATAATGGAACTCTTTTTTTATTTTAATATTATTCCCATTCATATCACTGCTCTTGCTGTACAATGCTAAAATGCTAAAATATTTATACCATAATCACATTACTTAAATATATATATATATATATATATATATATATATATATATATATATATATCCCTTATATTATATAAATATATTTATGTCTCCATAGGAGATTGCATTGAGTTTTTAGGAGCTACCAATGTGGTGGGGGGTATAGGATATTACACATAGGTTAAGTGTATATGTTTGTGTGTACTATCTCACTGTTACCATTTAAATGACCATCAGTAAATGTATATAAAATTTAGCACTGACTTATATTAGGTACAACACAAAATATCCAAAATACATAAACTTACTTACAGAGCTGAGATCCCTATTTCAAAATGGAATAGTCAAATGGCAGCTTAAACCACACCCCTGTATCTGCTCCATATGAAAGGAGTGTTATCCAAAAAAAGTTTCTGTCTGCTACACAGGATATGATGTGTATTGTAATGGACACCATTAAATACCACCTTCAGCCTGCAGGTGGTGTCAGTGAGTAATAAAATCAAGACATCCCTGCTCTCTGTGGCAAGAGGACAGAAAGTGAAAGTGGATTGTGGTTTGTGCTTTGGAGTGATATTGACTGCAACACAAGATCCTGTGTATAAGATCCTGTTACCACCTGTTGGGAGGACAGATTATTGGACAGACAATTTACTTTATTGGATACAAACTCTGAGGCAACAGATAAGTGTACACCAACTTACAAGGACACACAATATAAAAGCCTGGTCAATATTCAAAGTGGTGCACCATAGAGAGGGGCACCTCTGATTACTGCACATGTTATGTGGGAACCTGTTTATGTGCACTGTCTGCTTTGTGCCAGACCACCAGAGTAACCCACTGTGTGCCATGCTACCCATAATCCTTCCATAAACCAGTGATCTGGTACAAAATGGTGGCAGCGGTGCTGGTATTACCATTTATTCTCCCAGTTTTCTCTGTATATTTGTTCTCTGTATTAAGCTATGGAGGCTGCTACTGATAGTATTGATTTAAAACCTCCTGTCCTTGTACCTGCAGATGAAATTCCACAATTAGACTTAGTAGCTCTACCAGGCCCAATTGCCAAACCTATTTTTAAACCTGATACATTTGATGGGGTAACTAGGGAGTGGACTGATTGGCTAGAACAATTTGAATTTGCAGCCACTATTAATGGTTGGGATAAAGGTGCTCGCTTGCAAGTCCTTAGCCTTTTGCTTAGTGGTAAAGCCAGGCAGGTATACCAAGGATTTACTGTAATACTGAAATAAAAAACATTTATCAGTTAATAAAAATTGCTCTGAAGCAACTTTTTTTCAATTAGATCTGTATAAGAGTATATAAAGGATAAAACCATTTCTTTAGGTAAACTGGGAGAAATGTTTGTTTATACGTTAGATTATTAGGGCAATGCTATTACAATAACATGATGCTGTGAGGTACCTTCTGTTATAATATATGAGGTACCATCACCACTTGCCGTGGTGAGTACTAATAAGTATTAACCTAGCATGTTTAGTTTCAACCACACAGTGTAGCAGGATTGCCTTGGTCTACTCTCAGACCTGCAGGATTATCCTATTTGGTTCCTCTGGAAGCTGGTGACTGTCTGAGTAACAGTTTAAAATATACCTGTGTAAAGATTCTATATCCACTATATCCACACACAGCAAAGCATACACACACATAATTTCCATTGTGCACCAATACAAAGATTGTGGAAGCACTCCAATTAGGCTAATTTACAACTACATTTACAACTACTGATCTGGTCAAACATTTATACAAACATAGAAAAGATAATCAATGCACATTCCTAGGCCCCATACAATATCATTATCTGCACACTGGCATTCTTTATTAACAAAGGGATTTTAGTATACATTACTTTGATCACATGAATGAAAAGCCTTCCAACCACGTCAAGGTAAGCCCAGTCTGGAAGGTCCTAACTTCTAACATTTTTTACTTCAATTACCATTAGCAAACTTTTGCATTTCTCATAGTCGTGCACTGGATCAATACAGCAGGCTTTCTCACTTCCCCCCAGCCCTTTGGCTTTTTAAAATGAGGGAAGAAGCCATCTATATATGAGAAACATTGGTGTACAGTAACCCCCGGTGCATACTTTTAAATCAAATATTAAAATCAAGCAAGTATTTGCATCCTGATAATGAGAATGTTTATAGCAATAAGTTTGCTTCTGCAAGCTGCAGACACACCAGAGGGGCTTATTGAATTAGCGGTGCAAACATTTGCCTGTGCTGTTTTTGAAAGCAACCAATCAGCAAACATATTTTAACTGGTACAGTAAGAAAACATTTGCTAACATCTGATTGCTGCAGATTAAAGGCACAAGCATTTTTTTGCAACTCTTATAAAATAAGTTCAACTGTATAATTAAATGCACCAATTTCATAGTAACACATGCACTTACATTCAAAACAGGATGTGGGTGAAAATCTGTTTGGTTCCCTCCAAAAACTGCAGAAAAGTTATAAAAACTAATTTTCTTTCTTTCTCATCTGACCTGGTGTCTACCTGGTGCTACTCTAGATGTTAAGCAATCCCATTTATTATACCTGCATTTGACTGGACAGAACAGATATGAAAAGCGATGGGTTCTGCCTAAATTATAAAAGGCTCGCTTACTGTACATCATACATACAAGCACTATTAATAGTTAAAGGGTCACTATACTTACAAAAATAACTTTGCATTATCTGAAACTACAATTTAAGATAAGTGAAATGGGTGTACTCACATATTTATCTGTGCTTTTATCTGTGCTGTAATTAAATTATTAATGTTTAGTAAGTGTTCCTAATTGCCATCCACCCTCCCTTACTCACTGCATGTTTGTAGTGTCTGCGACACTTTTAAGTTCTGCACAGCCTCACCATGTACACTGCTCTGCTTACACATCTCCCCCTCCATCCCTCCTGCCTTCTTTTCTCTGCTGATTCTCTTTATTGTTGCAGAAAATGTACTGGCAGGTAGCTAGCAAAAGGTTAGAAACGGGGCACATGCTATAGCTTTTGCTTCTGGAGTGACAGGTCTTTAAATGTAAATGCTGCAGCTCAGATTTTAAATCCCCCCCAAAAAGGTTTTAAAGTGGTGTGATCTTGCTGTATTTAAAATTATACCCTTTAACACTTAAAACAACTTTTTTTCCCTTTTAGCCTTAACAAATATTGATCAACCAATGGAAAGTCCACACATTTACTCAAGATTATGCATTTATTTTTCAATGTAGTACTGTGTACTGTGTGTGGATGTGATACACCAGAAATTGTGGTTTCGCCTCATAAACATTCTGGATCGAGTGAAAAGTAATGGATTAAACTTAAAGCATAAGGAAAAGTTTTTATATCTTAACTTAGGGTAGGGGGTTGTTTTGAAAATTGTCAACCTTAGTCCTCATCTCATCTCTCTACAATATTGTCACATAAGCCTCTAGTTTTAGATAATGCATATTGCAGTTACCAGAAAATCCTTTTGGAAGTTTCAGATGGTTAAAGCCAAACAATCTGAGGTATTAGACAAAATAAATGGCCTGTTCACCTCTCAGCCAGTAAGTCAAGTCAAAACACATAGATCTGTTTCATGACATGTACAGTGTTTCTAGTAGCTAAGGACTGTTCTGTGTTTTGCCTTATTCTATGTAAATTGTAATAGTGCCTTATGTGATTTTGGCCTTAGGATGATTACCAAAGATTTGTCCCCCACCTGCGCAATGTATATTATTTCCCTGCTAGCATTGGTGTCTGTAGAATTAATTTTATGTCCTATCTCTTTATTTTTTGATGTGTTGCACCTTATTTATAAGATTTGACTATAAGATTTTGTAAGGAGCAATGTATCCACTCAGACTGCTAAGATTCAACCAGATACATGGTATGTTTTTTTTATTTATTCTAACAACTAAAATTTTGGTTGATTGGGCCAAAACCTGTGACATGCCACACTCAACTATATTATAACTGTTACCTAAAATCCATAAAACTATTGACAACCACCCAGTTTGCCCCATTGTTTTAATTATAGGTCCATCTTACAACCCCTATCCAAATTTGTGGATGCTTACCTTCAATCAATAGTGAAGGGAATATTTACCTCTCCACAGGACACCACTGATCTACTTATTACAAGAATTAACCACTGATTACAAGAATTAAGTCTCCCAGAAACTAACCTACACTTGTCAACCATAAACATTTAGGAAGGCATTGATGCTGTGGAACAGACCCTCCTTGAATCCAACCTATCACACAACCTTATCTACTTTTTATTGGGTTGCCTTAATATTGTTTTATTTTGGAACTACTTCAAGCTTGAGAACTAAAAAACACAGGGGACCAGCATGGGCTCTGTGGTAGCCCTAGCATTTGGTAACATCTATGTTTATATATAAGAATAAAATATTTTTCCTAATTCACCAATTCTCAAATACTGGAGTTACGTAGTTGATGTCAGAATTTTCTGACACGATGGAAAGAGCAAATTCATACCAACCTACCATTAAAATCACCTATGATCTACCTTCTAAACAAGTTAACTTTCTTCATGTTACACTGATGATACAAGCAGATCACATAGAAATGGTGTTATACCGTAAACCAATGGATCATAATAACCTATTACAGATTTAAAAGCCTTTATTGCCTTATTGTAATTCGGGCAATACCAAAGGGACAATTCTTATAGGACAAAAGGATAACATTGGATCACAATATGTATAAATCTTACTTTGTGCAAACATTTAAGAATAGGGGCTACAACATGCTTGACATCCAAAAACATGCACAAGAAATATGTCTGATACCCCTTGTTAACATACAAGGAAAACATGAAGGGTCACACTAACCAAAAAATACTATTTTTGTCTAAATACTGTAAATATGGCAAGAAGGTATCCTGATGCAGGACCGTAAATATGGCGCATCATACAAAACCCCTGCCTTATTTAGCTATTCTTAGAGACATCATGCCCATCAGTTTTAACAGTGTCCCCAACATCTTCTTGAGAAAAGAAGGGTAAGTAGGGACTTACCCTTGTCTGAAATGCAATTGTTGTTCCGCCATCATCAGAGGAGATACCTTTAATCACCCCAGCAAAGGTTAATCGTGTTATACCACATTCCTGGTTGTTTATCCCTGAAATGTTTATGTGGGAATACAAGTGCACAGAGGTAATATTAGAAACTTTGTGGCTTACACCAAGAGAAGTAGTTTACATGTTACCAATGATATAGCAACACGAGAAGAATTAAATAATTATAGGTGTGAAAAAGGTACATACATAAAATTGTGTATTGATTTCAGAGCTCTCTGCAGAGCTCTCCCTGCTTTCATCGAATCCTGTAATTCTGTGTAGCTTCCACAATAAATCTTACTTAATTGGTGTCAGGTCACTAGTTGTGTCTAAGTAAACCAGTTTGCTGAGTGACACCTGTGTACAGTGGCCTAGAATCTAAGTTCATCATGTTTTTCACAAGAATGAAAATAGGTGGGGATTTTACACTGCAAAAGACATACCAGGTTGTCCCCCTCATAACCACAAGAACAGGAGTAGAGAAGATAACCAAGGCATAAAGTCTTCAGTAGTTAACTCTAGTCTTTGAGTCTGAGTTGCAAAGACAGTCAGCCATATGTCTGGAATTAGAGCCAGAAGGGAAGTCAACCCTGCCGATAGTCAGAGCTTGAATGATAGTCAGACACTTCCCAAGGTTAGAAGCCAAAGATCAATCAGCCCAAAGACACGGAATTATTATTATTTTTTTTTGCAATATATTTAAAATCTCTGAACTACAGAATAGTAAATTGTTTTAAACCACAGAGGACATTCACAATTTAAAAGGGCAGTCTGCAAGGTGAGCAAAGGGAAATGTAAAAAAAACTTTTCAATGTAAATTTGAATGAATACAGAATATTTCTTCAATGGGAACAACAATGGAAGGAGGGAACTAAATAAAAGTACACTCCATTTTTTAAAATCATTTTTTTACAAAATTAAATCTGAATAATCAATAAGATACAAAAATAGCTGTTTTATAAAATCTATCCCGATACCTCCAAAAGAGCTAGTCATTTTACCACTTGCATGACTTAATTCCTTCAATCCACAATAAAGTTACAGTAGGAAGTCCCAAAACAGCATTTTTCATGCTGCCATAATCAAAAGGCTATTAACTCAAACAAAGCTTCTGTAACAAATTTCTAACTGCAAAAATATGATTTATCTGTGCAACATAAAAATACTGAAAAGTGAATATTCTTTTGCAACTGTTTATGCATAAATCATCTTAAGCCTTCTCCTATATAAATGGGTCGTTTCTGCTATGAATTTATATTAGTTTTTAGATCTTCACAATAACTTTGTTCCAGGACTTTTCACATGCTTTTTTGACATTTTAACAGAATGGAATACAGAGGAATTTATATTCAAATTTGATTAAAAAAAATAATTTAAAAGGTGAATTGCTCTCATATAGGACCTGACCTCAATCATAATATTCATTATTTAGGAGAGTTGGTAAAGAGTTCTTAGAGTGAGATGGCCTTGAACTACCCAAGTATTTCCTCCAGGGGACATAAAATACTGTAAGGGTAGTCACATGTTTGTTTTATTTTCTATGGTTTTGGTGTGAATTAAAGGGAAACCAAAGTTTCAGATGATTTCCTGTGAAATGTGGACCTGTTTGCCACTGATGGAAATGCACCATCGATCTTTAGCAGATTTCAGCTTGGAAAATAAGTGGCTAATTTATTGACTAATTCTCTCAGATACATAATAAAGCAAAAGAGCAAAAAAAAAAAAAAAGAATTTACAAATACATAGTAACATAGTACTGGAGGTTGAATAAAGATGTGTCCATCCAGCCCAACCTTTATAGCCTACTCATTATCCCTACCACACAATTGATCTAGTGGAAGGCAAAAATTAACAAAAAACAGAAAAAAAAAATAGGAAAGGATCCCTGGATCTACCAGAACCAGATCTTTCTTCTCAATGTATTTAGTTACAAACATATCTAGAACACTTTTAAAGCTTTTCAGTGTTTCCATAGTTTCACGATTCTCACTGTAAAGAAACCTTTCCTAACCTACAGATGAAAATTATTTTCTTCTAATCTTAAAGGATGTCCACGTGTCCTCTGATATGGCCTATTATTGAACAATGCACCAGAGAGTTTATTGTATGGCCCATTAAAATATTGGTATAAAGTGATCATATCCCCATGCAAACTTCACTTTTCAATGTAAACAGTCCCAACTTGTCTAACCTGTCTGCATAGTCAAGCACCTTAATTCCCCTTATTATTTTAGTTGCCCTTTGAACTTCCATTTCCAAGATGTCCCTTTTGTATATGGGATTCCAAATCTGTACCGCATAGTCTAATTGAGGCCTTACCAGTGCCTTGTAAATAATATTATTCTCCCTTGAATCTATTCCCCTCTCTATACAATACAATATTTTGCTAGCCGTTGCTGTCTGGTCATTGTTTGCTGCAGATAAGTCTGCTATTTTATAGAACCCCCAAACCTTTTTCCTACAGGGATTCACCTAGCAAATAGCCATTTATGGTATAGGTAGCACCATAGTAGTATTTATAATCCCTAAATACATCCCAAATGTTATCAACATTGAATCTCATCTGCCACCATAAGATTGCCAAGGGGAAGAAACGAGGGGGAAAAAATACAATTAGAATTAAAATATAAAGTATAATATCGAAATCTTGATGAACACATTTATAGGCTACTTATTAGCTTACATTTTTCAGCTACATGTAAAATAATTACCTTTTACTGTTCGTTACATTAAATTTTATATTTTTATTTGCACACTTTACTTTTTATTAAAACTGCTTCCAAGTATTGTTTACAACCCTGTGACCTATTTACCTCTGTTCTGCCAAACAGAAGGTAGTCTGAAGTGATTTTAATTGTTTTTAGTGCACACCACTGCTCTTTTTCCAAATGTATTAATAAATAATGGATTTATTTTTATTTTTTCCACCTTAAGTAGAGTGACACGGATTGTTTTTCTCGTTATTGTGTTTACACTGCTGTTTCTGTTAGGCACCTCTACTATTAGCTAGGGTTTATCTAGTGCCCTACTAGACACTACAATTTCATAGTAAAAAGTAGAGTACTGTGACACTTTTAATGGACTAACAGTTTATTTTAGTAGACAAGCTTTTGAGGCATCTCCCTCTTGCTCAAGTCAGAGCAGTACTGATTGAAACAAAGGTAAGAAGCTAATTACATTAGATAACAAGATAACCCCCCCAAAAAAGAAAATCCAAAATATACTGAGGAATGAGAGGGGGTAATAAAATAGAGAGATAACAGCATACTAGGGTGGGTATGCTGTTATCTCTCTATTTTATTACCCCCTCTCATTCCTCAGTTCTTTTTTTTGGGGGGGTTATCTTGTTATCTAATGTAATTAGCTTCTTACCTTTGTTTTAATCAGTACTGCTCTGACTTGAGGAAGAGGGGGATCCCTCGAAAGTTTGTCTACTAAAATAAACTGTTAGTCCATTAAAAGTGGTACCAAAGATTCCCTAAAAACACACCTATTTTGGTAAAATAACCACCATCTTTTTGAGCAGCCATTTGGTATACTCTGTACTCTAACAGGGTTATTCAATAGAAGTTCTTATCGTTTAAAATGGTGGTAATTCTGCCCCAACCAATCAGATGTTTCTGAGCTTTCAATTTTTGGGGCAAAATTAGCACCATTTTAAACGATAAGAACTTTTATTGAATAACCCTGTAAGCATTCTATTGGGAAATCTTTTAAAAATTTTCGGGAGAATGCAGTCATTCCCCCCCCCAAATAACTTATGTGGCTGAAATCCCACAACATGTTGCACAAAGTCCAAATTTTTTTGTGTAATATCTACCTGTTTGTATTGAAGAATTGTTTATTGTGCACGTTTTCCCTTTATAACCTTTAAATCTGCTTCTGACTTTCTGAATTTATATCAAATATTTTTTTACTTGAATGCCTATGATTGCATCGTGCATGTAAATCAAACAAATCAGCAAGAGCTGTATAAATCTAAAGTAAAAAAAATAAGGAAATTATTGTAATTCTCTAGAAAACTGTTTGCTAGTTAGGTGTTAAGAAGTTATGGACTTTGTCAGGTTTAGGGCACCGTATGACCTCCCACACACACTGCTGTAAGGCATTACTCCACATTTTCTGTCTAAGAAAACATACAGGGATTTAAGAGAATCACAAAATAGCGCTAATTGTAAAAAAATAAATAAACAGCTCCCAGATTCCTATATCTCTTTAGATATTGCAGAAATATAAACAGTAAAATATACAGTGTTGTGAACAATAGATATCAGATATCAACATAAATATTTGTGACAGAAGCTCTGTAAAAGGTATTACACAAAAGTTATCTTTCAAAATGTGATTGTCATCTTGTAAAGATTCTCATTTATCCAGATCATGGTATATCTGTTGCATTCAGTTAGATCAACTGGAAACTTTGCTGAAATAAGACCGAAGCCTATATGAACAGCTTTTTTCTTACCTATGCAATGCTCCCACAGCAGCCATCAGTAAAATATCGTGGTGGGACTGCCTCTCAAAGCACCTCCCACAAGGCAGCTCTGTTACTGCTTCCCCACTGCACCGCTGATTAAGTATGGCAGCTAGCTCAAAAATGCGGAAATCAGTGTTGACCCCAGGAGCTCCACCCATAATGTAAACCAGCCAACCGGGGCTGTGCAATTGGAGACAGCTAGCATTCATTGCCAGAATAAAGACAAGTCCATTGTTGGTTCTGGTATTTACATTGTTGTAACAGAATACCAGTAAATCCGAAGGTGAAGTCCCTGCAGTACTGGGTCAGTGACTGGGATGGAACTTTGTGTAAGGAGACTTGAGGTAGAGAATAATCCACATCCCTGGGTTTCCATACAGGTAGAGATGAGTGAGTTGATCGCAGAGTGAACAGACAGTCAACTGATAAAGTTCTTTCCCAGTCACTGACCCTGTAATGCAGGGACTTCACCTCGTGATTTACTGGGATTCTGTTACAATAATCTAAAAACCAGAACCAACAACAAACTTGTGATCATTCCGGCAATGTTCCGGTTTATACAACGCTCACAAGTTAGGCTCTACCCAGGATCGTACTGAGCTGCCAGGGTACAGGGGAAATCCCCAGTAGGCCCATATATCTTTGGGCCCTTCAGTGCCCCAGATGTCAAGATGCCACCTACTTTTAAAAAATGTCCCGGAGCGATCTAGTCTTTCAGGGTTATTCAATAAAAGTTCTTATAGTTTAAAATGGTGCTAATTTTGCCGCAACCAATCAGATGTTAGCTTTCAAATGTTAAATAAGATCTGATTGGTTTGGGCAAAATTAGCACCATTTTAAACGATAAGAACTTTTATTGAATCTCCCTGTATGTTTGGCAGGGGCCTGTCCAGTGCAATGCAGGAGATTGGTGCTAACTATCTTAAATCTCTTTAGTAGTTATGACGTGTGCAAATGTGCACGCTCCCTCCAGACCCCATCAGCATGCTTACTGCCTAGTGTCCGCGCTTGCCTCCCTAGAAGGAACAGAAAGCCATGAATAAGTAAGCTCTGCTGTATTTTATGCTACTGGTGGCTAAAGGCTCATAGAGTAGGAGGATTTTACTAATTACTCTGATGTTTATTACAGTATATGGTTCAATATAATGGGGGACATGCTGGGGCCTTTTGGAACTAAACTGATGGTGACCGGAAAAGTGAAAGGGACAATTACAAGGCAATACATTTGTTTTAAAAAATAATTTAAAGGTGTTGATCAGTGTATTTTATTTCTAATAATGTGTGGTGTTTTATATGGTATGGGGTGGGTTTCCCAGTTTTCTCTATCAATATCATGAAATTCCTGAGTTGCTGTACCAGTCCCATGACATTCCCAGCTTGATATTTCCATGAAATTCCCTGTTTTCTGTACCAGTACCATGAAATTCCCAGGTTGCTGTGGCATTCCTGTGACATCTTTCTCTCTTACAGTGTCAGCCTATTTACCAGTCTCACAGATTGCCAGCCTATTCACCAGTCTAATAGATTTCCAGCTTATTCACCAGTCTCACAGTTTTCCATGGAAAAAATGATCTCCAGGCAGCAGGTCTTTATATGAATTAAGTTAACTGTGTGTAGGGGGCACACCAATCCTCAAACTTGATAATATGAAAAAGTAGCATCACACAGGAACCAAATATGCAGTGCTTCAGTGATTCTTTACATAGAGATGTGGTTGGTGGGCCCCTGTCACAAGATTCCCTGGTGGCCCCAGGTGTCCAGTCCGACACTGCAGCTCACTATTTGTTAATGGAGCTCAGTGTTCCATTCACAAATAGGATTTTTTTTTAAGTCTTTGCTACTGAGCAAAAAATGGGGGCAGAGATCAATATTAGGTGATCAGTCATGATCACCTATTAATTGATCTTTGCCATTTACTGAAAAATCACTTCCTGGAAAATCCGTTCCGGGAATTGATTTTTTCCAATCGGATTTCGACACGGAAAATGGAATGTGAAACGCACATACAAAATGTTTTTAAAGTGATACACACCCTTTTTTCTCTTAATAAAACCATTATTAACGAAGAAATTGGTTGTCTCCAAGATGCCCAAAGTCTCTGGGGAATCATCAAAGTTAACGTGAATATAATTCCTCTGATTTCCAGGGAAAATAAGCCTATATTAGAACATTTGCACACGTACAAAAAAAAGACCATATTGAATTTTTAGTTTAAGTTATGCTGAGGCCACACTGCAGCGTGTCACAGCTGACCGGATGTAAGCAAAAAATTGCTGAATGCATGCAATTCGAATAATGGATCACAGAGCAGCGCATCTGACGCTCTGATATTTTATAACCAAAAGGGGCTTTAGAAAGTAAAATCAATTGTTTGAATCCAAAGAGTGAACTTAGTGTGCAGATGCAAAATTAAAAATTGTCTTCTTTTGAGTGAGTATCCTATATAATAAAACCCTAAGTACTGCGCCCGTGCCTCTGTGTGTGTCCCCCTTTGTCGGACTTCTGCACATATGCGGATCTCTGCGCGTGCGCAAAAACTGGATTGTTGAGTCCAGTTTGGCACGCACAATCTCCAAGGCAAGTCCTCCTGCTCCCTCATATACAGTAACTTTCCCTCCCGCCAGTGGCTCAAAAATGAGCTGCTTTTACCTCAGCAATGCCGACCTATCCCAATACCCTGGTGTACCAATGTGTGTGCTTCCTCATTTTTCAACAAAGAGCTTGGCTGGGGTTACACTGGTACAGCAAGCAGTCAGGTTTTCGATCCATGACATGTTTGCATGTGTGTCTGTCTGCAGTCATGTGGGTGTTTTTATGTGTGTGTCTGCTTGCATGCATGTGTGTATATGTGTGTCTGTCTGTATAGATGTGTGTATGTCTGTGTCTGTCAATATGTGTGTGCATGTACGTATGAATGTGTGTCTCTATATAGATATGAATATGGATGCATGTGTGTGTTGGTCTGCATAAAACATGTTAATGTCACATGCTTACTGTCTAGTGCCCGTTACTGTACCGGGCTTAATTGTCTAATTCGGTGGCATATCATTAGGGCTCACAATAGTGGGGGGGACCACTTACTAGCTGTATCTATTTCACACGTCCCCCCTTCACATATTTATTTTTGTGGGGGGTGCTGTTTGGTAATATACACAGTAGAAACAGATTTCTCTCGTTAGTTAGATGCTCTTATGTGATGATATCCTAACCAGTTATTGGGTAGAAGAAGACACTCCTTTCCTCTTGAAACAGGCAGTAGTTGATTGAGAAAACACACACACATCTACCCCTTCTCGCAAGGCTATGCTCAGGCAGCACTGTTCACTAGTTTACTTCCTGGTTTGGCCACATCTACCCTTACTTAGCCACTCCCACAGAAGCAAACTTGATGGTTGTGATGTTTGGGGTCAAGGCAAAAGACTTCCTGAAACCAAAGTATGGGCTGAGGACCCTCCTTAACAAACATGGCAACACCCACAATCTCTTTTATTTTTACATCATTGGATTAACAAACATGCACTCAGTGTCACAATAAAGACAGCAGCAACAACTATGGAAGGTAAAGACTTAATAACAAGTCCAATTTCATTTAGGTTTTCTCACCAAAGTTCCCCTTTAAGATGCAAGGTACATGATTGCATCTTCTAACACAAACACCAACAGGGTGATTTACCCAGAGCTGCAATGGATCTGGGTTATTCTCCCTTCCAAGATTTATTAAGCGAATTACCCACGGTACAACTTTAACAGCAATTAATATCTGGCGCTATATAGTTGTGCTATAAGTAGCGCAAATCAGTTATTTCATTTGTTTAAATTTCTTTAAAGGGTATCTCCACCCCTAAATGAACTTTTTATGACGTTTAAAGACCCCCCTCCGAACCCTAACCACCATGTTTAAATATTAAAAAAGTTTCCAGAAACGTACTTACTAAGCTTTGTTCCCTCGGACTCTGCCTCAAACGCTACTTCCGGGAATGGAGTAGCATTAAGGTCTGGACTGGCAGCCGCATCATTGATTGGCAAAAAGTCAGACAATCAATGTGGGCCGGCTGCTGGCTATTGAGTTAGCTGAGGGTACGAAGCTTGGTAAGTAAGTTTCTGGGCACTTTTTAAACATTTAAATGTGGAGGTTGGGGTTGGGAGGGGGTCCTCTACGCTACTTTATTTAAAGCATTTACAGCAGTGCCGATGGACCTGGATGGGGGGGGGGGGGGAGATTCACAGCAGAGTCCTCTAGAAGGACAGGCAAGGGACTTTTCACTTTTCTGAACTTTGGATAAGCACTGCAGGACAAGCAGCCAAATATATGGAGCTAAGATGAAAGGTAAGGATTTTTTAACACTACAGAATGGGGCCAGCAGTGGTTTAAATTTTAGTTTTGGATTCAAGAAATTGGATACATTTTGGAGGGGTTTTGACAATACATTAAGAGGGTATAAATATCCCTTTAAACTGCTATATAAAAAAGTAAAAAAAATGCCTTTACATTCCTAATATGTTAATATTATTAGCAATTAAATGTAAACTGTCAAAGCTCTTGGACAAGGGTAAATATAATGTTCATGAGGTTTGAAAAGTTAAAGAGCATTTCCACCCCCAAAACTATAATCCCACCCAACTACTGGCCCACCATGTAGTGTAGTTTAATCCTTACCTCACATCCAACTCCATCTGGTTCTCCTGTAGTCCCCCCCCAAGTTCCAAAAACTGCCCCACCAGGAGGCTAGCAGGTCCATATAGGACACTGCTCGTACCTGGCCTCCCGGAGATTCCTGCCATGCGTGCTGCAGCCCTTCTCCCCCCCTCCCTCCCCTCCCTCTCCCTCCTCCCTCCTTTCTACTATCCCTCCCCTAGCATTAAACCCCCTTAATATTCTGCTCCCCCATGTCCCCAGCCCCAACCGCATGTTTTTTTTTTTAAAAAGCTCCCCAAACTCTTACTTACCTCTCCACTTTCCTCCGCTGACTGAATGACCGGCCGAGTCGCGTCCGTGATGTGCTGCCGCTCAGCCAATCACAGACGCGACTGCCGATCCCGCCCCTCTGCTTGCATTCTCGCAAGCAGAGGGCCGGCAGTGCGGCGGAGGATCGGGGGAGGTAAGTAAGAGTTTGGGGAGCTTTTTGAAAAAACAAAACATGCGGTTGGGGCTGGGGGACATGGGGGAGCAGAATATTAAAATTCTATTTAGGGTGGACATAGCCTTAAGGATTTTGATAAGGCAAAGAATCATGAGAGTACAAAATAGTGACAATAGTGACAATCATGAAGATAAACTTAAAATGTAGAAACTAAGAAAATATCATTGAAAAGTAATCATTGGGGTTGTGCATCGATAAATAAAATTAATTGCAATCAATTACACAGTTAATTTTAGCCCACAATAATATCCGTCTGTAATCAATAAGTCATGCTTTTGATTGGTCATGCTTTATATTTCAAAAACACAATTTTTTAGCCGATTTATCACATTAAGGGGCTAATGCAATAAGAGATCAAATGATTGCCTGTGCTATTCATTTTCAGCAACCAATCAAATGTTACTTATTACTGGGTTACTACAGTTAGATAGCATCTGATTGGTTGCTACAAATTAACAGCACAGGCTATCGTAAAATTGTTTAGTGCATAAAATCTGGTGCTGTTTAAGCATTATTTAGCAAAAGAGTTTAAGCGGTTCAAGAAACACAAACACAATGGGCAATAGAACAATTTAATGGTTTACCATAGATAGTGCATAGTATAGGAGTATTGATCATAATTCCACAATCGCTCTTACAATACCATTGCTGTATTTTGGTACTGCATGTTATTTTATGAATGAAGGTTTGTGCATTTATGAACATTATTTCATAAATGTACAATTGCGGCCGTAAATGTACCAATCATACTTTAATGATAACCTCTGGCATGGGAAATTTCAGATACTGTGGGCTATATGCCCTGGGCAGCTTTATCACCCACATTTTACTGGATTTATTTAAGAGTAGTTTACATAGGTTGCACTTGATGGACATTTGGGGCCAAGTTAAAAGCAAGGATCTCCAGGGTAGGTTTTCAGCCACGTGCTACGTAAGGGAGGCAGCGGGAGCTTAGGAGCCTTAATGCGCGACTAAGAGGGTGGTGTAAGGAAGAAGGGTTTGGGTTTATAGAGAACTGGGCAGACTTTGCTGTCGGCTACAGGCTCTTTAGTAGGGATGGGTTGCACCCCACTGATGGCGATGCAGCTGTTTTGGGGGAGAAGATTGCTAGAGGGTTGGAGAAGATTTTAAACTAGGTTTGGGGGTAGGGTATTAGCAGTCTCACTGGGATAGATAGCCCAGGAGGAAAGCAGGATGTAGATAGGCCAGTGGTGGGTGGAAAGGGTGGCGGTGCTAGTATAGGGAGTAGGGAGGCATGTGTATTAAAGTGTATAAATAAATGACAGGATCATTATCTAAAATGTATCTTTGCAAATGTGAGAAACCTGGCTGACAAAATGGGTGAATTGGAGATAATGGCGTTGAATGAAAAGTATGATGTAACAGGTATAGCAGAAACGTGGTTGAACAGCTGAACTGGGCTGTAAATTTAGAAGGATATGCCTTGTTTAGGCATGACAGAGAAAAAGGGGGAGGAGTATGTGTTTATGTTAAAAAAAATTGAACCCAAATTTAAAAGAAGTGATAACTGGTGATATGGATGTTAAAGCGAAGGCAATATGGGTGGAATTAGGCAACAGGAAAGGGGGTAATGTCATTTTTGGTGTCTGCTATAAGCCGCCAAATGCTAGCAGGGAGGAAGTAAGTCAGCTTCATATGCAGTTGGCAAGGGCTGCAAGTTTGGGGAGTGTGCTCATTATGGAGGACTTTAATTACCCTGACATTGTTTGGTGGAGTGGAACTGCCAACACAGAAAAAGGCGATGAGTTCCTGAATTTGCTGCAGGATAAATTTCTCTCACAGGTGGTTGAAGTTTCTACTCCTACTAAAGGAGCTCTGTTGGATCTGGTAATATCTAACATCATAACTGGAGGCTTAGGGAATAGTGACCATGAAATAGTAACATAGTAATTGAGGTTGAATAAAGACATATGTCCATCAAGTCCAACCTATTCAACCTATTTTTTTGTTTTAACCCCAGTTGATCCAGAGGAAGGCAAAAAAAAAAACAGCAAAAAATGGAGGGACATTTCTTGCTGACTCGGAATGTATCCCTGGATCAACCAGATCTATATGTATTAATACCAGTAATTCTCAATATTTTTTTAGTTTTAGAAACCTATCCAGGCCTTTTTTTAAAGCTATTTAATGAACTTGCCATTACCACATCTGCTTGAAGACAGTTCCACAGTTTCACCATTCTCACTGTAAAGAAACCTTTCCTAACCTGAAGATTAAAACTACTTTTCATCCAACCTTAAAGGATGTCCACGAGTCCTCTGATATGACCTATTAGCGAACAATGCACCAGAGAGTTCATTGCATGGCCCATTAATATATTTGTATAAGGTTATCATATCCCCACGCAAACGTCGCTTCTCCAATGTAAACAGCCCTAACTTGTCTAATCTGCTGCGCATTTCAAGCCTCTCCATTTCCATTATTAATTTAGTTCCCTTCTCTGAACTACTTCCATTTCCAAGATGCCCTTTTGTATATGGGATTCCAAAACCGCACCGCATATTCCAAATGAGGCCTTACCAGTGCCTTGTAAAGAGGGAGAATAATATCTTTCTCTCTTGAATCCATCCCCCTCTTTATACAAGACAATATCTTGCTAGCTCTAGCCGTTGCTACCTGGTATTGTTTTCTACAGCTAAGTCTGTTATCTACCAGAACCCCCAAATCTTTTTCCATTACAGATGCACTTAACATAGAGTTATTTATGGTGTAGGTGGCACAGGGATTATTAAATCCCAAATGCATCACCTTAAATTTATCAACATTGAATCTCATCTACCACTCTGCTGCCCATTTTGATAATCTATCTAGGTCTGCTTGCAACACTTGCACATCATTTAAAGTTTCCACAACTCATAGTTTAATGTCATCAGCAAAGACAGATCTTGCTCTCAATGCCCCCTTCTAAGTTAGATTAAACAGAAGCGCCCCCAGTACAGAACCCTGAGGCACTTCGCTTAGAACTTTAGCCCACATAGATGTAGCTCCATTTACCACCAGTCTCTGTTTGCGATCCAATAACCAGTTCTCTATCCATGAACAAATGTTTTCTTCAAGGCCAACAGTCCTCAGTTTATACATTAGTCGCCTATGTGGCACATTATCAAAAGCTTTCGCATTGATTTTTCTCATAAATCAATGCTTACTACTACTAATAAGATGAGCTTCGGAGACAAAGTCAAGGCTATGATCCCATAGCAAAGTTTTCATCACCCTACCACTGATGTTATATACCACATCCACTGCTGTGCCTGAATCTAAATTGTTGTTTGGTGTATGCTATCAAAAGGAAAAGTGCGCTGGGTTAACAAAGACTTTTAAGAAAGCAAATTTTCCGAGGTTAAAAGTAGCTCTTCAGAATGTCAACTGGGATAAGGTATTATCAGATAAAGGTACTGAACAGAAGTGGACTGTGTTTAAGGGGATTTTGAGACATTTCACATCTAATTTTATACCTTTTGGAAATAAATGTAAAAAAATAAATCCGTGCCTATGTGGCTGAATTCTGCTGTAAAGCGGGAAATGGAAAGGAAGAAAAAAACATTTAAAACCTCAGAGAGAACAAAAAGGGTCTTTAGTGATTATAAAAACTATAAAAACAAGGAGTGTAAGAAAGCAATTAGCAAACTAGCTAAAATTAATAATAAAGTTAAGATAGCTGAACAAAGCATCACTAAGCCTAAAAAAAAGTTATGTATTTTTTAAGTATATTAATAGTAAGAAGATGAGGACTGAAAATGTGGCACCATTAATTAATGGGGATAAGTTACTTAGGGAGGATGGCGATTAAGCAAATGTCTTAAATATTTTTCCTCTTTATACACTATAGAAGATCCAAGTACAGATATAATATCTATATAAGTATAGTAGCAATAATGGTATAAAAGATGCAAGTGCACTTTGGTTAACCAAGGAACCAAAAACAACCAAATAAGGTTAATTTTAATAAATCTCCTGGACCACATAAAATACATTCTCTGGTCCTTAGGGAACTAAGTTCAGTTTTATCCAGACCATTGTTTCTTATTTTTGCAGATTTCCTCATGTCCGAATGTGTGCCTCTGAATTGGAAAAAAGCTGATGTTATTCCAATATTCAAAAAGGGTAGTCGTTCACAGGTAATTACAGGCCTGTAAGTGGTGGGGAAGATACTGGAAAGTTTAATTATGGAACATATTCCAGAGTATGTTTCAAGGACTGACATTAAAAGTAGTACCCAGCATGGATTTAGGAGGAATATATCTTGTCAAATTAGCTTGCTTGGCTTTTATGAGGAAGTGAGTAGAAATTTAGACTCTACCATAGCAGTAGATGAAGTTTCCTTGGATTTGGATAAGTTACAATTATGCACGCTAGGGAAAAGGCAGTTGCGTGGGGATATGATTACTATATGAGTACTGTGTATATAAATACATTAACGGGCCATAGATTAAACTAACTGGGGCATTGTTCACCAATAGAGCATGTCATAGGACACGTGGACATCCCTTAAGACTTTAAGAAAAAAGGTTTGGGCTTCAAGTTCGGAAAGGGTTTTTTACTGTAAGAACGGTAAAGCTATGGAACTTCCAGTGGACGTTGTTATGCAGGTTCATTGGACAGTTTAAAAAAAAACCTGGATGAGTTTCTGCAAACAAGGAATGTTGCAAGTTACTGGTATTGATACATAAAGTAGAGTTGATCCAGGGAAATTTCCTATTGCCACTTGTAGTCAGGAAGGAATTTTTTCCCCCTTCATAAATTTGGTGTTTTTTTCCTCTGGATCAACAGTTAGGCAGGGAATGAGGATATTTCTGGATGGATTGGACTGGATGGACATATGTCTTTATTCAACCTCAAATACTATACTATTCTATACTATACTAAATTATGAAAAATGGTAACAGAGTATAAAGCAGTAGACACTTAAACTTTTCTAAGCACATCCCTAATGCAAGAGCTTATGTAAGTTCAGCCTAACAGTGATGTATGGTCAGGGAGATGGATAGTGAAAATAAGAGCTATGGAAAAAAAAGAAATACTTGAGGCTCTAAGCAAAAGAAGGTCATTAATAGCCTCCCCAAGGGTCTGTGCCATTCAGTTCTGTGCATTAATGATGTTAAATCCACTGTAACTAGCAAGCTTATTACATTTGCTGATGATACAAAACTGGCCGTAAATGTCGACACAGCACAAGGAAAGAAATAGCTACAAGGAGGCAGGCAAACTTGAATAAGGAACAGTGAATGTACAATAGAAACTAAAGTTACACGTTTATAAATTAGTTATAAAATGGATTTAAGAGGAAGGCTTGGAACCTCAGTCCTGAAATATTAATAAAGCCTGGAGTGTTTTAGGGGTCATAGATGATTATACATTCAATATATAGAAAATTGGGCTGTTGTACATCCATATTAAAGTGCAACTAGAGACCAAAAATATAATACATACAAAAAATAGAATTCTAGTGCACAAACAATTCTAATTGCATATTGGTTACCTCCATAAGGTTGCTGCTACAAACAGCCTGCTAAACCCTGGATAAATAAAAGAAATTAGATCAATAAGTTGGCCAAATTATTTTAAGCCCAGTCACCACGTCAAGGTTGCTTTCTTTAACTGGGTCCTACCCTACTGGTACTTGCCTTTTTGGCTACATGAGCTGACAGCTTCTCCTGTGTGGCTTGGATGCTTGAAGCCGACTCTCTAGTTTAAAGTACTTTGCTCAAACAAGCACATGACCTAACTCTGGGTGGAGTACAATTTCCCAGAAGGCTTGGTCAAACCTTCAATGTAAAATACAATATATAGAAAATTGGGCTGTTGTACATCCATATTAAAGTGCAACTAGAGACCAAAAATATAATACATACAAAAAATAGAATTCTAGTGCACAAACAATTCCAAACAGATCAGCTTATTTTACTGTCTTTATTTATTTCTTTATGCTTCTATTCTGTTTGCATTTTAATTGTACCTATTCTCTATTTGCTAGCTCTGGTGGGTTAATGGACAAATACTTTACTTTTTGAAAAACAGAATACATGAAGTTATGGGCTTAAATGCCTAGAGTAACTTAAGTAATTGTAATCAGCCGCTAGAAGGCAGGACAGGCAGCAGTTTCTCTGTTTTGAAATGTTCCCAATTCCAGTAATATGGAGAGAGGAAATATGGGAACTGACCCCCCTAGTATCCAAAGTTTAGTTTCATAATAAACAGCTAAGGAGAGAGACAGCTTGTTGTATCATTGTGAATGTGTTTTTTCAATCGGGACAATTTGAGATTAGAAGTGAGAATTGGTCACAGGTTTGGGTAGCCATTCTACAGAGAGTTATATGTATGTAGATTAACTGTATCGTTGGTCACCTTTAAGTTCGCCTTAAAAAAAAAATGATTAAGGGGTGAAGCAATAAAGGCCGTTAAAAGTAGCCAAATCGGTGGGATTGGGATCTCGGCCTGGTAAGTAGTGCGGCTTGCATTATTTTTAAATGACTTATATTAGCAACATTTTTCCTATGAGTTTAGAGCTCTGCTGTATCCAAAAATCTCTTCTAATGCCAAGATTTGCCTGATGCATTTAT
The DNA here is from genome assembly GCA_019447015.1 of Hymenochirus boettgeri. Lineage (NCBI taxonomy): Eukaryota > Metazoa > Chordata > Amphibia > Anura > Pipidae > Hymenochirus > Hymenochirus boettgeri. The sequence continues at coordinate 245,823,209 of CM033476.1, read as the reverse complement.
CAGTTACTGTCTTTGATAGAAAATTATTCATCTTCATCGTTTATGTGCTGCACCAAAGGTTTTCTGGACAGAAAATAAATCTCCCATGCAATGTGATTAGAATTGTCAAACAGAATATTTGTTCATCAAGTGTCTGTCCTTATTCATAATCTTAATGAAGGTTTACTGTTTTTTCATGGTTTATTGCAGAGATAAATGTATTAATCATGCTAGGAACTCTATTGTATGGCAAAGCCTGTAGGTCTTTCTTATGACTGTTAATGATTCAACTCCTCTTTCCCATTAAATGCAGTTAATTGAACTGCAAGCAACAGCATTCCTTTGGGTTGTTCATTGTTCTCCATTCTGTATCACTTTCTGGATGGCAGATTTCACCTGAAGGTAAGGCTGCATTTCAATAGGAAACTTATTTTATTGACATAATCACCTCTGGGTTTTATAGCTTCATTTAACATACAATTATTTTAATCTATCTATCTATCTATCTATCTATCTATCTATCAATCTATCTATCTCTCTATCCTCTATCTCTCTATCCTCTATCTAGACGATGACTTTTTGGCCAACCAGTTGATGTCGGCAAAAGGTCAGACAGGCAGAAATACCTGCTGGAGTGTACCTACCCTATAGTTTGTGTGGGACTATGAATTGTAGAATTTCCCAATGCAAATGTCATGTGTTCTGGTAACATAGTCTCCATACTAATTTTTATTTACATTTAGCAATTTGACTGGCAGAAATTTACAGTTGTGTGCCATCCCCTTGTACAACTGTATATACTTGAATATAAGTCAATCTGAGTATAAGCCGAGGTACTTATTTTTACCTGAAAAATTAGCAAAACTGATTGACTCCATGATAAGCTGAGGGTAGAAATTATCACCACTACTGCAAACCAGTGGCAATCTTTTTAACAATAGATACCATCTTCCTTCAGATTCTGTATTGTTTTGAGGCTTTAGTTGCCCTTTAAATGGACAGCAGAATTCCCATACAGTACCGGTAATCCCATGCAGTAGTCAAATCCAGAACGGTACCAAATTCCTTGGCACTCCAGATGTTTGGAAACTGCTTCTGTTGCTACAAGTTGTAGTTTCAAAACATCTGTAGTGGCAAGTTCAACTTCAACAAAGAAATTATCTTGTCCAACTATGTAACCCATCATAGCACCAACGTGCTTGCACCCACATCTCTCCTGAAGCCACTCCTGTCTTCTTACCAGTATCCTCCAGTCTCCTTATGCAGCGGCCATAACGAACTGTAAGTTACTTACTTACCATTCCTGGGTCTCTCTGGTCTCCTTCCATTTACCTAATGTGATCAGAGTATAAGCCAATGTTAGGTTTTTAGGCTAATTTTAAAACCTAAAAACCTTCGCTTATATTAGTGTATATACGGTATCTAAATGTATTAATTGTAATAGCAAGTACCCCTAATTAATGTATAAGCTCTGTCTTAGTACTAAACTGGCATTTATAGTCAATATAGAGTGACAGAGGTGTGTAAGTATCAGATTGGCGTGGTCGTTACTCAGTTAGGTTTGTATGGGATCAACCTTTTTTTTTTTACTTAAAATGTTACCACTAACCCCTTATCTTTAAACAAGTCTTTGATTGGATGGAGAGATTGTTGAGCTTTATAGGGGAGATGCAATATATTTCGCTATTGCAGCCTACGTGCACTTGTTTCTGCAATGTATTAACCATTTTGCGACCGTTAATACATTGCGAAAATGCTAGCGGTAAGTTGCGACTTTTTGTGTGTATTTTAAAGACACCAATGAAGAGGCGTTAATTTTCGTGCAAAAAACTAGTGCAAAAACCTGTGCAAAATTTATTGCATCGCTTTGCAATGTGCAAAGAAAAAAAATTGCGACATGGTGCAGGCAGTGCAAAACCTTCGCTAACACGTTAGTACATAGGTTAGCGTGATTTTAGCGCTTATTTTCTCATTAGCGTGGGATATTGCGTCTCCCAGTATGTGTCTCAGAAATAAGCATTTTGTATCCATCACTATTTTAAGCAATATTTCCAGTCTTTTTTTTATTTTCTTTCTATTTATTTGTGGCTGGAAATCTTAACCTTTCCGTCATTTCCATTTTTAACATTAGTTGACTTGTTTTCAAACTGTACCAATTTTGAATAATATTAAATATATATATATTTAAATATTTTTTTTTATTTTTAATTAATCTCCAAATCCAGTAAATTAGAATAAAAGAAAGAGACTTTCTTGACAGTCCCTTTCCTGCCTTGCTGTGAAAATATCATATCACCATATCTTTACTATACTTTCCAGTTAAACTTCCTTTTAAACCGTTTGTATCTTTTATCTGTACAGCTGTCTGCTTATAGTATCTGATCCTATCTGCATCATCATTCCTTTGGTTAACCTTGTGCTGTTTAGCAGCTATACAGAAAAACTCCTTTTTATCCATTTAATCTCATTATCTGCTAAATATATAATTTAATCTCTTCATTTAGACTCTTATCTGAGGGCAAGTAAGGTTCCTCCAGATCCCCTTTTCATAATTGCTTTATCATCAAATCTTTAGGTCATAACTGGATTGACATGAAAGTCAGCCCAGTCAATCCTTACTGATTCTCTGAGACTGTTACATGCACAGTCCCTCTTACCTAAACATTCCATATCATGGCAGAAGACTTTAATTATATGTATTCACATTAGTGCTTCTTGAGTAATTCTGATCCAATTAATTAGAATGTCACAAACTAGCCACAATCTAAATGCTTTTATTACTGTGTCATGTTTTCATGCATACTAAACCACCTGTCTTCTTTCATTGTAAGAGGTGTTGCAACTTTCCCAATACTAATCTTACCATGTTTAACCTGTAAAACACACCCCAATTATTCACACTCAAACCCCCCTAGAAACTCTCTTGATCAAACACTTGCAATATGAATATACGACTACAAGCTGTCACAACTTCAGTGTGTGTCTATGGGGGTGGGGGTGCTTGCACGTGGACATGGTTAATGCAAAGACATTGCTTCTTGCAAAGAACCTAGCACTCATACTGGATACATTTAATGGAAGGGAGGCTTAACCGGAGCAAATCAAAAAAGTTTCCACATTGAAGTTTAAAAGGTAAAGTAGATTGTGTTGCATTTCTATTTAGCAAATAGGTGTGCGATATAAGTGTAGAGTCTATTATCCAAACACCTCATTTTTGTTTATTCTTTATTCTACTTTTCTATATTGCATTGTGGTGACTGAAATACCTTGGATCTTTATCGTTTCAATTGATCGCTCATCTGTAAATAGACATAAACTCAGTGTGAGGATTGATTGTTAAGTGATCACAAAGATCCTCTCTATAATAAAACCCGTTTAGAGCTTTGCATTTTTAAATTTATAATAAGCCTTTAATCTCTTTTTGCTGATAATTTGTTTATCCTGTGGCTTGTATATGATTCACTGTTTTCATAGTTGCTTGCTATGCACAGCTGCTGTATGTTAAAACAAAGGAATGTTAGCAGATAAACAAGAATACAAAGGGATAAAACAAAGCAAATGAATACAAAATTAGAAGTAAAAAATATGTAAAGAACAAGTAGGTCATTTGTATAGAAACATATATTACTAGTTAATCTAATTATTACATATAATTGTTATTGCAAACAATTGGCTTTCAAAATATGTCATATAGCCCAAATGAAACACAAATACTAAATAAGTATCCTTGCAGTTATAAAATGTATTGACAAACAAATGTAAAACTTAAATGTAAGGTTTGAATTGAATTGAATACAACAGTTAAATGTAAGGTCTGCCCCCCCCCATTTGTAAAATACAGGATAGATGGCTGGTAAAGTATAATTACAATACAGCAGTACAATTGAAAATAATAAGTGAACTTTAATAATGCCTACTTGGTGTTTTTTTCATAAATTGTTTAGAGTGAATGTGTGTGGGGGTTGAGGGCAGCTGCATAGTGTCTCAAGGAGTGCTCCTGCAGATATCTATTGTTTTGGTGGTTATCGATTAACTGTGATGAACATGTTGACAGGTCGAGCACTAGTCAAAAGAGAATAAAAAAACAAACAATTTGATATACAGACAGTATGCTAGACTATAGAGATGTAATGTGGGTTCGAATACAACCCAGTTTCGAATCGAATCTGAGGGTTTCGAAGTCCCGACAAAACTCTCGGAACTCTCAGATTTTATGGAACCCGGATTTTTGAATTTTCGATTTTCACCGAATATCATAAGTAGACGATTATCGAAAATTGAAAGTAGACAATTATCGAAAATCCAAAGTAGACAATTATCGAAAATCAAAAGTAGACGATTATCGAAAATCGATAATCGAATCCTCGAAAGTAATGATCGATTTCAGTAACTCTCGAAAATGGAATGCGGAAGCTCGAAAACAGCTTGATCGTGAGAAAAGATAATTTTAAAATACGTTTTAGTTATATTTACAGGCTCGCCAGACCATTCCCCAGGTCTCTGTGTCATTTCAGGATAAACAATGGTGGAGGTGCACTCTACCCAACTGTGGGTGCAGACGCCTCTGTAGGTTCTTCCCTTAGGAACCAGTGGCTTTGCAGGAAAAAAGAGTAGCTGAGGGTCGCACTCCAAATAAGAAATTTTATTAAAACCACACATATTCAGTCACAACGTTTCGGGGGGTATCCCCCCGAAACGTTGTGACGTGAATATGTGTGGTTTATAATATATTTCTTTATGATTTGGAGTGCGACCCTCAGCTACTCTTTTCTCTGTGTCATTTACAGTAACCTACTATTACTATTTGTCCCTCAAAATGGACAGAACCTTTTGAATTTTTTTCTCCCGTTGACTCCTATGGGTCCAGTTTCGAATCTTTGAATTTTTGAATTTTTCGGAAAATCCAAAAATTCGAAAATGGAATGAAACTCAACAGTTTCAAACATCTCTATTAGACTACAGTTAAGCAAGGGATGGAAGATTGACTGAATCCTCCTACATTATTTGGAAAAACATTTGATTGGTTATTAAATGATCCATCAGGTTTAATGATGCAGTAAGCCTGGGTATTAGTCAATAGCGAGAGGTCAGTCAGGGCCAATAACTCTGCAGCTGACAGTTCGCCGAGACCAATTGTGCAGTCCATAGGAGACCGCAGAAGATCGTCTGTAATTTAACAACATATAGCTGGCAACAACGGAAACGGCGCTAATAATTTGGCCTGAAAGATAGACGAAAATATGCGTCAGTTTGGCCAAAAGATCTGCTTGTGTGTAACCGGCCTAACATGTCCGGGTTTTTTCTGCCGGCAGGGTCACGGAAAAATCTAAATTCTGTTTTGAAACCATGATATTTTTATGTCATTTTAGCAGTAAATATTTTAAGAGTAAAATGTCCAGCTATTGGCTCACTAAATAAAGTTGGCAGATACCTTGTACAGATGCTACATTTTCCCCAAAATGATCATGAAAGATTGTTTCAGAGGGTCAATTTAGAGTTTAAGTGGGGCTAGACAAGATTACAGAATGCAGGTGTAGAAACTGCTGTAAAGGCACCTAAATGGCAGGCTATGACTAATGAACTTTGTCTAAATGCTGGAAAATGGTACGAACAGTTTTAATGTGTTTTCATAAATCACCTACATTTCAGGCATAGACTGCTAGTATTTTGCATAGAGTTCCATGCTTAATGATTTCATCTGGTAAAAAGTCCAGCCCTCAAATAAAAGTGTATATACAGGGCGGAGCCTGCTGTGTATGCTGAAGGATTCGACTACTTTGTATCCAGCTCTGATATTTTTAATGCATTGATGATGTTTTAATCTTTTATTGGAGTCCGGTAGCCTGCCTGCCTTGGTGTATTTGTATATACAGAATAATCACCCCCCAAAACCCTAAACGGTAATAGTTTGAAATGTGAAATATATAAGTCTAACCTTAAATTCTGCACAATGTCCTGTTGCCCCTGTTTCTGCTTCCTGGTTCTTCCAGTTAGCAACTGTCAGTTATAGATTTGACAGATTACATCACAGCCAATGACTGAATGTTAATCCCCTGTCTGCCTCTTCTGAGCATGCTCAGTATAGGTCACTTAATTGCTCAGTTCCACAAGGCATCCAGAAGCATAGCAGGCATACAGTAATTATTCCAAGGACAATTTATGATATATCAACATATTTTAAAGAAGCCATTCATTCTAAAAGGTGTTATTAAGAGTGTGGAGTAGTCGTTTAAGTAAAAAATTAAAGATAAAACTAGAATTAGAAGAAAGACAAAATGCAATTCAAAAATTGCATTTATGTAGTAAATCTAAGAAAATGGACCAAGACTGAATCCAGACACAAACAGGGCATTTGAGACAAGAAAATGTATTCTGGACTTAAGCAAGGATGCACTGACAGTGCAGACTATATAAAGCCACAAATCTGCACAGAGAAGGCTGTTCATGTGTAGCACCTGGGGATTAACACTGAAAAGTTGTGAGCTAAAATAATATTCTCGGATCTAAACAACTGAAAAGCTGCAGAAAACAGGAGGTTTATGTGCACTACCTAGGACTTAACATTTAGTTGCTCTCAGCTAACAGAATACAGTGATCTTTTAAAATATACATAACAAACATACAGTAAGTCCAAGAGTGAAGTAGAGACAGCCAGAAAAAGTAATAAAGCTATGTAGAGATATCGACATACTCACTAATAGCACAGAAACTGATCATTAAAATAATGCCTCAATCTTTCTAGGTAATTTCTAGACAAAAATACATGTGTGAAAAAAACCTTTTAGTAACTTTTAACTTTAAAAGTGAGGTTTTGTTTTAATCAACAGTTTCTAAAATAAAAGCAAGAAAAAAATTGTTTTGTAGGCTTCTCCTGTAGTCTCCCAATATCTGCCACTTTTTCTAGTGCAATAAGTGGTAAGTATGGGTTTAATATTAGAGAGGAACGAAACTTGCGAGTTTAATTTTGACAGCGGTTCTGGGAGCCCCGCGCCGTTCTAGGCGATGGGGCGATTGACCTGGAGGGGAGAAAGCATCCCCTTCCCCTCCTTCCAGGTAGGCGGCAGCCGCGTGGGTGACGATGGGTTCCTACTTCCAGGTTTGGATGGGCCAAAGTCTCGCGAGAGGCGGCGCCGGCGTGACGTCATTACGCCGCGCCTCGCTATAAAAGGCGGAGCCACGTGGTCACCGGTGCCATTTTAGCAGCGCTGGTGGCCGGAGATGGTTCTCCTCTTCACCTAGGGACAGCTAGTTAGGTAAGAAAAGCGGGAAACATGAGCGATCCCATTTTAGAACAGATTAGGGAGAGAGTGAATAGGGAGGGGGCGGGCTGACTCCAGGGGTTATTGGCAGCTGAGAATACAGCTGCAGGGGCACAGAGGGAACCATCCAGCCCCCCAGGCCGCCCGGCTGGGCGCCCTGGGAATAGACCCACCCGAATTTCACGCCTCCCAGATCGGCTGAGCCCCAGTCTAATGGGGCCAGCCAGGAAGAAAAGAGGAGGGAAGGCCCCAGCTAAGAAGGGGCCCAAAAAAGTGGTGGCAAAAAGGAAGGGCCTAGTGGGGGCCATCAGCGCCATTTTCAGGCCCAGGCCTCAGGAGGAGGAATCCTCCTCTTCCTCCACTCCAGAAGGGGGGTCAGGGGAAAGGTCTACTCAGGACCAAGGGTCACCCCAAGAACAGGAGACAAGGGCAGACACCCCCACGGAGCAAGCAACTGAGGAGGATTTCAGAGTCACCGGGGCCCCGGACCCTCTTCCTCTCCAAGGTTTAGAGCCCAGTCTAGACAGGGTTGGCTAGTGACCCACAGAGGCAGCTTACAGAGGGAAGCTAGGGGACACCCTGCGGAGGCAGCGGGATCAGCCAGCGTCAGGGCCAGGGACAACCAATATGAGAGGGAATTCGATAGCAGGAACCCCTGGCATTCACCTCCCACCCGGCAACCTAGTTTAGAGAGTAGGGATATCGATAGAGGGCGCCGAAGTGAAGGGGAGCCGAGGGGAGACTATAGGAGACACCGATACTCGTCCTCAGAGTCGGTGTCTAGTTGCTCTGACCGCTACTTGCGAAAGAGGCACAAGAGGCGGTCAAGCCGCAGGAGGTCTAGGAGTCGATCAAGGACTCACGAGCGTAGGCACAAAGGACACCAGAGCTCCAGGAGGTACAGAAAAGGGTTCCCATCGACGTTGAGCACCTCCACCAGGGATGGGTCCCGATCGCGTTCCAGACATCGCGACAGGGAGCAGACTAAGTGCAGCCGGACATTGCTGGCAGAAAGGACGCTTCCGGAGCAAGGAACGCAAGCCAAGCTTGACACAGCAAACTGGCGGTGAGTTATCCTGTGCGGATGCATGGGGGGCGATGGGGGGCATTTCAGAGCAGGATAGCCTTGCCAAAGCCATACGGTCTCTACTGGGCAAACTAGAGATGCCTAGTACTATGCCTAGTACTCAGGCAGGGATCCCGTTGATGGGGGGAGTAAAAGAGCCGCTTCCTGCAGTGGCGGGTAGCAGGGTAGAGGCTCTAAAAGAGACCTATTTTTGCGGGGTGAGTCCGCTAGGGGTTCACGTCTCGGACGAGACCAAGGAGAAAATCTGGAGGAATGACTATATCGAGATATGGTCACTGGTTAACCCGGAAATGGTGACGGTCGACAAGGAGTTTGTTAGGCCAGAGGCGGGGAGAAAAAACCTAAGGTAGCCAAGACGTTTGGCAACTGGGTGCAGGCCTTCTGTGTTTTGGCTGGGGTGATAGGGCAAAAGTTCCCGCAGAAATGCTCAGAGCTATGTGTATACCTGGACCTCATTTTTGGGGCCTATAAGGTATACGGGGGTACTGCTTGGTGGAACTACGATGAGGAGTTTAGGCGTAGGCTAGCAGTTCACCCAGAAGTAGGGTGGAATACTAAGGCCACTGATTCCTGGTTGCGGATCATGATGTCCCAAAGGGCGGCTAGCGTAGGATATGGGTTGCTTGGGAGTCCTTCTACATCAGGCTTCGGATCGCCCTCCCCGGCTAAAAAAGCCGGCCCGTGCTGGCTCTTTAATGAGGGTCAATGTAAATTTGGGGCAGCGTGACGCTTTCGACACGGATGCGGGGGGGGGCAGGACATTCCGCAGCTAAGTGCTACAGGAAGGGAAAGGCCACCTCCAAAAACCCCAGCCTCAGGAGGCCTGAGGACTACAGTGAGCGTAGCCGCGATAGGGCCCTGGCTAGATAAGTACCCCAGGAAGGAGGCTGCTCGTACCATAAAACTCGGGTTCACGCAGGGGTTCTTTATCCCATTCCAGTTTTCCCCCTCCCCTGTTTTCTTAAAAAATCTCAAGTCAGTTCGGGAAGCACCGCAACGAGCTTGCTGAAGTAAGGCTGGGTCGGATGGTAGGTCCCTTCAGGGAACCTCCTTTTTCGAACACCAGGGTCTCTCCTTTGGGGATAGTTCCCAAGAAAGAAGCTGGGAAGTTTAGGCTTATTCACCACTTGTCTCACCCCAGGGGGGATCTGTCAACAATGGAATCTGTTGGGAGGAAACATCAGTAACGTATGTTTCCTTCGACAGAGCGGCGCTCATGGTTAGGGAGGCTGGCCTGGTGGTGTTGATGGCCAAATCAGACATTGAATCCGCCTTTCGCCTCCTCCCTGTCCATGAGGACTGCTTCCACCTGTTAGGCTGTAGCCTGGACGGGCTGTTTTACTTTGACATGTGCCTCCCCATGGGCTGTGCTGTTTCTTGCGCTGTTTTCGAGACATTCAGCTCCTTCTTAGAGTGGGTGGTTCGCTATGAGACGGGCTCCCGGTTCGTCCTTCATTACCTGGATGACTTTCTCTTTGTTGGCCCGCAAGGGTCTAATCAGTGTTCATACTTGCTGCAGTCATTCAGGTATCTGATGGTGAAGTTTAGGGTTCCTCTTTCGGCGGAAAAAACAATTGGGCCTTTAACCACGCTTTCATTTTTAGGTATAGAAATTGACTAAAAACGAGGATAACTGCAGGCTACCGGAGGATAAGCTGGTCGATTTTGCTAAAAAGAGTGAGGGCATTCTTGTCAGCCAGCAAGGTCACTCTTAGACAGTTGCAGTCCTTATTGGGTTCCCTGAACTTCGCATGCAGAATACTGCCGATGGGCAGAGTGTTCTGCAGACGGCTGTCCATGGCCACATGTGGGGTTAAACATCCGCATCATCATATATGGGTGTCCAGGGAACTCAAGCACGACTTGCAGGTTTGGGAGTCCTTCATAGAATCTTATAACGGCAGGTCACTGATTCAGACCAGGGAGCAATGCAGCGAAGAGCTGCAACTGTTCACGGATGCAGCTGGGTCCCGGGGCTTTGGGGCCATCAAGCCTGGAGCGATGGGTGCTGGCCCGATAGCTGGGTTGCTGCTGGTCTTTGCAGGAACCTGACGCTGCTGGAGTTGTTCCCCATAGTGGTGGCGGTAGAACTATGGGGAAAAGTGATGACTAACAAGTCTATCTGTTTTTGGACGGATAATGCAAGTGTGGTCTTTGCGATTAATAAACAGACCTGTTCTTCCCTTCCAGTCCTTTCGCTGCTGAGACATCTAGTGCTGCGGTGCTTGCAGTTTAACATCTGGTTTAGGGCCAAACATGTGCCGGGCATTGACAATACGATCGCTGACGCTCTTTCTCTTTTCCAGTGGGAAGAGTTCCGCAGGTTGGCACCGGAGGCAGAGAAGGAGGGGATGCCACGCCCAGCTTCCTTGTGGGAGATAGTGGAAGTCAGCTGATGGCCATGGTACAGGCTTCAGTGGCCCCGACAATGTGGCACAACCATGGTAAGGCATGGAAGGAGTGGGTGAACTTGGCCGGAGGCAGGGAATTCCAACAGTCTCACAGAATGAGAAAACAGGTGACGTTAGAGTACCTGGTGAGTTTGACGGAATCCCATTGCTCTGGGTTGGTGGCTCAGAGGAGGCTTCAAGGAGTTTCCTTTTTCTTCCGTCTGTGGGGCTGGCCAGACCTGACTAAAGACTTTTTAATCCAGTGGGTCCTAAAGGGGTGGAAAAAGTAACACAGGAGCAAAGAGTCGAGGCGCCCCATTTCATTTAGAGTTCTAGTAAGGTTAGTCGGGAGTCTCTCTGCTGCGTGCACATCTGCTTACGAGAGGGCGCTTTTTACAGCCAGTTTTGCTCTGGCTTTCTTCTGGGCCATGCGAGTAGGTGAGCTGGTACCTCCTAGCACCAAAAAGGGGGACGGCCTCGTGGTGGAAGATGTGCACGTTATGAGTAACAAGGTCAGGGTGTCCATTAGGAGGTCGAAGACAGATGTCTGGTTGACAATTCTGCCCATCAGTGGCGAATTCTGCCCCGTCTCGGCAATAGCTAGTTATGCTTTAAGACGAGTGTCTTCTCCCTCCTTCTTAGCTCACGAAAATGGGACGCCTCTCACTCGGTATGAGTTTGAGGAGGTGCTAAAAGGCTCCTTGCAATGCATCGGTCTTAACCTAAAGGAGTTTGGCACTCATTCCTTTAGGATTGGAGCAGCCACGGAGGCCTACAACCTTGGTTTTTCCGAACAGGCAGTAAAATGATTGGGAAGGTGGAGGTCAAACTGTGCAGCACGTTATGTGTGACCGGAACTGGCTATTGATTAATGTTTTCGTTTCAGATGTTAAGAGAGTGGCAATCTGGTTAATCGGCCACTCGTACCTGTTTTGGAGGGTGACTATAGGTCACTGATGAGGCCAGATGGGATACATCTAAACGATATAGGCCTGGATATATTTCTTTTAGGGCTTCAGGATGGCATAGACCAGGCCGTTTCTACTGAGTGGTGGTCCGAGCTCGGTGTAGGATTACACGAGCTCCTTGGTGGCGGGTACACCCTTGTTGGAGAGGTTTATGGTGCCGTTACATGCCCTCTGGCAAGACAGAGGTTGGCATTCAAGCTGAGATCTACGGCTAGGTTGGTTAACAACAAACATGGTTATGGTACGCAAGGGTGTACAGTGGTGGAAAAATATGCAAATTAATAAAAGGGCATATTTATTTAAATTGATTTAAATTTATTTAAATCATATGTAAATTTATTAATAAAAGCCATGGCCTATTTTGTTACCCAAAAAGGAAAGTGGTCTGTGTCTTAATTATAGTGTTAAAGGGCATGTCCACCCCCAAAACTATAATCCCCCCAACTACTGGCCCCACCATGTAGTGTAGTTTAATCCTTACCTCACATCCCAGCTCCATAGGGTTCTCCTGTAGACCCCCCCCCAAAGTCCCAAAACTAACCACCAGGAGGATAGCAGGGCTCTGCCTGCTATCTTGCCTCCGGTAGATATTTGTCATGCGTACTGCAGCCCTTCTTCCCCCTCCCTCCCTCTCCCTTCCGTTCTACTATCCCTCCCCCTAGCGTAAATCCCCCTTTATATGTTGTTCCCCCATGTCTGGCAGCACCAACCGCATATTTTTTATTTTCAAAAAGCTCCCCAAACTCTTACTTACCTCTCCGCTTTCCTCCGCTGCACTGAATAACCGGCAGCCGCGTCCGTGATTGGCTGCCGCTCAGCCAATCACAGACGCGACTGCCGGTCCCTCCCCTCTGCTTGCATTCTCGCAAGCAGAGGGCCGGCAGTGCGGCGGAGGAACGAGGGGAGGTAAGTTAGAGTTTGGGGGGCTTTCTGAAAAAATAATTTACGCGGTTGGGGCTGGGAGACATGGGGGAACATCATATTAAAAATGATGTTTTAGGGTGGACATACCCTTTAAGGTGTAAGAAGTTTAAGGTGTATGGCTGACTTGGTCCCGTAAGTCTGTTTTTCCCCCTCTGGGTCTGCAGAACCGATTGAAGCTCTAAAAAATTTGAACTCTGAAATCATATTAAAGTTACATTGTGAAAAAATTGACTTGCCTTAACCTTTTCTATATGTTTAGAACTGCTAAGAACTTGATCCCTTTCTGCTCCTAGTGCTCCCTTTCTAAAATCTCCTCATGTCTTGTTCAGTACATTCCTACTTAGTATGCATTTCCATTCTCTCTGTGCTTAGCCCCTCCCCGAAGCATTCACCTTGTGATTTTGTGTCATAGTAAAAGGAAACTGCCTTGCTAGAGGAAGGTAAGCAGCTCTGAATGTGCAGTGCTAGACTGTGACTCTAGTAACACAGACAGCAGCTGGATTGGATGTGAGCTGAAGGCACATGTAATGATTATTCCTTTTTATGATCTAAATGCTGAATCAATTATGTAGTGCAAGTGGAATACGTTATGATTTCATAGAAAGGAAACAGTTTTTACACATATTGGGGCCAGAGGGAGAAGGGCTGGAATATGGTAAGGGAGTGGGAGATTGACTTTTTTTTACTGACTGACACTGCGGTGGCCCCATTATAGTTTTGCCGGGGGGCTCAGTGATTCCTAGTTACACTATTGCTTGGAGTAAAGGGTTCTACATCACTACTCCCAAGAAAACCACACACCAATAAATTATACTGGTCATATATTTTTTTTTGTATAATTCACTTACCTCTTCAAAGAAGGCTTAAATCTAAGCTGAGGAAGGCCAATAATTTTGGTACTCAAATTTAAATGCTGTTGATTATAACTGTTCCAAAACAAGTATTACACTTTCTTTATTATGACTACTTCTATTCAACAGACATTTGCTATATTTACTTATTTTACCAAATATGTTTAGGAAGAATGGAAATATTCCATTTTCTAATTAAAGACAGAAGAAAAAGGTTGTTGGCAGGTTCCTGTTACAGATAATGCAAAGTAGAAAGCTTTAGCAGTTCTCTCTTTCTATTTAATGGTGTTTAATGGGGATGTAGCAAATAACAAGGAATTGAGTTGTTTAGGCTAGTCTTAATAGGTATTCTCAATTTTATTGATAGCAAGAGGAGAAATTAAAAACTGGGCAATGGAGCTTTGTTGAAGTCTGACAGTGATGTTTTCTACTAATTCTATTTGGTGCAAGTCCTAGTATGGGAGCCCTGTGTACTGTGGACTAAGTTTGGTAAATATAGAGATATGAAAATAGGAGGATTTTACAATGGCTAAAATTTGATTTCAGTCAAATTTAAATTTAGAGTTCAGTCCCCTTTAATTAGTACAAATAAGCTGTGAAATAAATAGATTTGAATGTCCTACTCCTAGTTTTATTGGTTCGGAATGAAGTTGTTTTGCTGCAAGTGAGATAATAAAGTATGGGCTTTGAAGTGCAAACTTCTGTCAGTCGATGGTTGATCTTTTATTTTCTTTTTTGTGTAACTCAATTAAAGTGAACTTAGCATTAAAAAATGACTGGCCAGTAGTTAAACCTGCACACATCTTAAGAACATAAAATTCCATTAAACTATTCCTATTTTAGCTCATTTTTAGTTTTGTTTGTTCCCCAAATCTGAAGCTGCCTGCCAGTACTTTTACCTTCATTACATTTTCTGCACCTGTGTGATATCCACTCCCACCATATAGTCTCGTGAAACTATATAAATTGGTGCCATGCGGTCACCAGCGCCATTTTCGGTTTGCTGGTGACCAGGGAACAGCTCATCAGAAAGCACCATAGATACCAGAAAATGGATATAAAGCAAGGATGGCAGATCCTATTATTGACCGGGTGAGGGAGAGAATTAGCAGGAAGGGAGCAGGGTGGCTGCAGGCCTTGCTGGCAACAGGGGATCAGACCCCTGAAATGCAAGGGTTGGTTCCCGAACCCTCTGGGCCCCCGCTAGGCCTGTGCGCACTTCCCGCGCTTTCAACCGGCTAAGTCTGAGTCCTCCTGGACCTGGCAAACAGAAAAAAGGGGGAAAGGCAAATAATGGCGGAACAGGAGGTTCCCACCTCAAGGCATACAAGCCTGGAGCCCAGGAAGGACAAAGGACGCCATCATGCTAAAAAAGCACATAGAAGGCATAGCAGGGAGACTATGAGAGGGCATAGGAGACATAGACACTCCTCATCTGACTGATTTTAACAAGTCAGACCGCCATGGCCGCAAAAGGTGCAGACAAAGATCAGACCACAAGAGGTCACGGAGCCAGTCCAAGTCACGGACATCTAAGTGTAGGGGCAAGCATGGCTCAAGGCAGTCTGGGAGAGCGTCCTCAACCACCCGGAGCTCATCACCAAGTGTTAGATCCCAGCACAGGATGGGAACATCTGCTAGAGGGAGCAGACTTTCCTTATCCGATCAAATGAACGCAGAAAGGTTAATGGAGTCGACCCCTGGACAACAGATGAGTTGACATGTGCTGATGCATTGGGGGGGCGGCAGGAGCGATGGGTGAACAAGGTGACTTGGCTAGGAGGCCCGAGGACCCCAGTGAGCGTAAACGCGATGGGGCCCTGCTTAGATAAGGGTTTACATACGGGTTTTATATCCCTTTCCAGTTTTCCCGTTCCCTAGTTTTTTCAAAAAATTTAAAGTCAGTTCAGAAACTCCCAGACATGGCTAGATTGAAGCTCAAAACTGAGATTCTCCTGGGCCATATTGCCCGCCCCTTCATTGACCCCCCCTTCCCCAATATGTGGGTATCTCATTTGGGTCTGGTCCCGAAGAAAGAATCCAGTAAGTTCAGGCTGATTCATGAACTGTCTCACCCTAAGGGAGGATTGGACAATGACGGTATCTGCCAAGAGGCGGCATCAGTATCTTATGTATACTTCAACAGGGTGACTGCCCTGGTTCGGGAGGCAGGCCCGGGGGTGCTGATGGACAAGTCGGACATGGAGTCCGTCTTTCGCCTTCTCATGGTGCACAGAGATTGTTTCCATCTGTTGTGTTGCTGCCTAGATGGCCTCTTTTACTATGATATGTGCCTGCCTATGGGCTACTGCATTTCCTGTGCTGCCTTTGAAATGTTTAGCTCCTTCCTGGAATGGGTGGTGTGCTATGAGACGGGCTCCAGATTTGTGCTCCCTTACCTGGATGACTTTCTATTTGTAGGCACGAAGGACTCGGAACACTGTTCCTTTTTATTACAGTCATTCAGGTTTTTGGTGGCCAAGTTTGGAATTCCTCACTCAGTTGAGAAAATAGTTGAATCGAGATTGATTCCATTCAGATGGAATGTAGGCTTCCCAGAGATAAACTCAAAGCATTGCTAAAAAGGGTCAAAGCATGCTTGCAAGCCAACAAGGTTACACTTACCTTGAATTTCGCCTGCCGGATCCTGCCCATGGGCAGGGTTCTCTGTAGGCATCTATCATTAGCCACATGCGGGGTAAAATCACCAAATCATCACATTCGGCTTTCCAGGGAACTCAAGAAAGACCTAAAGGTTTGGAAATCCTTCTTAGGTTCGTATAAAGATAAATCGCTTTTACAGAGTGTAGTGTAGAGCAGTCCAATGAGGAACTTCACCACCTATATACAGATGAGGACGGATTGCGGGGTTTCGGAGTGATCTTTGGCAATGCTTGGCCAGCTAGTTGGTTTTCCTCAGCCTTCTGTAAAAACCTAATACTGTTGGAATTGTTCCCTACAATAGTAGCAGTTGAGTTATGGGGAAGCCGCATGTCAAATAAATCAATCTGTTTCTGCACAGACAATGCCATCATAGTCTTTGCAATTAACAAGCAATCGGCCTCTTCCCCCAGTTCTAACCCTGTTGAGACACCTATAGGGTTATTCAATAAAAGTTCTTATCATTAAAAATGGTGTTATTGTTGCCCCAACCAATCAGATGTTAGCTTTGAAATGTTACATAAGATCTGATAGGTTGAGGCAAATTTAAAACACCATTTTAAACGATAAGAACTTTTATTGAATCTCCCTGCTAGTGCTTAGATGCCTGCAGTTAAATATTTCTTTTAGGACCAGACATGTACCAGGAGTGGTCAATACTATTGTTGATGCTCTTTCTCGTTTCCAGTGGGAAGACTTCCGCAGGCAAGCAGAGGCAGAGGGGATGGCCTGCCCAACTTCTTATGGGAGATGGTGGACAGCAATTGATGACCATGGTTCAGGATTTGGTCGCTCCATTTACCTGGCATAATCATGGTAAGGCGTGGAAGGAGTGGGTGGCGGTGCCTAATGATAGAGATGTACTCAAGGTAATTAGTATTCGGTTATGTTAGTTATGTTAGAATATCTGCTTAACATCAGAAAGGCACAACTATCAGGGCAGGTGGCGCCAAGGTGGTTGCAAGGGGTTTACTTTTTCTTCCGCCTATTGGGTTGGCAGGACATAAAGTATTTCTTGGTCCAGTCAATCCTGCCAGGTTGGAAGAAGGAGCTTAGGCCAAAAGAAGCTATTTGCCCTATTTCGTTCAAGATCCTCATCAGGATCATTGAATCCCTTCAGGCCGTTTGTTCATCCCCATTCGAGGTGTCCCTATTCAAGGCAGCTTTGACCTTAGCCTTTTTTGGAGCCATGAGAGTGGGGGAGCTTATATCACCTAGTGCTAAGAGACCGGGTGGCCTGTTGGGAGAGGATGTATTTGTTTCGGAAGCTAGAGTCAGGGTTCACATTAGGAGGTCCAAGACGGACATATTCGGGGCAGGTGCCTGGTTTTACATTCTCCTGCTAAAAGGAGAGTTTTGTCCAGTGGCAGCCATAAGAGAATATTCCCTTATTTGTCCATCTTCGTCCTCATCCTTCTTGTGCCATGATAATGGGGCTTCGCTATCCAGGTATCAGTTCGAGTCAGTTTAAAGATCATCGCTGTCTCGTATGGGTCTGAACCCTAAAGAATTTGGCACCCACTCCTTTAGAATTGGTGCAGCCACGGAAGCATACCCTATGGGTTTTTCTGAGCAGAAAATGAAGTGGTTAGGGCGCTGGAGGTCCAACTGTGTGACACGTTACATTCACCCTGAGCTTGCCATTAATTGAAGTTTTCTTTGCAGGAGGCAAACTGGCTTCGGTGTGGCTGGTGGGACACTCTTATCTCTTCTGGGCAGTGAGGAGGGCCGAAATACGACCGGGTGGCAGGAATCTGGGCTTTACCGCAGCTGGAATGGACAAGAATCAGAGGATTGTCGTGGTGGCAAGTGCTCCCAGAGTCGGTGGAGATCAGCAGAACATCTAGGGGCCCATTGGTTTTGGTAATTCACGCCGGGGGGAACAATCTCTGCAAGGCCCGTTTATCTGACCTTTTGACGCTTATGAAAGTGGACCTTTTGAGGATTCGGGCATTCTTCAGTCTGGTAGCTCTGGTCTGGTCAGAGATCATTCCCCGAGTAGTGTGGCAAGGTGCTAGGGACCCAGCAGCCATAGAGAGAGCCAGGAGAGTGGTTAACATGCGGATCTCCAGATTCATGTGCTTCTTAGGTGGAGTGGTGGTCAGACATGTTCAACTTGAGGGTGACAATAGGCCACTGATGAGGCCTGACAGTATACACTTAAATGATATCGGCCTGGATATATTGTTATCAGGTTTACAGGATGGTATCGACTAGGCCTTGTTCATTTTGGGTGGCGGTCGGAGTTCAGTGTAGGAGTTCATGAACTTCTGGTGGCAGGTACACCCTTGCTGGAGATATTTATGGAGCCGTTACATGCCCTCTGGTAACACAGAGGTTGGTATTTAAGGGGATATCTATGGCTAAATGGTTAACAAAATAGATGATTATGAGTGCAAGGATGTACAGTTGGATTAATATGCTAAGGAGCATATGTAAATAAGGCATATGTAAATTAATTTATTAATAAAAGCCGTGGCCGACCATTTACCCAAAAGTTCTGTGTCAGTGTCATTATTACAGTAAAAGGGTATGTTGGTTTCCAGTTATATTAAGTCTGGGGGGGTTATTTATGGCTGTCTGGGTTCCCCTCCTGTTTCTCACCATGGTCATTGCAAAACATGTGTGCTACATGTTTAGGACCTACTCATCTTTCCTTAAAATTTGCATGCTACATGTGGATGAGTGGGTCCAAAATTTGTAGCAAGCGTGTTTTGCAATAAACCTGCAATATTCATAGCTACAGACCTGTGTCTTGATATGTTTCACCTGCAATAAAATGGTCAATTGCTACTGCTGACAGGGAGAGCTAAGGACTTTCACACTGAAGGTCTCTAGCTCTCCCTGTCAGCTGTCGCTATATTAGTGGAGAATTTACCTTCTTAAAGGGGAATGTTTGAGGGTAGCACTCTGTACTCAGTGTACCTCAGTGTACCTTATTAAAGGAAGAATGTATTTTTGTTTATGCTGTATGTATAAAACAACAGAGTAGAGATGCCCGAACTTCCAAAAATCTGTTACATTTGAGGATTCGTGAATTTCCGAAATAATTTGGAAATTTGAAAATCCGCAAATTTTGCCATTCAAGGCAATGGGGAAAGAAGCACACATGTGCTACTTCTGGTTTCTGTGGGCCAAACGTTCGATGATTCTCAAATTGGCCATTTGAGTATTCCCCGTTCGAGCTGCGGGACCCCTTAAGCCCAAAAGGGCCCCAATGGTCCTTCTAAGGACCTGGGAGGGGATCCCAGGCTGAGTCCTAGTTCGAGCTGCGGGACTCCTTAAGCCCCAAAGGGCACATATCCAGTGCCACAAGGGCCCTTCCAAGGGCCACAAGGGCCCTTATAAGTGCCAGGGGAAGGGGGTCCCTGTTCGAGCTGCAGGACCCCTTAAACCCAAAAGGGCACTTGTCAGTGCCACAAGGGCACTTATAAGTGCTGGGGAGGGGGGTTCCGGTTCGAGCTGTGGGACTCCTTAAGCCCCAGAGGGCCCTTGTAAGGGCCACAATGGTCCTTCTAAGGACCCGGTCCTTAGACCATTCGGAAATCCTCAGCTGTCTGAGGATTACCGAACAGTAGAAAATCCTCTAACGTTTGGGAATCCTTGAATGTTCAAAAAAATGTTCGAAAAAGTGGATTTTGGGAAAATCTGCAAGATCTGCGATTTGCAAACCCCTGAAATCAGCTGCGGATCCGGGTTCCGATCCGTCAACTGGCCATCCCAAGTGCAGAGCTGTAGGGGGTGGATAATGAAGTGAACCTGATCTTAGCACAGCTCTGTGCAATGCATTTCATAGTAGTGTATCTATTTAAAGGGTCAGAGTTCATCAGTAAAGCAGAAAATTGTTTCCTACTTACCATAATTTTCCTTTCCTGCACTGGAACATGGAAGTGGGTACTAATGGGTTAAGTCTGCCGCCAGGCGCGGGACAGGAAGTTTTCCAGCATAAAAGAATGAGTTACCTGAAAACCTCCAGTCCTTTTTGTCCCGAGCGGGGACACGAAAAGGAGGGGCAGAAATTTAGTAACCACTTCCATGTTCCAGTACAGGAAAGGAAAATTACGGTAAGTATGAAACAATTTTCCGCTTTCCTGTACCTTCCACATGGCAGTGGTTACTAATGGGATTTACCAGCATAAAAAGAATGAGTTACCTGAAAACCTCTAGTCCTTTTTGTCCTGAGCGGGGACGCAAAAAGGAGGGGCGGAAATTTAGTACCCACTGCCATGTTCCAATACAGGAAAGGAAAATTACGGTAAGTATGACACAATTTTCTGCTTTCCTGTACCTTCCACATGGCAGTGGTTACTAATGGGATTTACCCAAGCAAAATAAAATGCGAGGAGTGGTATGCGATTAAACTATTCTGTACAACTGTATGCAGGATCTTAGCTCCGAAATTAGCTAAGATCCTGTAATGCTTGACAAATGTTAAAGGGGAGGCCCATGTCGCTGCTTTACAGATTTAATCTAATGGTACTCCTGACTGCCAGGCACAGGAAGTTGCCATGGCCCTGGTAGAGTGAGCTTTAAGTTCTGGAGGCAGATCCTTCTTCTTAGAAATATAGGCTAACTGAATACAAGAGGTGATCCACCTCACCACTATCTGTTTAGTTGGTTTTTCTCCTTTTTTCTTTTCTGCAAAGAGAAGAAGTAGATTATCCCATTTTTTTTTATCTCCTCTGTTCTTTGAATATATGTCCTTATACATCTCACGAGATCTAGGTTGTGCAATTTGTAAACCTGGTAGGTTTATTTCCTGTAGATGAAACTGGGAATATACTTTAGGGAGGAAAGACTCATGTAAACTCAATGTTACTCTGTTCGTGTAAAAGGTCAAATATGGACTTCCTCTTTTTTAACTTGCTAAATAAATCGTATTTATCATTCTTGCTGATGTCAAATCCAACAGGAAGGCTGTTTTAAGGGTTAGCATTTTTAAAGATGTACCTGCCCATGTACAGATAGCTAACCTTTGATAGAGGCGCCACTACCCTACTCCGTCTGGTAAGAACGAAGGCAGGGGGAAGGCAGATATTTTAAGGGTATAAGCTTGTTCCCTACAAGAGAGAACGTTGCTTGAACCTGCTCTAATCTCGCTCTGGCCAGATGGCCAGAAAGGAAACACTCGGGGCAGAGCCAGCTGGAAATCAGTCCACGTGACGGGACAGGAAAAAGGACTGGGGGTTTTCAGGTAACTCATTCTTTTATGCTGGAAAACTTCCTGACCTGCGCCTGGCGGGAGACTTAACCCATTAGTACCCACTGCCATGTGGAAGGTACAGGAAAACATGTATTAAGCCTCTTACACTCATAAGATACAGCGCAGGACTAGGGTTGTCTCCTTTCCCTTTATGACCCAAAAACGTATATGAAATCAACATGCTTGCTTTAAATACATGCTGTATGGCTACACTGAAATCAGTGTAGCCTGCATCATGATTGTTATAGAAATTATAACCAGTCATTTGTCTTGTAGATTTCATACCTGTTTGGGTCTTAAAGGCAAAAGTGTCCTATGGCTTAACACTACTTCCAACATGAGTTTCCAGATCAATTGGTTTAGTAGGGGCACACCTAATACATGTAATTAGCAGGACTGCCCTGATTGCAATTAAACAATAGTAATTCTAACTCGTCCATGCTACATGTGTTTTCATTCAGTGTCCCTACATGTTTCACTGATTTGGCAACCCTGTCCAACATTCCCCTTTAAAATGCATTGCACAGAGCTGTGCTAAGATCAGACTTACTTAATTATGCTGCACCTGCAGCTCTGTGCTGTTTGTTTTTATAAGTGTACCTTGTAAAGGGATCAGTACAATTCTATTGGGGTTCCCACCTCAAACTCTTAGGGCTAGGCCCCACTAGCGCATTTTGGATCATGATTTGCGATCTGATTGCCCTAGTGGGAGAGATGGCATGTAATAGCCTATGGGATCGGCCCCACTACATGCATTGGGCTTCAGTGCCCTAAAGGAGTGCATGCTATCACCATTTTTAGTCTGTATTGCATGCGCTCTGATAAGGTCCAATTTTGGAGGCGCAATGCCCGCGCACTCCCAAGTGCTCAAGTTGGGCCACAAGTGCCCTTACAAGAGGAGGGGGGTCCCGGTTCGAGCTGCAGGAGCCCTTAAGCCCCAAAGGCCCTTCTCAGGGTTGCAAGGGCACTTGTCAGAAACGCAAAGGCCCTGTTAGGGCTGGGGAGGGGGGATCCCGGTACAAGCTGCAGGTCCCCCCTAAGCCCTAAAGGGCACTTTTCAGTGCTCCCACTCGAGGGTCCCTCCACTCCCCTAACGGGTCCTTTCCCCTCCCCGCAAGCGTATGGGGCAGGGGGCTGGGAGGGGCTGCTGGGAAGGGGGAGGCGGGGGCAGGGTGGGCGTACAGGCAATTTATGTATGTATAATTGGTAGTATGGTATAAATCATAACTTTAATACACACAAGTGAAGAAAGCAACCATGTGCTGTTAAAGACTATATACAAATCCCTTAATTGATTACTATAAGGAATTTTGGGAGACCAAAATTGGAGCAATTTGGTAAAATGTGCAATGCAGATGAGGCTGTGGACTGTATGGCTAGCACTTTTCTTGCATTTTTGTAGACCTCTTTGCTGGAAGTCGGCAGCATGAAGTGCTTTATTAGAAAACACTAAGAAAACGGGAGTGGGGGGTTTGAAGGTTTTATTTAACCAGGTACCCCAATGCCACTTGTGCCATGCATGTAGACTTCCTGTGTATTTGTTCACATTTGTATTTGTTCCATATATTTTTTTTTAATGTTTTTTTTTATTGCTTATTTGGCTCTACTTCCAGCTTGCTATGATTTATGGTAGTACTGGCATAGTTCCTCCCTTGGAGGTATACAATAGGAGTGTACAACCCTACATACCCCACAAAGTATGTGTGGCACATGGCAGCATAGGGTCATGCAGGTTGGGTTAGAATGCACACATTACCTCTAAGACAATTTAAAAAGTATTATGCATATTATTATTTTCATAATGATGTTGGTATTTAATAAGTTCAGCATTTTTTAATGGTTTATAATAACGTACAGATGATGTTTAAAGATTATGTCCACCCCCCAAACCAAATTTTGGTAAAATATGGTATTTGGCAATGCCTTAGCAAATCACAGGAGCGGATGCCGGCTGAGCCCCTCCTGCTTGACTTCTGTGCTTGGAAAGACATGGAAGTTAAGCAGAAGGCAGCGGGGGGAACAAAGGCTAGTACCGGTAAGTACATTTCGGGGGACCTGTGAATGCTAAAAACCTTGTGAGGTTGAGGTTTATAGCCATTTCCTACCAAAATTTAGTTTGGGGGTGGACATACCCTTTAATTAATCTTTGTTGCTTAATTCCCTGTAGGGATAATTAATCTAAAATAAAATCTAAATAAAATCTAAAATAAAAATAAAAAGATGTAAGATTAATCAAAAAGTTATGAACAAAGCCTGAAGAAAGATTGGGTACTTCTTAAAGTCTGTTAACTATCTTTTACATATTAGTAGAAGCAGCTTGGCCACACAATTAGGCTATTAGTAGAAGAAAAAAATACCTTCTGTATGATACCATGGTAAACATGCAAGACACCCAGGTACAGTAGCTTTGTGGTTAGCATAAATGGTTTGCAGCACGGATTCCTTGGTTCAAATCTACCCTAAATTACAGCTAGAGAGAAATGCATTTTCTGTTCTATCTGTTAGATATAGGTATGTATATCATATAAATGTGTGTGTGTTATATAAGAAAATGAAAACTTAATACACACTCAATATACCCTTATCTTTAGACATATAATCACTGCTGATTTCTCACAGTCACACTTTTGGGAGCAGAGCAAATATACAGTACATGGATACATGAGAAATCTCTTGTATTGGTATATACTGATACTGCAGATTCTTACTGTTCCTGCTGGTACTTAACAACACAACTTTAAAGATTGGCACAGTCAGGAAAAACTGATGGCTACTGCCTTTTCACAATCACATTGTTGTTTAATAATGATATTGTCGTAAAATACGGCATACTATTGGTATGCGGTGGTAAAGAACTGCCATATTTGCTAAATACTGATATCAGTTGTGTGTTCTGACTGGGATAATTGAGAGCTATAGCAATATAGATAGCAATATTGCTCCTTTATAACTAGGTCTCATGACCTGCAAATTGTAGGTAAGACTACCCTACCCAACCCATATAGTGCAGCCAATTACATTTGACTTTGAAACGTGTAAGAGTCAGGAAAGTAGACTGTAAGATCTATGTGGTCTAAGAAATTGAGAACATGTTCATCTCTTTCACAGCACTGACATATATACACTAAAGCATCAATGAGATGTTTTGTTTTCATCAATTCTTTCTATTTTTGCTTTTAGATATTAGATTAACCTTTCCCTTTGGTGGAAACTGCCTGGTAAGTTGTTTTTTAATTATAATTTGGTTATGATTTATTGGCTTTGGAAAACAAAATGTTTCTTTTGCACATAAAAATGAAAGTAAAAGTTTAAAAGTTAAGGGTTAGGGGTCATTTCTGATCCATCGGGTTGTACCTATTTGTTTATTAATAAACACTTTTGGTTATCCATAAATAATTTTAATTCTTTTTTATTTGTTTATTTAATTAAATTGGTTCCTGTTTCCATAGTTCCCCAAGTTAGGTGTCAATATTTCCGGGAAATCTGTAAAGAAGGCAGGACTGAAATGAATGCTCCCAAACTTGCATTACCACAGGAGGAAAAAGAAGAATTCAATTTACAGTTTCAATTCACCATTGTGATTATGGAATTAAGTTTTCATTTTATTTCTCCTTTATATAGAGCCATTCAGTTGTTGTATACTTTGTATTCCTAATGTTAAATCTTTTTGCCCCAGAACACCTATACATGAAGTTTTCAAACTTTTCATGTGCACTTCCTGACCCCACTATTTACATTCTCTATGCACATCATTTATACACATCAATATGGAAGTCCCTGATAAGGCTTTTATAAGCTGTTTGTTACACTGCAGTTCTTTTTCCAGCCAACCACAAACAATGCAAACTAGTCAGCTGCTTTTACTGCCATTATTGACAGAATTACTGAATTTTGTTGTTGAATTTTTGTTTTACTTTTTCCTAAATGCTTGAAAGGAAATAAACTGCAAAGATTGCTTGTTTTTTGTTTGAAAATCTCGGTTCTGGGTCTAAAAGGCAGGACCTGCTGTGGTGGGTTTCTGTGCTGTAATATGATGTAATATGTGAATGAACCTCGGAGTCGGCAAAGGATTGTGCCATGTATGGGCTCTTTGTCAGTCGAAATGCCCATTTGGTCGGGCCTGGCTGACAAACCTGATGGATCATCAACCAGGCTCAACTGACCAAAAAGACGTTTTGGCCGATGAAGTGCCAAACGTGTGCATGAGCCTTTAGAATTAGAGATGGCCAGTTCGCGGACCCGAACCCGGATCCGCCGCGGATTTCTCCCGTCCGCGAACGGCGGATTATTCCGGACTTTCCGGACTTCCGAACTGCGGATTTTTTTTTTTACGGAAATTTTCGAAAATACGAGTATCTCCGTAATTACGAGGATCTACGATACTTTCGGGATCCGGAAAAACCGATGATCCTCGTAATTACGAGGATTCGCGTAATTACGAGGATTCGCGTAATTACGAGGACTAACGTAATTACGAGTAAAAATCAGTAATTCGTGTAAATTTTTCAAGACGGAGCAAGCCACATAATCCAAATTAGCCAATGGCAGCTATCATAGTTACGGAAAGCCTCGTTTTTTTACGGAAATCCTCGTTTTTACGGGAATCCTCGTATTTTCGAAAAATACAGTTTTTTTAAAGTCACGCTAGCGGACTGTACTTTTTAGGTATTGTTGGCATTTATACGTGCTTCTAAGGCCATTACCCAGGTCCCTGAGTGGTTAAGTGTACGTTACCAAGGCTATTTAGACCACTTTTAATGCGGATTTTGCCGAAATTTCATTTTAATACGTTTTAACGGGTCCGCTCGCGGATTTTCGAATTTTCGGATTTTTTCGAAAATCCGCGGATCCTCACGCGGACCGGATTTTTCGAAGTTCGGACATCTCTATTTAGAATTCAGCTTATCTGAAACTTTACACATTCTAATTAATAGACCCGTGGATATTCCTTTATAATAAAGAGATAACATGGCAAAATGGAACTACCCAGATGTCTCCCCCTTCCTTTTAATAATGAAAAAAATAAAAGATGTTTTTCCTTTAGGGATTCTTTACTTCTTTACACATCTGTGTAAGAAATGTGAAATTGCTGGACTGTCGTTTAAAAAACGTGGAGACTGTTTGCCTTTTTAGGGACAATTAAAAATGATAATTCATAGTGTCTATGAATAAAGCATTAGTATTTTTTTTTTAAAAGGAGCCCTCCCATTTTTATCTCAAGTCTGTAATACTTACCTTTTTTCACAATAAAAGTGGTCTCAATACAGAACACTTAGAAAAGCAGTTCATGTAGAAGAATTATTTTACAACAAGTTGGATTTAAGAATACCCCTGCTTTACAAATATGACTTATAGCTCCAAGTTGATTCAATGGTTCTGCTGTTTGTCAAAGGGAATTAATTTTCCTACATCCATGGGTAACATTATAGTAGATGGCAAGCAAACATTTAAAATTAAACATTCTTGCTATTAAACTTGGGTTAATTGGAAACAGTGCTTGTCTGATAATACAACATATCAATTATATACACACTTAAAGGTATTTCCTACTGGGGAACATGCCTATATAAGATGGTCATCTAAAATGGCAGCCATTGTTCAAATGTGTGCATGACTTACCCATGAAGAAAAAAAGAAGAGAAAACAAGGACTTAAACACACTCCAGTGATGCTGCACAATTTTTTCATGGAATATCACTATGACTAATGGCAGTGGGCCTGACACACATTAGGGAAGGTTTGTGTTGGTATGGCTGTAATATAAATAAAAATGTTAACTTCCATGTAAAACTTGGAGTCATAGTGCAGCATCACTGGAGTGCATTTAAGTCCTAATTTTTTTTTGTTGGCTTCTTCATTGTCTGACCTTGTGAAGCGACAGGTCTGGGGCAATGGCACAATACATTTTTATTCCTCCTTATGCTTTCATTGAAGTTTATATAAAATTAATTAGATGACTGATTTTGAAAGTTACGGATTAACATTGGGAGAAGGGCCCGGGGCACCCAGACCATATGTGGGTCCATACTCAGGGTCTACAACAATGTACTTGTAGTTGTTTTAGCTTATTCATGATTTACCCAGACCATGTATTTACAATCGCAATATGTTCAAAAAATTTGAAACACACATTTTAAATCACATCATTTTCTTCTAGACAAATTATCATTGTTTAAGCATGTGGGGGGGGGAAGAGCGTGCTAAGAAAAATGTCTTCACTAAAGATAAATGGCCCTGCTGCCCTGTGTAATAGACCCAGGACTTTAGTAAACACATGCAAGTTAAATTGTATTCACAACCCTGACTAAATACTGCACAGAAACAGATTGTAAGTGATTGTTATGCAGGGAATGAGCAGATAGTAGCAGGAACATTCTTGTGGAGCTCACATATCATCACAGGGCAGGAAGGCCAACATCAACATTTTGACAAAATTCTCTAAACCTCAGTAGAAGTAGAAGAGCACAAAAAAGCCTAAATAAATCAGATGAATAAGATAAGTTAAAGAATAACAGACACATATGAAACATGGATACCAAGGGGCCTATTTTGGTGTGTGTTGTTCCAAAACACAGAACTGAGTGTCACGTACATTGTATATGTCATTAAATGCAAACTGTTGCAAAATACTTCTACCGTTTTTTGGGGCAACATGGTATTTCACATTGGGTGAACATAGCACCATAATCCATAGTGGTCATAAACTACCAGTTGCAATGCGATCGATATAAAATCCACATTATTGGAACTAACGCAAGCATAAACAAGCAAAAACATGCAGACACATACAACTGGAAACACACAGAATGGAAACATAGTAATGTCAGAAAGGGTACCACAGGATCCTTTGATGTAATATTATTCAAAAAATACCCAAAGGTCTCGAAAAAGGCAGCACTGTATAAATGTAATGTTTCTATCATTATATATTAATGCAAAATTATATTGTTGTACCTTTTGATTTAGTTTTCCTTCTTTTTCACACACTCTTTTTATGGGTTAATGACAGGGCTTAATGTAGTTAGTCAAGTTAGCCTTGTAGGTCAGAACTAGAGCTTGGGCTTCTGCACACTTGTCCCCCTCCCACCTTAACCTTTCTTGTTACGTAACTTTCTTCATATTTCATCAAACTATAATAGGTTTAGTGGCCAACTGGTTGGGTAGCGCTTTGGCTTAACAGTATATGAGTGTTATCTGATGGAAAACTATATGTACCCACGATTGTGAGAACACAGTTATAACAATTCAGGTTATCATTATGCAGGGAATTACCTATTATTAGATTAATTTCTCCTTAAAGGGTATCTATAGTGGGAAAATTATCTTTTTTCTTTCCTTCCATGTGTTCTATAATTCTTCCAACCCCCAGAGTGTCTTCCCTTTCTTCAGTTTCCCTCTGTGTCCTAAGATACACAAATCAGAAGAAGACGTGTTTGCATCCCTCTACTCCTACTTGTACTCTCAATCAAATCCCTTTAACATCACCCTCTTCCCTGCTCAAGTCTCTCCCTCCTCCAGGCTCTGTTATAAACAGAACATTATCAGGGGGAGAGGTAGCTTTGACTGCAGAGATAAGGCTGCAATTGACCCCCCTTCTTGATAGTTTTTACTGATTGATGATGGGTCACTAAGAGTGAGATCGTATTGCAGCAGTAAACTACTGTTCTCCCTCCCTTCTCCTCTGTGTCTCCAGGACAGCTTGCTTTCTATTGGCCACTGAGCAAGGGTGTGTTTTTCAGGATGCAATGGGACAATGTGTGTTTTTCACTATAGATGCCCTTTAAGTAACATAGCAAACAACAACAAATAATCTAAAAAATATATATTTCATTTGTTTGCTGAGACAAAATGTATTATTTAACAAAACCTTCTGACCAATTATATTTAAAGTTTATCATGTCATTATTTAGCTTTTGCTAGTACGTAATCATTTGTACAATGACCCCATTAGAGACTCAACCCTCTGCTAAAGTAGATTACTTGTGCAAAGGGTACATATTTCAGCAATGTCTTTATATAGATATTGAATATTTTATTTTACACAACATAACAACACAGAAGTTGTTGTTCTGTACAGCATTTGCCTAAAAATAAAGGCATCACCATTGTCACTCAAAAATAAATACAGTCTAGTCTTTTAAAAAATATTATTTTACTAATTCCATAATCGGTCTTTTTTGTTTAATTGTATGTTGTAAGCTTGATGGAAATTTCATTTCCTATATGAAAGGCTTTTTTGTGAATTCAGTCTCATATTTCTGCTGATGCAGAACCAGGAAGCCAGTCCTATAAGAAGGGAAGGCACTGGTGCTGTTTTGTGACTTTTTTCCCTCATTATCTCTTGAAACCTTGTCCTGTTTTCACATTATATTCACCATTAAAAAGCAAACATAAAAGGTGCAGTTTCTGGCTCATACACAACCTTCTGCGTACAAACCATCAATGAAAACAACAAGACTGGAATTGCAAATTTTGTATATGGTAACTCTGAAATATTGAGTATTTCTCTTCTTCTTTAGCAAAGGAACTCATCACACTGTGCTTTCCAATATCCACTCAGAGCTTGAACAGGTCGCTTTGCCACTGTCCATGTCTGAGTTGTCAGATTGAATAAGTATTCCATTCATTGACATGCTCCTTTTAGACCATAGTCCACCTGCGTTCTGTGCATTGATATAGCAGTGATATTCCATTACTTCTCCATTGAAAGAATACCTTCTTTTTGCCCTAGATTTTTCTGCTGGTAAAGTGAGAAACTTTCTTGGTTTTGACTGTGCTCGCCTATATAATTGTGCATCTTTTAAAGATCCAGAGGGGCTGATAGATAATCGAAGGGATGTGGAATTATTTCTGTTTGTGTTCTGTGAATCAATATTTAAAACTGTATCAGTTTGTGAATCCAAAGGCTTTAATACTGTTTTTCTTTTCTGCTTTAGTGATGCAGATGTACTTGAAGTCCAAGTATGAGACAAGGCAGAGGTAGTGGAGGGAACATCTTGACTTGAACAACAAGTCTCTGAGTATTGTGCCCCACTATCAACAGTTGCTTTACAACATTGTGAGATTTCATCATGTCCAACAAGTTGTTTGGAGAGAGATGGTGGCATTGAAGCGCTGCAGCTTTGATTTTGTGATCCATTTGTTTGCGAATACACATTACTGACTTTTGTAGCTTTATGGTGTCCATTTCCATTGCAAACCTTGTATCTGATCATCAAGATAATGATAAAAACAAGAACAGAAGCAACAATAATCCCACCTATTATTATTATCATTGTACCTCCCAAAAACTGGGATTGCATAAAATGGCAACGGACATAGTCTTGTTCAGTTGTAAACTGTATGCATCCAACAACTCTTGTGGCAGTAAGCGATGTAATGCCATCATCATAAATTGCTAGGACACACAAATCATACATAGTTCCAGAGGCCAAGTTATTGACACGGAATGTCTTGCTTGTGGGTGGTATCATTCTAAAAGCAAACACAAAAATCTTTGTTTAATCACTGAATCTTGATCATGCATGTATTGTAGGAGAACCAGTGCTTAAATGTAACTGAGCTTGAATGGATACTGTAATTCCTAAAACCAGGTGGTGTAACTGTCACCTTTGAAATCAGCAGCATTTTGGAAGAAATGTGTAATCCTTGCTGACTTTGCAGCCCGTCTTTACTTTATTGTTGACAGAGAGTTTAGGGACAAGTGCAACCATATGCCCAACTATACCCTTGACCTTTGTTATAAAAGCCAGACACTTAGAAATTATTTCTCCTAAATTCTGCTGATTTTAGAGGTGATTTGTTGGTTAATTAGTTAGTTAGCAATTATACAGTTCACTCAGAGTCATTTATATTTTAGCTCAAGATGTTACTTTGTTTTACACCTAGAATAAATATATACACATTTACAACATGTTGAATTAACTTATATGGTACAGCAGTTAATCAGCTTGATACACATAAAGGTGATCTGTTAGTAATTAGGTATGCACCGGAGTTTCAATCTGAATCTGGTTTCAGGTTAAAACTCCTGGTTCTGGCATCAAAACGATGGCAATCAAAACTCAACGCAGAACTACTGAAATTTCGACCGTCATACTGTTCTGCAATTTGCCAGCAGAATAAACTCCAGTGGGTGAGTGCATCTTTATTACTAAAAATCATAGTAGTATAAACAAAGGTCTTAAAACCCATGGTATAAAAGCCCAGAACCTAACAATGACTGTAAACTGGAACCAACAGCCAAGGGGCACAGACAACCAAGGTGCTTAAGCTTGCTAGAATTAAAAAAAAGTATCCCGTATATAATAAAACTGACTTATAATACTGATCTAAAAATGTTTAGAGAGTGAATTAAAGGGTATATTGGAAAAATGTTCTTTTTTAAAATGACCTACTTACTGGAAGCTATAATTCCAACCACCACTGTAATCTGTTCCCTATTTGTTATACAGTATATATTCAATCTAAAGCATCTTACATTTCAGCTGTCATTGAAGTGCCTTATTATTATAAACTCTTCTGCTGTATGCAGTTTGGATGTAACCGGAATGGTGACAGTTAGTATCTGTGAATTGCATTGTGGGAAATTTCAACTCTTAATGCTGGCTCATAGTAATTTCTTAGCATGCTTGAATTGTTTAAGAGTGGATGAGGTATACTGAGCTTGGGCGAAACAAGTATTGGATTTAAATACTGAGAGGCTGCTCAGAATGCCGGGGGGGAGAGGTAAGGTAAGTAGAGTTCGGGGGACTTTTATAAAATCTTTTATAGCGGTTGGGGCTGGGGGAAGGAATACTACTATATGGCAAAGGGTTCCCCAGAGGGGAGACAGGAGGCAAAGTCCTATATGGACTCTGCAATCCTCCTGGTGGGTAGTTTTTGGGACTTTGGGGAGACATTGCAGGGCAGCCATTTGGAGCAGGGATGTGAGGTAAGGATTTTATTACACTACAGAGTGGGGCCAGTAGTGGGTTAGTAGTGTGGCCTAGCCCTAATTAATACTTTTCTAAGCATCCTTATTAATAAGAAGGCATTTTAAAAAATAAACACAGTTCTGAATGAATCATGGTGTGCTCATGCACATGATTTCTTGCACTACTTGATAAACAATGTTATCCCTACACCCTTATATAACAGTGAGAATAACAGACAATCTGAGTACCTGTACACAGTAATAAAAAAAATTAAAAAACACAGCTGCTTAATAATCAGACTCCCACTAGGAGACCACAGCTAAACCAAAACATCAACATTTCAGTAAGAAGATGTGAAGCACCCAAGGAGGAAAATATATTGTACTTTTTATATGGGTAATTCTAATAAACCTGCTTAATTTTATTTGAGTCCTCTACTTTTTTCCATGCCAGAACAATGCCATTAGCTTAATGCAAATAAAGCAAATAAAGTAGTTCTGAATGAGAGTTCTCAGATATAGATGGGATATGTTCTTGATGAACTGGTGCATCAAGTAAAGTAATTGTAGAATTGCACAAATATTCTCTCTTTGGTAGTTTAATCCTAATAACAGAGATTTAATTAAATAAATTCAACACTAGAAGTGGGCACATTCACTGGGTTTTGGGTTAAACATCAATGGAATTTCAACCACAATTGAAACACATATTCAGTAATGTAAAAGAAGGACAGAAAATTATGATCTTTCTATCCGGAAATCACTACAAACCCTGAGTCTGTAGCAGCTCCCCTACTGGGCTGTCATATTTACTGGACGTTTGAAGGGGCGTTACCTTAACAACCTCCTAGTATTTTCTGCAGATATTTCTGGATCCATAAATTACATGTGAGAGACCCTATTTAATTAATGTTTTGCTATCTAGAAATGAAATGTTAAATTAAGTTTTGTTTTTTTGGGTAAACATTTCTTTTAAAGTCAAGAAAGCAGCTATGAGATTTATGTTTCCCCTTATTTGGAATCAGGAATATGAGGAATCAACAATCTACCAGAACTACTTCCAGAACCTCAAAACTCAAATTTTTTACTGAGTTAGATGCTACTCACTAAACCTTGCTACCCATTCTTTCCCTATTTCTTTGGCTGTTATCACCACCCTATATTGGCATATTTTCTGCTGTTAGAGGTTTAATGTCATGGTTAGTCTCTCTTTTATCTAAAGTGTCATCTAAAGTGTCTTTTATGGGAAGCTTTTTCTATCCTCTACCATAAATGTGTTATTATACTCATGAGCTGTTCTATATCCTGTCCATGAGCGAGCAATCGTTTTATATTCTGAAGGTAATAAAACAATCATTAATTAAGGCTAAGCATGTATTCTTAGTAACATAATAACATGGTTTGGTCTCTCTTGAATCCATTCAACTCTCTTTATAAAAGACATTATCTTACTAGATGTAGCCACTATTGTCTGGCACTGCTTGCTATTGCTAAATTTGATATCTACTAAAACCCTGAAATCTTTTTCCAACAGAAATTTACCTAGCACAGAGTTATTTATGGTGTAGGTGACACAAATAATATTAAACCTCCAATACATCCCCTTATATTTTTCAACATTGAATTGAATCTGCCACTTTGATAATTTATCTAAGTCATTTATAACATTTGTCCCAGTACAGAACCCTGAGGAACTTTATCCCACATAGATGTAGCTCCATTGACCATTATTCTTTGTACACCATTCAAGAAATAATTCTCTATCAATGTACTGATTTTTTTGGGCCAACAGACCTCAGTTTATACTTACAGTAAGTCACTAGTACAGCAGTATCAAAAGCTTTAGCAAAATCCACTATTATGCCATAATCTAAATTCATACTCAGTAAAACCAAGTTTGATCTATTTATCCATTATATTATTAGCCCCCTTATACCTTACCTACCCCTGTGTAGACCAAAACATCCTCCTCCCATACATAGTTTTAAATCTCCTCCAACTCTCTAGTCATCTTGCCATATACATGACATATCTTATTATTGTTTGGCCATATCACACATTCTAGTTAGTCTGCATTATGGGGACATGGGATCCTATATTTTACTTAGGATACCTACTAGAGATTGACAACTTGTCAAAGTTGCTTGCTGAAAGGTTGGCTATTGACATTCACGCACAAAAAAATATAGCACTGTCAATCTCACCCTACCACAACTGTCTCTTCAAAATAACACACTCCAACACACTAACAAACGGCTGCTAGAATGTGGGAACAACTTTTTAGACAGGGAGCTGGCACAAACAAATCATTGGTGGTCAATGGTCATTGTGCTATGGCAATGAAAGAGGCCTTTACATTTTATAAAGGCCTATACTGTACATTTTTATAATAGGTATGTAGTAGTTAAGTGTTTTGCCTGTATCTGTTTGGTGTTAGGGGGTATGTTTTTGTGTTTGTGACCATAAAAGATAGATGTCTTTCCTGTTGCACTGTAGTTGTTTGAAAATTACAACGCTCAGCATTCACCCATAGCACATAGCAGCAGGGAATGTTAGGAGTTGTAGATTGCAAACATCTGGAGGGCCACAGGATGGACATCCTTTTTATAAACTTCATACTTAATCCTTAATACGGAAACCATACATTGTGCTTTTATTGTATATATTTTATTTTGTAATTGTGTGTGTGTGTGTGTGTGTTTGTCTCAGAGAGACACAGTGTGTAGTTAGTGTAGCCTTGGACCCAGATATATTTCATTAAGAAAATTATAGTTGGGATTTTATTTAATTAAATGACTCTGAAACTTCAGAATGATCATGTTTGAGGACTGTACCCATTAAAGTCAATAGATACAAAATGGGCCAAAATTTGCTTATAATGTGGTAAAACCCCAGTTTCCTAGCTCCTATGTGTGCCGCACGTCTGTACCAAATTTTGTGTCTCTAGCTTGAAAATTGTGGGAGAAAACAGTCCAAAAAATCAGAAGAATAAAATAGAAGATAAAGAAGAAGAAATAGAAAGGCTCTTCAAGACAAATTAATAATAATGCCCCAGATGTGTATTCAGCAACCTCCAATGGTCCTTGCAGTTTGGGGCAGTATTATTTTCATTTGTTACCTTAGGACTGCTATATTTGTTGGTGTTTGCTTTTGCATATGTATAGGGGTTATGTAGTAATTGTTAGCTCTTGTGTGACAAATTTCCCCAGTCTATGAGCAGGAGTGATTCCTTTAACAACATAAAATAAGCTTTCCTAAAGTTCAAAGTTTTTGCTAACCCAGTGCATTTTAGTATTTTGCAACCTATATTTAATAACACTATATTATGATCACTATTCCCTAAGCTTCCCATTACCTTCATCTCCAAAATAAGCTCAGGCTTACTAGATATCACCAGATCCAACAACGCATTCTGTCTAGTAGGAACTTCTACCATCTGTGAAAGAAAATGCTCATATAAAAGATTTAAGAACTTTATACCTTTTGAGGTGCTGGCAGTTCCTTTACTCCAATCTATGTCAGGGTATTTGAAATTCCCCATAACCAGAACATTCCCCATACCAGCAGCCTTTGCCAACAGCATATGGAGATTCATTTCCACCTCCTCCCTGGCATTTGGTGGCTTATAGCATACACCAGCAATTAATGTGCTCTATTATTATTATTATTATTATTATTATTATTTTTATTATTATATATTTTTAATAGCAATAATAGCAATAATTGTAATAGAAATATTGCATTGATCTCATTCTTACCTGTAAACAAGTGAGTCATCATATGTTCCATTGTACTGTATTTGGAACATACGTATTCCAGGTATATTTCTTTGAAAGTTAAACTTAATAAGAGCAGTAGATGATGTTGCTTCAGCGACCACTACTTTCTTATCTTGTGAAATTTTTGTATCCCCATTACTACTAGCATTTGAAACAGATTTTGTGGAGGTGGAAATATCTGAAGACCCTGGGTCTGGCTCGTGAATATGGTTTGTGCTATTAACTAAGTGAGGAAGCTTGATGATGTGAAGGACAGATGTTTTTGTTGTTTCTCCTGCTGGGTTAGAAGCAATGCAGGAAAAAGAGCCTGTATCCTTAACAGTTGTTATTAGAATGTCAAGGGTTCCATTGTCATAGACTAGGATTCGTGTTCCATTGGATATCAGTTTTCCTTCAGGTGAAATCCAGTGGATTGCTGGCTCTGGATCTCCTAGGGCTTTACACCTTAATGTTGCTCTTTGTCCCTCAAGAACTCTGAGCTCTTGTGTATATCTTGTGATAAGTGGAGGCTCACAAAGAAACTCTTCTTCAGTTATTGACCAAAAGTATCGACCAGATAAAAGTGGTGGAGAAGCACAAGTCTCTAAATCATCTTCCCTTAAAAGGCGCCTCAGCCATAATAATTCACAATTGCAATGTAAAGGGTTACCCCCAAAACTTAAAGCAAATGTGGAGGGGCTTATTATTCCTGAGGTTGCTAATACCTGAGCTCTCTGAAATAGAGGATCAGGTGGTAACTTTTGAAGTTTATTTGATGTTACATCTAATCTGTTAAGTTTGTGAAGGTGGGAGAATGTTCCTTTTGGGATATAATCGATCATATTGTGATCCAAGCTAAGTGTATGTAAGCTAATCATCTTTTCCACTGCATCCCAAGGTATAGTTTCAAGGTTGTTATAAGACAGGTCAAGTTCTTCAAGAGCTAAAACATCATCAAAAGCTGTAGAAGAAATTAATGTTAGTTGGTTATTATTAAGAATCAAATGGTGGAGATTTGAAATACCACTAAACATATCATTTGTCACTCTAGTCAATCGGTTGCTGTTCAGATGCAATGCTCTCAAATTGCGCAAGTCAGAAAATGCATGAGGTGTTATATAACTTATTGTATTCCGTGACAATGTTAGATCCACTAAACTTGTCATATTAGCAAAATCTTTCCTTTTAATGCTTGTAACAAAATTATCTGCCAGTCTTAATTCCACAGTCTTCCTGTTGATGTTAGGTGGTACAAATAACAGGCCTTTCTTGTCACAAAGGGTTGCGAGATTTGGAGATAAATTCTGACAGGAACAGCGCTTCGGACAAATCTCAGCTCTTACTGCCATGCCAATAAACAGCAGATAACAAAACAGTTTTTCCATGGTAGATCAAGTTGAGAAGCCTAGGAATAAAAGAAAAAAATGCATTAGTTATAAAAGGATTTCATATAATACGTTCTATTTAAAAGAAAATCAAAAGAAATATATATAATATATGTTATATACTGCTAAACATTTTTAACTTTTTTTCGAATAAAGTGGCAAACTTAACTTCTCATGTGTAGTACTCAAATCATAATCCTAGAATGAAGCTCATATTAACCATGACATGTGCCGTGTTTTTAGGATATTTACAGTATAAAAACAAACTGTTGTTTTTTACTACAGGTTGCTTTTCCCTCTCCAGATCTTCCATTTTTGTTAATGGGCAGGGTGATGTTTCCATTGGCAAGTTAAAAATGGGACAAAAAGTATAGTACAGTGGAGAGGAAAAGTCAGATTTATGCGGTGATAAAGGTAAACTGATAGCTCATTTTAATTTTTTTATACTTCTCCTTAAAGCTTTTAATGAAAGTATGTGTATTGTTACCGTACCATACAGAGAAAACGTCAATAAAATAATTTTATTAAGATCCAATATCTCTATATGCACATTTTCTAGATACTCAACAGGTTTCCATTCAAAAACAATGGAGACAGGCTACAGGGCATTAAACTAGCCACCATAGGCAAAGGTGCATGTGTATATAAATATAATATCAAGATAGCAACAAAGAGCAAAGATACACAGCACACTATTGAATATACCAAAAGTGTATATACACTCCCTTTAATAAGGTAGTACCCAGGGGATAGACAGTGATAGCATATAAAACATTAAAACCATATATACAAAATTACTAAAACCTCCATATGTAGAAATTAGTTGTAAGTACAACCCTTACTCAACCTATAAGTCCCTTTGCAAATCCTAAGAACAGTCATAAACTTATCTGTCCAGTCGCAGGTGCAGTTAAGGTAACATCATGGGGATACTCATCCATGCCCAGTGTAAGGTAAGTAGGTTCTACAATGGGGGAAAAAAGCAAAAAGAGAACGCTATACGCGTTACGCCTCTACACGAGGCTTTCTCAATAGCGTGTATTCTCTAAAACTGCCGGCATCTATAAGGAAGTGAAGTCCCGCGAGGCCGGGATAACGTGATGACGTCACTGAGCTCTACGTCCCATGATAGGCGTACGTAACTCACAAGCTAAGGTACCTGCATGAACGGGATCACGTGATGACCTCATGGCGTCAAAGTACGTGTATCCGACGCTTGTAGCTTAGCCTTTATTATTACATTTTATCTTACCCTGGGTCGGATACACGTACTTTGACGCTATCTCAACAGGTTTCCATTGTCTTTACTGGTTAATATAAAAAATGACATAAAGTAAAGGTGTCTGACTCAATGTCC
The DNA here is from genome assembly GCA_019447015.1 of Hymenochirus boettgeri. Classification (NCBI taxonomy): domain Eukaryota; kingdom Metazoa; phylum Chordata; class Amphibia; order Anura; family Pipidae; genus Hymenochirus; species Hymenochirus boettgeri. Next base: position 245,784,472 of record CM033476.1, on the reverse strand, counting down.
ATCTGAAAGCCTTAAGGTTCGTACACACGTGCAATCGTGGGTGCCGATTGCACTTTATCGACCAAAATGGGCGTTCGCCGGGCGGATTTCCGTTCGTACACATTGTGCGTCGCGGGTTGGTACCCGCGATCGCACGTGTGTACGAACCTTTAGTGTTCTACCCTTGGATGAATTGGTAATAAATCTTTTACAGCTAAAATTTACAGCTTATATACCATAAACATTTGTATGTCTTTTCAACCACTAAAATCCTTGATCATTAGACATTTTTATTTTATTTAGGTTACATATTTTCTTTTGTTCTTGTGTCATTCGTCCTGCCCCGGGGCTTCTTTGGTAAAAAAATGTTTTATTGTGTAAACTTCTCTACGCATTTCAGCCAACTCTAGTTCATCATTGGGTCAACCTAGATTAGGTTGAAATGCGTAGAGAAGTTTGTTATGCTTGTAACACAATGAAAAGTTTTAAAGTTGTTTCCTAAAGAATCCCCTGGAATGTGCCATCTTTATCTTCATACACACACATATATAGCTTTAATTACATTTAATTACGGTTCTTCTTTTTGATAATTGCTTTCTTCCCAATAATAGACTAAATAAGTGTATGTTCTGAAAATATTTCTAAATAGAAATTGCACCATATTTTAACACTTTTACATTACTGAGCAAGTGTTGGAATATAATGTACATTTATTGTAATCTTTAAGTTTTCCTTTGCAAATTGCAATAGGCCCTCATAATAGCTTTAAACTGTGATAATGTTAGTTGGATATTTAGATATAAATTAACAACAGTGATGTATGAATATACAACCAGCAGGAATTATATTCACATCAATTAAATCATTACTTTTAATAGGGTTAAATTATACTGAAAGAAGTCTACTAAATATTCTTGTGTCAAAAACATGTTGTACCTGATATGTATAGAACTGTGGTTACTGTATAATCATTTTTAAGAAACAAATATTTTAAAAAAAGGGAAATGTGTTTCACAACTAAAGGGTATATTTATCTTGTCAAGTCTTGTTTATTTTTCAGACTAAAATGGCAGGGCCTCTAAGAATAGCAGTTATATTTCTCACCAACATAAATGAATCTGAATAGAAACTGTAATCATTTCCCATACCACTAACTTTATAATATTATATTTCCCATTGAAAGCAGGCCATTATATAAGTATAAATATGTATAGTAGCATTGAGCTGAATTTTACAATTTGCTTTCCTGATGAGATTCACTGACAGATAACAATATATAGAAAGCAGAAAGCAGATTAATTAATTATCACTTGCTGGAATCAAATCAGAAACAGAAGGAAATACTGCCAGAATAAAAATTGATAAAAGATAAGCATAGCTTTATCCTGTATAAAAAAACATTAAGAATTAATAAAATCCCTAAGTGAAAGACCTGAATGAGGCATGTTGAAATTCATATATACACTGTTTGGCATACAATGAATTATTTATCACCACTTAGTATTAATAACATCTATTTTAAATACAGTGTCTTATAAATTGTCTGTTATGCAAGCTGACCCCTATTAGAAGTTATATAATGTCTTTCACCGCTATGAATGGCCCCATTTCCACAAAAGATAACAATGTGCTCAGTTTAAAAGGCTTAATTGTATTTGAGTTGATGCTTAAAATACAAGTTTATAGGTCATTAGGTTGGTTTAATAAACACAAAAAACACGTAAAAGCAGGTTAATATCAGAAAAAATTGTAAAAAAAATGAAAAAGACTTTCTTAGCTTTTGTACAACCCATGTACTTGACACATTTTGAAATTAGTTAATAATTCAGTTTAGATAGAAAGTCAGCAAATCTGAACATTAATGCTGATGCACAATTTGTAGAAATAATCACGATAATTGACATCTTCCCCAAGATTTTTTTCCATGACATGTTTTACTCTCCCCTTTGCATTTCTTCTTTTCTCACATCACTCACTGCAAACTTATTATACAGAACATGAATGACCCTGGAGTAGTGCCGTGAAACAGCTGAAAATCAATACCACATTAAAGCTTATTTTCTTGAATGCAAGTTAGCTGAATGCTCCCATTTCCCCATCTAGCTTTAGATGATGCACGTGACACAAAAACCGAGGTTGGACACATAAGAAAAGAACTAAACTGTTCAGCTGTATTTTTACTAAGATTTGTTACAACTGATTTAGAAACAAAGGACTGGAACCTCTGTGCTGTTTGTATTATCCTTTAAAATACATACAGGGAGATGCACTAACCTTCTTTTCCATGTAAAACGAGCATAAAACCCACACTACCCGATGCACTATTGGTTAGCATGGGTTTAACGCTTGTTTTGCCAGGGGCTGTACCTCTTCTAAATCTTTTTTGAAGTAACACAGCTTTTACGATGCAATAAAAGCACCATTTGGGGATGCAGCGCTGTACAGTAATAAAATACAATAAAGTCATACAAGTGGGATAAATACATAGAAAGTTCAGTACATAAGTATATAAATAGAAGTGCTAGAGCTTTGCCACAATAGGAAAGGAGTTCCCTGCCCTGTAGAGCTTACAATCTAGTTAGGTGGGTAACATACAGATACAATGGAGTGGGTATAAGTGCTGGAATGAGACGTATGCAGTGCAAATAAAACAAGACTGTGCTGGTTTAGGTAGGATGTAATGGTAGATTTAAACCTGCTAATTGAGGTTTCTTGATGTAAAGAGAGGGGGATAGAATTCCAGAGGATGGGAGCCACAAGAGAGAAAGGTTTAAGGCAAGAGGAAGCAGTGTGAGTGGGGGGTCTGTACTGCAATGAGCGGAGGGTATGGGCAGGAAAATATGGGGACACTAGAAGAAGAAATATAAGAAGGAGCAGCAGAGCGAAGGGCTTTAAAAGTTAGGAGAAGGATTTTGTATACAATGCGTTGTTTAACAGGGAGCCATGCTGTTGTCCAATACAGAGGAGATTTGGGATCCTTTTTATTAGAGAGCTAAACAATACATGTGGCAGAGTTAAGAATAGACTGAAGGGAAAAGAGGTGGGAAGCAGGAAGACCAGTAAGTAGTAGATTGCAATAGTCCAGGCGCAATAGGATGAGAGCATGCATAATCATAGCGGTAGACAAAAGAAACCTGCGTATTTTGGCTATATTGCAAAGGAAAAAGCGGCAAGTTTTCACAACATAGTTAATGTGGTTAGAAAAGGAGAGAAAGGAGTCAATAATTACCCCTAGGCAGCGTGCCGATTGAATAGGGAAAATGGGGATATTGTCAACAGAGTTGGAGAAAGAAGGGACTGGACCAGGTTTAGGTGAAAAAACGATCAGTTCAGTTTTAGAAAGATTTAATTTGAGGTAGCGTTGAGGCATCCAGGAAGAGATGACAAGGATGCCTGCATATAAATGATACTTGAAGCTAAAAGAGCTGATGACATCTCCCAAGGACATAGTGTAGAAGGAGGACAATAAGGGTCCAAGTACAGACCCCTGCGGTACCAACACATTAAGAGGAACCGGAGAGGAGGTGTTGTTAGCAACAGATACAGAGTAAGTTTGATCAGAGGGATAGGATAGAAACCAGGATGCCTCTTCATTCGAATGCCCAAAGTGTGAAGTATCTGCATTAGTAGGGAATGATTTAATGTGTCAAAAGCTGAGGCTAGGTCAAGGAGGATAAGAATGGAAAAGTGACCATTGGCCTTTGCAACCTTTGCCCCTCTCTGAACTGCTTCCATTTCCAAGATGTCCCTTTTGAATATGGGATTCCAAAACTGCACTGCATATTCCAAATGAGGACTTACCAGTGGGAGGGAGAAAAATATTTCTCTCTCTTAAATCTATTCCTCTCTTTATACAAGACAAAAGTCTGTTATCTACTAGAAACCGCAAATCTTTCTCCCAACAGTCAGCTAGCACAGAACCATTTATTAATCCCAAAATGCATCACCTGAATCTCATCTGCCATTCTGCTGCCCATTTTGACATTATATCTAGGTCTGCTTGCCACAATTGCACATCATTTTAAGTTCCCAAAGCTCTGCATAGTTTAGTGTCATTAGCAAACACAGAGCCCTTGCTCTGAATGCCAAATTCGAACCCATGTTTCATTGCATTAATGTTAGGTAACGTTATTGGTCTCTATTACACATGCATTATCTTAAACGTGTTGCTAGACTTTTGAAACAAGTATGTTTTGTGTTAAATAAATCTTTTATATTTAAAACTGGCATGTCTTACTTTCCGTGATTTGTTTGGCTCATAAAACCTTGCTCATAATACTATTGTTCTATTTTTCTTTCTGGGCAAAGCTTTATGTTCTCAATGGATATTATCTTGCGACCTGAAATGTCCTAGGGTTTAAACATGAATGAAAGCAATCTTTATTTGGAGCCTGTAAATAGTTATACGTCTTAATTGTCTTTTCTATAATGCTCCTGTTTTCTGAGGTAAATTCAATTAAATCCAGTTAGCAGAGACTTACCTTAAAGTTTAATTTATCTTTTTTAAATTCAATGATATCTCCACTATATCTGTGAGATACATGCTTACATTCAGCTTTAAAGTACTGCTCAAGCAAACACTATTACATTATTTATTCATCATTTCATATCAAGCATTTTAAAATGGTAAAACGTCTCTACATTACATTTAACAAATCTGCAGATTTTTGGTCAGTGTTATTCAATAGTTCGAATGTAACTATGACAAACAAGTTTTCTGTGAAAAAAGCAGCAGAAAAAAAAATACATTTTAAATTAATTATCCATATTACCAGTAATATTTTACAATTATTCAATAAGTTAACACATTGTATTTAATTTTTTGGGGGGGATTATTTATTTCCCTTTGCTATACCCTACTGAGGTCATTAGAGAGCAGCAATTTTAATTTCTTCATTAGTCCTCCTTTATCATAAGATGCTTGCTTTTTTGAATGTCCTCACATCTGGGTTGGTTATAAATATGTAACTCTGTACCTTCAAACTCCATCTTGCCAAATGGCACAACAAGCTTTGCAAGGAGTGCAACTTCCCATTTGATATTTGAAACTCTAAGAGGAGACAAGGCCAACCTGACACTGCAGATTATACTTTAAATATAGTATAATCTGCAGTGTTAGGAACTCATCGCCTTTTTCTGTGTCATCATAGAAAAAGGCGATGAGTTCCTGATTTTGCTGCAGGATAATTTTCTCTTACAGGTGGTTGAAGTTCCTAGAAAAGGAGCTCTGTTGGATCTGGTAATATCTAACATCGTGGAGTGCATTATAGATATAAAGGTAACTGGAGGCTTAGGGAATAGTGACCATGAAATAGTGGCGTTTGGACTATGTTAGCGAAAGGAAAAGTGTGCTGGGTTAACAAAGTCTTTTAATTTCGGGAAGGCATATTTTCCCAGGTTAAAAGTAGCTCTTCAGAATGTCAACTGGGATAATTATCAGGTAAAGGTACTGAACAGAAGTGGACTGTGTTTAAGGGGATTTTAAGGCAGTTCACATCTAAATTTATACCCTTGGGAAATAAATGTAAATAAAAAATAAATCTGCATCCATGTGGCTGAATTCTGATGTAAAGAGGCAAATGGAAAGGAAGAAAAGGGCATTTAAAACCTTTAAGTTAGAGGGAACGGAAAGGGCCTTTAGGGATTATAAAAACTGTAACAAGGAGTGTAAGAAAGCAATCAAACTAGCTAAAGTATATTAATAGTAAGAAGATGAGGACTGAGAATGTGGCACCATTAATTCATGGGGATAAGTTAGTTATGGAGGATGGCGATAAAGCAAATGTCTTGTATGTGTTTTTCTTTCCCTCTGTATACACTATAGAAGATCCAAGTACAGATATCATAGGGTATAGTTGCAATAATGGTATAAAAGATTCAAGTGCACTTTGGTTAACTGAGGATATGGTACAGAAAGAACTAAATAAGGTTAATATAAATAACTCTCCTGGACCGGATAAAATACATCCTCGGGTACTTAGGGAGCTAAGTTTAAATTTATCTAGGCCATTGTTTCTTTTTTTTGCAGATTCCCTCATGTCCAGAGGTGTGCCTCTGGATTGGAAAAAGGCAGATGTTATTCCAGTATTCAAAAAGGGTAGTTGCTCAGAGCTGGGTAATTACAGGCCTGTAAGTTTAACTTCAGTGGTGTGGAAGATACTGGAATGTTTAATAAGGGAACATGTTCAAGGACTGACATTATAAGTAGTAACCAGCATGGATTTAGGAGGAATAGATCTTGTCAAACTAACTTGCTTGGCTTTTATGAGGAAGTCAGTAGAAATTTAGACTCTGGCATAGCAGTAGATGTAGTTTACTTTGATTTTGCAAAGGCTTTTGATACAGTCCCCCCATAGGTGACTAATGTATAAGCTAAGGTCTGTTGGTCTGGGGAGGCACATTTGTACATGGATAGAAAATTGGTTAATGAATAGGATGCAGAGAGTAGTTGTAAATGGGGCTTCATCATTATGGACTAAAGTGCTAAGTGGGGTGCCACAGGGTTCTGTGTTGAGGCCGCTTTTATTTAATCTATTTATTAATGATTTGGAAGTGGGTATTGTCAGCGGGGTTTCTGTGCTTGCTGACGACACATCGACCATTAAAAACTTCAGAGGATGTGCAATCGTTGCAGGGGGATCTAGATAGATTGTCACATTGGGCTGCTAAGTGGCAGATGAGATTCAATCTTGATAAATGTTTAAAGGTGATGCATTTTGGACTTAAAAATCCTTGTGCTGCTTATACTATAAATGGATCTGTGTTAAGTGAATCCCTGTTGGAAAGGGATCTTGGAGTTTTGGTGGATAACAAACTCAAAGGAAGCAAGCAGTGCCAGGTGGCAACAGCCAGAGCCAGCATGGTATTGTCTTGTATAAAGAGAGGTATGGATTCAAGGGAAGAAAATGTTATTCTCCCTCTTTACAAAGCATTGGTAAGGCCTCATTTGGAATATGCATTATAATTTTGGAATCCTGTGTACAAAAAGGACATTCTTGAAATGGAAAGGGTTCAGAGAAGGGCAACTAAATTAATAAGGGGATTGGGGGAGCTTGAATATAAAGAGATACTGGAAAAGTTACAATTATGAAAGCTGGAGAAAAGGCGATTGCATGGGGATATGATTACTGTGTATAAATACATTAACGGGCCATACAATAAACTATCCTTGTGCTGCTTATACTATAAATGTCCCTGTGTTAAGTGAATCCCTGTTGGAAAGGGATCTTGGAGTTTTGATGGATAACAAACTTAAAGGGAGGAAGCAGTGCCAGGCGGCAACAACCAGAGCAAGCATGGTATTGTCTTGTATAAAGAGAGGTATGGATTCAAGGGAGGAAAATGTTATTCTCCCTCTTTACAAAGCATTGGTAAGTCCTTATTTGGAATATGCAGTGCAATTTTGGAATTCTGTGTACAAAAATGACATCTTTGAAATGGAAAGGGTTCAGAGAAGGGCAACTAAATTAATAAGGGGATTGGGTGAGCTTGTATATGAAGAGAGACTGGAAAGTTACAATTAAGTATGCTGGAGAAAAGGCGATTGCGTGATTACTGTGTATACATACATTAACGGGCCATACAATAAACTGTCTGGGTCATTGTTTACCAATAGAGCATGTCAGAGGACATGAGGACATCCCTTAAGACTTGAAGAAAAAAGGTTTAGGCTTCAAGTTAGGAAAGGGTTTTTCATTGTGAGAACGGTAAAGCTATGGAACTGTCTTCCAGTGGACATTGTTGTGGCAGGCTCACTGGTCAGTTTAAAAAAAAAGCTGAATGAGTTTCTGCAAACAAGGAATGTTGCAAGTTACTGGTATTGATGCATTAAGTAGAGTTGATCCAGGGAAATTTCCGATTGCCACTTGGAGTCATGAAGAATTTTTTTTTCCCCTTCATAAATTTGGTGTGGTTTTTTTGCCTTCCTCTGGATCAACAATTAGGCAGGAAATGAGGATAGTGCTAGATGGGTTGGACTGGATGGACATATGTCTTTATTCAACCTCAAATACTATATTATTGCCCTATTTACAGAGGGTGAGGACCTAGCAGTTTAGGTCCTAATCCAGGGAAATTTTATGGGAGGGTGGTTTGGCAGGAGTTAAAATTGCCCTTTAAGCCTAGTGGACTAAAAAAACACTGAACTTCTTATTCATATTCAGAATTGTTGCATATTCCTCATCACACCAATTAACTTAAACCCCAAAATGTAACAAATTAGTGTATCATAATTATAAAAGTATTATTCTATTGCTTTCGCTAGAGATGTAAAAAAGGGGTAAAAACCACATGATTTAGCATTATCAGCAGCTGAAATTGTCACATAAAGGTGAGATACAATCTATCCTTAAATATGTCATCTCCAATAATCCATTAATAGTTAGTGCTAGAGATATAAAAATACATGTTTTAATTGAATACAATTGTTTTCTTCCAGTGCATATTAATGGTATGAATTCACACAGCAGAAATGTATTTGTTATTGGCTAGATGAGGGAGAAATGGTAAAGTGGAGGGAGAAAATGAAATAAATTCTGCATTTCTGCATCCTGCACCTCAAAATGATTTTATAGTTATACAAAAGGAAAATGGAAGATGATTCTCTAGGAAACGTTTTGTATAACACAGAGTGCTGCAACACCCACAGTCTAAAAGTAAACTACATAGGAGCATAAATGTGACAAACTTAATTGTTGAATCAATTCTTCTATATATGTATTTTAGACACTTCAGAGAAAACAACTATAACTAAAGCTACACCTGCTCTTAATACCAAAAATATGCATGAAATCAAGCATAAGGTACAGACGCACGCAAACCCAGAAACAGCAAAGCTATAGAAATCCCAGAAGAGATAGATGGCATTACCAAAGTGCTATTTTTAACAGCTGTTGCCAGCTCAGTCTTAACCCCCTGTCTACCAAATGGGACCCTTCTTACTTCTAAACTAAGAGCAAGTAAAAACAATGCAACAACAGACCAAACTTCCTGGCAGATTTACAGTAAGGTGCAAGAGTTCCTAATGTATTACCTTTACTGACCACAATATTTCACCACATTTGACTGAAAGTGCATATTAAAAAAAGACATCCAAAACCGAAATGTAGCAAAATATCTGATATTAATTTTAGACTGACTTTGCCTATAAATCAGTTTTATAGGCAAAGTCAGTCTAAAAAAAAGTTTTCCATCCATTTCAACAAAAATATATGGTTGTTGATCAAGACAAAATATTGCATTGTGTGTTCCATAAATAAAGTGAAAAACACTGGTGGGATAACTGTACATAATTCACATTGAGCCCCCTAGGCTTAAGTAACTGTATGAAATATAATAAAATATGATATAATAATAAAAAAAAGCTAAACAAAACAGAATAACAAAAAATATATTGCATAGTCTTAATTCTTGTTTGTTAAAATAAGAGAACATTATTTAATCTTGTCTTAAGTGTAATTTCCTTTTCAAAACAAAAGTTAAAGTCCCACAAAAGTTAACAATGTATTGCAATGTGCTAGGAGCAGAGGTAAATAAAACTGGCAGAGATTTTGCCATTTTTTATTCTTGATTTTGCCATGATTTTGAAATTTTTTGATTTTGATATTTTTATTTTTGATAACTTTGAACTTTTGGATGTTCCCTGCTTGTGCTTTTTTTCTCAAAGCCTCTTATTTTCCAACATTCACTGCTCAGTGCTCACGGCATGTTAACCGGATGGAACAAATTAGGTTCATAGCTCATAGATTCTAGTGATTTCTGTTCTTTGTCCTTTCATGCTATGCACCCCTGCACACGCACATATGATTTTATGCTAGAATACAAATACATTTTTGTATAATAAACCTAAAAGTGACAGGAGAAGTCACATCATAACATTAAATCAGAAAGCAAAACAAAACATGCTTAACATCCAGTATTTCGTTGAACTTCCATGCCCCACACATACTGCACTCTCTCTCTAAATAAAAATTAAAAGAATCCCATTTTTATTTTAGCACATTTGAGGCCGAGCTGTATATACTTCATGGGTGTTGAAATTCTTTTAAGAAATATTTCATTCTGCACTTCATACTTTGAAAAGGAGTTTGTTACCTTAGTTTTAAGGAATAGGGGGATAGTTTTCAATGAATTAATATAATTCATGTAAATTACCTACTTGGTAATTAAAAACAAACAAAAAGTATCCTAGTTTCTTTAAATAAAAAACGAGATGGATTATATTTTCAGCCATATGCTGCTGCTGATAAACAAAAAGGTTTCGGTGTACAGAAAATGACTATCGTAACTGAACACAGCTGTTTTAATGCAATATCTACATAGGTTTACAGAGGCCCATTATCAGCAACAATATGATTAATAAGACCAAATAAGACCAAACCAGTGTAAGCACTGATAATTGCCTGACTGGTTCATTAAAAGAAATAGCATAACCATGAAGAAAAGGCATTGACAGAAATGTCCCACACATAAATAATGATACACTGCAACTGTAAAATCATGTCCTTGCAATTCATCATTAAGTATCATTAATTGCGTGTGTGTTTTTTCTAAATGTTATTCTGGGGGACAAGATCTTTTTAAATGGAAAATATATAATATACCTTACACACACAGAATTTAAAAGCCAGCTTAAAATAACACAACTGCTTCATGCCTATAAATTATTGGCTTAGAATGAACATCTCTCTGATGTCTTTAAATATCTAACCACTGCTTAGAGCACTGGACTCATTCACTAAATACTAGGGGAGTCTTTAAATGAGTTAAGGGAGACTTTCAATAGCATGTTAATAGGAAACTTTAATTCAATCTGCTGGTGCCTAATAGGTCACTTGAAATGTGCATCTAGCAGTGTAGCTGGAGGACTATTGCATCAATTAAGCATTTTATGTTAGAGCCCCAAACTTCATTTAATACAAGACTTTAGATTAACTTAAATATACTTTTAAAATGGATGGATAAAAGCTCTGCAGACCCCCATTAGGCATATTTTATTAAATACACTTCAGGCAATCAAATTTCAATGTACAACTGTATGGCTAGTTGAATAGTTTATATTATGGAAGTACTGTATACATGTTTCTGTGTATATAGTATATTTATATAATAAACCTGTATAAATTAAACTGCAAATATATTGTAGTCCTACAGATTAAACAGTATTTTGGCTTGTCAATTTGATTCCTGCAAAGTTAGAACTCTTTAAAAAGTGAAAGCAAGATGGAAGTATTCTTAAGTGCCGGAAACACCTTTCTCTCCCTATAAAGAACCAAACAGTTGAAGGGGAATCCAAAATGGATATGGATCTACACAAAAGATGCTGACTTTATCAATGTACTATACTTTTTCCACAGCTTCTACTACCTGCAGCGCTCTCCATAACACCATTTCAATGCCAAGAAATAATTATTAATAATAATAATTAATGGGGGATACATTAGAATTTTCATTTATAAAACCCCTTTAGTTCTCCTTAAAGAAAAAAGACACATTCAGAATTAAAAACAATTTTATCAACTGCGGCATCCTTACAGCTGGTTATTTGGCATGTGTTGGAAAACAGTAATATGACACAATAAATGTAAGTTGCTAATCTAATTTCAGTGTCTGGCAGGATTATACCTCACTTACAAAGCTCCAGTCAGTTCTTAATGAACCATGACAGTTTGTTTTCTGTGTTTGCAATATCCAGCCCGCAGTCCTCATTTAATATTGATCTAAACCTCCCATCATCTCAGGTGCTGAGAATAGTAATTCAGAAAACCTGGAATGCTGGTTGAATTTTCATGTGGTTGCTGGTTTCCAAATGAGAAAAAACAAAAAACACATGGCAACCCTAAAACAGAGAAATACATATATAGTAAATATCATTTGCATTGCATTTATACTAAGGAGCTGTATCAGTGACAAGCAATGTAAAGCACAACTAATTATTCTTTCCTTTAAAATAAAAATGAATGGCTGATAAATGAATAAGAAATGTAAAAGGAAAAAAGAAAAAGAAAAAAAAAATACCCTGAAAAAAACAAGCTTATTTGAGATGACTATCTGACTTTAAGGAAATGTTAACCCCAAAACAACTTCAATCCTATTGTTAGATCATAAAGAGGTAATACATTAGCTGATTCCTGATATATCTGCAGAAAAGTGTATACTATTTATAATTAAAGACCCACCCCTTTAAACTAGCAATAGGTATAACCAGAACAAGCTTTCTGGTAAACAGGACAGGTGCACGCTCTTATATTCACCTTCTATACTCTTGTATCCAAATAGTCCAGGGCAGCACTTCCTTAAAACATAGTATTTTATTCACAATTCTTTAAAAAACATTTTCTGCCATAACACATGGCTGTTTTTCTTATAGACAGCAAGGATAGTGCAATGTTTCGAACCACACTGGTTCTTTGTCAAGCCTTCTTTGCACTATCCTTGCTGTCTGTAAGAAAAACAGCCATGTGTTATGGCAGAAAATGTTTTTTAAAGAAGTGTCACCAAAATACTATACTGGCAAATAGGACTTTAGAATTAATTGCATATTCAGCACTGAAAAAAATGAGCAACCCCCCCTCCCCCAAAAAAACAAACAAAAAAACATAACTTGTCTTGTATCTCAAGACTGCAGATGTGAGAAACTGGTGAGTTTCGTTCATAAATCAGATTTTACAATTTTAGAAAGGGTTTGAAAATTCAAAAATGAACCCAATAGAAGTTAATGAGAGATGAAGTACAGTTTGTTTTCAGCATTCAAGATGAAGTTCGATATCGAATATTCAAAATTTGATATAGCGTATTCAATGTCCGATATCAAAATTTGAATTTCAATGCAGAATAATTGATAAATCCATCATAAAAGTTGCAGAAAATTTCTTGACATTTTTGAATCAGAACGGAGTTCAAAATTAACCAGAAACTCACCCCTACTCACAGAAACATGAGAGACAACTCCATTTAATTTACTTTATAAAATACCAGGTCTGGCAGGACTGAGCTCCCTCCTCTCAGTGTTGTGTTAAAAACCCAAAGATAGAGATAAGAAATATAAAAATATAATATTACTGTCACTTTAAAATCCTTCAACATACCCCTATAAACTTCGAAAACCATATATTAAAATATTAAAAAGTTTAAAAAGACACTTACATTTTCTTCTTTAGTGTCCTTTTATTTTCAGTGCAGAAAGTGCAAAACAGCAAAAATTATAAAAGCGAATAAAAGCAGCATCCAGGGTGTTGCACAGGTGAACATCCTGGATGCTGCTAAAGACTGATTGCTCCAGTTATATCACCACCTGTTGCTGCTAAAGACTTTTGACATTGCTTTTATTCGCTTTTATAATTTTTGCACCATTTTTGCACTGTTTTGCACTGTCTGCACTGAAAATAAAAGATCACTTAAGAAGAAAACGTAAGTGTCTTTTTAAACTTTTTAATATCTTAATATATGGTTTTAGAAGTTTGACTATAGGAGTATGTTGAAGGATTTTAAAGTGATAAGACAGTAATATTATATTTTTTTATATTTCTTATCTCTATCTTTGGGTTTTTAACATAACACTGAGAGGAGGAAGCGCAGTCCTGCCAGACCTGGTATTTTATAAAGAATTTGTGACACAGTGGAAAAGGGACTTTTTGCAGCACTCTCCATACTACTCAGCCCAATTCACAGCGCAAGGGAGGACTACTATAAATTAACGTTTTTGCCTCCATTTAATTTACACTTCGTAATCCTGATGTTCCTGCAACAGTTGGATAATGGCCTGGACAAATTATTTTTTTAAATATTTATTTAACTGTATAGTAATTGAGGTTGAATAAACACATATGTCCACCTAGTCCAACCTACTCAGCAATACCCCCATTTCCTGACTAAAAGTTGATCCAAAACTACAAGATTCCCTTAACACAGAGCCATTTATAATATAAGCATCACAAGGATCATTAAGTCCAAAATGCATCACCTTACTATTATCAACATTGAATCTCATCTGCCACTTCACCGCCCAATAGCACAATCTGTATACATCCGCCTGCAACAATTGCACATCCTCTGCAGCTTTTTATGGTCGACAAAGTTTTGGGTCGTCAGAAAACACAGAGATCTTGCTGACAATACCCACTTCCAAATCATTAATAAACAGATTAAATAGAAGTGGCCCCAACACCTAACTTTGTGGCACACCACTTAGAACTTTAGTCCATATTGTCAAAGCCATATTAACAAAGCACCATTAACAACTACTGCATCCGATCCATCAACCATTTTTCTATCCATGTACAAATGTTTCACCCAAGTGCAACAGACCTTAGCTTAAACACAAGTCTCCTATTGGGAACTGTATCAAGAGCCTTTTGCAAAATCCAAGTTTACCACACCAACTTCTATGCTTCATAAAAGCCAAGCAAGTTTTTTTTATGAGATCTGTTTCTTTTAAAACCATGCTAATTATTACTTATAAGGTCAGTCCTTAAAGGATACTCTAGAATATGTTACCATATCACATTCTCCAGTATCTTCCCCAACACTGAAGTTAAACTCACAGGTCAGTTATTACCAGGGTGTGAACGACTACCTTTTTTGAATACTGGAATTGCATCAGCTTTTATCCAATCCAGAGGCATGTTTCAAGACAATAGGGGAATCTGAGAAAATAAGAAACAATGGCCTGGATAAAACTGAACTTACCCAAGGATGTATTTTATTAGGTCCAGGAACTATATTGATATTAATCTTATTTAGTTGTTTCTGAACCAAACCCTCAGTTAACCAAATCATATCCATTATACAATTATTGCTACTTAACACTATGCTATCTGTTCTTTTAAATCCAGAGGGAAATTTTTGTTTCAGATGTTTGCTTTATCGGCATCCTCTAAATACCCCATTATTTAATGGCCCCACACTTACAGTCCTCATCTTTTTATTAGTGGACAACACGGTGGCTCAGTGGTTCAAATCCATCTGAAAGGAGTTTATATGTTCACTCCATGTATGCGTGGGTTTCCCCCACAATCATAAAGACATACTGATTTGGTTGTATGTGTCAAATAAATTTGCTTTGATTGTAAGCTCTTCATAGCAGGGTCTGTGAATGTATACATGTAATTGTAAAGTGCTACGGAAAATATTGTATATAAATTTAAAAAAATTGGGTTAGTTTTGCTATCCTGACTTGATTATTTAATTTAACTAGTTTAATTGCTTTCTTACAATGGTTGTTTTTATAGTGCATAAAGGTGCAATTCATTCCCCCTGACCTAAAACATTTTAAATGTCATTCTCTCCCTTTCTGCTTTCCCTCTTTACATCAGAATGAAGCCACTTTTGTACCATTTTACCAAGGGTATACATTAAGATGTGGAATGGTTTAACCCCCTTTAGAAAATGTCCCTTTCTGTTCAGTACCTTTATTTGAGAATAACCTATACCAGTTTATATGCTAAAGAGCTATCTTTTTTTCCAGGGAAAATTTGTTTTCCTAAAATGATGTCATTGTTAACCCAGTGCAGTTTTCCTTTCTATAATATATATTAAATAACAATATTTAATGAGCACTATTCCCTAATCATCCTTTATATCTACAATACGCTCTGTTAGATATTACCAGATCCAGCAGAGCACTAAAACATCAGGAGGCAATGTATTTAGATATTTGATTAAATTATGTGATTGCACATCAAATCTAATATCTATCTAAGTGTGTAGCCAGTATAAAGTCTTGTGGAGGTTTTTAAGTCATCCAGACCATTTTGTATCAGGCAATATGATCCAACCTGCCTTCACGCTCCACTGCTAATCTATTTACAGACTACCGATTCCCGCAACCTTATGTCTCACCCCCCATATCCTGTAGACTGTAAGCTCTTTGGGCAGGGTCCTCTCTCCTATTCTATCACGGTATTGCTGTAAGAAACTCATCACTCTGTTTACTTATATTTATATTATGTATTACCTATGTATGTAATATGTATGACTTTGTATAACCTGTATTACCCTGTATGTAATATATGACTATGTAATTGTAAAGCGCCACGTAAGATGTTGGTGCTATATAAATCCATAATAATAATAATAATAATAATAATAATAATAATAATATATTTTCAATTCATTTTTCAATGTTCTGACATCTTAAAGAAGCACACATATTTAAAAAGCTAAAGCTACTGATGCAAGTTAAAGGAGAACTGCGGTCTCCGAACAAGTTAGTGTTAAGAAAAAGCCTGCAGTCTCTCTGTCCACAGGGAAGGAGCATGTTCACTTAACACTTAATGTTGGGAAAGACAGGAAGTGCCTACATAGACAAATAATGAGTGATTTAATCCATGCTTGCCCCAAACATCTGGATCTACTTAGAGACAGAAAAATGGTAGTAAAATACCAATTAGCTTCTGTCTAAGTTTTACATAAGCATAGAAAGGCAAAGGTTCAAGGTTTGAAGGCTTGAAAAAAGCTGTACAAAATGGCAGAGGCGGTGCTATTAATTAAGGCAGAGATTGTTCACATGACTACAGGCTGCTAAAAGCAGGGAGTATTAAGGAGGATTTATTGCTGATGCTTTCCAGCAATATAATGTTTTGTAAGTTTTACTTGGAGAGTATTAATTTTAAAGTTACAACTGAAAAAATGAATTTAACAAAAACTTGTTTGGAGACCACAGTTATCCTTTGTGTTAACTCGTTTCCTAACAATCTCCTATCCATTATTTTTCTCTAATTCAGATTCTTAAGCTATCTTTCAGATCAATAAAGATATTAACAGTCAAAGTGATCCAAAAATGATGTGGCCCTTTCCTATGTAAAAAGTTAAACACTTTGTAAAAGACCTTTATGAATTGGAAAAGGATCTCTGCAATGGCCTTTCCACAGATGTTTACATTGTAAGGTCAACTCTGCATATTGCCTGCCTTAAATACTTAAAAGCCACATACATTTCACTCCTAAGAGCCATCTGAATTTTATAATGCATAGTATATAAGTATTACTAAATCAATAGTTTATTAATAGCAATAAAGCAATATACAATATAGAATTATCATCTAGTTATCAAAATAGAAGGGCTATGCTATGAAATCAATAAAATCTGCATCTTAATCTATTGCATTAAAGATAATTAAACACTAAATAGTTTATGCCGTATGTTACCTTTTATTTATATTTTTATACTAACACTTAAGTTCTTTTTAATGAGACTCAATGACATGGTTTACTTAAAATGACTAAAACAAGATTGTGCTGTTACTTTTGTTTTTTGTTACTAGAAAACAAATCTAAGGTATCTTATAATTGCATCAATAGACTGTCCACTAAAACGCCAATATTCATTTTATAATGAGAATGTTGCTTACCTTGGGGTATTGCAATTAGTGATGAGTGAATCATTGGCAATTCAATTTGAACCAATTCCCAGATCAATTCAGACATCAAGAATTGCATTCATGTGATCCCAAAAGGCATTGTTGATTTGCAAATCTGATCTGTGTCAACATGAAAAAGGTTCACACAAACTCTGTAGGTTTTTCACTAAAGGGTCCATTCATTTACGACTTTAAATAAATGGGGAAACATTAAATAAAAAAAGAATTTGGCCATAAATCAATTTTTTTTTTACATACAACTACATACAACCCCACTTATGTTTAACTTACCCAAAGATGCAGCTAAGCTATTTTGTGTAAAATCTCAATTTATAGGTGGGCATGCCCTTTAAAGGAGTCAATTATATTTTATCACATCTGTCTACCTACGAATAACTAGGTTTCAAAAAGAATATATCCTGCAATTCTTTTTTGAAACTTGAAAAGCATTAAAATGGAATAGTACCTAAAAGGAAGGGGTTAATACTTTCACAAGATTCTTTAACTTTAATCATTAGATATATAGCTTGAGCATTAAACCTGACATTTCTCCATAACGGTTTAACACTTAATAAATGAGGTTATATGACCTACATGTCGGTTAATCTGCATTAATACTGGAACTCATTTTATTCCCAGGCCTGCTGAAGGGAATAACCTTATCAGTACTAAAAGTTTAGTGATCACTATAGGTTTCTGGTACATACAGTGAATAATTAACCCCTAATTGTAATATATTGTTAGTGTAAACAGTCACTCCAAGGTGACTTCTAATATCCCTGTATTTTAAAGTATGTATGTATGTATAATTTTATTTATATAGCACCACTTGGGTACGCAGTGCTTTACGTTATAAAATACAGTATACAAACAGGGGGATAAGTGCAGTGCGCCATCCAGGAGGAAATACAGAGCAGACCTTTAGAGATTGAACTTCAGGGGTTAGTGCGGTGTGGACAAGTAAATTTGGGTAACATCAGCATGTAGGTGATACTTATAGCCAAAAGAACTGAATATTTAGTGTAGAAGAAATAGTGTAGAAGGAGAATAGCAAGGTGGGGGTTACATCATTTCCTTTAATACACAAGTTTCAGTTAGTCACGTTACAGTAAAGTCATGCTATCAAGTGGGCAGGACTGGTTTTGTAGAGCTTGTGGGTAAGAGTGTGGGAGTGGGATAAAATAGAGGTGGAGATGCACATTTCATGTACTAAAGCAGAGACACAACAAAAAAAGGCAAAGTTGGTAGTAAATGTTAATAATAAGTATAGTCACATCCAAGTAGAACAGCCTACAGGAATCATCTGGCTCATTATTCCTAAAAGCATTGTTACATATCTTTGTAAATATAGCTTTGCTTTGCTTGGGCCAGCACCCTCTGTGAAAATGTTCAAAAATATGTTCAGATGATTCTATAGAAAGACTATTCGATAGAAGGCTGTTGTTTTTTTAAATATTAAATAATTAAAAATACTAATAGCAGTTCAACAAAAAGGGACATTAGTTTAGTTTTGGACAGTGTGTTATTATTAATTATAAATATGATCACTAAAGTGAGGAGCTATGCAAATAGAATGTGCTAGGTATTTATGTTATTTTATAGGTATTTGAAATCCCCAACACTGGAAGCATTTCCAAAGCTTTATATCTAGATGGCAGTTTGATAGAAGTGGCTCTAAAATGGCTGATATAGTGTATTTTTCTATCCTACAAAATCTAAGCTCACCTTTGGACATATGGTATTTAATATTCAGAAAATGACTTAAGTAATAAAATTATAAGAATAGAAAGATTTTGGAATGCAAGTGCATAACCTGAACATCCTGTATCTTATGCAACAATCATTTTTTCCATATTAGCATCACCATTCAAGTTAAAAGTGTGCCATCTTAAAGGGAATCTTCACCCTCAAACCAAAACTTCTAATAAGGTGGGGAATCTCCTTAACATAGACCTTGCTAGGTTTTGCCAGCCTTTGTTCCTGACCCTTTGTGAAGTCTGCTACTTCTGTGCACAAAACAGCAGAAGGGGCCAGACTGGCAGCAGCCTCTGTGATTGGCTAAGACAATTACTAACATGGCAGCCAGTCCGGCTCCTTCTGCTGCTTTCATGCAGAAGAGCAGCAGAAATAGCAGAGGGAACATTAAGTACACTCGATATGTATGGTGGCCGCGATGTCCCTTCGCGGCCATGATACGCAATGCGCTTAGTACAATATCGCCGCAAAGGGAACTAAAATACCTTCCCGGCCCCCCCGCGGCGGTGACGATCACCCACTACCGCTGCTTCCCAGCAGCCCCTCCCAAAACCTATATAAAGAGATGCACTCTGCCGCGGACCTCAGATGCCATCACAGTAGATGGCTGAGGAAAGAATCAGCTGGCAACATCGGCTCCGCTGAGGCCAGTGGTGCCAGCGGGCTCACTGTTGGCCGCGGTGAGCCTGCCTGGCATCGGCAACCTCAGTGGGGTTGGTGTCCCGAAGATGTTGCGACGGATCAAGACGCCAGCAACATCGGCCTCATTGAGGACATAAATGCCCCATAGTGTCTAGGCTTAGGGGGGATTCCCTTAGCTTTTGAGAAGTTTTGCTTTTGCCTCAGATCGATGCAGTTGCCAAAGGGATCCGGAGTGAGGGGGAGAGCTCCACTGTGCATGCCACAAACCTCTCAGAGGAGTAGGAGGAGGCAGAAATGGATTATACACAGAGAGGCTTCCTACTCTTCAGTTTCCTGCACTTTCATCAGGACCTGTATGACAACCATATGCAGCAGAAGAGAAAGGTAGGGGTCATTTAACACTATACAGTTGGGGAGGTGGACATGATCTTAAATTACTAGCTTGATTTGATCTGATTCTACAGATAAAAATCTGCACCTACAGTTGGTCAACTAAAGATACACAAATCAAGAAGGCAACCAGCATTCCCACAATCAACCTGCTACAATACCAACAGACCCAAAAGGAGAACCGTACCCTACTGGTTGTTACATGCCACCCCCACGTGGAAATACTCAGAAAGATAGCCAAGATACTCCAACCCATTTACAAAAGGACAACAGACTAAAGAAATATTCCCAGACCCCCCTCTTCGCTTATCGACAACCACCCACTTTCAAACAACTGCTTGTAAGAAGTTCCCTAACTGGCTCCACACAAAATGGAACACCTCCCTGTTTGCAGAAAAAGTACACCCACACCGGAGACAGGATACTAATACCAAGTTCCCAACATTGGTTTGAAATAATGGGAACTTTCTCTTGCAAATCATCAAATGTAGTAAACCTGAATGGAAATGTAATGTAATGGAGCTCTGGACTCAATAAAGATCTGAACTTTTTGTGTCACTATGTTTCTAATCTAAATGTCATGTAGAACTAATCAGAACAAATTCCTTAAAACCACCCAAACCCATACATTTCTCATTTATACCAGACCCTCCATTGACACTAGCGGTGAAGTGTGTCTGACCGTTTGTCTAACCTATGCTAATTCTTTTATTACTGCCTGTGATCATTTGATGTGTATTTACTGTTTTATTTATGACAGCCAATACCAGACATGGGGGCATAAGATAACATCTGTGTAATGTCAGAAACTCTTTGTTCTAGTATGTATAAAATAGTGTGCTTTACAATTTTTCAGTATTGTATCATGCCTGAGGAAGAAGCCTAAAGCTTGCTTTTCCAATCATTTTAGTTTAGCCAATAAAAGGTAATATTTTATATTCAAGATGTCTCTACACTCATCAATGGCTAACACAGTTCAATTCTCTACTAGCCTTATTTGATTCTCTTAGAGGGCACACAGGGTCCAGAAACTTACATAATATTGACTTAAACAACATGCTACAGTTATAGTTAATGGACAATTAATGCTTCTTTAAGTAATAGATATGCTTTATTCATTTTACATTAACACTTTAAAGCCTGGATGTCAGCCCTTCATAGTTCAAAATAAGAAGTATTAATAGACAAGCCATTTTAGGGAATGACTAGGATGATTAACTAAGACATGTATGTTTCATTTCTGGAATATAAAGTTTATAAGACTTCCAGTTTTGAAGAAAATGTAACAATTTTTGTGGCCAATTTCACATATTTCTGCAAAAAACCTTAAGCAAACATACTGTCAAGAGCACTGCTAGTAAATGTATTTCTGACAATACTAAAAGTACTAAAATAAGATATACAGAGATTATGAAAGAAATGTTGCTGATACAGAAAGATAGAAGGCCTGTCCTATTTATTGCCTGATAGGGTTGATTTTTTTTCATCTAAAGTTTATATCCATTGAAGTTGACAAAAATGTAACTGCCCTCGCTAATAACAAAAAGTCTATTGAGCCACTGCAGACCAAAGCAACTTGCTAAGTACAGGGAAAAATTCAAAATTATGTCATCAAGAGAATTGGTTTAATGATATTTGCTATTCTCATTTATCTTGTTATCTATGGTAACACAAATATACAAAGCACTCAGACTCTAAAGTATCCCATGTGTCAGCATAATTGTTTTGCTTTCTAAGTTATCATATTATCATACAAACATAAAATCAGCCTCTATAATTTTAGTCTAATGCCTAACATTGATTTTGCTTTCAGACTGTACTAAAGCTTGTGCTTTTAAAAATAGGACCCTTTAAATTAGTATTGTCACAAAATTTTTTGCCAAAAAGCAGACAAGCAAGAAAGCATTAAAAAAGCATACCAATTCTATTTTATAACTAATAAACAGCATTTAAAGTATAAAATTTGACTTCCTTGTTCAAAATGACAATAATGATACAGTTATGCTGGCTTTACATATAAAGACATATGGCAGATACATCTAAAACTAGAATCAATCAAGAGATTGTTTGATCATCTTCCCAAAATTAATAGAAAGTCTATCAACTGGCAAGCTGGATGAAATTGATTTTTGGCTGATTTTATCAATAAGAATCTGGCAAAAAAATAAATAAACTGTACACCAGCTTCTAACATAAAGAAAACTTTTTTTTAGAAAACAATTATAGTAAATAATTAGCATTTTGTTTACAAACAATTAAGGAGTAGAGATGTTCGACACTGTTGAGTTTCGTTCCGTTTTATAATTTTTGAATTTTCTGGAAAATTCGAGAATTCAAAGATTCGAAAACAGACCAATAGAAGTCTATGGGAGATTTTTTTTTAAGTTTCTGTCCATTTTGAGGGACAAATAGTAATAGTAGGTTATGTCACAGAGACCTGGGGAATGGTCTAGGGAATCCGTAAATATAACCAAAACATTTTTTAAAATCTTTCCTCACGATCGGGCATTCTATTTTCGAGGGTTACCAAAATCGATCATTACTTTCGAGGGTTACCGAAATTAAAATTTTCGATTTCAATAGTCATCTATTTTAGATTTTAGATAATCATCTATTTTCGATAATCCTCTACTTTCGATTTTCGATAAAAAAACAAATTCGGAAAATCCGTGTCCCGTAAAATCCCGTAAAAATTTCGTAAAAATGACCCTCAGATTCAATTTAAAACCTGGTTCTATTCGAACCAACCTTACATCTCTATCAAGCAGATGTAATAAGGTGATTTCAGGGGTAAAATGGAGTTCAACCCATGTTTCCCAATATAATATTGGCTTAGCCAGGGGTTAACCCCATTATTCTAGGGGTCTGTTTTCATTTAATGGCATTGCTGCATGTTGTGAAATAAAAAAAACTTAGCTACTTAGTTAACTAACATTCCATACTCCTTACCTGCCTCATTCCCATGATGCAGTAACGCATGGTGCATTGCGAGAACCCGGAATGAAGAAGAGCGCATAAAGTAAGTATTACATCTCCCCAAATATTTTTTCAACAGTGTTAATTGAAAGGTGTATAACATAGGTCATCATTATACAATGAATTGGTTTCAGGGCATCAGTGTCTATATTTTTTTAGGTAAAAAAAACTTTCCATAACTTTAATTTTGGAAGGTTAAGTTAGGTTAAAATGTGCTTTCTTAACAAGGTTTGTTTGAAACCCTCTTGGTGAAATAGTGTGCGTGTTTGTGTGTAAAAAATGTTAGGATAGATGTGATTTCTTTAGTATTTAAATGTTGGCCTGTTTTCTACAATATAAATGGAATTGTTTTTGAGAGTTCATTTAAAGGATAAGTGCACTGTAAAATCAAGTTATGTTCATTTGAAAGTGCACAGAACTCACAGGCATTACTGTTTGAGGCTCAAGCAGGAGAGTTCATGGAACTCACAGGCATTATTGTTTGAGGCTCAAGCAGAAGAGTGCATGGAACTCACAGGCATTACTGTTTGAGGCTCAAGCAGGAGAGTGCACAGAACTCACAGGCATTACTGTTTGAGGCTCAAGCAGGAGAGTGCATGGAACTCTCAGGCATTACTGTTTGAGGCTCAAGCAGGAAAAAGCAGAGGGAAACTCAGAGGGGTGGAGCTTAACATTCAGCAAACCAGTAACAAGATGTCAGCAACTTTCAAGGCAAGGTAGGCTCTGGAGGGGCATAGGTAAAAAAAATGGCAAAAGTATTCTTAAAGCTGCAGCTTCCAAATCAACATAACTTGATTTTACAGTGCACTAATCCTTTAATAATCTGTGATGATTATTTGCATTAAAGGATAAAATAAGAATTAATTTTCTTGGGCAAATATATTAAACAGAAGTGGACTGTTTTGTTAGAGAAGTATGCATTAAAGGGGGAGTTCAGACAAAAAAAAATCCCTAAAAATAGAATATGGTACCTGACCTCTCTTACATCCAGCAGCAATGTCCATGAACCCAGTAAAATCCAAACAAACTGCAGGACTTCCTTGTTGTGGACCCCTATAGAACTTTCATTTGGAGCAGTTGGTGAAGGAAAGCCTGGGTGGACTCTATGTCAGTAGCAATCTGTGCATGGGTCCATCTCCCGGCAGTCAGTGTAATAGGATGAACAGTTGCCTGCACGAGGAGAAGCAGGAGGAGAAGACTGTGCCGGGGACACGCACAGGAGCTTTAGGAAAGCTTCCAGAGAGGTTTCCCTGACAACGAAGGAAGCTGCTATGATCTCCCGATGTCAGGCAGGTTTGTCTATTCAGCTGTTTCCAGAGGTAAGAATGAACTGCACAGAACTGATCCGGGCAGAAAGCCAAGACTTAGATACACTAAAAGTTTGTGCGGTAAATATACCCATTAGACACAATGTTGCAACATTGTATCAACGTCTTGGCTTACCATATTCTATTTTTTTCTATCTTTTAGGGGTTTTTTTGGGGCTGAACTTCCCCTTTAAAAGGTGAAAAAGTCTGCCCCTGTAAATAGATTTTCCTGTAAATAGATTTAACTGTAAAATCTAATATCTGACCGGTTGCTGTAAATCCATAGCGCAGACACATTTTTGCACCTATTAATATATAAGTCCTTTAACATTTACTTTTTTATACGGAACAAATGTAAAAAGCAGAAAAAGGTATGATAACTGTTAAGGATTGTAAGAAAGCAATTGAGCTAGCTAAAATATAAAATAAGGGATGTGGCTAAACAAAACCTAAAAAGTTTCCAGGTAGATCAAGAGCAAAATGAGGACAAATAATTTATGGCCATTGAAGTAGCAAGAGTGGTTTAAAAGAAGTAAATGCACTTTGGTTAACACATGATATGGAAAAGAAACAATTAAAAATGCTGTTCATTTATCAATGGGATATTTTTACTTTTGCATTGTAGAATGAAGTATACAATATAAAATAATTGTGTATAGACGTGACATGAATATAGGAGGATTCTCTAGTGACAAATGGAAAACCTGTTTCTGTAGTATAACGTGAGGTAAGTTTGACTTTCAAGACTGAAGTGATCCCTTCTATTATACTATTAACTATGATAAGATGTTGCAGAATTTTTGCAGGGAGATATAGACAGTTTGTCAAAATGGACAAAAAAGAGGTTGAAAAAATATATGTCCAAATAGTTTAGCTTCATTTATAATAGGTGCACTATGCACATTCATAAACGTGGGTGCAGATGCTTCCAACCCTTACCCCATAAGGGTCAAAATGTCCAATCCTATCAGGAATATATGGAAGGTCGCACAGCAGGGAAATGATAAATGTTTTTATTTCAACCATCAACACATCAACAGCACACTATAGTCCATTAACAGATTATGAATAATGTAGCATTTTATTTCAGGAACAAACAAAATCCAGCAAAACAAAATCATGCCCTGTATATGTTTAAGGGCATGTCCACATGTGAACAGAATCCCCCCAATTTCAACCAATATATTCAGCACATGTATTACTAACCAGATATTTAAGGATAATTATTGCCCTCATTCTAGCAGAGGAAGCCTATAAATAGTAATTGAAGGATAAATAAATGACAAATAAGTGTTTTTTTTGTTTTTGTTTCAAGGTTGGACATGTCTTTTAAGATAATGCAGGGCAATTAAATTGTTCCCACCCACCCCACCCCCTCCCCATAAAACCAATTAAAGTACCCAGGGTGAGGACATAATTGCCCTTTTATAGGAGTCTGATGATTTAAGATTTCTTTTTCATGGGTAGAGGCTAAGTGGTTAAACTTGATGCACACTTGCATTACTCCAAAGCATCCTGCAGTATAACAGAAACATTATGAAAGTTGTTTTTAATGGAACACAATGACCCAATTTATCTTTAATGTAAAAACCTGTAATTTATGGAGTTTTTTAAAGAAATTTTGCAATATTAACAAGTTTCATAGGCTTTGATCCTATTAACAAAACCAATGTAGATTAAATTTATCATAAGTCAAATACAGTCAGGCTTCCAGTTTTATTAAATTGCTATTTGAAAAAAGAAATGTTAAACTGAATGTAGATGGGCTTCAAATCAAAGCAACATACAAGCTATTTCAGAATTTTTGCCAAATACGTGTAAACAACATACAGTCTGAGAAGCATACAAAAAGCCTTTTATCCTATCTTAAAGCGTATACTGACAACCTGCTTTGTGAAAAGACAGGCCCATTATTATAATAAAAGCTTTTCATTTGCAGTCTGCTACTGCTACAGATATGTAGCCTTTTCTGGTTATTGACAATAAGAATTTACTCAACAACAACAAAGAGTTATTGCTAAATATAGTATAAACTTTGAATTTGGCTTGAAAGGCTACGCAAGGATCTGTTAATGTGAGAGTGTGAGTGTCTGTGTGTGATGTGAGTTTTAAAACCTATGCAGAGATGGATTAAGATCATATGAGGTCCAAGACAGTGCCATCATTTAGGGCCCCCTTTTTTGCTGCATATACTGTATAGAATATAATATTGTTACTGCTTCTGAAGCTGGGCCCCCTTGTGGATAATCCTGCTCTGAACCTGTGCATGTGACACAGGCAATCACAACAGCTAATCAGCATTGATTAGGTTTGCTCACTGCTGATGCAATCAAGAGGCAGGTTTTGATTGTGCTGGTGACACATGTCCATTAAAGTCTATTCGCAAAATAGCGTAAAATCTTTTAAAAATGTTGGAGGGCATCGCTTCCCACCCACAACTGCTATATTAGATAGTTAAATAATGAATATGAACTCTACTTACTGCCCTTCACTCGCACGGCGTCCTCTATTGCCTGCAGCGCGGCTGTAATTGGCTGCCTCTCAGCCAGTCACTGCCAAGGCTGCAGCTCCGGCCCTCTGCTTGTAGTTCCAGCAAGCAGGGAGCCAGATCAGAAAGCCACTGAAGTGAGGGGCTGTAAGTAGGGTTCTGCTTCTTTTTTTAACTATCACAAAAACTCACAAGGTATTGAATAAATCCTCCAAATTGGTTCCTCTGCCACCTGGGCTGCTCACCAGTCAATAAACACGAAAAAACTAACTGCAGTAGGATACACCAAAGTCTGTTGCAAAAAATGGTTCCTCTTTATTCACCCAATATGTGAGATACAGGCAACGTTTCGGGTGGACCTCCACCCTTTATCAAGCCAAAAAACAAGTGACCATAGCAAACTTAAATACAGTGTTTCCTCCATCTTGTGGGCAGGACTATACAATTAATCATCATTAACACTCAATTAAACATGATTTAACACGTGTTTAACCCTATGCATACTTATATATAGAGATGGTCGAACTATTGAAAGTTCGGTCCGTTTTCGAACTTTCAGTGGTGGGCGGAAAGGGGGGTGGGGCTAGCATAGGGGATAGGGAGGCATGTGTATTAAAGTGTACTAATAAATTACAGGATCATAATCTAAAATGTATGTTTGCAAATGCGAGAAGCCTGGCTGACAAAATGGGTGAATTGGAAATGATGGCATTGAATGAAAAGTATGATGTAATAGGTATAGCAGAAACATGGTTGAACAGTTCTCACGACTGGGCTGTAAATATAGAAGGATATGCCTTGTTTAGGCAGGACAGAAAAAAAAAGGAAAGGAGGAGGAGTATGTGTTAAAAAAGAATTGAAGCCAAATTTAAAAGAAGAGATAACTGGCAATATGGATGATAAAGTGGAGGCAATATGGGTGGAATTAGGCAACAGGAAAGGGGGTAATGTCATTGTAGGTGTCTGCTATAAGCCGCCAAATGCTAGCAGAGAGGAGGTGAGTCAACTTCATATGCAGTTGGCAAGGGCTGCAAGTTTGGGGAGTGTGCTCATTATAGGGGGACTTTAATTACCCTGACATTGATTGGTGTGGTGGAACTGCCATCACAGAAAAAGGCGATGAGTTCCTGAATTTTCTGCAGGATAATTTTCTCTCACAGGTGGTTGAGGTTCCTACTAGAAAAGGAGCTCTGTTGGATCTGGTAATATCTAACATTGTGGAGCGCATTATAGATATAAAGGTAACTGGAGGCTTAGGGAATAGTGACCATGAAATAGTGGCGTTTGGTCTTTGTTATTGAAAGGAAAAGTGCGCTGGGTTAACAAAGACATTTAATTTCGGGAAGGCAAATTTTTCCAGGTTAAAAGCAGCTCTTCAGAATGTCAGCTGGGATAATTTATTATCAGGAAAAGGTACTGAACAGAAGTGGACTGTGTTCAAGGGGATTTTAAGCCAGTTCACATCTAAATTTATACCCTTGGGAAATAAATGTAAAAAAAAAATAAATCCGTGCCCATGTGGCTGAATTCTGATGTAAAGAGGCAAATGGAAAGGAAGAAAAAGGCATTTAAAACCTTTAAGGCAGAGGGAACAGAAAGGGCCTTTAGGGATTATAAAAACTGTAACAAGGAGTGTAAGAAAGCAATCAAACTAGCTAAAATTAATTACAAAGTTAGGATAGCTGAACAAAGCATCACTAAGCCTAAATTTTTTTTAAAGTATATTAATAGTAAGAAGATGAGATGCCTCTCTCCTATAAAGAGGGAAAATAGACAATGTGGCTTGTTTTTATTAATGTTTATAAGCGTGCTAAAGTAGGAGTGTTTTGCTGCTGAAAGAGATGAATTAAGAAACATGAGCATGTAATGGTTAAAGTCCGCCTGACTGCGTGACTTTTTTCCAAATCCCCCAGCTGCACAAGTACATCGGCATAGGAACTTGGTATCTGAATTAAGCCAAGGACGGGGATTAGCGGAGCGACGTTTGTGAGTTTGTTGGGGGGGCAAGAGAGAGTTTTAAGAATGTATTAGTGAATCAGGGTTGGGATCAGACATGAGGGCATTGAGGCTAGAACTGAGAGAGGAGGAGAGAGCCGGAAGGTCTTTTGCACAGTGTTGCGGACAAGGACAGTAGATTGAGCTTCAGAGGAGAGTAGGTGGTAGAAAAAGTAATTAGATTATGATCAGAGAGTGGGAAGGAGTTACTAGCAAACTAAGAGGCAGAGCAGAAAGATTTTTATCAAAGACCAAGTGAAGGAAATTGCCATCCTTATGGGTGCTTGCGTTGGTCCATTGCTGGAGGGAGAAGGAGGAAGTTAGGTGGAGAAAGCGAGAGGGCCAGGATTGCTTAGCGTCATCAATGTGACAAGTCACCTAGAATTATAGCTGGACAGTCAGAGGAAAGAAAGATAGAGAGCCAGGTTTCAAACCCTATAAGAAAAGCTGCTGGGGCTGAGGCAGAAGGGGGTCTGTATACGACTGCTACTCGTAGACATAAGGGGTGGAAAAGTCAAACAGCATGGACTTCAAATGAGGAAAAAACAACAGAGGGCGGAAGAGAAACAAGTTTAAAGCGGCAGAAAGGGGAAAAGACTTCATGGATTTTAACTGGCAGGTAGGTGATATTTGGAAGTGAGGGCAAAAAGTTTATGACTCCTACTGCCTTAAGTGACCCATATAATCCTTCCCTAATCCAATAGTGTAATAGCTATGGATGTAAGGGAAGGGCAGATAAATCACTTGCATGTTTAAACCCTTGGGTAGGAAGCACTAAAACACGAATGTGGGCTATTAATGTTTGTGAGT
The DNA here is from genome assembly GCA_019447015.1 of Hymenochirus boettgeri. Taxonomy (NCBI): domain Eukaryota; kingdom Metazoa; phylum Chordata; class Amphibia; order Anura; family Pipidae; genus Hymenochirus; species Hymenochirus boettgeri. Next base: position 245,754,774 of record CM033476.1, on the reverse strand, counting down.
CAGGAAAATGGCTTTATTTCATGATGTATGAAAACTAAATTTTCCAGCATTCTAGGCAGCCAGGGAATGCTGGGAGTTAGGACATATGATCGTTGGTCATGGCAATAGTGGCCGTGGCCAACACTGCGCACGGCCGGTCGTGCAGTCCCATAGGAACCTAGCATGATAATCTGTATACTGTATAGGGTCTTAGATTGCCTGAAGGTGCTGTTTAGATTGCCTGGGTCTGTTCTCAAACCTGCAGGTTTATTCCACTTAGACCCTCTAGATTCTAGCTGCCAGGTAGAATAGTTAAGGGAGGGTATATGTGTGTGTTTGTTTATGTAATATGGTGCGATTGCTTGGGTCTTTTTTAGGACTTTCAGGCTTATTATTTTATTTGGGCCCCCTTGGATGTTTTCTGGTGGTTCCTGAGAGCACTGCATCTTACACATAGCAATAAAAAGGCAAAAAAACTACAGAAGCACAATAGCAAATAAAAAGGCTTTAACCCTTTCCCTGCCACAGATCGTATATTCACGATCTGTGCAGTGAATGTCCAAACTGCCACAGATCGTGAATATACGATCTGTGGCTTCCCCCCTCCCCCCAAAAATTTGGCCCCCGCTAGGCACGATCGGGGGCAGCATTTGACTGCCCCCCTCCCCCCCTCGATCCCCCCTCGGTTTCGTCCAAATCCGAGGGGGGGATCGGGAGATTTCATACCTGGATTGCCGTGACCGCATAGGAGCTGCTGGTCACACATGGAGTTGGAGGAGGAAGCTGCATGGGAGACCCCGGTGACATCACAGAACTTCCTCCTTCACTGGGGTCTTCCCATATGGAGGTATTCACTCGACCCTGGTGGTCGAGTGAAGGTACTGCAGTCTGATCTCCATATAGATCATTCTGCAGTAACTGTATAGCACAAGCTGTCATGCTGACAGCTGTACTATACATTTTGTGAATGGAACTCAAAGTTCCCAATGTCCCCGGTGATATCGCTAAAGTAAACGCGGATCATTATTTCTTCGATTTCAAGGGAAACTAAGCCTATTTTAGTAGGGAATTTTGCAGAGGTACCAAAAAAAGACCGTATTGAATTTTTAGGATCAGTAAAGTGTGCAAAAACTTGTGTGACTCTCCGTACTAACTGGTTTTCACTAAAATACCACTAAAAGGGGGAGTGGGGATAGGGGTGGGGGGTGGGTTGTGGTGTTTTTAAATTTTTTCTTGTAATTGCAATTGCGCATGGATCCCATTTGAGCTAGTTGGTGGCCCCGTCACTGTTTGCACCCACCCTTATGGCATACCGTTTGATTCAGGACATGTGGGAGATTGCCATTTAGTGGGGTTTTTTACTTGCCAAGTGGGTTTAGGTAGGATTTCAACCATTGAGTCCTCTTTTTTTATTTTTTCACAAAATCTCCTAAAAGCACGGAGTTCTATGAATAACAGCGTCTGGAATTCTTCATGTATATACGAAAGCATGATACCGTCATGTAGCTGAAGGTGTGTAGCTTCCAAAAATATATAGTTTGTGGGGGTATTTCCAAGTTGATTAGGCTGTTCAAATTACATAACACTTTGATTTTTTTCTTGTAATTGGACTTGTGCATGCGTCCCATTTGAGCTAGTTGGTGGCCACGTGTCTGTGTGCACCCACACATATGGCATACCGTTTGATGCAGGATATGTGGGAGATTGACATTTAGTGGGTTTTTTGCTTGACAAAAAGGGTTTAGGTAGGATTTCAACCCTTGAATCATCTTATTTTATTTTTCACAAAACCTCCTAAAAACACGGAGTTCTTTGGATCACTGGGTCTGGAATTATTCATGTATGTATGAAAGCATGGCATTGTAACATAGCTGAAGGTGTGTAGATTCCAAAAATATATAGTTTGTGGGGGGAATTTCCATGTTTCGGGACTGTTTCCTTAGAAAAATTTACGCTGTTCAAATTACAGAGCACTTTGATTTTTTCTTGTAATTGCATTTGTGCATGCGTCCCATTTGAGCTAGTTGGTGGCCACGTCTCTGTGTGCATCCACGCATATGGCATAACGTTTGATTCAGAACATGTGGGAGATTGATATTTAGTGGGGGGGTTTATTTGTGGGGGGCATTTCCAAGTTTTGGGGCTGTTTGAAATTACAGAGCACTTTGATTTTTTTCTTGTAATTACACTTGTGCATGCGTCCGATTTGAGCTAGTTGGTGGCCACATGTCTGTGTATATCCACGCATATGGCATACTGTTTGATCCAGAACATGTGGGAGAGTGATATTTAGTGGGTTGGTTTATTTGTGGGGGGCATTTCAAAGTTTTGGGGCTGTTTGAAATTACAGAGAACTTTGATTTTTTTCTTGTAATTACACTTGTGCATGTGTCCCATTTGAGCTAGTTGGTGGCCATGTGTCTGTGTGCACCCACACATAGGGCATACCATTTGATTCAGAACATGTGCAAGATTGATATTTAGTGGGTTGGTTTATTTGTGGGGGGCATTTCAAAGTTTTGGGGCTGTTTGAAATTACAGAGAACTTTGATTTTTTTCTTGTAATTACACTTGTGCATGTGTCCCATTTGAGCTAGTTGGTGGCCATGTGTCTGTGTGCACCCACACATAGGGCATACCATTTGATTCAGAACATGTGCAAGATTGATATTTAGTGGGTTGGTTTATTTGTGGGGGGCATTTCAAAGTTTTGGGGCTGTTTGAAATTACAGAGAACTTTGATTTTTTTCTTGTAATTACACTTGTGCATGTGTCCCATTTGAGCTAGTTGGTGGCCATGTGTCTGTGTGCACCCACACATAGGGCATACCATTTGATTCAGAACATGTGCAAGATTGATATTTAGTGGGTTGGTTTATTTGTGGGGGGCATTTCAAAGTTTTGGGGCTGTTTGAAATTACAGAGAACTTTGATTTTTTTCTTGTAATTACACTTGTGCATGTGTCCCATTTGAGCTAGTTGGTGGCCATGTGTCTGTGTGCACCCACACATAGGGCATACCATTTGATTCAGAACATGTGCAAGATTGATATTTAGTGGGTTGGTTTATTTGTGGGGGGCATTTCAAAGTTTTGGGGCTGTTTGAAATTACAGAGCACTTTGATTTTTTTCTTGTAATTACACTTGTGCATGCGTCCAATTTGAGCTAGTTGGTGGCCACGTCCCTGTGTGCATCCACGCATATGGCATACCGTTTTTTTTACATGACATGGAAATTTGCCATGATTTTTAACTTTGAATTCTATTTTTAAAAAAAATTTCCTGAAAATCTGGTAAAAAAGCAATCTTTGGATTACTGGGTCTGGAATTCTTCATGTATGTATGAAAGCATGGCACCGTAACGTAGCTGAAGGTGTGTAGATTCCAAGAATATATAGTTTTGGGGGGTATTTCTAATATAGAGGGGTGTTTAGTCTGATAAATCTGAAAAGTTGCTATAATTGGGCCATTGTTCATTGGCTCACTTTGTGGCTAGTTGATTCCACTTTTGCGTGTGTAACCATACATAGGGCATACCGTTTGATTCAGGACATTTAGGAGAATGATATTTGGTAACTTTTTTTTTACATTACTTGGGATTTTGGCATGATTTCTACCTTTGAGAGTGTTTTTTTTCAAATTTTTTAGAAAATCTGCTAAAACTTCTACGAAGAACTGCGCCCACACCACTGATGGTACAAATAAACAAACTACAGAATTTCGTAGATAAAGGTGTGTTGATTCGAGAAATATATGGTTTGGGGGGGTTGTTTTGTGGGGAAAAATTGCAGACTGTTCAAATTCAGATTTGGCTGAATATTTTTGCTGTTTCTGAGCCATTGTGCATGGTTTCACTTTGTGTCTTTTGGCTTCCACGTCCGCGTGTGTAACCACACATATGGCATACCATTTGATTCAGGACATTTGGGAGATTTTTTTTTTATATTCCGTCAGGTTTTGGCATGATTTCTACCTTTTGAAGTTGTTTTTTGTTCATTTTTTCAGACAAATGCGAATTTCTACAAAGAACTGCGCCCACACCATTGATGGTATGAATGAACAAAGGACAGCGTTATGTAGATGAAGGTATGTAGATTATGAGAATATATAGTTTTGCGGGGGTATTTCCAAGTTAGAGGGGTGTTCAGTTTGAAAATTCTGGGAAAATGCTGTTATTGGCGCATTGTTTTACTTTTTGACTAGTCGCTTCCATGTCCGTGTGTGTAACCACACATATGGCATACCGTTTGATTCAGGACATTTAGGAGATTGATATTTGGTAAGTTTTTTCTGCATTACATGGGGTTTTGGTGTGATTTTGTAACTTTGAAATGTATTTTTCTCTATTTTTCCAGAAAATTGTGTAGAAATGTGAAATTCTACGCAGAACTGCGCCCACACCATTGATGGTATGAATGAACAAAGTACAGCGTTATATATCTGAAGGTTTGTAGATTTCAGAAATATATAGTTTGTAGGGGTTATTTCTGAGTTGGGGGGTGTTTTGTGGCAAAAACTGCAGACTGTCCAAATTCGGAGTTGGCTAAATATTTTCGCTGTTTCTCAACCATCATGCATTGTCTCACATCGTGGCTTTTCCCTTCCATGTCCGCATGTGTAGCCACACATATGGCATACCGTTTGATTCAGGACATTTGGGAGATTGATATTTAGTAACTTTTTTTTAGATTCCATGAGGTTTTGGCATGATTTCTACCTTTTGAAGTTGTTTTTTGTTCATTTTCTCAGACAAATGCGAACTTCTACGAAGAACTGCGCCCACACCATTGATGGTATGAATGAACAAACTACAGTGTTACATAGCTGAAGGTGTGTAAATTTCAGGAATAAATAGTTTGTGGGGGTTATTTCTAAGTTACGGGGGTGTTTTGTGGAAAAAACTGCAGACTGTCCAAATTCAGAGTTGGCTAAATATTTTAGCTGTTTCTGAGCCATCGTGCATTGTCTCACTTTGTGGCTTTTCGCTTCCACGTGCGCGTGTGTAACCACACATATGGCATACCGTTTGATTCAGGACATTTGGGAGATTGATATTTAGTAACTTTTTTTTAGATTCCATGAGGTTTTGGCATGATTTTTACCTTTTGAAGTTGTTTTTTGTTCATTTTTTCACAAAAGTGCGAACGTCTACGAAGAACTGCACCCACACTATTGATGGTATGAATGAACGAACTACAGTGTTACATAGCTGAAGGTGTGTAAATTTCAGGAATATGTAGTTTGTGGGGGGTTATTTCTAAGTTACGGGTAGAGATGGTCGAACTATTGAAAGTTCGGTCCGTTTTCGAACTTTCGAACTATTGTAAAAGTTCGAAAGTTCGAAAACGGACCCATTAAAGTCTATGGGAGGCAAATAGTTCGAAAAGTTCGAGTCAAATACAACTAAAATATTAATGGTAACTTAATGTAAATGGCTGTGGGACCTGGGAAATGGTCTGGGGAGCATGTTCCAATATCCAGGACTTTCGTAAAATCGATTTTACTCTCACACGCGCTACTTTTGAGCTTTCGCGTTCGAACGTTCGAGGTAACATGGACATTTTACTCGCAGATTCGATGCTCGCCTATAGGCTTTAATGGAGACTTTACTCGCAGATTCGATGTTCGCGCCTAGATACCATGTACATTTTACTCGCGGATTCGAACATTCGAACATTCGATAAATCATCGAAAGTCCGGGAAATATCGAAAGTCCGCGTCCGACATAGTTTGAGAAGTCCGGGTCCGTTCGAACTCGAACAGTTCGGCTCGAACTCGGGTTCGAGTTCTATGCCATCCCTAGTTACGGGGGTGTTTTGTGGAAAAAACTGCAGACTGTCCAAATTCGGAGTTGGCAAAATATTTTCGCTGTTTCTGAGACATCGTGCATTGTCTCACTTTGTGGCTTTTCGCTTCCACGTCTGAGTGTGCAACCACACATATGGCATACCGTTTGATTCAGGACATTTGGGAGATTGATATTTAGTAACTTTTTTTTAGATTCCATGAGGTTTTGGCATGATTTCTACAATGCGAACTTCTACGAAGAACTACGCCAACACCATTGATGGTATGAATGAACAAACTACAGTGTTACATAGCTGAAGGTGTGTAAATTTCAGGAATATATAGTTTGTGGGGGTTATTTCTAAGTTACGGGGGTGTTTTGTGGAAAAAACTTTTTTTTACATTCCATGGGGTTTTGCCATGATTTCTACCTTTTTGAATGTTGTTTGATGTTCATTTTTTTTGAAAATCTGGTAAAAGTGCAAACTTCTATGAAGAACCATTGATGGTATGAATGAACGAACTACAGCGTTACATAGCTAAAGGTGTGTAGATTTCAGGTATAGTGGGGGGTATTTCTTAGTTGGGGGGGGGGGGGGGGGGGGACTACAGGAGAACCATTTGGAGCTGGGATGTAAGGTAAAGATTTTACTACACTATAGAGTGGGGCCAGTAGTGGGGGGATTATAGTTTTGGGGGTGGATATGCCCTTTAACAGCCCAATGTGACAATCTATTTAGATCCACCTGCAACGATTGCATGTCCTCTGAAGTTTTTATTGGTTGATAAAGTTTTGTGTCATCAGCAAACACAGAAACTTTGATGGCACTTGCTTATAGGAACAAGTGGACAAAAAAGAGGGACAGCTCTAGGAGATACATTTAAAGGGCATGTCCACCCCCAAAACTACATTTTAACCCACTAATGGCCCAACTGTGTAGTGTTGAAAAATCCTTACCTTACATCCCTGCTCCAAATGGCTGCCCTGTAATGGCTCATCAAAGTCCCAAAAAGTAGAGCAGGAGCCTGCCTGTGGCCCATACTGTTTCTGCCTCCTGTCTCGCCTCCGGAAGAAAAATGACATGCACACTGAAGCCCTCCATGCCTCCCTCTCCCTCCCATTTTCCTCTCCCTCCCCTTAACTCCAAATGCCTTTTCTGTAGTGTAGGGCTCCCACCCCCAACCGCTATAGTTATTTGTAAAAAAACTAAGCCGACCACTACTTACACGGCCTGTTTTCCCCGGCGTTCTGTACTGCCGGAAGCCGCGTCCATGATTGGCTGTCTCTCATCCAATCACGGACGTGGCTGCCGGTCCGGCCCCCTGCTTGCAGTTTCATGCAAGCAGAGGGCCGGGACTGAAAGCTGCGGGAAACAGGCAGCGTAAGTAGTGACCGGCTTAGATTTTTTGCAAATAACTTTAACGGTTAGGAGTGGGAGAGGGAGCCCTACACTACAGAATTTTTACAAAAGAGGTGGACATGCCCTTTAAAAATTGGTGAGTTGTTAGTTATCTGCCTGCAACCCCAACTGCTATTTTTACAGGATTATTACATTAATTTGGAACCAGATGATAATGAAAATTTTATTCTTTTTTGGCAAAGTTATCTGCTTCCTCACTCTGTTCAACAAGCTTTTTATAAGTTTGAGCATGTGCAGAGGAGGTGGCAGGTGAAACAGCAATCATTGGCTGTGATGTCAGCAGTTGATTGACAACATGGAAGGATTGGCCAGCTTACTCTGCCAGAATGGGGAAAATTATTATTTTTAAAGGGAAAATGTGGTCTCAAATTCTTCCAAACTAGTGAGGATTGTATAAAAGCCATCTATCATTCCTTCAAAATAAAACATAAATCAAATTTCTAGATAAAATTTGTGAGAAGTTATTGCAGTATTAATTCCTGTTTTCAGCAATGTGACTAGCATTATTGTGACTGCATTATTGTCTCCCCTTCTCAACTGTCAATTTTTTCCCCATGTACTTGCCCCAGCATCTAGTCGTAATTGAGCATGCTTCTCCCCCGGGGCGGAGGGGTGGGGCAGAGGTCTGGTGATGTCACACAGCCTACTGGAAGCAGGAAATTTGAACATTCACCCCAATATAATTTCTTACAGGCTGCAACCAGATATGTGATTGTCGGCTCATTTGAAAGGAAATACTGCAGGCTTTCATTTAACCCTAACTTGTTTTGAGACCACAGTTGCCATTTAAATATCTGGTTAGATATTTGTTTTATGGGTCGACATGCCCTTTACAGCCATTTATTTTTAGTATTACAATGGTGCTGTGAGTCCCTGAGCTGTGTCCTGTATATACATAACAGCATTATTAGAATGATATAAGGCTTTAGCTGGGACCATGCAAGGTAGAGGATAACTGGACATTTTGTCACAATGGGTGGAAATTTTACTATGATGTTTCATAGGACAATTTTTATTAAGGGATCGACTGAATCCTGAATTTGATTCGGAATTGACCAAAGATAAATAAATAAAGTGAATTTTTATTTCAGATTCTGCCAAAGTATTTGAACATTTAACAAGATTTTTATTCACGGAAAATGAAATGGTTTTAAACCTGAATGTGCAATCAGGGTCCATATTCACCCTCCCCCAAGTACTGTATGCTTATCAGCATCTCGTGAGGCTTATTACATTTATCTTCTTATATTATGAACAATTTTGTGTGGTGACTTTACTAAGGAGGGGGATGTGCTTGGCAGGTTTTGCTGAACAGATGGAGACTGGAAAGTCTGACATCTCTAAATATCAGAATAAATTGGCTATTTTGCTAGATTTCTGACATTTTCCTACACGGTAATATCTATTTGACCCCATTACATCAAGCTGGTAAATACCTGAGCACATTAGACATAAAAATAAATAATGCATTATCATTTACATTAGTCATTTCTACTTACCGCCCATATGACGACCAAACGACGGGCGATGAAGGGATCAATATTCCAGAAAGTGAACGGTAAGAAGGTGATGTAAAACACTTCCTGTCCCAGAGCGGCGGCAAATCTGAAGAGGAAGTATAAGGGGTAATTCTGTACCATGTGGTTTCTGACATGTCCCTGAAAAACAAAGGGGAAAATCAGCAGGAAATAGAAATGAACAAAAGTTGCGAGTTTCATTCTGACAGCGGTTCCACAGAACTTCCAAATATCCGATTTGAATTCAATTGAATCAGAATTCAATAGGATTTCGAATGGAATTTCCCATTGTTGAATGGAATTTTATGAAAAGTTCTATAATTGAACTCAATGGGAGAAAATATTTTGAAAAGTCTGGATTAATTACAGTGAAAATAACAATGGTAACTTACTGTAAATGTCTCTGGCACCCGGGAAATGGTCTGGGGAACATGTGCACCAAAACACTAACAGGGAGATGTAATAAAAGTTCTTATCGTTAAAAATGGTGCTAATTTTGCCCCAACCAATCAGATGTTAGCTTTCAAATGCTAAATAAGATCTGATTGGTTGGGGCAAAATTAGCACCATTTTTAACGATAAGAACTTTTATTGAATAACCCTGTAACTTTCCCCAGGATCAGGCAATTGCAGGGTTTCCGCGTGCTACATTCGAGGGTTATCGCCAATTCAAGGGTTATTATTATTGTGAATTTATATAGCGCTTATGTGTATACATTCACATCAGACCCTGCCCCAAAGAGCTTACAATCTAAGCACATTTATTTGACACATACAACCTATCAGTATGTCTTTATGGTTGTAGGGTAAACCGGAGTGCCCAGAGGAAACCCATGCAAGCACAGGGAGAACATACAAACTCCTTGCAGATGTGTCCAATGACAGATTCGAACTCTGCAAGGCATCAGTGCTAACCACTAAGCCACCATGCTGCCCCACGAACAATACATTCAAGGGTTACTGAAAATCAAATTATACATTCAAGGCTTACTGAAGAATACATTGGAGGGTTATCGCCGAAACAGAACATTTGAGGGATATGGCTGAAATGGAAGATTTGAGTGATATCGCCAAAACGCCGCATTCGAGAGTTATTGATGAAACGGTACATTTGAGGGTTAGCACAATCGAGAGTTAGTGAACAGTACGCCAATTAGATCATTTTAAAAATTTCGGTAATTATCGAAAATACGTCCAAGTTTGGAAAACCAAACTAGTTCGTAGTTCGGAAAGTTCTAGAAGATCAAGTTCGTCCTAACTATTAAAGGAAATCTCCACCCAGAAAAAAAGTTTTGCTGTAGTGTTGGGCACCCCAAGCCCACTCCCATCTGCCATGTTCGGTTAGTTAAAAAAGCAGCAGAAATATACTTACATTTCTTTGTTCCCCCGGTGCTCTGATCCAGGCCCTCTGCTTGCCAAAACTGCATGCAGTGGGCTGGACCGGCAGCTGCGTCTGTTATTGGAGAGGCAGACGTGGTTACAAAGGCGATGGGGGAACAAAACAATGTAAGTACATTTCTGCTACGTTTTTAACTAAACGAACATGGCGGTTGGGGGTGGGCTAGGGTTCCCGACGCTACAGAAGAGTAGTTTAATGCTAGGGGAAGAAGCAGCAAAGATGGATCCGGATGGATGGAGGGGGCTCCTCTGTGCATGCCTAAGTACCTCCCGGAGGACAAGGAGGAACACCTTTTCACAATAAGACAGCTCCTACTTTTCTGTTTCCTGTACTTTGAACAAGCACTGCAGGAGAACCATAAGGAGCAGAGGAGTAAGGTAAGGATTTTTTTTACACTTTACACTACACAGTGGCGCTGTTATGGGGTTAAATTTTAGTTTTGGGGTAGACATGCCTAGTCTCTAATGAATCTCTATTCATAGGCTGTACACTAGTACTAGTACACTTTGCACTGTATATTCATTGTAATCAGACTTGATAATTAATGTAAAGACAAACCACACTACATTAACTGCATGGACATTTTCATCAATATATATTGTATATTTTTAGTCATAACAGAGAACATTTTACCACTACCAACATGTTAAGGCCCACATCTAGTTCTCGCTCCCCAGTATACCCAGCATACCCATTGGGAAACCCTAGTACACTTACACTACATTCTCACTTTGAGATTCTTTGCACTTTTTTTGCAAGGCATGCAATTTTTGTTCCATTAGAATCCATTTTAGTTTTGCCATTATAAGCAATGTGATATTCCACCATACCGCTGAATGCATTCTATCCATTAACACATCCATTTTCATGATAAATATACAAATAGAAAACTGCAAAGGCACAGCGCATTATGCAAGAAATAAAATTAATGCCATTATCATATGCATTTTAGTTTGTTGTTAGTGTGAATGAGCCTTAAAAAAAAGAAAAGCCCATTTAGGATGTGATAAGCCTGTTATAAAGCAATACAAAGCATATTACTCACATCATGAAAAGATTAACACACTAATATTATCAGATACTGCAACAAAAGTGAGTTGAGGGGGGCACATCATCCGTGGAATCAAATCAGCTTTACTAGAACTGCATGTGGATAACAACACCCCATCGGGGTCCGCTTGACGTGTTGATATATTGCGTTAATATTATCAGAAATTATCAAATCCCAACTCAGGTACAAGCCTACTGCAGTGGCCAACCAGCTGCCCTTTCGAGAAAAAGTGTGACTGTTGGTGGGGTCCAGGAGGGCTAGGAGTGGGGTTGGGGGAGGAATGTGGATGGTTTGAGGCAGAGCTTGGGCACCTCTGGCCTGTAGAGTAATTAGGAAGCCACAGCGCACACAATAGAGAAACAAGAGCTGTTAAGGATGCTAGGTTATTCTTCTTTAACACAATGAAAGTTGCTGAATGTCCCTGTAGATAAAGGCAACATATCACTTAAGGCCCCCATACACATGCAGTGTATGTAATGGAATCTATTGGCAACATGCATTCACTACCCTGACTGGCCTCCTATACTCTGTATGGGGATTGTCAGTTGGGGCTCATTGCCTCCCTCTAATTCAAATAAAGTGAGCCAGAGCCAGGTTATCCACAAGGCAAACTAGTCAGCTTAACCTAGGTCAGGTTGCAAGATTCTGTCTACTGTAAAGATGGCCATACATCTATGCGATATTACTTACCTGACCGAGCGCTCACGCAATGTTCATCAATCTTGCCCGAACCGCCTCTCCCAATATTATATTCGACCAACATGTAATCGCAAAATTTTGCGATTGCATGTCAGTCGAATATAAGATCGGGAGAGGCGGTTCGGGCAGGATCGATGAACATCGCGTGAACGCTCGGTCGGGTAAGTAATATCACATAGATGTAACTTAACTCAGGAGAAGGTAGGACAGAGTAATGGGAGGGACGGATCAGGCAAGTTGGGTGCAGAAAGTCAGCATGCCAGAGAGGCAGGATATGGGGTGGGATGGGGCAGGGAGTGGGCATTCTGGGGGCAGAAACTTCCAGTGTTTTACAAAAGCAGGGATAGCACCTGGGACTCAGAATTTAGTCTCCGCAGCCAGGGCAATCCTGCTCAAATCGGGATGTCTGGGAACCCTGGTCCCAGTTAACACCAGTTTAACAGCCCATACATGCTTGTGAAGGTTCTCGTTCATTCAGGTCATGATATATCTGTTTTATTCAGTTAGATCAACTTCTTCAAGAACTAAACTTTTAGTCCAGTTGATCGAACGGAATACAACAGATAAACAGCCCATACAATAAAATATATAGAATAAGGGGGGCCTGTCTATGGTATCATTTGATCTTAATCCATCTCTGAAGGGAGCCAATGCCAACAAACATGATTGGTCATAGATCAGCAAGGTATATGGCCACCTTTAGTTTAACTGACATTCTACAAAATAATGACCATTTATGAGCAATTTTTAGGAGATATTCTGTTTAGCTGAACTGCAAAAGCATTATCATATATGAAAAAAATTATGGTAGGCTTCTCTAAGGCCTGGTACACACGGCTCAATAAACCGGCTGCCACAATATTTCAGTTGTTCAGAAGTATTGATGGAATTTTTTTTGGGAGACAGACGAAACTGATGAGACCTGTTGTTAAATTACAGACAATTGCGTCTGATTGGTCATACACAAATGTCAGTGGTGCAATTTTTTGACTAGCTTGGTTAACAGACTACTTATTTTTTTGATAATGTATCGGCCCAAACAATTGGGTCAAATTTGACCTGGGTATATGGTACATTAGAGAGAATAGTACGCTGTCACAAGAAGACATGGTACAGGTTTACATTTAAAAGGCTTTATAGTAGTCACCAGCATGACATTTCCCACAAATTAACAAATATGTTCAATACATAAAGATAAGCTCTATAAATAGTTCATAGTTTCCAATTAAATGGTTGACTGCCATGCTGCTTTATAGATGGATTGGCCTTCATCCTACATTGTTAATAATTAGCGCTGACACTAATACAATTGACCATATCATTGACCATAAGTGGTAAAGCTATATGAAAGATAAACCGTACAGAGCACTGCTTATTTATTATGAGCCAATTAAAGTTGGACAGACCTTCTCAAGATGCTCTTCTTTAGGTTCATCTTCATCATCACACCAGTCACAAAGAATGATTGTCTGTCCACATGCAATACCAGTCCCCTGGGTCAAAGCAAGAGATAATCCCAGTCACATGCTCTGGTCAGTGAGATTTAGGGTCTGTCCAGAAAAAGTGGCAATTTATTTTTTTTTTTAAATAGTTTTCTGTTTTTTTTAGTGGTGTCATTCAAATGTCATTCATCAGTATGTTTACATCGATAAAAATAATCTGCATAGACCTTAAAACATCTTAATGAAATAAAAATACAAAATAATAATGAAAAAAAACCCACATATAATATTGAATTGACCAAAGGTAAATGGTGTTAATAAAGAATTAATTAAGTTAGAGAGAGTTCATTTATTCTCATGCAAATAACAGGAGGAGAGACTAATGGGTAGCCCATGGGCAATACCTTCTATGAGGCTAGATTACTTGATTTTTTGGTGATGTATGTCGAATGGCAATTTACTGTGCAGACCAGAGGTTTACATTGTACTGATAATGTCTCAATAAAGCCAAAACCGGTCTAGAACCGCCACCCTGGATCTGCAATTAGCTTGTCCGATGCTATTAATAGCCTCATAGAAGGTTTTGCATTTGCTCAAGCCACCTAGGCAAACTGCTAGTTACTGAGAGGGTGGAGGGCTCCATTCAAAATCTTTTACTTTTTAAATATATAAGTCATAAATACAGTATACCGTAATCATCTTGGCTAATTCAGCTTTTTCTGACACCTTGTAGTTTTACAAGTCCACAGCGGTGATAGGATATCCTATATTCTGCTCAATACATTGCTCTGTACCCTCAGTGTGAATACAAGCAGGGAGACTCAATAAAAATGGTGCTAATTTGGCCCCAACCAACCAGATGTTAGCTTTTTAACAATAAGAACTTTTATTAAATCTCCCTGAAGGTGTCCTAAAAAAAGTCAACCAGACAGACGAATACAGGACGATTCTCCATCTCTGTCAATTGCTTCCACTGAAATGTCTGAAAGGTTCAATCCTGGAAATGCACAGCTGCCTACAACAATGCAATTTCGAGAATCTCCTCCAAAATAAACGGAAGTCCTAACCTCTATTTGTGGAATTATTGGTGTTAAATATGCAAATACAATTCAAAATGAAAGTATTAAAGCTCCCCTCTCCATACTGTTTCCATCCTTTGATTAAGGAGCTTTAGGTAGAGGGCCCTAACTGGATATTCCTGGGATAAATACTCTTACTAGGAGATTTCTTTGACAAGGTTCCCCATTGAAGCGTATCAGTCCTACAATAAATTGGCCCTGATACAAACAAGGAATATTGGTGGTTCCACCTTACAAATAGGATTGTATGAGCCTATGGAAAATAGAAGCCATTTTAATGATTATTACGCAGTCGTTTTTAAATGTCATTTGATGACATTCATTTTAAATGCCTTCTAAACACTTAAAACGTATAAAGCCCTTAGGGGGGGATCAGTGGTTAACAAGCATACCCCAACAGAAGAAAAATTCATGAACAAGGCTCTTTGATTTAGTAATCACAGAAACTAGATGGATGTATCGGTTTGAGCAGTTAGTGTTTGTGATGCTTTGGGATTATTATGCATTTTTAATGCTGTAAAGCAGCTTAAATTATCCCAGGAAACACAGTGTCAGCTGGTGATACATTTAAAAAAACCCTTTCAAGCACCAGCAGCATTTAAATGGCAGAGCAAATGTGGCAGAGTGTGTCTTTCAGCTTTTAACATGAAAGGAAGGGAAAAAATGCAAATAAAAGGGCGGGGGTCATGGGGAATAGCTAAAGTTAGCGTGACGGCTGTAAAAATGGACCATATCCATATCAGGGCCAAATCACAAAGCTAACATTGTGTGTCCTTTCACTCGCAAGCCCATATAAAAAACACAGAGATGTGAGGTGTGGAACACGACATACAATACATTTAACCAAAAGCTACTGTGCACTGACACACAATGTGCAATGTAACACAATGATAATACCACAATGACTTTAAATGTATAGAATTAGTTGTAATGACCAGCTCCAGTGCATAGTTGCCAAATTCTCCAAAAAATTGTTGTGTGCCACCAAAAAATGTAAAAAACAAACTGCAGTAGGATACAACAAAGTCTGTTGCAAAAAATTGTTCCTCTTTATTCACCCAATATGTGAGATACAGGCAACGTTTCGGGGGACCTCCACTCTTTATCAAGCCAAAAAACAAGTGACCACAGCAAACTTAAAAACAGTGTTTCCTCCATCTTGAGGGCAGGACTATCCAATTAATCATCATTAACACTCAATTAAACATGATTTAACCTGTGTTTAACCCTATAAAAATACTTATATACATACAATCCATTGCACAATTCCATATTAAAGTGTATATTATCCAAAAAAACACCAATCTTCAAAGTGCATATAGTTAAAGTGCATGTTTATACAGTACATATGTATTAAAGTGCATATACCATATATAAAATATATATAAAAGTCAATGTGCATATTTAAAAAATATTAAAGTGCTTATTGGTGAATAAATATACTATGTATTATTTATATCTTTTACAATAATTCTTTATTTTAACGTAAAAACATTAAAAACAGTGCTTAATAAAGTATTCGGGTCTCTCATCCCATTACCTTATCTTTCTTTATGATTTTATTTAATAATGTAGATGCTGCTACATTAAATAAAAATAATCTTAAATATTTTGGTTGTCTGTCCGTTATAGCCACGACCCCACATTCTTGCCCACTTTTAATGGTCACTACGACTTTAAAACAAGCCTTTTATTTTATTGTTACTAAATAGATAGATCGATAGATAATACATGATAGATAGAAAATAGATAGAGAGACAGACAGGTAGAGAGAGACAGGCATACGGGTGGACAGAAAGACAGATAGTTCAGACAGGTGGATAAGATAAAAACAGAAAGAGACAAGGATAGATAGATAGACAGACAGGCAGACAGACAGACAGTATGATAGATAGATAGATAGATAGAGAGACACAGGCAAACCATAGTTTGCAATTTAAAGTGAAATTTAATGCTGTTGTGGATAAGATACAGAAATAGATAGATAGATAGATAGATAGATAGATAGATAGATAGATAGATAGAATGTCAAACAGACACAGTAATAGATAGATAGACAGAAATATAGAATCTTAGTTAGAATCATGACAGCCCTAAACTGGCCTCAGACCAACTTCCTTTTAATCTTCTGGTGGGGAGCAGTTCTAAAGCTAGGTACACACAGTACAGATCATTGAAAGATGACAGACAAGATCCTGTCTATCATCTATCAAAGATCTGCACACACACAGTCCTGAGCGTTCTCCCTATAAGCATCATAGGGAGAAGGCTCCGGACTGTGTATTTCCCCCGGCGGCACACTTCTCTATAGGGAGTCTAGCGCGGCTGATGGAAATTTTCAGTCTTTCCCGAACAAGCGTTTGGCCAACCCGATCGTTCGTTGGCCACGCGCTTGTTCAGAAAACGAAGGTACACACGGTACCGATAAAGCCCCTATACCGTTGGATCCGACGGTATCGGGGCTTTATTGTTACTGTGTGTACCCAGCTTAATATAGTGGCTAACCCCCTCCAGGCAGAGATCGTACCCAGCACGACACATCCCACCCCTTCTTCTCAAGTTCAGAGTATGTGAGCCTGCCAGTGTAATTCGATCTCTCTGCTCTGCAGTGCAGGAGAGGATCTGGTCTGCCGACAGTGCTGACAATGGCTATAATTGTAAAGTGGTGTGCACACAGCTCCAGATTACATTTACCGGGACTTTAGAAGATCGGGACTGCTTCATAAAGCCCGGGACTGTTGGCAACTATGCCAGTGGCGTAACTATGAAACACTGGGGCCCACAGCAAAACTATGATGAGGCCCCTATCGCTGCTTGCTCCACAGTGGTTTTCTGGGAGGAGGCTATATCTGTCATAGCAAATAATCCCCTTTTATTCAGGTTTTGGTTTCTGTGTGGAAATAACAGGTAGGGATAGCTGCAGACCTCAATGGACTGGTTAAAGACATTTTAACAGTGATGTAACTATAGCAGCTGCAATGCGGGGTGCCAGTGGACTAAGAGGCCCCGCCATCTACATCACAGGTAATGCGATCAGCTGTTGTTTTTGCGCTTATTTTAATTAAGGTGCACACAATTAGCTGTTAAAGGGACACTAAACAGATTTCATGTACTTTGTTAAGTACGTGAAATCTGTATATTATTCACAGGGAGATGAGAACGCTTATTGCCACCTCCCTACGAATAATAGAACACCTGGGTAACAGTGCAACACTTACCTTACACGCGCTCTACTTGGATCCTTCTCAGCTGTCAGGCGCGCTGTGCCGTCTAAGTACCTATGTTTACAAAATATAAAAGATAGGCGAGCGATCAGGACAGCGCCTGTCAGCTGAGAAGGAACAGAGAGAGAGAGATAAGTGTTGCAATGATACCCGGCATTCTAGTATTCACAGGGAGGTGGGAATAAGCGTGCTTACCTCTCCAGATTTTATGTATTTTAAAAATCTGATTTAGTGTTCCTAAAATAAAAATACTAATGGTCCGATACTGGTGTTTTAAACAGTTGATTGAGCCAGGGCCACTGCAGTTTTGATACTGCATTTTAATTATGTTATAAGCTGTTTATTGAGAATAACAGCGAGTGGCCTAAAAATTCCTGTATTTCTTTTGTGATTTTGGTGGATCTCCACCAGGTGTCTCTGTACTGTTTGCATTGCATGTTTTTGAGCACAGCACATGGTTTACTTTACTCTTGTCAAAGGCTCAGGAGGCTGAAACATTGTAAGACATCCCACATCCAACTCACATCAGGGAGGTACCACCCAACCATCCCCCAAAATAAAGCCAGGTATATAAAAACAACATTTTTGATACATCTTATTACCAATTAGAACACCAAATTACTATGCATGTTACATACTCTCTCTAGTACGTATTACCATGCATAGAGGGAGAGTGCTTATGGTCCCTGAGTTTATCTATGAAGATGAGAGTGACAGACTCCTATAATTATTACATGGGTGTTCCTGTCACTCATTGCAATTGCAATCATAACACCGACCAATACTTTGATAGACAGGTGTACATTGTTAATTGTACATAGATGTACCATACATATTGTTTGACATTGTATTTGGCAATTAATGTCTAATATCGTCTATTGTGAGGTTACATTTAAGTAAGCGGTCTGGTGTCCTACCTAAACCGGACTTACAATCCCAGGAGGACCGGCACCTCCAATATGGAGAAACTCCTTGAAGTCATAACAAACAAATGGGACGATGAATCACAAAACACGTCACGGGAAGGTCTCTGGAGCGTGTTTTCCTCACCTCACGTTTGTTGCCACTAATGTTGCAATAAAGGATTGTTGTGCACAAGGTTGAAGACTCGTCCCATTCGTTTGTTATATACATTTACATTTAAAGGGCATGTACCCCCAAAACTATAATCCCCCCACTATTGGCCCCACTCTGTAGTGTAATATAATCCTTACCTTACATCCCAGCTCCATATGGTTCTCCTGTAGTCCCCCCCCCAAAGTCCCAAAAACTGCCCACCAGGAGGATAGCAGAGTCCATATAGGACTCTGCCTACTGTCTCTCCTCTGGGAGAAGTTTGGCATGCGTACTGCAAAATCAAAACATAAGAAGTTCATTTCTATTTAGTAGTATCTGACAAGAAGTAGGACTTTTAAAGGTGGGTGCACACGGTGGGACTTTTTGTCCTGACCAATCATTCACTACTAGCAAGGCTCGCTCATGAGCTTGGTCACGGCCGCCCCCCACCTACACCATGAGATATTTTTGGCCGACCGACCGATACACTGCCCTATCGGTCAGTCAGACGACATTATCGTATGGTGTGTACCCAGCCTTAGATTACTGCACATATAAATAGCACAATCTTGCTTATCTAGAATCCTCTAAGGATTCGTACACATGTGGGGCCAACCTGCGAAGTACGATGTGTAACATATGTTTGTTTTGACCGACCTAGCAAATCATTGAGGCCTGCTTGAAGGACTATTTTGACCAACCAAGAGCCCATACACTAAACAATCAGTGTAACACATTGTGTGTTGCAGGTCGTCCCTGTAATGATATGTGTGTAGGAGCCTTAAATGTGGATGAATAAAACTTTTATTGTACTAAGTTAAAATGTATATGATTACAATAATAAAAGAATTAATATGTAGGAATGGCAGCAGTTCAGAAATGCTCAATATGATATTGCTTAATTCATTCAGGAAGGGAAACCAGGACATAGTAATTACCCATAGAAAGGCACACCCTTCTTAAACGAATATTGCAATAACGATAACTCACATCAGTATGATATACAGGAGATTAACCAAGATAGTATCCAGAGATACATGATGTGTATTAGGCCAAGGCCACACCGCAGCCTGTCCTAGTGCTGCTTCGTTTCGGGTGCGCTAGTGCATGTTGCCAAGTGTGTGCGCTATTATATTATAGCGCATGCGATTGTGCAGATATGTGGATTTCATGCCCTCCAATTAAAGGACCGTGCTCGGACACATTATAGTGTGACCTCAGCGTAACTGTTCCGGAAGGCAAGACATATACTGTACCTAGGAGGAGAGTCACTAATATAAACTGTCACTCTATCTTTGTCTATTGTTGTTTCACCCACTTGACTGGCTTATCTTTGCAACTACCATTGATTTCCCCTATAATAATCAGAATGGAGAACACACAATTCTGCCATATAAAGTGATAACACTGAAGATTCACCCTGCCTAGACTAGCAACTACCAGAAGACCAGCCCCACAGACCACAGTAGTATGGCTGCTCATATTACATTAACAAGGAAGCACCAAATATGCTATTTAATGCAAGTGTACATATAAGCATAAAGGTCAGAAATATGAGAAAAAACCCATGTGTTTTCTTCTACTCCTCCTGTAAATTATTGGTCTGTACCTATTAGAGTTGGCACACACAAGTCCATTTGAATATTTTATCCTGACTGAGGCCTATTGAAACCTGAAACGTTGAGACGTATATACCAGCCCTTAAAGGGGTTCTACACTGTTTTCTATGTAGAATGGCCCAAAAGGGACATTTACTATATTTACCCCCTTTAACATTAATAAATAATCAGTATGGTCTGTACACTTTTACTTTTTTACTTATGTAACTTAAAGAGCATGCTCACCCCCTTAACCAATTTTCAAACATCGAGGCTGCAGCCACACTACAGACACGTGATAATGCGTATTATTACCTTGGGTTTGCGCTGCAATTTCAGCAGTAATAATGCGCCTACCTGCATTGTAATGCACTGGCATGCGACTTTCTGCAACCCCCCCCCCAAAAAATGGATTGCAAAATGCAAGTGGAAGAGTGCGTAAGAAACTCTTCAGTGTGGCCCAATCCAAGCTAAACAACCCCCAACACCTATGATACTTATCTTTCTACCCAGTGCTCCTAAGTGAGGAGATCTTACCTTGAAGTCCTCTGGTCCCCTTGCTGCTCCCAGCCACCTCCTTTACGGCTTTCTGATCTCTATGTGAAGTCATTGGTCATGGTCTTTACAACCTTGACTGACAGCTAGGGGACAGGTGACATTTGGCAAATAGGAATAGGAGTAAAAATCAAGAAAATGTATGTAACAGCTTTACTGGGGGAGTAAATAACAATTTTACCATTCAATCCCATTCTGAATGGCCAGGGGTGTAACTACCAGGGGAGCAGGGGGAGCAACTGCAAGGGGTGGGGGGTCTGGGAGCCCCATCCTATGAAAGATGTAGCCTCCTCCCAGAAAACCACCGTGGATGGTTGTTTTCAGTGCCTCTATCACAATGTGAATTAACATATTTTTAATTGTATACGACTGCAATAATGTTTCCCACCCATCAATGATTAACTGCCCTCACTAATATGTGAGATCACTTATCATGAAGAAAACCAGGGTGATATTCTTTATGAGATTTCAGTGTTTCAAGTCTCACCTGCGATTTTTAATAATGCAGGAATCAAGTAAATATTATATTAGTATATATTACACATGTACATAGTGTAAATAGTTTATATATGGTAGCACAATCAACAAAGGTTGAGTATTCCCCCAGCAGAATTCGACTGCAATCAAACTTTATAGCTCTTGGCAATGAACAGTAGAGCTAAACATGTTGTGTAAAGTTTAATATGCTACTGAAACATGTGGATTGGAACATTCTACTACCAGATTGTGCTGTCATGTGGTATTTTAGGGAAGAGTTTCTCAAACTGTGGTGGTAGTGAAAATGTTTTC
The DNA here is from genome assembly GCA_019447015.1 of Hymenochirus boettgeri. NCBI lineage: Eukaryota > Metazoa > Chordata > Amphibia > Anura > Pipidae > Hymenochirus > Hymenochirus boettgeri. The sequence goes on along the minus strand of CM033476.1, from coordinate 245,733,178 downwards.
ACTGCCCAGTGATTCCTAGTAACGCCACTGCATAGAATGACAAGAGATACGCCGTGTGTACTGTACTGTACCATACTGCTGATTTCAACAATGCATCTCTTGTCATTCTGTGCTCTAGCTCTAGTTTAGATAAGATTGAGTGGAAGGTGGTGTACCTTCCTGAAAGGAAATTTAGTTTAGTTTAGGGCTGACAATGCCAACAGGGGAATAAATTGTATTTGAAGGACCATTAAGGCTAAGGCCACACTGCAACACGTGATTGCGCAATTGCATTCGCATGTTACCGTCCATTGGTGTCCTCTTGCATGTGCCATTTGGGCAAGGTGATGGCATGTGGGATCACAGCATAGCAGACACCAATGGAGGTTATGTGGCCACCTCCATAGGCCAACACTACTGTGAGCTTTCAAAAGCGAGAGCGGGTTGCACTTAAAAGTGTGGCCTTGCCCTAAATCCCAAAATGATGTTTCTCCCCAAACAAAACAATTATTCTATAGGAAGTAGGAGCAGGCAAATCTTAGCTCCCAAGTTACTCTTATTAAAAACAATTATAACTTAGCCGCGAGCATGTATGTGGCCAAACACACAATCCCAGTATTGTAAGATTGGTATCACTACTCACAATCTGATTGTTGTATGATATTGGGATATTTAAGAGGAGCTGAGACATGACATACCATCACTTGTCTTTTACAGGAAGTCAGCCTTGATATATTGATTTCATAACATTTGCTCAGCATATAAATAAGCTATGTCTAGCCTGCAGGGGGCATTGCATTCAGAGCTATTTAGATTTATAGGATGGGTATCCGCATAGAGCAGGAAATTATTTCCATTTCCCTATTTTTCTCTGGCTGAATTGAAGCCAAAACTCTTGCATAAGGCCTCCAGATGCCACATATAATCTACACATTGCACCCTTGTCTCTGGTGCAACTGACACCAACTCCTCCTCTTAATGCGAAAATGAACCGGAATAACATAACATTGTTATAGTTAAGATTTCTACAAAATCGGAAGGCTGGGTACACACCATAAAAAATTTTTAGGGCCGGCCCACTGATATTACCGTGTATCAGTCGTTTGCCGCTAAAAATTGTATAGTGTAGTTGCAGGTGGCTGTGACAGATCTCGGACACCTGTTTATCTGGATCAGTGGTGTCTACCCAGCCTAAGATATAGAGTTGAGAAAACCCATTCTTATGGTGGCCAACCACGTAGTGATATTATCAGCTAATAGCTCAGTATTGTCCAATAATCACATTATCGGTGGTGGCCGACAATGTAAACAGGCCAACAGAAATGGCCCATTTTCACTATTGGAAGGGGCAAAAAAGATTTTAGTAGGATATGCAGTCCCCAAATAGATTAAAGGGCAAGTTCACCCTAAAATAAAGTTTTGCATTATCCTTAAAGGGAAACTTTTGTCTCCAAACAAGTTAAGTTTAAATGAAAGGCGAGTTTCCCACCTTTAAAATGAGCCATCAACCACCTCTCTACGTGCTCCACAGCCCAAGATATAAAGATATTACTGAGTTGAAAGTTAATGGGTGGGAGGCTGACATGTGACATTCCTAAGGCTGCTCCTCCACCTCGCCGCCGGCGAGCACAGCCTCAGACTTCAGTGACAGGATACAGGAAGTCCCTCCCCCTTCCTGCTGTGTGAAGGCACCCACGAGTGGGCGGGCCCACGGCACCCGCGAGTGGTCAGGGCCACATGGGGCCAAAGGGGGCCTGCAAATGGAGGGCCCATGAGTGGATGTATCCATGATTGGGAGGGACCAGGGGGGGCTTGCAAGAGGAGGGGGGCTGCAAGGGGAGGAGGAGACACAGGGCAGATTGACTGTCATCCACTGACATGGTTTCAGAGCAGGAAGCAGGATGTGCAGGGGACCTGGTGATGCTGCTGCCATATTACACACAAAAATTTAAATATCTTCAAAACTATGCAAAATAAACAATGACAAAAAAAATTGCAAAAATTCTCTGTCAATTTACCTAAAATCATTTTTAGACCACAGTTCCCCTTTAAGTTACAAAGATACCCCTGAAGGGACTTACCTGACTTGGTCCCTCGCCACCCGAGCAAAAACAGGAGCAGAGGGCTCCTGCGCTAACAGTTGTGGCTATTTCCTGGTTGTGGTTCAGGCAATTAGATGTGCCGTCATCACATTGCGCCTTTACCGACAGCCGCAAACAGGAAGTGGAGCAGCTAACAGCCACAGCGCAGAATAGGAGCGTCGAGGGACCTGGTCAGGTAAGGAACTTACGATATTTTCGTCCGACAGACCGAAAGTGCCGTGAATCGGTCGGCCGGCCGACCGATTCACGGCACTTTCGGTCTGTCGGACGAAAATATCGTAAGTTCCTTACCTGACCAGGTCCCTCGACGCTCCTATTCTGCGCTGTGGCTGTTAGCTGCTCCACTTCCTGTTTGCGGCTGTCGGTAAAGGCGCAATGTGATGACGGCACATCTAATTGCCTGAACCACAACCAGGAAATAGCCACAACTGTTAGCGCAGGAGCCCTCTGCTCCTGTTTTTGCTCGGGTGGCGAGGGACCAAGTCAGGTAAGTCCCTTCAGGGGTATCTTTGTAACTTAAAGGGGAACTGTGGTCTAAAAATGATTTTAGGTAAATTGACAGAGAATTTTTGCAATTTTTTTTGTCATTGTTTATTTTGCATAGTTTTGAAGATATTTACATTTTTGTGTGTAATATGGCAGCAGCATCACCAGGTCCCCTGCACATCCTGCTTCCTGCTCTGAAACCATGTCAGTGGATGACAGTCAATCTGCCCTGTGTCTCCTCCTCCCCTTGCAGCCCCCCTCCTCTTGCAAGCCCCCCCTGGTCCCTCCCAATCATGGATACATCCACTCATGGGCCCTCCATTTGCAGGCCCCCTTTGGCCCCATGTGGCCCTGACCACTCGCGGGTGCCGTGGGCCCGCCCACTCGTGGGTGCCTTCACACAGCAGGAAGGGGGAGGGACTTCCTGTATCCTGTCACTGAAGTCTGAGGCTGTGCTCGCCGGCGGCGAGGTGGAGGAGCAGCCTTAGGAATGTCACATGTCAGCCTCCCACCCATTAACTTTCAACTCAGTAATATCTTTATATCTTGGGCTGTGGAGCACGTAGAGAGGTGGTTGATGGCTCATTTTAAAGGTGGGAAACTCGCCTTTCATTTAAACTTAACTTGTTTGGAGACAAAAGTTTCCCTTTAAGGATAATGCAAAACTTTATTTTAGGGTGAACTTGCCCTTTAATCTATTTGGGGACTGCATATCCTACTAAAATCTTTTTTGCCCCTTCCAATAGTGAAAATGGGCCATTTCTGTTGGCCTGTTTACATTGTCGGCCACCACCGATAATGTGATTATTGGACAATACTGAGCTATTAGCTGATAATATCACTACGTGGTTGGCCACCATAAGAATGGGTTTTCTCAACTCTATATCTTAGGCTGGGTAGACACCACTGATCCAGATAAACAGGTGTCCGAGATCTGTCACAGCCACCTGCAACTACACTATACAATTTTTAGCGGCAAACGACTGATACACGGTAATATCAGTGGGCCGGCCCTAAAAAATTTTTATGGTGTGTACCCAGCCTTCCGATTTTGTAGAAATCTTAACTATAACAATGTTATGTTATTCCGGTTCATTTTCGCATTAAGAGGAGGAGTTGGTGTCAGTTGCACCAGAGACAAGGGTGCAATGTGTAGATTATATGTGGCATCTGGAGGCCTTATGCAAGAGTTTTGGCTTCAATTCAGCCAGAGAAAAATAGGGAAATGGAAATAATTTCCTGCTCTATGCGGATACCCATCCTATAAATCTAAATAGCTCTGAATGCAATGCCCCCTGCAGGCTAGACATAGCTTATTTATATGCTGAGCAAATGTTATGAAATCAATATATCAAGGCTGACTTCCTGTAAAAGACAAGTGATGGTATGTCATGTCTCAGCTCCTCTTAAATATCCCAATATCATACAACAATCAGATTGTGAGTAGTGATACCAATCTTACAATACTGGGATTGTGTGTTTGGCCACATACATGCTCGCGGCTAAGTTATAATTGTTTTTAATAAGAGTAACTTGGGAGCTAAGATTTGCCTGCTCCTACTTCCTATAGAATAATTGTTTTGTTTGGGGAGAAACATCATTTTGGGATTTAGGGCAAGGCCACACTTTTAAGTGCAACCCGCTCTCGCTTTTGAAAGCTCACAGTAGTGTTGGCCTATGGAGGTGGCCACATAACCTCCATTGGTGTCTGCTATGCTGTGATCCCACATGCCATCACCTTGCCCAAATGGCACATGCAAGAGGACACCAATGGACGGTAACATGCGAATGCAATTGCGCAATCACGTGTTGCAGTGTGGCCTTAGCCTTAATGGTCCTTCAAATACAATTTATTCCCCTGTTGGCATTGTCAGCCCTAAACTAAACTAAATTTCCTTTCAGGAAGGTACACCACCTTCCACTCAATCTTATCTAAACTAGAGCTAGAGCACAGAATGACAAGAGATACATTGTTGAAATCAGCAGTATGGTACAGTACAGTACACACGGCGTATCTCTTGTCATTCTATGCAGTGGCGTTACTAGGAATCACTGGGCAGTGAAAACATTTTCACTACCACCACAGTTTGAGAAACTCTTCCCTAAAATACCACATGACAGCACAATCTGGTAGTAGAATGTTCCAATCCACATGTTTCAGTAGCATATTAAACTTTACACAACATGTTTAGCTCTACTGTTCATTGCCAAGAGCTATAAAGTTTGATTGCAGTCGAATTCTGCTGGGGGAATACTCAACCTTTGTTGATTGTGCTACCATATATAAACTATTTACACTATGTACATGTGTAATATATACTAATATAATATTTACTTGATTCCTGCATTATTAAAAATCGCAGGTGAGACTTGAAACACTGAAATCTCATAAAGAATATCACCCTGGTTTTCTTCATGATAAGTGATCTCACATATTGGTGAGGGCAGTTAATCATTGATGGGTGGGAAACATTATTGCAGTCGTATACAATTAAAAATATGTTAATTCACATTGTGATAGAGGCACTGAAAACAACCATCCACGGTGGTTTTCTGGGAGGAGGCTACATCTTTCATAGGATGGGGCTCCCAGACCCCCCACCCCCTGCAGTTGCTCCCCCTGCTCCCCTGGTAGTTACACCCCTGGCCATTCAGAATGGGATTGAATGGTAAAATTGTTATTTACTCCCCCAGTAAAGCTGTTACATACATTTTCTTGATTTTTACTCCTATTCCTATTTGCCAAATGTCACCTGTCCCCTAGCTGTCAGTCAAGGTTGTAAAGACCATGACCAATGACTTCACATAGAGATCAGAAAGCCGTAAAGGAGGTGGCTGGGAGCAGCAAGGGGACCAGAGGACTTCAAGGTAAGATCTCCTCACTTAGGAGCACTGGGTAGAAAGATAAGTATTATAGGTGTTGGGGGTTGTTTAGCTTGGATTGGGCCACACTGAAGAGTTTCTTACGCACTCTTCCACTTGCATTTTGCAATCCATTTTTTGGGGGGGGGGTTGCAGAAAGTCGCATGCCAGTGCATTACAATGCAGGTAGGCGCATTATTACTGCTGAAATTGCAGCGCAAACCCAAGGTAATAATACGCATTATCACGTGTCTGTAGTGTGGCTGCAGCCTCGATGTTTGAAAATTGGTTAAGGGGGTGAGCATGCTCTTTAAGTTACATAAGTAAAAAAGTAAAAGTGTACAGACCATACTGATTATTTATTAATGTTAAAGGGGGTAAATATAGTAAATGTCCCTTTTGGGCCATTCTACATAGAAAACAGTGTAGAACCCCTTTAAGGGCTGGTATATACGTCTCAACGTTTCAGGTTTCAATAGGCCTCAGTCAGGATAAAATATTCAAATGGACTTGTGTGTGCCAACTCTAATAGGTACAGACCATTAATTTACAGGAGGAGTAGAAGAAAACACATGGGGTTTTTCTCATATTTCTGACCTTTATGCTTATATGTACACTTGCATTAAATAGCATATTTGGTGCTTCCTTGTTAATGTAATATGAGCAGCCATACTACTGTGGTCTGTGGGGCTGGTCTTCTGGTAGTTGCTAGTCTAGGCAGGGTGAATCTTCAGTGTTATCACTTTATATGGCAGAATTGTGTGTTCTCCATTCTGATTATTATAGGGGAAATCAATGGTAGTTGCAAAGATAAGCCAGTCAAGTGGGTGAAACAACAATAGACAAAGATAGAGTGACAGTTTATATTAGTGACTCTCCTCCTAGGTACAGTATATGTCTTGCCTTCCGGAACAGTTACGCTGAGGTCACACTATAATGTGTCCAAGCACGGTCCTTTAATTGGAGGGCATGAAATCCACATATCTGCACAATCGCATGCGCTATAATATAATAGCGCACACACTTGGCAACATGCACTAGCGCACCCGAAACGAAGCAGCACTAGGACAGGCTGCGGTGTGGCCTTGGCCTAATACACATCATGTATCTCTGGATACTATCTTGGTTAATCTCCTGTATATCATACTGATGTGAGTTATCGTTATTGCAATATTCGTTTAAGAAGGGTGTGCCTTTCTATGGGTAATTACTATGTCCTGGTTTCCCTTCCTGAATGAATTAAGCAATATCATATTGAGCATTTCTGAACTGCTGCCATTCCTACATATTAATTCTTTTATTATTGTAATCATATACATTTTAACTTAGTACAATAAAAGTTTTATTCATCCACATTTAAGGCTCCTACACACATATCATTACAGGGACGACCTGCAACACACAATGTGTTACACTGATTGTTTAGTGTATGGGCTCTTGGTTGGTCAAAATAGTCCTTCAAGCAGGCCTCAATGATTTGCTAGGTCGGTCAAAACAAACATATGTTACACATCGTACTTCGCAGGTTGGCCCCACATGTGTACGAACCTTTAGAGGATTCTAGATAAGCAAGATTGTGCTATTTATATGTGCAGTAATCTAAGGCTGGGTACACACCATACGATAATGTCGTCTGACTGACCGATAGGGCAGTGTATCGGTCGGTCGGCCAAAAATATCTCATGGTGTAGGTGGGGGGCGGCCGTGACCAAGCTCATGAGCGAGCCTTGCTAGTAGTGAATGATTGGTCAGGACAAAAAGTCCCACCGTGTGCACCCACCTTAAAAGTCCTACTTCTTGTCAGATACTACTAAATAGAAATGAACTTCTTATGTTTTGATTTTGCAGTACGCATGCCAAACTTCTCCCAGAGGAGAGACAGTAGGCAGAGTCCTATATGGACTCTGCTATCCTCCTGGTGGGCAGTTTTTGGGACTTTGGGGGGGGGACTACAGGAGAACCATATGGAGCTGGGATGTAAGGTAAGGATTATATTACACTACAGAGTGGGGCCAATAGTGGGGGGATTATAGTTTTGGGGGTACATGCCCTTTAAATGTAAATGTATATAACAAACGAATGGGACGAGTCTTCAACCTTGTGCACAACAATCCTTTATTGCAACATTAGTGGCAACAAACGTGAGGTGAGGAAAACACGCTCCAGAGACCTTCCCGTGACGTGTTTTGTGATTCATCGTCCCATTTGTTTGTTATGACTTCAAGGAGTTTCTCCATATTGGAGGTGCCGGTCCTCCTGGGATTGTAAGTCCGGTTTAGGTAGGACACCAGACCGCTTACTTAAATGTAACCTCACAATAGACGATATTAGACATTAATTGCCAAATACAATGTCAAACAATATGTATGGTACATCTATGTACAATTAACAATGTACACCTGTCTATCAAAGTATTGGTCGGTGTTACGATTGCAATTGCAATGAGTGACAGGAACACCCATGTAATAATTATAGGAGTCTGTCACTCTCATCTTCATAGATAAACTCAGGGACCATAAGCACTCTCCCTCTATGCATGGTAATACGTACTAGAGAGAGTATGTAACATGCATAGTAATTTGGTGTTCTAATTGGTAATAAGATGTATCAAAAATGTTGTTTTTATATACCTGGCTTTATTTTGGGGGATGGTTGGGTGGTACCTCCCTGATGTGAGTTGGATGTGGGATGTCTTACAATGTTTCAGCCTCCTGAGCCTTTGACAAGAGTAAAGTAAACCATGTGCTGTGCTCAAAAACATGCAATGCAAACAGTACAGAGACACCTGGTGGAGATCCACCAAAATCACAAAAGAAATACAGGAATTTTTAGGCCACTCGCTGTTATTCTCAATAAACAGCTTATAACATAATTAAAATGCAGTATCAAAACTGCAGTGGCCCTGGCTCAATCAACTGTTTAAAACACCAGTATCGGACCATTAGTATTTTTATTTTAGGAACACTAAATCAGATTTTTAAAATACATAAAATCTGGAGAGGTAAGCACGCTTATTCCCACCTCCCTGTGAATACTAGAATGCCGGGTATCATTGCAACACTTATCTCTCTCTCTGTGTTCCTTCTCAGCTGACAGGCGCTGTCCTGATCGCTCGCCTATCTTTTATATTTTGTAAACATAGGTACTTAGACGGCACAGCGCGCCTGACAGCTGAGAAGGATCCAAGTAGAGCGCGTGTAAGGTAAGTGTTGCACTGTTACCCAGGTGTTCTATTATTCGTAGGGAGGTGGCAATAAGCGTTCTCATCTCCCTGTGAATAATATACAGATTTCACGTACTTAACAAAGTACATGAAATCTGTTTAGTGTCCCTTTAACAGCTAATTGTGTGCACCTTAATTAAAATAAGCGCAAAAACAACAGCTGATCGCATTACCTGTGATGTAGATGGCGGGGCCTCTTAGTCCACTGGCACCCCGCATTGCAGCTGCTATAGTTACATCACTGTTAAAATGTCTTTAACCAGTCCATTGAGGTCTGCAGCTATCCCTACCTGTTATTTCCACACAGAAACCAAAACCTGAATAAAAGGGGATTATTTGCTATGACAGATATAGCCTCCTCCCAGAAAACCACTGTGGAGCAAGCAGCGATAGGGGCCTCATCATAGTTTTGCTGTGGGCCCCAGTGTTTCATAGTTACGCCACTGGCATAGTTGCCAACAGTCCCGGGCTTTATGAAGCAGTCCCGATCTTCTAAAGTCCCGGTAAATGTAATCTGGAGCTGTCTGCACACCACTTTACAATTATAGCCATTGTCAGCACTGTCGGCAGACCAGATCCTCTCCTGCACTGCAGAGCAGAGAGATCGAATTACACTGGCAGGCTCACATACTCTGAACTTGAGAAGAAGGGGTGGGATGTGTCGTGCTGGGTACGATCTCTGCCTGGAGGGGGTTAGCCACTATATTAAGCTGGGTACACACAGTAACAATAAAGCCCCGATACCGTCGGATCCAACGGTATAGGGGCTTTATCGGTACCGTGTGTACCTTCGTTTTCTGAACAAGCGCGTGGCCAACGAACGATCGGGTTGGCCAAACGCTTGTTCGGGAAAGACTGAAAATTTCCATCAGCCGCGCTAGACTCCCTATAGAGAAGTGTGCCGCCGGGGGAAATACACAGTCCGGAGCCTTCTCCCTATAATGCTTATAGGGAGTACGCTCAGGACTGTGTGTGTGCAGATCTTTGATAGATGATAGACAGGATCTTGTCTGTCATCTTTCAATGATCTGTACTGTGTGTACCTAGCTTTAGAACTGCTCCCCACCAGAAGATTAAAAGGAAGTTGGTCTGAGGCCAGTTTAGGGCTGTCATGATTCTAACTAAGATTCTATATTTCTGTCTATCTATCTATTACTGTGTCTGTTTGACATTCTATCTATCTATCTATCTATCTATCTATCTATCTATCTATCTATCTATTTCTGTATCTTATCCACAACAGCATTAAATTTCACTTTAAATTGCAAACTATGGTTTGCCTGTGTCTCTCTATCTATCTATCTATCTATCATACTGTCTGTCTGTCTGCCTGTCTGTCTATCTATCTATCCTTGTCTCTTTCTGTTTTTATCTTATCCACCTGTCTGAACTATCTGTCTTTCTGTCCACCCGTATGCCTGTCTCTCTCTACCTGTCTGTCTCTCTATCTATTTTCTATCTATCATGTATTATCTATCGATCTATCTATTTAGTAACAATAAAATAAAAGGCTTGTTTTAAAGTCGTAGTGACCATTAAAAGTGGGCAAGAATGTGGGGTCGTGGCTATAACGGACAGACAACCAAAATATTTAAGATTATTTTTATTTAATGTAGCAGCATCTACATTATTAAATAAAATCATAAAGAAAGATAAGGTAATGGGATGAGAGACCCGAATACTTTATTAAGCACTGTTTTTAATGTTTTTACGTTAAAATAAAGAATTATTGTAAAAGATATAAATAATACATAGTATATTTATTCACCAATAAGCACTTTAATATTTTTTAAATATGCACATTGACTTTTATATATATTTTATATATGGTATATGCACTTTAATACATATGTACTGTATAAACATGCACTTTAACTATATGCACTTTGAAGATTGGTGTTTTTTTGGATAATATACACTTTAATATGGAATTGTGCAATGGATTGTATGTATATAAGTATTTTTATAGGGTTAAACACAGGTTAAATCATGTTTAATTGAGTGTTAATGATGATTAATTGGATAGTCCTGCCCTCAAGATGGAGGAAACACTGTTTTTAAGTTTGCTGTGGTCACTTGTTTTTTGGCTTGATAAAGAGTGGAGGTCCCCCGAAACGTTGCCTGTATCTCACATATTGGGTGAATAAAGAGGAACAATTTTTTGCAACAGACTTTGTTGTATCCTACTGCAGTTTGTTTTTTACATTTTTTGGTGGCACACAACAATTTTTTGGAGAATTTGGCAACTATGCACTGGAGCTGGTCATTACAACTAATTCTATACATTTAAAGTCATTGTGGTATTATCATTGTGTTACATTGCACATTGTGTGTCAGTGCACAGTAGCTTTTGGTTAAATGTATTGTATGTCGTGTTCCACACCTCACATCTCTGTGTTTTTTATATGGGCTTGTGAGTGAAAGGACACACAATGTTAGCTTTGTGATTTGGCCCTGATATGGATATGGTCCATTTTTACAGCCGTCACGCTAACTTTAGCTATTCCCCATGACCCCCGCCCTTTTATTTGCATTTTTTCCCTTCCTTTCATGTTAAAAGCTGAAAGAAACACTCTGCCACATTTGCTCTGCCATTTAAATGCTGCTGGTGCTTGAAAGGGTTTTTTTAAATGTATCACCAGCTGACACTGTGTTTCCTGGGATAATTTAAGCTGCTTTACAGCATTAAAAATGCATAATAATCCCAAAGCATCACAAACACTAACTGCTCAAACCGATACATCCATCTAGTTTCTGTGATTACTAAATCAAAGAGCCTTGTTCATGAATTTTTCTTCTGTTGGGGTATGCTTGTTAACCACTGATCCCCCCCTAAGGGCTTTATACGTTTTAAGTGTTTAGAAGGCATTTAAAATGAATGTCATCAAATGACATTTAAAAACGACTGCGTAATAATCATTAAAATGGCTTCTATTTTCCATAGGCTCATACAATCCTATTTGTAAGGTGGAACCACCAATATTCCTTGTTTGTATCAGGGCCAATTTATTGTAGGACTGATACGCTTCAATGGGGAACCTTGTCAAAGAAATCTCCTAGTAAGAGTATTTATCCCAGGAATATCCAGTTAGGGCCCTCTACCTAAAGCTCCTTAATCAAAGGATGGAAACAGTATGGAGAGGGGGGCTTTAATACTTTCATTTTGAATTGTATTTGCATATTTAACACCAATAATTCCACAAATAGAGGTTTGGACTTCCGTTTATTTTGGAGGAGATTCTCGAAATTGCATTGTTGTAGGCAGCTGTGCATTTCCAGGATTGAACCTTTCAGACATTTCAGTGGAAGCAATTGACAGAGATGGAGAATCGTCCTGTATTCGTCTGTCTGGTTGACTTTTTTAGGACACCTTCAGGGAGATTTAATAAAAGTTCTTATTGTTAAAAAGCTAACATCTGGTTGGTTGGGGCCAAATTAGCACCATTTTTATTGAATCTCCCTGCTTGTATTCACACTGAGGGTACAGAGCAATGTATTGAGCAGAATATAGGATATCCTATCACCGCTGTGGACTTGTAAAACTACAAGGTGTCAGAAAAAGCTGAATTAGCCAAGATGATTACGGTATACTGTATTTATGACTTATATATTTAAAAAGTAAAAGATTTTGAATGGAGCCCTCCACCCTCTCAGTAACTAGCAGTTTGCCTAGGTGGCTTGAGCAAATGCAAAACCTTCTATGAGGCTATTAATAGCATCGGACAAGCTAATTGCAGATCCAGGGTGGTGGTTCTAGACCGGTTTTGGCTTTATTGAGACATTATTAGTACAATGTAAACCTCTGGTCTGCACAGTAAATTGCCATTCGACATACATCACCAAAAAATCAAGTAATCTAGCCTCATAGAAGGTATTGCCCATGGGCTACCCATTAGTCTCTCCTCCTGTTATTTGCATGAGAATAAATGAACTCTCTCTAACTTAATTAATTCTTTATTAACACCATTTACCTTTGGTCAATTCAATATTATATGTGTTTTTTTTTTCATTATTATTTTGTATTTTTATTTCATTAAGATGTTTTAAGGTCTATGCAGATTATTTTTATTGATGTAAACATACTGATGAATGACATTTGAATGACACCACTAAAAAAAACAGAAAACTATTTAAAAAAAAAAATAAATTGCCACTTTTTCTGGACAGACCCTAAATCTCACTGACCAGAGCATGTGACTGGGATTATCTCTTGCTTTGACCCAGGGGACTGGTATTGAATGTGGACAGACAATCATTCTTTGTGACTGGTGTGATGATGAAGATGAACCTAAAGAAGAGCATCTTGAGAAGGTCTGTCCAACTTTAATTGGCTCATAATAAATAAGCAGTGCTCTGTACGGTTTATCTTTCATATAGCTTTACCACTTATGGTCAATGATATGGTCAATTGTATTAGTGTCAGCGCTAATTATTAACAATGTAGGATGAAGGCCAATCCATCTATAAAGCAGCATGGCAGTCAACCATTTAATTGGAAACTATGAACTATTTATAGAGCTTATCTTTATGTATTGAACATATTTGTTAATTTGTGGGAAATGTCATGCTGGTGACTACTATAAAGCCTTTTAAATGTAAACCTGTACCATGTCTTCTTGTGACAGCGTACTATTCTCTCTAATGTACCATATACCCAGGTCAAATTTGACCCAATTGTTTGGGCCGATACATTATCAAAAAAATAAGTAGTCTGTTAACCAAGCTAGTCAAAAAATTGCACCACTGACATTTGTGTATGACCAATCAGACGCAATTGTCTGTAATTTAACAACAGGTCTCATCAGTTTCGTCTGTCTCCCAAAAAAAATTCCATCAATACTTCTGAACAACTGAAATATTGTGGCAGCCGGTTTATTGAGCCGTGTGTACCAGGCCTTAGAGAAGCCTACCATAATTTTTTTCATATATGATAATGCTTTTGCAGTTCAGCTAAACAGAATATCTCCTAAAAATTGCTCATAAATGGTCATTATTTTGTAGAATGTCAGTTAAACTAAAGGTGGCCATATACCTTGCTGATCTATGACCAATCATGTTTGTTGGCATTGGCTCCCTTCAGAGATGGATTAAGATCAAATGATACCATAGACAGGCCCCCCTTATTCTATATATTTTATTGTATGGGCTGTTTATCTGTTGTATTCCGTTCGATCAACTGGACTAAAAGTTTAGTTCTTGAAGAAGTTGATCTAACTGAATAAAACAGATATATCATGACCTGAATGAACGAGAACCTTCACAAGCATGTATGGGCTGTTAAACTGGTGTTAACTGGGACCAGGGTTCCCAGACATCCCGATTTGAGCAGGATTGCCCTGGCTGCGGAGACTAAATTCTGAGTCCCAGGTGCTATCCCTGCTTTTGTAAAACACTGGAAGTTTCTGCCCCCAGAATGCCCACTCCCTGCCCCATCCCACCCCATATCCTGCCTCTCTGGCATGCTGACTTTCTGCACCCAACTTGCCTGATCCGTCCCTCCCATTACTCTGTCCTACCTTCTCCTGAGTTAAGTTACATCTATGTGATATTACTTACCCGACCGAGCGTTCACGCGATGTTCATCGATCCTGCCCGAACCGCCTCTCCCGATCTTATATTCGACTGACATGCAATCGCAAAATTTTGCGATTACATGTTGGTCGAATATAATATTGGGAGAGGCGGTTCGGGCAAGATTGATGAACATTGCGTGAGCGCTCGGTCAGGTAAGTAATATCGCATAGATGTATGGCCATCTTTACAGTAGACAGAATCTTGCAACCTGACCTAGGTTAAGCTGACTAGTTTGCCTTGTGGATAACCTGGCTCTGGCTCACTTTATTTGAATTAGAGGGAGGCAATGAGCCCCAACTGACAATCCCCATACAGAGTATAGGAGGCCAGTCAGGGTAGTGAATGCATGTTGCCAATAGATTCCATTACATACACTGCATGTGTATGGGGGCCTTAAGTGATATGTTGCCTTTATCTACAGGGACATTCAGCAACTTTCATTGTGTTAAAGAAGAATAACCTAGCATCCTTAACAGCTCTTGTTTCTCTATTGTGTGCGCTGTGGCTTCCTAATTACTCTACAGGCCAGAGGTGCCCAAGCTCTGCCTCAAACCATCCACATTCCTCCCCCAACCCCACTCCTAGCCCTCCTGGACCCCACCAACAGTCACACTTTTTCTCGAAAGGGCAGCTGGTTGGCCACTGCAGTAGGCTTGTACCTGAGTTGGGATTTGATAATTTCTGATAATATTAACGCAATATATCAACACGTCAAGCGGACCCCGATGGGGTGTTGTTATCCACATGCAGTTCTAGTAAAGCTGATTTGATTCCACGGATGATGTGCCCCCCTCAACTCACTTTTGTTGCAGTATCTGATAATATTAGTGTGTTAATCTTTTCATGATGTGAGTAATATGCTTTGTATTGCTTTATAACAGGCTTATCACATCCTAAATGGGCTTTTCTTTTTTTTAAGGCTCATTCACACTAACAACGAACTAAAATGCATATGATAATGGCATTAATTTTATTTCTTGCATAATGCGCTGTGCCTTTGCAGTTTTCTATTTGTATATTTATCATGAAAATGGATGTGTTAATGGATAGAATGCATTCAGCGGTATGGTGGAATATCACATTGCTTATAATGGCAAAACTAAAATGTATTCTAATGGAACAAAAATTGCATGCCTTGCAAAAAAAGTGCAAAGAATCTCAAAGTGTGAATGTAGTGTAAGTGTACTAGTGCAGGGTTTCCCAATGGGTATGCTGGGTATACTGGGGAGCGAGAACTAGATGTGGGCCATAACATGTTGGTAGTGGTAAAATGTTCTCTGTTATGACTAAAAATATACAATATATATTGATGAAAATGTCCATGCAGTTAATGTAGTGTGGTTTGTCTTTACATTAATTATCAAGTCTGATTACAATGAATATACAGTGCAAAGTGTACTAGTACTAGTGTACAGCCTATGAATAGAGATTCATTAGAGACTAGGCATGTCTACCCCAAAACTAAACTTTAACCCCATAACAGCGCCACTGTGTAGTGTAAAGTGTAAAAAAAATCCTTACCTTACTCCTCTGCTCCTTATGGTTCTCCTGCAGTGCTTGTTCAAAGTACAGGAAACAGAAAAGTAGGAGCTGTCTTATTGTGAAAAGGTGTTCCTCCTTGTCCTCCGGGAGGTACTTAGGCATGCACAGAGGAGCCCCCTCCATCCATCCGGATCCATCTTTGCTGCTTCTTCCCCTAGCATTAAACTACTCTTCTGTAGCGTCGGGAACCCTAGCCCACCCCCAACCGCCATGTTCGTTTAGTTAAAAACGTAGCAGAAATGTACTTACATTGTTTTGTTCCCCCATCGCCTTTGTAACCACGTCTGCCTCTCCAATAACAGACGCAGCTGCCGGTCCGGCCCACTGCTTGCAGTTTTGGCAAGCAGAGGGCCTGGATCAGAGCACCGGGGGAACAAAGAAATGTAAGTATATTTCTGCTGCTTTTTTAACTAACCGAACATGGCAGATGGGAGTGGGCTTGGGGTGCCCAACTCTACAGCAAAACTTTTTTTCTGGGTGGAGATTTCCTTTAATAGTTAGGACGAACTTGATCTTCTAGAACTTTCCGAACTACGAACTAGTTTGGTTTTCCAAACTCGGACGTATTTTCGATAATTACCGAAAATTTTAAAATGATCTAATTGGCGTACTGTTCACTAACTCTCGATTGTGCTAACCCTCAAATGTACCGTTTCATCAATAACTCTCGAATGCGGCGTTTTGGCGATATCACTCAAATCTTCCATTTCAGCCATATCCCTCAAAAGTTCTGTTTCGGCGATAACCCTCCAATGTATTCTTCAGTAAGCCTTGAATGTATAATTTGATTTTCAGTAACCCTTGAATGTATTGTTCGTGGGGCAGCATGGTGGCTTAGTGGTTAGCACTGGTGCCTTGCAGAGTTCGAATCTGTCATTGGACACATCTGCAAGGAGTTTGTATGTTCTCCCCGTGCTTGCATGGGTTTCCTCTGGGCACTCCGGTTTACCCTACAACCATAAAGACATACTGATAGGTTGTATGTGTCAAATAAATGTGCTTAGATTGTAAGCTCTTTGGGGCAGGGTCTGATGTGAATGTATACACATAAGCGCTATATAAATTCACAATAATAATAACCCTTGAATTGGCGATAACCCTCGAATGTAGCACGCGGAAACCCTGCAATTGCCTGATCCTGGGGAAAGTTACAGGGTTATTCAATAAAAGTTCTTATCGTTAAAAATGGTGCTAATTTTGCCCCAACCAATCAGATCTTATTTAGCATTTGAAAGCTAACATCTGATTGGTTGGGGCAAAATTAGCACCATTTTTAACGATAAGAACTTTTATTACATCTCCCTGTTAGTGTTTTGGTGCACATGTTCCCCAGACCATTTCCCGGGTGCCAGAGACATTTACAGTAAGTTACCATTGTTATTTTCACTGTAATTAATCCAGACTTTTCAAAATATTTTCTCCCATTGAGTTCAATTATAGAACTTTTCATAAAATTCCATTCAACAATGGGAAATTCCATTCGAAATCCTTTTGAATTCTGATTCAATTGAATTCAAATCGGATATTTGGAAGTTCTGTGGAACCGCTGTCAGAATGAAACTCGCAACTTTTGTTCATTTCTATTTCCTGCTGATTTTCCCCTTTGTTTTTCAGGGACATGTCAGAAACCACATGGTACAGAATTACCCCTTATACTTCCTCTTCAGATTTGCCGCCGCTCTGGGACAGGAAGTGTTTTACATCACCTTCTTACCGTTCACTTTCTGGAATATTGATCCCTTCATCGCCCGTCGTTTGGTCGTCATATGGGCGGTAAGTAGAAATGACTAATGTAAATGATAATGCATTATTTATTTTTATGTCTAATGTGCTCAGGTATTTACCAGCTTGATGTAATGGGGTCAAATAGATATTACCGTGTAGGAAAATGTCAGAAATCTAGCAAAATAGCCAATTTATTCTGATATTTAGAGATGTCAGACTTTCCAGTCTCCATCTGTTCAGCAAAACCTGCCAAGCACATCCCCCTCCTTAGTAAAGTCACCACACAAAATTGTTCATAATATAAGAAGATAAATGTAATAAGCCTCACGAGATGCTGATAAGCATACAGTACTTGGGGGAGGGTGAATATGGACCCTGATTGCACATTCAGGTTTAAAACCATTTCATTTTCCGTGAATAAAAATCTTGTTAAATGTTCAAATACTTTGGCAGAATCTGAAATAAAAATTCACTTTATTTATTTATCTTTAGTCAATTCCGAATCAAATTCAGGATTCAGTCGATCCCTTAATAAAAATTGTCCTATGAAACATCATAGTAAAATTTCCACCCATTGTGACAAAATGTCCAGTTATCCTCTACCTTGCATGGTCCCAGCTAAAGCCTTATATCATTCTAATAATGCTGTTATGTATGTACAGGACACAGCTCAGGGACTCACAGCACCATTGTAATACTAAAAATAAATGGCTGTAAAGGGCATGTCGACCCATAAAACAAATATCTAACCAGATATTTAAATGGCAACTGTGGTCTCAAAACAAGTTAGGGTTAAATGAAAGCCTGCAGTATTTCCTTTCAAATGAGCCGACAATCACATATCTGGTTGCAGCCTGTAAGAAATTATATTGGGGTGAATGTTCAAATTTCCTGCTTCCAGTAGGCTGTGTGACATCACCAGACCTCTGCCCCACCCCTCCGCCCCGGGGGAGAAGCATGCTCAATTACGACTAGATGCTGGGGCAAGTACATGGGGAAAAAATTGACAGTTGAGAAGGGGAGACAATAATGCAGTCACAATAATGCTAGTCACATTGCTGAAAACAGGAATTAATACTGCAATAACTTCTCACAAATTTTATCTAGAAATTTGATTTATGTTTTATTTTGAAGGAATGATAGATGGCTTTTATACAATCCTCACTAGTTTGGAAGAATTTGAGACCACATTTTCCCTTTAAAAATAATAATTTTCCCCATTCTGGCAGAGTAAGCTGGCCAATCCTTCCATGTTGTCAATCAACTGCTGACATCACAGCCAATGATTGCTGTTTCACCTGCCACCTCCTCTGCACATGCTCAAACTTATAAAAAGCTTGTTGAACAGAGTGAGGAAGCAGATAACTTTGCCAAAAAGGAATAAAATTTTCATTATCATCTGGTTCCAAATTAATGTAATAATCCTGTAAAAATAGCAGTTGGGGTTGCAGGCAGATAACTAACAACTCACCAATTTTTAAAGGGCATGTCCACCTCTTTTGTAAAAATTCTGTAGTGTAGGGCTCCCTCTCCCACTCCTAACCGTTAAAGTTATTTGCAAAAAATCTAAGCCGGTCACTACTTACGCTGCCTGTTTCCCGCAGCTTTCAGTCCCGGCCCTCTGCTTGCATGAAACTGCAAGCAGGGGGCCGGACCGGCAGCCACGTCCGTGATTGGATGAGAGACAGCCAATCATGGACGCGGCTTCCGGCAGTACAGAACGCCGGGGAAAACAGGCCGTGTAAGTAGTGGTCGGCTTCGTTTTTTTACAAATAACTGTAGCGGTTGGGGGTGGGAGCCCTACACTACAGAAAAGGCATTTGGAGTTAAGGGGAGGGAGAGGAAAATGGGAGGGAGAGGGAGGCATGGAGGGCTTCAGTGTGCATGTCATTTTTCTTCCGGAGGCGAGACAGGAGGCAGAAACAGTATGGGCCACAGGCAGGCTCCTGCTCTACTTTTTGGGACTTTGATGAGCCATTACAGGGCAGCCATTTGGAGCAGGGATGTAAGGTAAGGATTTTTCAACACTACACAGTTGGGCCATTAGTGGGTTAAAATGTAGTTTTGGGGGTGGACATGCCCTTTAAATGTATCTCCTAGAGCTGTCCCTCTTTTTTGTCCACTTGTTCCTATAAGCAAGTGCCATCAAAGTTTCTGTGTTTGCTGATGACACAAAACTTTATCAACCAATAAAAACTTCAGAGGACATGCAATCGTTGCAGGTGGATCTAAATAGATTGTCACATTGGGCTGTTAAAGGGCATATCCACCCCCAAAACTATAATCCCCCCACTACTGGCCCCACTCTATAGTGTAGTAAAATCTTTACCTTACATCCCAGCTCCAAATGGTTCTCCTGTAGTCCCCCCCCCCCCCCTTTTTTAATGTTTTTATGTTAAAATAAAGAATTATTGTAAAAGATGTTTGCAAATAATACATAGTATATTTATTCACCAATAAGCATTATAATATTATTTTTTAAATATGCACATTGACTTTTATATATTTTTTATATATTGCATAGATATGCACTTTAATCCATATGTACTGTATAAACATGCACTTTAACTATATGCACTTTGAAGATAGGTGTTTTTTGGATAATATACACTTTAATATGGAATTGTGCAATGTATTGTATGTATATAAATATGCATAGGGTTAAACACAGGTTAAATCATGTTTAATTGAGTGTTAATGATGATTAATTGTATAGTCCTGCCCACAAGATGGAGGAAACACTGTATTTAAGTTTGCTGTGGTCACTTGTTTTTTGGCTTGATAAAGGGTGGAGGTCCTTCCGAAACGTTGCCTGTATCTCACATATTGGGTGAATAAAGAGGAACAATTTTTTGCAACAGACTTTGGTGTATCCTACTGCAGTTTGTTTTTTCTTTCTTTTTTTAACTATCTAATATAATGTTTGGGGGTGGGAATTGATGCCCCCTAGCATTAAAAAATTATTTTCTAGGGTGGAGATGCCCTTTAAGACTTGATGCTGGGAAATACAGGAACTATGTGCACATGCTTTTAAAAAACTGACAGTTGAGAGAGCGGGCCTATTAAAGACAACTATACTGTAAAAAAAATAATTTTTAAAAATGAAAACTACCTGGTGCAGGGAGGTAGGATTGATTATTCCCACCTCCCAATATTTTTTTGTTGAGAAGCTACACCACATACAGTTTTCATCTGCCTTGGGCCTCCCTTATTGCTGAAGCATTTAGGAAGACTGGCAGAAGCAGTTTTCTTTGTGCTGCCGCTCCTCATAGAAATGATATTGGGAGAAAGAAAGCACCAATCCAACCTCCCTTCCCCAGGTAATTTTCAGTTTAACTGTTTTTGAAAAAACTTTATTGACACTATTGTTCTCCTTTAACCCTAACTTCAGAGATCAAAGTTGCCCTTTAATGAATACCTACTGTATGCCTATTAAAAAGAGCAGCTGGATTGGACAAAGGTTCTACAAGAATCTTGACTCAAATATAGTTTTGGTTCCTAACGCTTGGTTCCGCCTGCAAAATTTCTGAAAAAATTTTAGGCTTTGAAATCAAAGTTTGATGTAGAAATGTTGTTCTTTTGACACAATGGTTTGGTTTTGAACATTTAAATTCCACATGGAAACCTTGCGCAGTTCCACAAACCTACCAGTGAAATGAGCCACGTCAGGTTTGAGCCTTTTTCACTATTTTTAGTAAGGACTTTATACTTTGATACTGGTAAGGTTTTGGGTTCAAAAGTTTGAAAATATATAGCTGAACTGAATCATCTAGGCATATAGATAATTACAAAGGACCTAAATTAGTCTGTTTTGTTTTCTCGAGAAAATCACATCCTACATTTTTATAATTTTTTTATTCTCTGCCCCATCTTCATGTTCTGACTCTAAGCACTATCTCATTACCAAACAGATGTGCCCTAGCCCTCTACATCCCAGGATGAAATAACTTGTATCTGTAAGGGGATAATAAGTAGGGCACTCAGCAATGTCTCCTGCTGTTCCTCTGGTAGTTACGCCTTTGGTACTGATGTCATCAGTTTGCAATATTGGAATCTTTTCACAGTCAGCTGCAGAAATTGACTTCACCGACAAGAATTTTCACTGCATTTGAACATCTTCTACAAGCTACATAGTTATTTTCTAAATATAAATATATGATGAAATTGTGTTTATATTAGATTTGGGTTCTGCAGAGTAAAATATTTTTTAAAATTACTGTTCTTAGTTCTTCCTGTAGCTGTAATCTACTTGGTATGGGAAACAAAATAACTATGCAGTTCTAATTTATTGTTTTTCTTGGGTTTTTAAATGTATTATGTGTATACTAACACAAGCATTGGTTGCTACAACAAAAGTTCCTTCAGGCAATAAAAATGTACATCCCTGTATTGTCATCATGAACTATTGTTTTAAAACTAACAACATACTTTATATTGCTTTCAAAGCAATTTGTTTCAAATGTGCTGAACATGCCAAAACCAGTGAAAACTAAATTTACATATTTTTACAATATTTATGTCAGCCAAATTTCTCGGTTCTCCTGCTTCAGATATAAAATTTATTAAAATGGAGATACAGGATAATGTGCGCTATAGTTAAACAGAACCCGGAGGAGGTCAGGAATTTCAGTGCTTCTATGGAGGATCACATAACAGGTAAGTTTGCTCTAAGTTCATTCCTGGCTCCACTTGCATTGATTGAAGAACGGGAGGTAAGGCATAGCTCCTTATCCTCCCAGTCTTCAATCAATGCTTTAAAGCAATAGTTAACTTTGATGCAAATCACTTTAGACATGGGATAGCTTTTATAATACTAAAAAGATAATAGTTCAAGTCCTCACTACATAGAGAGCTCTGATTTACATTTCTATTAGATTATGTGTACATAGATCTCCCTACACTCCATACACTGACTGCCTTAGTGCCATCTCTGCCTTTACATCCTCCCGCTTCCTCAGACTCAACATGGACAAGACTGAACTTGTCCTTTTCCCACCCTCACAATCTGTTCCTCTCCATAGTCTTACTATTAATATTAACAATACACCTATATCCCCATCTCCTCAGGTCCGCTGCCTGGGAATAACTCTAGATTTCAATCTTCCCTTCAAACCCCATGTCAATTCGTTTGCCAACTCCTGTCGACTCCAACTCAAAAACATTTCCCACATTCGACCCATCCTCTTGAATGAAGCTACAAAAATCCTAGTCCATGCCCTAATCATATTCCGGTTAGACTATTGCAACACACTCCTGTGTGGTTTACCAAACAACTGCCTGGCACCGCTTCAATCCATCCTCAACTCTGCTGCCCGGCTCATTCATTTCTCTTCTCGCTTCTCTAATGCCTCTCCTCTCTGTCAGTCCCTTCACTGGTTGCCTATCAAGCAAAGGATCCAGTTCAAGCTGCTTACCCTATCCTACAAAGCACTATCCAATACAGCCCCTCCATATATCTCAGAGCTGATCCACCGACAGCGTCCCAGATGCATCCTCCACTCCGCAAATGATCTCCTCCTCTCATCGACCCTTGTCCCCTCTTCCCATGCCCATATTCAAGATTTTGCTTGTGCTGCCCCTCTGCTCTGGAACTCCCTTCCCCCGTCTGTCCGTCGCTCACAGTCCCTTAATACCTTCAAATGTAACCTTAAAACCCACCTATTCAGGCAAACACATAACCTGGTCTAGACATTACTCATCTTACTACCCATTATGATCCAATACGCCTTTTACACTCCACTGCCAATCTATTTACAGCCTACTGATTCCCGCAACCTTGTGTCTCACCCCCATATCCTCTAGACTGTAAGCTCTTTGGGCAGGGCCCTCTCTCCTAATGTATCACAGTATTGCTGTAAGAAACTCCACACTTTGTTTACTTATATTATGTATTGTAATGTAATATGTAAGACTTTGTATTACCTGTATTACCCTGTATGTAATGTATGACTATGTAATTGTAAAGCGCCACGGAAGATGTTGGCGCTATATAAATCCATAATAATAATATGTGTATAAGGGAAATACACTTATTCTACATAGGTTTTACATAAGAGGTTCTGCAGTGTAGCTTATAGATCTCTTACAATCAAATCCATGAAGACAGAATAAGAATTGTGTTTCCATAAAGCCATGGCAAGAACAGTTAACAGCCATTTCTATTAAAATATCTCAATATCAAAGGATTCGTAATATTAAAAAATCATACACATGAACATAATGTACACTGTAAGTAAGACACTATGTAGGATCTGCCACCCTTCAGTGACAACGTCATGACTAGCAAATAGAATGCATAATTTAACTATTTTCTTTGCTCAGGTAGCTGCAGCACAATCAAATTTTATTACACATTGCTAGCTGTAACACTTTGTATAAGGCCTTTCAGGATGTGTTCACACCTCCTTGAACACAGTCATTGTCTGCAGTGCTAGAAATCAAAGGAATTATTCATACTGAAGACTTTAATCTTTATTTACAGCTTCTTTCTTTTTTTTAATTAGCTATGTGTCAGGGAATGAAAGTAACCAGAATTAAAAAAAAAAAAAAAGAAGTTTATTCTGATTGCAATTTTTGATATAAAGTAGCAATATCTGTCATGTAAAAAAAAACATTCTGTAAAAAAAAAAATACAAAAACCAAAAAACATTTTAAAAAAGTCAATGTGTTTGCTCTGAAAAATAAAATAAAATATGGTAGGAAGCAGTATGGGTAGATGATTAGAAAAGAAGATAGAAGAAATGCAGAGCACAGCCAACATAAGGAACTGGAGAGAACAAATAGGAAACTTGAAAGTAGTTTCCGTTTGTCTTTTCAAGAGTTATCAAATGTTCAAGGTTATTTTCGACCCTTGAAAGTACATTCCGTTTTTGGATTTTCAGATCTGAATGCAGAATGAAACTTATGAGTTTCTCTAGCAGGCTGGTTAGTTATTACAATACTGCAAATGTTTAGGTGTGATAAGATGAGATCATGCATAACCACTTCAAAAGTTTGTTTGGGAGGAATTAGCAATGTTACAAAAAAAATGGTTTTGGGTAATTTTGAGAGGATCAACAATGTTTCCAGACAAAGCCACTAACTGATTTTAACTAGGGAGGAAGTTCAGGTCTGATTCAAACTTGAAAATAACAGTTTCAAAAGAATGTTTGAATTTTCAAAACTTTCGGGTTTTTAGTTATTTTCAATAAGTATTAAAATTGAAAATTTGAAAATTATCACATTTTCGAAAACGATCAAAATCGAAAATTATCGAATTTTTCTAATATAATCCAGCCACAGCAATTTGAAGCTGTATAAATATCTGGGTATTTACTGTAAATAAATATATATTTAACAGCTGGCAACAAAAGTGAGTACACCCCTAAGTGACAAATGTCCATATTGTGCTCAATTAGCCATTTCCCCTCCCAGGTGCCAAGTGACTTGTTAGTGTTCAAGGATAACTTTGCCTCAATGCATTTTTTTTTTTAAAAAAATGCTTTCAAAAGAGTTAAGGTATGCAGCCTTCCCCATACATTTTTCCCCTGATTTCGAGCTTCTCTCTGCCTTCAATTAGCCACAATATGAAGAGGGTGTAACAATTCTGTCTGCCTGTAACTGTCACTCAAAGCTAGCACGCGAGAAAACACTCCTCCACCCATTCTTGATCAGCTTGATTATCCTGTATCCTAGCAACAGAACAGTTCAAGTTTGTTTGACTGGCAGAGGAGGAGGAGAGAGGTTGTAACAGACATTCCCACCAGCCAATGACAAGTAATATGTTAATCAGGGCCCTGGGCCCTCTAGGAGGTGGGGTTTTAGTACTCATCTTTGCTGTGTGATATCTAAGGGAAGGCAGCACAGTTGTAAATGAGAGTAAGCAATTTCAGCTACTGGAAGTGTGGACATGTAATGGGGGTAATGTTATTTTTTTTGTTATTGTTAGCAATCTCGCACTCTCTCATACTGGTCACTGGAAATTGAACATGGCCCCTAATGGTAAAGAAAACAAAGATGGTCTAGGCTATAAGATGATTGCCAACACACTGAAACTGAGCTGCAGCAAGGTGGCCAAGTCCATACAGCGTTTTAACAGGGCAGGTTCCACTAGAACAGGCCTCATCATGTACAAGATATTAAGTGCAAATGCTCAGTGTCATATCCATTTGCAGATAGACGTAAGAGTGCTGCCACCATTGCGGCAGAAGTTAAAGGGTGGGAGGACATTCTGTCAGTGTTCAGACTATATGCTGCATACTGCATCAAATTGGTCTGCATGGCTGTTGCATGACTGTTGTCCATGGCCTCTTCTAAAGTTCTAAAAAACTGTTTGTTAACGACATGGATTATTAAAACCATGTTCTGTGGTCGGAAGAGACCAAGATAAACATATTTGGTTCAAATAGTGCCAAGCCTGTGTGGCACCAACCAGGTGAGGAATACAAAGACAAGTGTGTCTTGCCTACTGTAAAACGCATTTGTGAGAGTATAATGGTTTGGGGCTGCATGAGTACTGCCAGCACTGGGGGAGCTATAGTTCATTGAGGGAACTATGGGCCATATTCATGTTTCTGATCATGGGCATCATGCTGCAGAGCAACTGTCTGATGATGATGAGGGTTTTTTGATGACCTGGAGCAAGAGGAAATGGGGCATTCTTCTAAAGGGGTGTATCAACCCTCCCAAGTACCACAAGTCATCCATGATGGGGGAGAGGATGAATCCATAATACTGTTGTTCTCTGTGACACAGTGGGTCCTTTGTGACAGACAAATTGCAGCAGATGTGCTTCTTCATGCTGTAATGCCTGCACAAGGACCCTAAGGCCACCAAGGACAAGGAGCAGTACTGGGTGGCAACATTTTTTGGCCCATCTTTAACATGCAATACCTCAGTCTCCAGGTCACCAACTACACCCAGTCCAGAGCCAGTGTAGACACATCAACTGAGGAGACTCAGTAATAGAGATGGACTAGAACTTGAGCCCGAGTTCGAGCCAAACTATTCGAGTTTGAATGGACTCGGACTTCTCAAACTATCCCAGACCTTGATTTCTCTGACTTTCGATATTTTCCGAACGTTTAATAAATATCCAATGTTTGAACGTTCGGGGCGCGAATATGCGAGTAAAATGTCTATTATACCAATACGCAAGTAAATACTGAATTATCGAATCTGCAAGTAAATTGTCTATTATACTAATATGCGAGTAAATATTGAATTATCGAATATGCGAGTAAAATGTCTATTATACCAATACGCGAGTAAATATCGAATCCGCGAGTAAAATGTCTATTAAAACTATATGCGAGTAAATATCGAATTATCGAATCTGCAAGTTATTCATGGGATAATTACCGAATGTTCGAACGTGAGAGCCTGAAAGTAGCGCTCGTGAGAGTAAAATCAATTTTTCGAAAGTCCTGGATATTTAAACATGTTCCCCAGACCATTTCCCAGGTCCCACAGCCATTTACATTAAGTTACCATTAATATTTTAATTGTATTTCATTCAAACTTTTCGAACTAAAAATTATTTGATAGTGTCCTTCAAGTGTCCTTCTACTAGGGCCAAGCCTGTCTGGCTCAGCAAAAATGGTAACAAACTGCAGTGGGCCTGCTTCTGTATTGCGTAATGCTGCAAAGATATGAGGGAGAGTTGTTAATGTGGTGTGGGCTCACACTACTAAGACTAAGGGGCATATTTATAACGGATTGTCTTTTTCGCCAAATAATTAGCGCAGCGAAAAAAACACACTTCGCGGCTGAAAAAGGCGAACGGGCGTGATAAAGAGCGAAAAGTATCGCAGCGAAAACTTAACGCATCTAAGAAGACTGCATTGTGAAAACCATTCGAAACCAGAAAAGCCCACTAGAAAATGATGTCAAGTTCAAAATGGCCACCTCACATTTACCAAGAAGTCAGCCATGTCTTATTTAGTCAATCTTCTTAGAATTTCTCAATTGGAATACAATTTTCTTTTGCACTGCACATTCGCCTTTCTAATGCGCGTTCGCCTTTCTAATGTGCGTTCACCTTTCTAATGTGCGTTCGCCTTTCTAATGCGCGTTCGCTTTTCCAAGGCATATTCCATTATAATGTGCATTCGCCTTTCTAATGTGCGTTCGCCTTTCTAATGTGTGTTCGCCTTTCTAATGCGCGTTCGCCTTTCTAATGCGCGTTCGCTTTTCCAAGGCATATTACACTCTAATGCGCGATCGCCCTTCTAATGCGAGTTCGCTTTTTCAAGGCATATTACCCATTAGAATGCCTTTTCGCTCAAACAATGACTTCACCACCTTCAGGGTCACGCTAATCTTTCGCTCTTTTTAACGCAAAAAACACCTTTCGCTCTTTTATAAATCGCGTTATGCCTTTTTGCTCCTTTTTCGCTAAAATTACCATTGCGAAGTTAGGCGAAAAGGGTTTAGCGATAGCTCGCGGAAACGGTTTCGCCATTCGTTAACGCTACCTTTATAAATAGCGTTAACTGTCTTTTTGGCGAAAACCCATGCGAAAAGCGAATGCGAAAACATTTCGCTACTTTTCGCTCTTTTATAAATATGCCCCTAAGCCTGCCTGGCTTGGCAAACTGCAATGGGCCTACTATTTTACTCCTTAATGCTGCAAAGAAATGGAACAGTGTCCAGAAATTCATTAAATAACCCTGGAATTAGAGATGAACGAAACTGGCAAGTTTTGTTCTGCCAGCGGTTCCGCAAAGCTTTCTGAAAATCTGATTAGAAGTGAAGTGAGCTGCATGTGAAAAGAAACAAAATAATTGTACGGCTGTATTCTGCTTCAAAAGAAACAAGTGAAAACAATAATTCTCACATCACCCTTTGAGGAGAATAACAATCCATTGTATACATAAGTATAGAAAGAACACGCAGTGATGAGTTGAAATCAATTAATAAATTATTCTTCAAGCAGAATTCACACATCTATTCTACCTGCATAGCATCATTACTTTATGTTATCTCACACTAAATAGGTCCTCTTCTATAACCATGTTATTATACAGGAATTGCTTTTACACAAATAACTTATGAAGTTTCAAAGAATAGGGCTTTTAGTAAGATCAGTTTTAAAAAAAAAAAGCAACTTCACAATAACATTCACATTGATATAAACAAAAGATTTCCATTAGTCCCCACATACAAAAGATGAAAGACTTGCAGGTACAGCCACTTTAATTGGTGGATGCTACAGAAAGAACCCTTCAATGGGACAAGAAGTTCATATTTGCCAAATATGAGAAATAAGTTTGTAAGCCAAGAGCAGTTCCTCGAAAAAAAACACATAAAAGAAAAAAAAACCTCTCTCATTATAAGGGATTCACAGGATCAGTTAGTTACATAGTTACAGGATACAGGATAGAGATACCTATTAAAAACACATGCAGCATGGCTGAATTCAAATTAGAACTTTAATTTGGGGCAGCATGGTTGCTCAGTGGTTAGCACTGATACATTGCAGTGCTGAGGTCCTGAGTTCGAATCCACCCTTGGACACGTTTGCAAGGAGTTTGTATATTCTCCCTGTGCTTGTGTGGGTTTTCTCCGGGCACTCCGATTCCCCACAATCATAAAGACATACTGATAGGTTGTATGTGTCAAATAAATGTGCTTAGATTGTAAGCTCTTCGTGGCTGGGAATGTATACATGCTAAGATGTTAGCGCTATATAAAACCACAATAATAATAATAATAATAATAATAATTTGAGGGGTGAACACATCTCTGCAAGAGCAAATAATCTGGCATCCTATTTGTCACCTTTTAATTTTAGACACATATTTAACATCTACATGCTGAAATGCTTTTTGGTATTTACATTAGAATTATGATGCAGGCTGCTTTGGTTTCAGTGTAGCCATACATCATGTATTTAATAAACTGCTACATAGCATTGTTATACTGTATGTGGATTTCAAATGTTTTTGTATGTATGAATGTATAGTTTATTTATAAAGCGTCACTTGGGGACGCAGCACTGTACAGTAACAAAATACAATAAAGTCATACAAGGGGAACAAATACATAAATAGTTTAGTATATATATATATAAAAATTATATAAATAGAAGTTCTAGAGCTTTTGTCACAAGAGGTAAGGAGGTCCCTGCCCCGTAGAGCTTACAATTTGTCTTAAATTTGCAAGCATTTAAAGAAGCTCTACATGCATTGTCTTACCAAATAGTTTTTGGGATCAATCTTTCACAAGCTCTGCAAGATTGCTTTTAATCTGTCAGAGTCCCCTTGATATTACTTTTAATCTGGCCAAATCTAAAAATTGCTTTAAATCTACCACAGTCTTTTGCAGATTGCACCCACCAACATTACCACTTTATAGTTACACTTACAGAAAAAAAACATATTGTGATGTTGCAGAATAAATATAACAAAGAGAACCTGACCTTAGCACAGCTTTGTGTAATGCATTTCTCAATCCTGAAACTATGTGAAGGTTAATGTTGGAGGCTATATATCTGCTCTTAAATTGTTTTTAATCTGACTCAATCTCCCAAATATTTCTTCTTTCATTTTCAGTTTTACAGAAAACTGTTGATTTCCTACTTTTTTTGTTTTGTTATATTAACTGGCACATATATATTAATCCTTCAGAACAGATCAATCTGGCTTCATATTTTTGCAATATCCAAATCCAGAACGTGAATTGGTGACACCTTTGAAATGAGATATGACTGAAATACAGTGGGTGTGAGACTCCTTAGTATATGAGGAAGTAAGACTGAAAAAAATGTTTAAAAGGTTTCTCCACCTGAAAATCTATCTTTTATCCTATATATGTTAATAAACTTTAAACCCAATTTTCGTTATTTTTACTTTTTCTAAGGCTGCTCCTGAAAGGACTTATTGACCCAGGTTCATCGACGACTGATTCACACCTCCTCTGCTGTAACATGTCAGTTATGAGCACAGCGGCAGAAGAAAGAGTTCTTTGTTGGTTATCAGCTATTGGATGTGATGTCACCATCATGGCTTTGACTTATGCTCGAAAGCTGCAGCATTGAAACAGAAGAGATTGGGGTCTGTGAGTACTTTCAGGAGCATCCTAGAAAAAGGTAAGTATGATGAAAATGCAGTTTGGGAGCACTCCATTGGGTTTATAAACAATATATTTATTGAAGAGTGCACTCTTCTGCATTATTCTAAAGTGAGTAGCTTATCTTTATGGTAAGACAATGCATGCAGTGCTTCTTTAAATGCTTGCAAATTTAAGACAAAAATAGAAATTTGGAGAGCTCATGCCACTATCTTACATATGTGTGTGTGGACAAAATAGATAGACATGCAAATGCACATTTACAAGCACATTGGATTATTCACTAAATTCTTATATTTTTCATCTGATTGAACTATTTATACATCTCTGCCTAATATATATTTATTAGACTAGTCATATTCCAAAACATTGTTTAATAGTAATTATTACACAATCTATAATCTCTGTAATGCATAATTTATATACATATAAATCATAGCAACTAATCTGATTTAGCCATACAACTTCCCCTCATTTTAACTCAAATCACTGGTATTTAAATAATGTGAATTTACTGTAGCACTCTTATGTTTTCTTCCCCTAATGGTGAAAAAACAATAATTTTCCAGTTATAGACTAATGCTCATCTAAAGAAGCTATAATGTTGTTCTATGAAGTCATTAGATAGTCCGTAGTAGACATGAAGCATATTGGAAAATATGTGCATAGAGACAGGGCATATTGGTGGTGTGATCAATAAGTGCACATGCTCACAAAGCTCCTTTAAGACTAAATGCGCTTGTGAGTTGTATTGACAACAATATGGATGACCTCTCCATTACAATTACAGAATCAACTTCTTACATGTACATAAATACAACGTACTAGAGAAGTATCTTACAATATATATATAAGTTCTGGGGGGGAAAGCTTTCACATTAGAATTTAAAAAATGCAACTTTAGTTTTCCTTTAAATGCATACCCTGTACCAAATAGTTTTAATGTTTCAATTTTTTAATATTCATTTTTTGAATTTTCAATGATAAGTTCAGAATTTTGAAAATTTCAAAGTAATTCTTTGATGTACTTTAATGTATAGATTTATATGAAAATGCATTTGTTGGCCTGTAACAGTAATATGAGATTAAAATCTATAGCATGAGTTTGGGGTTAGATACTGGTTCATATGAAGTTTTCCATCCCACATCAAAGTAGAATTCCACCAATCTCCTGATCTCCTGCAAGACTAGGTTTCAAATGGTAGATGTAGAAAACCAAGTATAGGCACAGACTAGGCTGTGAATGTAATATTGTTTATTTAAACAAATGCATGCTACACACATGACATGTTTCGAGCAACAATGCGGTTTATCAAGTAAAAGTGAAATCCGTGCCCAAATATAGTGCCTAAACAGGAAGCTTGTTTAAACAGACCGTCCACTCTACTTCCTTTCAGGAAGCAAAAAAAGTTATAGGTCAAGTAGTCCAAGTACTAAAAATATTAAAAAATTGTGTAAGATATAAGCAATTAGGTTAAAAATATTTTTGTAGTGTCCATCTCAATATCCATAATTCCATAATTCCAGACGTTTTGGAGTTCAATGTCCAATTTGTGCAAATATGCAAAGGTACAGATAAATGTCCATTGCTTAAAAGTTCTCAATGTGCAAATTATCAGCAGCAAAATTAGCCTATTAGCCCAATTTCCCAAATAAACTAAAGAGAATCCAGCGTGTAGAACTAACACTATTATATTGACAGCCTAGTTTGTGCCTATACTTGGTTTCTCCACATCTACCATTTGGAACCTAGACATGAGATTAAAATCTGTTTTGATTATTTATTTTTTTTAAATGTAAAACATTTCTAAAAGAAATTCTGAAAAAATAGGTCTAAATATTCTGCATTTACAACAACTTTATGTTCACTGTTTCTTAGCCAGATTTTTACTGAAAGATATTTTTCTGTAGTCAAGCAGCCCCCTCCTTTTTTGTTCACAAATTGTAATATGGAAAGAATTCAAAACCTTAGCAATATAAATATATCACACCTACTGCAATAATCCTGATCCAGTTTCCTATTTCATACTTGCTCATCAGCAAAGAGAAAGAATTAAAAAATATTAGAGGAAGCATCGGTAAAAGTGCTTTTCGGGTATATATTCGGGTAAGTGTGGTATGGTCAGAATAAAGACATCAGAAGCCTATAGAGAAAATAACAACTATAAATGAAGAATCTAATTTTACTATGTCAAATAAAATTGCTCCAGTTTAGTAACTAAGGTCTTTCATTGCTCAAAAGAATACGAATATGAAACTATAACGACTCAAATCATTATGAAGTTCATGAAGAATCATAATTAAGTAATAGTAAATGTAAATTAACCAGCATCTTGAACATCAGAAGTCAAGGATAAACTCCTGTACAGTGTATACAGCTCAGTATAACTGTAGTTCCATGCTATGCAATTATAACCCCACTATAACCCCACTATTATAAATTAGCTCAGAAAATAAAATACCATTGGCCTCATTTACAGAGGAAAGCTGCAGTCATGCAGCTCTCTACCCTGCTCTTAAAGTCACGCTAACTGATTTTCAATTGGTTACCGCTACTTCAAGCCTCAGTTTGCAGTGGCTGTGAGAGAACCGGAAGAGACTCTCGCGCAGCCATCGCAAGACTATTTCCCAGAGGCATTGCGGCTGCTTCACGTAAATGATAGCTGGCGTTAAATACTTACATATGGGAGAGATTCCCCTAGAGCCACACAGCCTCTGGTAAATCAACTGTGTGTCATCAGCGTAGCAGTATATCCAAATGGTAGTGTAGGATCCTGCACACCTAAACCACAATGTTAACAAGCTGAAATGCATTACTTAAATATATAGACTATCAGCATAGCAGTGGTAGGTCATACCATGTTGTTGGATAATTGTACCAAGTGGCAACATGTAGATTGCAAACAGAAGAGGGGATAGGATTGATCCTTGTGGCATTTCAAATTTTAGAGGTGCAGGGTTGGACATGACAGGTCCTAGGGATACTTTCTGTGTTCTGTAAGTCAGGAATGATCTGAACCACTGGAGGACTGAGCCAATAATGCCTCAGTACTCCTGCAGTCTGTTGAGCAAGATTTCATGGTCAACTGTATCAAACAGCATTAGGGTGGAGTATTCCCCTCTTTCCCTTGCCATGAG
The DNA here is from genome assembly GCA_019447015.1 of Hymenochirus boettgeri. Lineage (NCBI taxonomy): Eukaryota > Metazoa > Chordata > Amphibia > Anura > Pipidae > Hymenochirus > Hymenochirus boettgeri. Next base: position 245,699,497 of record CM033476.1, on the reverse strand, counting down.
CAGATCGTTGCAGACTTGGATGAGGGCTGTTTCACAGCTGTGGTGTTTCTTAAAGCCAGATTGTAGAGGTTCCAGGATGTTGTTTGTTGAAAGTCTGGCTTCAGGTTGCAGATAGACAGCCTTTTCAATAACTTTACCTAAAAATAACTTTACCTAAGAATGGGAGGTTGGACACAGGTCTGTAGCTACTCATTGCATCTGGATTCATGGAATGTTTTTTTAAGAAGGGGCTTAAAGGGGCTTGATTCCTTCTTTTAGAGAGGTAGGAAACCTCTCTGCTTGCAGAGAGCAACTGACTATTTTTTGAACTGCTGGTTCAAGCAGGTCAGGGCATTTCAGTATGTGCTTAGTTGGTCCAGGGTCCAGGTCGCAGGTTGTCTGGCGGAGGTGTCAGAGGATGCCTGAGATCTCTTCCTTACTAATGCCTTTAAAATCAGTCCAGGGTGTAAGGTTGTTCTTGCAACTATTAACAGGCGTATAAGTCTTAGATGCTGTGGGCTTAATGAGAGACCTTATATAGGAAGCTTTGTAAGAAAAGTAGCAAGCAAATTTCTCACATAGCTCCTTTGAGGGATTTATACTGGGGTTTTGGCAGGATGGGTTACAGATGCTATCAACTGTGCAGAATAATTGGGCTGGCCTGTTGGCGGCCTTTGCGATCTCCTGTAATAGGTAGGAGGATTTTTTCTTGGTGATTGCATTTTGGTAGCTTCCCAGGTAGGAGACAAGGATGTGTTTGTCTTCTGAATTCTGAGATTTTTTTTAAAGTCTTTTAGTGAGCTATCAAACCACCGTACATGGTGAAGTGTTGAAGACCGTTTGATGTGCATAGATGTGATGGACACATGCTGTATAGCTTATTTATGTGAATCAGTATTATTGTTGAAGACTGTTTATCACATGATCAATAAAGGTGAAATAATAAAGGCAGATGAGTAAACTTATGGTACCACATTACAAGCCTCTATATAAAAGTTTAGACCAGTACCTTTATATGGCTATTTTATGTCAGAATGGCCAGTGTTAGATCGATCACTGATGAAATATTACCTCTACTCATTGATCTGTGTATATTTTTTCTCCATACAGTTCTGGGACCCTTTGGTGCTATCCTGGGTTAGCTGAATTAACTGGCTGTGTGTTCCTGGTCACATTAAACTTGCATGCAAAAGGAGGCATATCCCTACGTGTTTCAGCAATAGCCTGGCTTCAGGGGGTCTTTCAGTGCTAATCTAACAGGGTAATTAATAAAAGTTCTCATTGTTAAAAATGGTGCTAATTTTGTCCTAACCAATCAAATGTTAGCTTTCAAATGTTAAAAAACATTCAGGGAGATTCTATAAAAGTTCTTATCGTTAAAAATGGTGCTAATTTTGCCCATTATTTATGATAAGCACCATTTTTAGAACTTTTATTGAATCTCCCTGAATGTGTCTTACTAAATTCAAAGAAGAGGTAGGAACATTTCCCTGCATTTTACCAGTTCATTCTAACCACATTTAATAAGTCTAGTTAAATTTGACTTCTAATCACAGTTTTAGAGTTTTAGAAACATATACACTGAACATTATTCTGGTGAATTTCTTAAAAGTTCTGTGCATATAAAGAACGCATGCAGTAACTAAAAGTTTCGGGGAGTTCCTAATTTGCCTTATACCATAAGTCACTATAGCTAAAATAGAAATAACTACTGTTGAGCTTGCTGTAAACATATGTATGAAAAAGGAAATTAATAATTTGGATATGTTTGTGAAAGTTTTCATTCATCCAGTTGAAGATGTAGTATTTAGTTAGATCAACTGGACTTGAAGTTTAGTTCTTGAAGAAATGTGCTAGTCATTTGACAGGATTTCTCAATTTAGAATCTTTTGGCAATACACTGGAACATTGCCAAATATGCATATGAGCAGTTTAATAACACATCCCAGCAACATCTTGCATTCTGGAGGTCCTTATCACCTTTCTGTTATATGAACTTCAAGTCATTCTGAATTGAAAAAGCTAGCCAGATTACAAGCAATATTTCTTCAGGAACTAAACCTCAAGTCCAGTTCATATAATTGAATACAACAAATGATAGCTTGCATTGGTTCTTCATGAGTGGCTGATTTGAAATAAGAAATGCCGTATAAGGGCAATATGACTTTTTTTTTACTAGAGGTCTGTTACAGGAAACCTTCATCCAGTTTGATTTACTTTGATTATTCTGATTTTGCGTTCACACATTGGCAAGATTACTCACACAAACACAGTTTTGCACATAAAAACAAATATGCACCCAAACTTTTTCTATCTCTAATCACAATAAAGCAGTTTATGTCCCCACTCAACGGGGAGCTATAGAACGGTAGTTTGCCTATAATTCTTTAAAATGGATAATAATAATAATAATAATAATAATAAGCTGGACTGCAGCTATGGAGCAACTCTGAGAGGAGCACTTCCCCAACTTAGGCTCTATGGAATATATTGAGGCACACTCAATATAAAGTAATGCAATTATCTTTAAATAAATAAAGCTAAGCACATGACAAAATGTGTCAGGGGAAATAACCCTTTTCAATACTTGGTATAATACACAAATGCACACAATATATTTGCTATAACCTCTGTCTGTTCCAAATGTAATTCAATGACTCACAAAACAACATACTTTGATTGGCTATGTATGCAATGTTCTTTTGTATAGTAAGAAAAGTGGTAAATTGTCCATCATAAAGTGTATATTCATGCACATTTAATTAAAGAAGGTTAAAAAAGTCGTTTACCAGCTGTGTGTATTAGTATTCTTTCCTAGACAATCCAAATACAGTTATTGGATCCACGGTAGGTTGAGGCACTGTGCCGGTATTTCCAGTCTCTCCCCACACTCCAGAGGGTCTCAGGCGTGTTCCGCGCCAATAGATAAGCGCCATTGCATGTGACCTAGAATGAAAAAATTGTATTAAGGCAACACTCAAGCATGTTTTCTATTAATTTCAAAAAATGAAATACTTTAAAGTGGGTAAAAAAATCTCTGTTACATCAATTATTAAAAAATATGCAAGCTGACTCTACTTACTGCCTTTGTCTAGTTGGAATATCTGGCATACATAAAATCCCTTCCTCACAAAGGAAACCTTTCCATGACCATTAATGACCATACAGTAAGTGACAGCTTCCAATTACTGGTCCAGTTTACTTCCAAAAAGTCAATAGGTCTTTGTTTGGCACAAACAATATACGGTACATTTTTTAAGTAATCCATTATTAACACAATGTAATATGTTCTAGAATATGGTCAAGGCACTTCATGACCAATATATTTCAAGTCTATAATTTTATGGTTTTAAACTTTTTTTTTATAGGAAATTGTAATCTATCAGCCTTATGCTAAACTAATGGCTGTAATAACAAGTAACAGATGAATATTAGAAACCAGGACTTTAAGAAATCATAGCCTCTTTTTACTGAGCTCAAAAACCTTTAGCTGGTTCTTTCAATGATTGTTTTCAATCAATCCTATTCTTATTTGGTTGAGTATTTCTGTACTACCTGTTGTGCTAGATGAATGTTTTGAAATTATGCTCATGGGTTTCAGCCATACAATACAGTCAAAATTTAATTAAAAGGTCAGGTTTTTAATTTATTTCCCCTGAATAGATGATCATAGTTGATCTTAACATTATTTTGTAAGTTAACAAGACGTTTATTTCATAGATCTCTTTTGATGTCATTATCAATCTATTATTAGTTTTAGTTTCCTAATTTTCCCCCCATAAATGTTGTTATGCTCACTTTAATTCTATTCAAATATATAATTTGATGCAGAAGAAACACTGCATTTATCCCTTCCTGTATCAGTACTGATACACTTCTCCAAATGGCTAATCAGTATTAATTACCATTTGCTGTCCCCATTTCTTACTAAAAATAAATATTTTAATTAATTACATTTGAGAGCGTGTCCTACTTAATTTGATATTCTGTATCTGAATGTTTCCTTTTTTGCTTTAGTTCTGAGAGAGCAAACTGTAGTTATTTTAATTATTACAGTTTACAATCTGGCTCCCTCTGCTGTTTTCATATTAGTTTCATTTTTCCACATCTTAATGTGTCTTTATTATCCGATATTGTTCCCTATACATGTCTCATAGATTGATGCAGCACAATCCGCCTCATCAATTATTTAATCTGATGTACTTTACTGCAGATATAAATTTACAGAACAAAGCCTAAATTAGGTGCCCTGATAAAATATTAAAGAACAAACAAAAATTGCATTGTAGGAAGAAAAATCTAAAGCTGAAATATGCATTACAATATTGTATATCACAGAATGAACAAATGCTCTGATTTTTACATCTTTTTTGCCTTGACTCCGATTCTATTAATTTGTCCTGCATTAAGTGTAGGGTTACATTGAAAGAAATAATGAAGGATGTGGAAAACATACTCAGGGGGTTAGAAAAAACTGAATTACAAAAGCTATATAGTTATGTAGTGATAATTAAACCATGACAATGAGATTACAGCTCACCCCAAGACATTTTCAGTTTTATTGGGAAATATAGCTACACACTTTGAAAAGAAGAGTGAACATCAATAGTGGTGGTGGACCTGGCTTATGATACAAATATTTATACTATTTTTAAATATTTATACTATATTTAAAAATCTTTGTCAAGTGTTATAGTCTTTTTTCTGTAATACTGTATATGCGTTCTGTTACTGAATGCATTTGTTACCCAATTGACAGTACCAGAGTCATCTAGCATTATTCTCATGTACTCCTTTAAATCATTGTTGGCTGTTTTATCACTAATAAATGGGTCACGCCACACGCTCATGGAGCGCACGGGGCTACCAGTCTAACAAATCAGGAACAAGGGGAAAATCTCAGAGGGGCGGAGATAACTATTCAACGGAATAGAAACAAGATGTCAGCAACTTTAAAACTACTAAGGTAGGCTCTGGAGGGTTTTAGGGCAAAACAAAATATGGCAAATGTATTTTTTAAAGCTGCAGTATCCAATTGACCTTAACTTCATTTTACAATGTATTTATCCTTTAAAGTCACTTGTATAGAGACTACAGTTTCCTTTAATTAATTTGGTGTATTAGGTTTCCCAAAAGCACTGGAAACATACCATGGGGAATTTTTTAACAAAGTGAGATTTTTCAGCCAAAAAAAAGACCTTCTCGCCGCTTTAGGTTTAGGGAGATTTACTAGCCAAATGTTCAATAAAAATCTAATTTTTGTCTTTCTATAAATACCACTGTAGTTTTCACAAACTTTAACACCAAAAGTGCATTTTCAATATATCAAAAGAGTCAGTATATCACCTTTTTTAAATATTTGTGTTAATTTATCCCTGGCAAGATTGGCAATTTATAAATATACTGTCCTGAATCCAGAGAAAATTAATTTATATTTTGCAATATTTAAGGGTCAGGTCTAGTAGATATGTAAATTACATACATTACATCAACAGCATAGTTCAATAAAAGTTCTTATTGTGAAAAATGGTGCTAATTTTGCCCCAACCAATCAGATCTTATTTAACATTTGAAAGCCAATATCTGATTGGTTGGGGCAAAATTACCATTATTTTTAACAATAAGAGCTTTTATTGAATCTCCCAGGGTAATTCAATGAAACATTTTCTTATTATATAGATTTCAACTTAACATTCATACACACGTGCAATCGCGGGTGCTGAACTGCTACACAAGAAGTGTACGAACGTCTGTTTCGGGCAATAATCGGCCCGTGTATGGGCACTTTCTCGTTCAGAGACCTGTCCGGTGGATCGGGCAATGATCCACGAACGAATTGCCATTTTTGCCGATAAAGTGCCCACACACGGGCCAATTATCAGCCAAAATGGCTGTTCGTACACATTGTGCATTGTGGGTCTGCACCCGCGATCGCACGTGTGTACAAACCTTTAGGACAAGGACTTGATTTATTTGAAATGTTTTAATTTGGCTATAGGGTCATGATGACATTTAGTTTTAATCTCTAAGCTGCTTAGCCCGGGAACTAAGCCTTCTAGGATAAAAAAAGATAGCGGCCCCTGTTAACAACTTTAGAAGCGTAGATTCTTCCAGTCAGTGGTCTGCTTTAAATCTAGGACTTTACATAAAAAAGTCACTACAATATGTAGAATGCATAGGTATGTGTGATATAAATAAATAATTTAAAGGGCATGTCCACCCCTTTTTATAACTTTTTGTGGACTGTAGGTCTCCCTCCCCACGCCCCAACTGCCATATTAGTTTTGTCAGAAACTCCCCCGAACTCTACTTACCTTCCCTCTTTCCTCTGGCGTACTGTCCCGGCCCTCTGCTTACAAGCAGGGGGCTGGACCGGCAGCCGCGTCCGTGAATGGCTGAGAGGGGAGGGCTGCAGTGCGCATGGCAAAATTCCTCTGAAGGAGAGACAGGAGGCAGAATCCTATATGGACTCTGCCAGGCTTCTAGTGGCCAGTTTTTGGGATTTTGGAGGGGCATAGCAGGGCAGCCATTTGGAGCAGGGATGTAAGGTAAGGATTTTATTACACTTCAGAGTGGGGCCAGTAGTGGGTTAAATTATAGTTTTGGGGGTGGACATGCCCTTTAAATAATATTTATCCAATAAACCTACTTTTTTTTTTTTGGTTGAAACCAAATAATAAAAAGTGCCTCAATATTGTTTTTGACATTTTTCATGCCCATATGTTATTGGTCGAGAAGCTCAGTGATATTTTTTAGATCCAGAGAATATATATCACTACTATATATATATTATTTAAAACGAGGAAATACTTAAAATCTCTAATTACAGATTCCTGCTTTTTCTGTAACAGCATGCAACCCCAATATATTTTTGTGAATATATCACTGGGACAATTCTTACATATATGAGTTGTACAGACATTAAGAACACATTCGTTAGACAGGCGAAAATTTAGGGAGAGATGCAATATGGAAGCCTGTTGTTCCTTACCTTAACCAAGCTCCCACAATGCAGTAAGCAATGTGTAACACTTAAAGGACAACTATACTCACCTCCCCCTCCTTCCCCTGGCTCCACACATGCATTGTATCCAGGATGAGGGCCTAAATCCTTAGTTAAGGAGCTTTACTTACCTAGAGTTGCCTTTGCTGCTCTTGTCCTCTCCTCCTCCTTTGATCCACTGGCAAAAAGTCTAATAAGAAGTTGTGGTCTGCAAGCAGTATGTCTTTTTAGAGGCCCCATCACAAATCTGGAAGGAGAACCAGAGCAGCGTAAGTAAAGTTCCTTTACTAAGAAGAATCCAAAGGTGAGGATCTAGCAGTTTAGGTCCAATCAAAGGAAATAAGAGGTGTGAGTATAATTGTCCTATAATGAATTGCTGTACTGTATGAGTACCAGCTTGTGTCACTATAATGCCCTGAATAGACCTTAATTTTATCGTACTATTGCTAGTAGATACTAGTAGTGCAAAAAGTGCATCCACTGCAAAAGTAGTGAAGAATCCACAATAAACAATTACATGGGTTTTTCTGTCATTTGGTTGACAGCGCCCTTTACAGTTTCTTCCCTAAAGCTCACAGCTATAAGGTACAATGGAATACACTAAAGGGGCCCAACAATAGTGATCACATGATCAGTTCTAGTGGGTACAATGGGCAAAACTATTAGTCAAACTAATGGTCATACATGGTCCAACAAATGTACAATAACAGAATATCCCATAATTGTTGCATGTATGGGCCCTCTAGTGCCTGGAAACATACTGTAGTAAAATAGATTCAGTAAGACAAACTGGGACCATGTTTAAAATATTATCTGTTTATTATTTGGACAGATGTGAACGTGGGTACAAAATATAAAAAGATCTTGAGTGTAAGTATATTATAGAATAGTTAATGAGGTTGAATAAAGACTTGAATAAAGAGGTTGAATAAAGTCCATCTAGTCCAACATACTCAGCAATACCCACATTTTCTACCTAACAGTTGATCCAGAGGAAGGCAAAAAAACCCAGAAAACTATGGTGGGGGAAAAAATTCCTTCCTGACTTGCAAGTGTCACCTCTTTGTATCAATACCAGTAACATGCAACATTCTTTATTTTTAGAAACTCGTACAATGGAAGACGGTTCCATAGTTTTACTGTTCTCACAGTGAAAAGCCCCTTCTGAACTTGAAGGCAAAACTTCTTTTTTTCCAGTCTTAAGGGATGTCTGCGTACCTCTAGACAGATGTGCTGGGCACTAATGGCACTGCTCCTGTTCTGAAGTTTAAGTCACGCTAACCGATGTTATTTCGACATTCCATTGCAACACTTTAAACGACAGCTAATAGCTGTCTCCCTGAATATCTTTCTCCCTTGAATCCATACCTGTCAAGATAATAGTTTGCATTTATAGTATAAGAAGCTCAATGATTTTAAGGCCAAAATGCATCACCTTCCGTTTATCTACATTGACTGTCTTCTGCCACTTAGCAACCCAAACTGACAATCCCAACACAGAACCCTGTGGCACACTACATAGCCCATATTGATCTACTCTCTGCATATGATCCATTAAACAATTTTCTATCCACGTACAAATGTGTTACCCAAGCCCTAAACCTTATACATAATTGATACACTATGTGATATAGTATGTAATACAGTGTGTGATTTAGTATGTGATATAGTATGTGATACAGTGTGTGATACAGGCCTCTGATGAAGTGTTTGTAAAACACGAAACGTGACAGTCATTGGCGTGTTTGTGTGTGCGTATGTAGATTCCAATAAATTTGATATTTTATCTTCTGGGTTCGTGCTGTGTGTTTTCCGGGTTGCTCTGCCTTCTTTCCTGTATTGTAATTATCCTGGTGTGGTGGTCGATCGAAGGGCCTGGGGCTTGGAGGTATCCGGGCCACTGATCCATGTGGGTGAATTCCCTCTACATACTGATTGTTTATACTGGAATTGTGTACGCTAGAGCTGAAGCGACTAGGACCGTGGTTTATCCTGGTCCTACCACCATATAAATTAGGTGGTTTAGAACACTCATCACAATGATACTTTAACTCATCACAGCTTTGATACTTTCATTTGGATTACAGTGCATGATATAGTATGTGATATTGTGTGTGATACAGTGCGTGATATAGTATGTGATGCTGTGTGTGATACAATGCAGGTTATAGTATGTATAGTTTTTTTTTGGGGGGGGGCGGCACACGTAGGTGGGAACGGGCCTAGGGCACTATGTATAGCTATATACGGAGACACTATAGATCTTGGACTATATACTTGCTTTCTTTATATACTGCTAATAGGTTCTGTAGTGGAACCATACAGTGATCTTCTGCACATATGCGTATATATATATATATTTTCAATTTCATTGGAAATTCCTAGGAGTGCTCCTATATCTCTCTTTATATATATATATATATATATATTTATGATATAGTCAGGCACTCACATCACAGGTTGTATTGCCTTGGTGCTACTGAGGGGAGATTTATAATATATTTGGTTGTATCCAGTGCACACATAAGGTCTTCTTTTTCATGTTTTGAAAAACTTTTATTCACACATATTTTCAGTGCATACAGCGACGTTTCGGTCGTGGTTTCTGACCGTTTCAAGCTAGAAAAAGTCAGAAACCACGACCGAAACGTCGCTGTATGCACTGAAAATATGTGTGAATAAAAGTTTTTCAAAACATGAAAGAGAGACCTTATGTGTGCACTGGATACACCAAATATATATATATATATATAATATATATATCCAAGTAGCAGTTTGCGGATCAGCACTCCATTCCATCACGATTGCCCGGGTGCACTTCAAGGCAAACGATTTAGAGATATGTTATGAAGGCACTCACAGGTCTTCTAAAATGTAACTTTTATTTTAGATACAAATAAAAAACGTTATATCAACGCGTTTCGGCCAACAACAAGCCGCCTCAGGATATGACGTAATGAAAGTGAGACACACTTAAATACCCTCATCCCTAATACCACCCCTAGTGGAAAAACAATTAAAAACATATAAATATTATATACAAAAAGGAACAGTCAGTATAGTGACATATACAATGTATACATCCAGTCTAGTCATAAAATATAAAATATAAAAAAACTGACACTGAGGGGAATATATCAAAGGAACTGTAGTAGGCATAAGAAAACCGCATAACAGGGAAATCAACATATCACTAATAAATATGCAGTTCCTTCGGAACAATACTACCAAGAGCTGGCGGAGTGCATGCTGGATGACATGTACCAAGATTTATTGTCAGAGCTATTCCCCGTCCCTATTGGACAGGGAACTTCAGAGACTAAATGCCACAGAAGCAACATGGCTGGGGATATGAGTTAGTAAACATGATCAGACACCTATTGTTGACTTCTGTACTACTTCCACTCCTCACAGTAAAAAACATAAAAACCATTATAATGACTTGGAAGCTTATTACTAAGGACAAACATTTCCATTCCAACATACCCATTTGAGACACACATACAAAAGAGGGCGGAATCTGGCCAGTTATTTGGTACACACTGATTTTAAAGACACACCAGATATGACAGTGACTGCCACCAGCCTTGTGGATTAATACCAAAATCGTATGGCTGTTATCGTTGTCCTAATTGTATCACCTGCCGATCTATGCTCACGCAAAGATTTTGCCCACCCACACAATGAGAGGATACCTATTAGGCAAAGATTTTCATGCGACAGCAAATTTGTGGTATACTTTATAGTATGTCCATGTGGTTCATACTACATTGGTAAAACCCAAAACCATGTTTAAAGAGAGGATGGCCAATCATCGCTCCTCGATACGGACAGCCCTTAGCTCCTCTAACCTCGGGCAACCTTGCACCAAGTCCGTAAGTGCAGAGCGATTATGTAGGTTTCGCTCGCCTTGTCGCGATCCTCAGTTTGAAAAAGTATGCAGGGACGCCCAACCTGCCCATCCTCTCTTCGTAAATGTATGGTAGTTGATGGTTGACCGAGTTGAATGAAATCGTACGAATTATTGAACCATGCGATAACGTACTTCTTCAGAAAGAAGCACGCTGGATTCACGATTAACCCTCTTACTCCAGGTGTCTTAACCGACACATATGTTCTCTTGCTGGGCTGACTGGGTTCCTATAATGGGGGACACGCAGGCCTTGCCTCCAGCTAAATCCACTGGAAATTCAAAAAAAACTGGATAAAAAAATTTGTAATTGTTAATTTTGAATTGTGGATATGCATCAGACCCGGGCCAAGGTGACATGAATTTAGACCGATGTAGGACACCCGATATGCGTGTCGGTACACGAGTAGATGCGGCTTCTGTTATGCGTGTGGCCGACACCTTTGTGCGACCATCTGAAGTCGTACACGCAGGTCCAATCTACCGCTCAATCCGTCATCGAACAAGGTATGTTAGGCGGACGACTAAAGTCGTTGATCCTGCCTACGCAGAACGGTATCCGGGCGACTACCTCATGCGGAGAAATAAGGGACACCGGAAGAGAGGCCACGCAGATCTGAACGGGGTTCCGATGTGGACATATGAAGATGTAGTACCGATCTGGAGGGGGGGAGCGCGCCCACTTGCCCATCATGTGACAAGGATAGGTAAGGAAGGGGGGCGCACTTTCAGTACGTCATATCCGGAGGACGGAGCACCATCATAACCGAAACGCGGGAGAGGCACATATCTAGTTATTGTAGTCTAAACAAAGCTTCCATTTAGAGCCACCTGGCGTCTAAGGGCCATGTCATACAGATCTCTTCGATAGAGAATATATATAGCAAGGCAAGAAAGAGGGTACCGCGGGCGCTCGATAGAGTAAGATTCAACGCGTGACCTGAGTTGGCAAAACATATAAGGTTACTCGACACAGCGCTACTGGACCAGTACTCCTCAGCTGTCTGGGACGAGAGGATGGGAAACGTATACGTGCGGGAGGGTCGCCAAGGTATCCACTTGTGCTGGCTTTTGCATGACAGCGGAGTATGGTGACTATGCGCTAGCGAACGGACTGTCACCACCCGGGTAGCTCATCGGAGGGCACACTCAAATGAAACCGGATGGGTAGGGTTAAGGTCTAGAACGGGGTGGTAAGAGGATTAACATGAGAGCGAGACTCGCTCCGTAAGCCACCTGGTTGGGGGGGGGGACGGGGGCAGGGGGGAGGGGGGGCGGCACTCCCACTCCACTGAGTATTTCGGGTTGGGGATCCAGAAGACGGTGTGGAAAGAATCGATCACTCCGTTTATATTTTTTTAAAAAGTTCACGAAATAATTACTGAACATATCTAGGTAGCCTGCTTGATGTGAGTTAAGGTGCCCATACATTAAAACTTACCTTCCAAAGTTCCGCGACATAGCAGCTGGAATCACTCTTTTTGCAGAACATTAGAAGGTAAGAAAACCATTGCGGTAAGATATTAGATATAGTAGCTAATCTATCTAAACCTAGTAGTGTATGGGCACCTTATTGCGTTTAAGATTTATAGAAAAGATTTGCATATTTGTGGTTAGACAGACAGACCATATAGCAATTTACCATAGCTGCAAGTGCAAGGGAATTGATGATTTAATAGTGCACTTCTAGATCTGGGTTAATCTGTTTAGGATTTATCCTGTGTGAAGTTAAAGCCTTAAGATGCAGGTTCACGGCAGTCCTGACCCTAGGTATTGGCTCTTCTGTGGCATACATGGTGCAGCTGCTTTTTAGTCTCCCCCACATACAAATAACACTCTTCACAGCACTGCGTATATGATTTCCCTCTCTTATGTTTCGGTATTGGGTCTTTTGGATGTACCAATTGCTGCCTCAGTGTGTTTGTTTGGTTAAAGTCCAGTCCAGATATCCACAAGTTTTAAGGGCTCCTTTGAATGTTTAATTTCTTTAGCCTTCGCCTTAGCATTAGTGGGGATGTTCTCTGCTCTTTGTTGCAGGGTTCTGATGACACTCAGCTTGTGATCTAAAGAGTGGTGGAAGTCAAACTGTAACTGCAAAAGAATGCAGAGGCGGGACAGATGATCGCCTTACTTTAAGTAGTATATTTCAAGTTTGCGAGCTTCGATTAAGGTAAGGTTTAAAGGGCATGTCCACCCTCAAAACTATATTTAACCCCCTACTGACCCCACTGTGTAGTGTAGTAAAATCCTTACCTTACATCCCTACTCCAAATGGTTCTCCTCTAATGTCCCTCCAAAGTCAAAAAAACTGACCACCAGGAGCCTGGCCAAGTCCATAAAGGACTCAGCCCTCCCCCCTCTCTGCCCTTGGAGTTTTTTTTTCTTTGTCTCTATACTTAGAAACTTGTGTTTCTCTCAGTTGCTGTAAAAAAGTGATACCCTTAGGGGTTCTGGGACCCTATTCCGCCAGGTTTTATTTCTGAGGAATTATTGTATTGTTTCTACTGGTTGGATCCTAGGGTCAATATTTCTAACCCTGCTTCAATTTGTCTCTACCTCCCCCTTTCTGTGTTCACCACTCGCCATTTTTGGCTTGGACATTTCATTCAAAAAGGCATTGGAGACAGAATATATCAAATTGTGAAAAAACAATGGTATATAATAACCTAGAAAGGGCTGTTAAAAAAGGATTCAAAATATGTTGGGAAAGGAGGGGAAAAAATTGAGTCGGCCTATAAAAAAGAGGGATTACTCATGATACAGTGATGTTGAGTCTAGGAGGGTCACCTAAAAGATCAAGAGATTGCCCTTGCAAAGAGTGTATGAATACTCCTAAAAAGGAAAGTAGAGAATGAGGCTTGGTTCTCCACTCCCATAAGTATCCCAGGAGGGAGGGGAAGCATTCACAGTTATTTCTCCCAAAACAACAGGAACTAAGTAAAGAGATATTTAAATTGGGTGAAAGGGGAATTTTCAACCTATTTCAGAAATATATTTATTAAGCAGGGGTTTAAAATTTGCTCCCAAGGGAGATGTGGATATATGTATATAGACTGGTGAAAATTTATGAGAAATTTAAAGAAGTATTTCCAATAATAGAAGGTCCAATATAACATAAATTAGTACAAATAGGTATAAATCCCCAATGAAAGTGGATATTCAGACAACAAATTTAATGGACTTGGGAAAAGGTATGGATTATAGAGGGAGCATTTGTAATACAAATTTTACAAGGAAATCTATGTTTAATCCTAAAACAGGTTGTAACAATACCAAGCTATTTGACAAAATGGTTAATAAAGAAATTAGAAATTTTAAAAAGGGTTATAATAAATATTCTGATAATGTAGGTATTGAAGGAAGTTTGGCTTTATAGGCTATGTCCACCCCTTAGAAAACAATTTAATACATTAGGCAGAACCCACAAAACCTAGGTTTCGTTTTGGTAAAAGTTAATAAATATACTCCCAGCAAGAGATTATCTGCTTACAAGCTCCTCGATCCACCGCTCTCTGGCTCTTCCAGGTAAGGCAGTCAGCCTCGACCGTGAGAGTGACATCATGGCCAATGGCTGACTCCTATTTCTGGACGAGCCTCCACTGCTGCTGCTTGGGAATGTAAAAAGAAAAGAGTAGCAGTAGTGGAGAGGGATAAAGATACAGGAAGTGGTGCTGGATCACAAATGTGTATGTATGATTTCTCTCTGGGGGGCATATTTAACTTTTAACAAAACGGACTCTAGGTTTTGGGGGGTCCTTCCTTACATTTTTTTTCCCCTAAGGTGTGGACATTCCCTTGTAAAATGTAAAAGAAGATTAAAAGATTGTAATTTTTCCAGCTGATAAAGGGAGGAGGGGGGGAATTGTTGTTCAGGTTAAAAGAACTTCTTAATAATTATACAACTTATAAAAAGATAAAACAAGAACCCACAAAAAAGTTACATTGTTTTTAAAAAAAATGTCTAAAGTTTACATAAAGAAAAGATTTTGTCAGAAAATGAATTAAAATTGTTCTGGAAAGAAAATTCCTTGTATTGCAGTTTTTTAAAATCATCTTTCAAAGTTGGTTATCCACAGTCTTTTTCCAACCAGATAGTTGCCCTGCTTACTCTCTTCACATCCCTGCATATCGCTGTACCATACTAGTGTGTGCCTGCTGTGTCCTTTTTTGGAGACATAAGTACTATGTTTATCTTACATGCTAACATCTGAACATTTCCTATTTTAAAGTCTCCATGTGATGGAGACTGATTTATGTTATAAATTGCTATTAACACTCTTTTTATCTGGTGTAATAAATTAAAACATAAATATTTATTGAAGCAATTAGGGTGTTTTTTTAAATCTATTCTTAAGATATTTTGTTGCTCTCAGTTGCTGTACTGTGGGTGTGGGTACCCTTAGGGGTTCTGGGACCCCATACCACCTTTATTTCTGATACATTTTTATATATTTTTAGGGACATAAGCATGTGCAGAAGAGGCAGCAGGAGAAAAGACAGTGAATCTTTGGCTATGATGTCAGCAGTCAAAGCCTTCATTGGCTGCATGAAGGGGAGTAGCCGACTAACTGTCACAATAAAGGCAATGATTATCATAAATATCTGGTAATTACTGTAATACATCTTATAATTTGCTAAATATATCGGATGGAATTGGGGGTGACCAGTTTTTTTGTTTTAAGTGTGGACATGCCCTTTAAGGGAGAATCAATGGTTGGAATGGTTTTAAGTTATTAAAAAAATAGCAGATAACTCCCTCATTAAGTGGGGAATATCCTGAACTTAATTTATTTTTAGACTTCCATTCACCTTTAAGAAAGGCATGGGGTTTTCTTTTTTTTTATTATTAATGAATAGTAAGTTTTAACTTAAGCAATCATTTTAAACTTTACTATGGTCTTTTTGGAAAGTATTTACTGTTATAATAATAGTGTTTTGTCAACCATAATAAGCTATGTTGTAAGGCTGCACTAAACAAGAGGACATATGTTCACAGACAAAGGAAACATCTGGTTGCTAAGAATAATAGTAAGTTCACAGAGTATTAGGAAAGGACCACTCCACAACCTGAGAGCATGTAAAGGAAAACAAAGCCTACTTTGATATTGCTCAAGGGTTTAATGTTTTTTTCCCCTAAATAAAATAAGCATTTCTCTAATTATCTAAATCAAACAGAATATTATTTTTTTATGCATGAAAGGTCTTAGAATAAGAAGTATCAGTCGCCAGAACAGATTTAAGTCCTAAACCCACGCTAAACCATTTGCAGCAGTATTAGTATGTGATAGCATGGGTTTAGCACTTAAACAATCATTTAAATGCCCCCTTTGCCCCTTCTATCCCCCATCGGTTTTGTCTGAAACTAATTTGGAGATCACAAATAAATATCCCCTGAAATGCCAGATGATATAGAGAGCCTTTACCCATCTTTCTTCATAAGCGCAGCCGTGAGAGTCCCAGTGATGTCATAGGATTTCCTCTGATGTCGGGGACCTCCCTTGGTCTTCCCCCTGAAAAGCAATTGCGGTCTAATGGAGGAAAATAACTTGCGATCAGCTTCTAGTTTTTCTTTCTCTTTTTTCTAATTTATTCTAAATGTGCAACTGAAATTTGGGGTGATTGACTGTCTACTTGCTACATATATTGTATACAAAGCACTTTGGTACATTTATCCTGCTTCGAATATTTGGATGCCTTGCTTTAAAAGTATTTTTATCTTCTGATCTATTCCACATCCGGCCATTATAATCTGCTACATGAAAGGGAATAAAGATTTTAAAAAGTGATCATGAGCCAATGGTATCCAGTATCACATTTAATCAATACTAAACAGTACCCTGTAGATAACAATACAACTTCATGACAACTCTGCTGGTGATGACCATAGATTTTTATATGTGAGATTTTCCAGTCTGTAAGGCTGCAATATTACATAGTAAAAGAAATACATTAAATACAGATACCCTTGTAAAACATCACTCTGTATTTTACAATGTTAGAAAGGCAAGGTATGAAAATTTTACAACTTAAGGTAAAACAAAGGCCTACATTTTCTTACCAGTTCTTACCTAAGCCAGGAACACTGAAATAAATAAATAGATACATGTCTATTCAAATTATTCTTGCCCAGCTGGAAACGGTGTTTCTAACTTTCCACTGTCAAAAGTAAGATCTCAAGAAGAGTTTTTAATCATATATTATTCTCACCTTTTTTTACTAAATACACTTTTGTGAATATCCTCACTTGAGTGATTATTTGAAATGGTCTCTGATTAATTTCCTCAGTGCGGCTCATGATATAAACGTTCGACAAATGACCTTCTGCTAATTCCCATATCCTTTTCAAAAGTCCCGCAGGCAGACAATATCTTTCATTTTAAATAGAATGCTAAGAGCTTCTCAAGCAATCACTATATCATGAATCTGAAATGCCGTACTGCACTTCAACTGTGAAGACATAAGGATGAATTAAAATTGACCCTAATAGGAATACCGTCAACTGCATCCACATATTTTCTTTTACTTAGATGAAAATGAGAAACCGTATGTTTGTGTATTATGAAAGATCAAGTTGAGAGCACCTGTTTAAATGAGATTACTTCTGTTTCTGCTTTAAGCATCAGAGTGTTAATTGTGTGTTAACCTTGTCTCTTCAGCATCAAGAGATCTTTACAGCAGACATTTCAGATGGAATCTGAATATTTGGTCAATAATTTACAGGTACTCTACAAAGTATTTCAGCTTGCAATCTCTTTTTTTACTGATACTGTAGGTTTTTCAGAATAAGCTAATTTGAATCTTATGTTGAAAAAGCTAATTCTGGTTAGATAGGTACTAATTCATGCTGTCTGCTTTGTACACTTTTTGCATTGCTTGTATTTTGTGTGTGCACATTTTTAAGCTTTGTGTGCAGACCTGCTTTACTGTGCCTGTACACAAGAGCATAGCTTAAAAGAACAATTATAGCCCCTAACCTAATATGCTAGGTTACATTTAAAAGGAAGATTTCTAATATGTATCTCTAAAGATCCTTATTGTCTATATCCTGTGAGCCAAAATTGGATCCCTCCTTATGCACAAGCTCCTGAATGCCCTTTTCATGTGCATGTGTGAGAAGACAGGAAGCAGGAAGATAGATCCCAGACACCAGTAAAGCAGATTTTCTAAATTAAGATCTTTAAAACAAAGCACAACAGAAGACAGAAATAAAAGCTCCTTCTATATAATTATACATTTTATAAACTTAGCAAAAACAAAAAACTTTGGCCAGTATAGTGTCTCTCGGATTTTTAGGCAATTGGTCAACTATTTTTAGGAAATGTAGCGTATAAATAGTTCATTACGGAGAAATGTTAATTTGCATGAATAATTTTTTTATCCATGTATATATATCATGTGCTTGTCTTTTTTGGTAGCTTGAAGGTTCTACAATCATATAACAGTGTTTAGAATTATTCACAATAACAATAACTATTCCCAACATGCTTGCATGGTAAATACAATGGCATTCAAAATAATACAAATAGTTGTATTCATAATTAGGATCTAATGTTACAAACAGGTTTTACAAAAAGGTCTTACAAACAAAATAACTATTTTACAAACAAAATTAGCAGATCCATTAAGACATCTGACAATCATTAAGACACACCTATGTGCTTAAACAAACTGCCAAACTGTGTTGGACAAAACCTTTCTGCATATATATTTTTTTAAACTTATAACATTTGGTAAAAAAAAAAAAAAAAAATCAGCTTAATGTTTAATGCAGTGCAAGCACAGCAAAATGAAAGGTGTATGGTGTTTGGTTCCAACTACCATATAAATGGTGGTGCTCAAGGTAAAAAACAAATCAATAGTACAAAATAAGGCTAGATAGCTAAAGTATCCCATACAATACCCATGGAATGCCAAAAACAATTCCCCACATAATCTACTGGAGGTTAATAATAATAGTCATGCAGGTATCATATATATCATATATGTGCAAGGTTTATTCAAGGTGATATAAGTATAAGCAACCTCAACCCAAAGACTAAACAAATTAAACAAACTAAACAACAAGCTAGCTGGGCTAGGAGAGGGGAAAAAAATAAATTCGACCCTGGTTGATATTTACAATGTTCATTATAATATATCCAATCAGGTGAGTTCATTTCAGAATAATATACCTATCAAGGCAAATTTCAAATTGCTGCACCTTCAAAGGTGTAATTTTTTTTTTTTTTGCTGCCTACTTTTTAAATTTATATGGGGACCAGAATGCTACTTACCTCTGACACAAAAGTGACAGCTAAATCTTCACTAACCCCATTCTACATTGTTGCAAAGGGAACATCACCCCCACAATGTATACAGGCTTTTACATTTCCTGTGTTCAGCAAGCGAAGGATTTTTAAAGAATTTATGAACCCCACATTTCTATAAATTTCCCCATTACATGTTAATAGAAGTTTTCCAATTACAGTTATTTTACATTCATGAATCCTTTTTTTGTGGTTATGCCATAATGTTATCAAACTTTGCTTAGTTCCATTTCTCTAACTTGTCTTTACAGTCACAATGAACAGAGCTCAAAAGAGACAAGGCTTATATCAAAGAGGGTTATTGTCGATTGGGAGTGCGGAAAAGGGTATGGACAAACATGGCTTCATTTTAATCAGTGCATTAGCCCATATCATTTTCAGAATCAGTTGAAATGCTGACTTTTGCATTTACTTAATGGATCTGGATTAGATCCACATAACCATTAAAAAAAAAAAAAAAAAAAAAAGAATAAGAATTTCTGTAATATATTCTTAGACCATGTTGGTAACTACTGTATATAGTCATTGCAAATCAGGAAGTATTCTTGAGTAAAACAATAAAGAATCTTTTCAAAATTTATTGATTAGTGACTGAGGAAACATTCTAAAGATTGCTGTGCAAAAAGTTATAGGTGTTTGACTGAAAAAAAATCCCATTAATTTTATTCCTTAACATTTAAAAAAAATAATCCCTGCTTACCTTTGCCAGAAAAGAGGTAAAAATCGGGGGGCTACCCACTAGAAAAAAAGATAATCAGTTCTGCCAGTTTGTATAGTAGCACCATATAACATGGTACAGTATGTAACACAGACATCTCTGTCTAATATTACTTACACGCTGTAAAGAGCTTTCTGCTTCCAGGATACCTATAGACAAAGAGTAAGCCCTCACTATAAAAGTGCATGCAGAGCTGAACTCTAGCTGGGTGGGTGTATTTTTTATAGGGTCTATTCAATAATAAATAGAACTTTTAAAATTAAAATGTCACATGTTAATGTCATATTTTAGGCTGCCGATAACAATGCAAGAGTTTCATTGTATACACAATTTTTTGCAATACAAATTGACAAATACAAGCTAAAATAGATTTAAGTACTAGACAACTGAGGACCAAGAGAAAAGATTATTCCCTTCCTGATGCCAGAAAGACAATGAGATGTCTTCCTGAATCAATGGGATTTCTACCTGGATCAATAACTCTAAACATCTTGACTAGCGGAATTTATAAAATAGCTTTTATTACTACCTTTACTGTTAAAGGATTTTACAACTTAATCTTACCATAAGGGACATCAACTTTAAAGGCATCATTATGGCACATTAATCATTGAAAATGCCCAATAAGAATGGCAGCTGTCAAAATGCCCTAAAGCAATGGAAGTATCTAGTGAATTAGAAGCATATGACGTACAATAAATTGACAGTGCATGTAGAGTTTGATATTCTATTTTATTCATACTATCAATCTGCTGTGTGGTATTGGTCATTGTTATTTGTGTGCAATTGAAAAATGAGTTTCTGATTTCCATTCCAGAAATTCTAACTGCCTCAGAGCTCATGACTGTATTTCAACTTAATGAATCTAGCTTTCAGCAAGAAAAACTGGGGAAAAAACACTAAGGTCCACTTCAAATACAACTGTCTTAAAGAAACAGGGGAAAAACTCAAGAAAATACATATTGTTAATGCATTAATGAAAGTGATGAAAACTCCTACAAGTATATTTTGGGAGGATTTTAGCATATTAAGGAAGTGATAAGCTAACAAATGTACTCTGAAATAAAGTTTCAGAAATTATTGTTAAAGTGTATCTTCACTGCTAAAAAGACAGGACCATCGGGACCTGTCAGACTACGTGGGGGATGAGCGATTGACTGGGTAAGTACCTTACCTTCGTTCTCGGCTCCTGCAGGTTTTATTGAGGACTGGTAGGTAAGACACAGCTCCTCCAGATCGTCAATAAAACCGAATAGCAAAAATTTTTTTAGCAGTGGAGATACCCTTTAAATATATTGAATACTTCTTTTTTAAATCAATCAAGAAAATATCTTCATTTTATATGAAGATAAGTACAGCCTGTACTTGTGTATGAAGGCATCTCTAAAGGAACCTAAATGTATCTCACCTTTCATGTCTCATTTTAAATTCTAATGTTACACCAATCTGTTAATGTTTCTCTTCCCTCACTGTGAGTCACAGAATAGACCCAAACTTTTATATGCTTGGTTCATTTTCTAACCCCTCTTCCTTGTCAGAGCTTTTTCTTACTTTCTGTTACACACAGGGAGACATTTCAATATTCCACCCTGAAATATGTATTAATCGGTAGTCTGTAATTTGAAATTAAATTGACAAGACCTAAACCACTGTGCTGCGAATTGATTACCACATAATTTACCAATATGTCAGATATATCAAAATAACAGGTTCTTAAAGAAAGTTGGTCAGAAATTATTGGTCTTTTTGGAAATCACATTTAATTAAACAGTCAATAGCTTTAGTTGTTAAAAATTCAATTACTATCTTCCACTGGATCTCTATGTCTAGTCAGGAAACAAGTATTTGCTCTAAACTATGACTATCTTAAAGGGCATGTCCACCCCCAAAACTATAATTTCACCCACTACTGGCCCCTCTCTGTAGTGCATAAAAATCCTTACCTTACATCCCAGCTCCAAATGGTCCAAACTGGCCACCAGGAGTCTACCAGAGTCCATATAGGACTCTGCCTCCTGTCTCTCCTCCGGGATAATTTTGCCATGCATACTGCAGCCCTCCCCCACCCTCCCTCTCCCTCCTTCTCCCTCCAGTTTTGGTCTCCCTCCCCCTAGCATTAATCCCTTTTTATATGTTTTAGGGCTTCCTCCCCCAGCCACAACCGCATTATTATAATTGCTAGAAACGCCCCTGATCTTTACTTACCTTCCCTCTATCTTCCGCCATTCTGAACTGCCGGCAGCCGCATCCGTAACTGGCTGCCTCTCAGCCAATCACAGACACGGCTGCCGGTCCGTCCCCCTGCTTGCAGTTCCATGCAAGCAGAAGACCGGGCAGTGCGGTGGAGGATAGAGGGAAGGTAAGTAAAGATCGGGGGACTTTCTGGCAATTATAATAATGCGTTTGGGGCTGGGGGAGGAAGCCTTACAACATATAAAAAAAATTTTAGGGGACTTTTAACTTCTATGGGACATATATAATGACATAACAGAAGGTGTAATGTAATTACATTTTCCTTTAGGTTTTCCTTCTCATTTCTTAAGGTTCATGTGATTTGGGATTTGCTAAATGAAAGACTGAAAATGTGGCATTGTACTAAAAAATAGTTAAGTATCATACTTAATTGCAGGAGCCATTTTAAGTATTCAAAGCTTATTCTCTAATAAAAGAGGATAACGGGCCAGAGGCTCTTGCATATTACTCACAAAGTAAATGGTTTCCAGGACAACATTTATTTCTTGTGAGAGGCATTCTAGCAATGATTTTAAGGAAAACAATATTTCTTTGCATTCAAATGTGCATTGCTTATGTTGATAAAACACAAATTGCTTATTAGTTGTTGCTGTCACATTATAATTAATCATTGTGCAATAAAGAAGTCCAATTTCAAAGAAACTGATTGTACATAAATGATTAAAAAGTAAACAAAGGTTAGATAATCTGATGACCACAATATTTCAGGTTAATAGCTCCAAACTCTAAAGGGAATTTTGCAGTTTCCGACATTTTCAAAAATGTATTTCATTAATTGCTATCTAGTCCAGTGCAAGGATGTTTTTTATGAGAGAAGGTAGAGAAAACCAAATTGTGATAATTTATAGTTGTATACTGTAATATCTAATACAAATTCATGTATTTTTCATTTATATCAAAATTCACATTTTAGATCCATTCTACATATGTTTAGTGAGTAATGGTGTGTGTTTTTCACATAGGGGTTAACACACATAGGGGTTCTGTATATTTAGAGAAAGCAAATTATGTTTTCTCTAGTACTTTAAATATATGTTATAGGTCCCGGAGTCTGGAGGCATCATAAAGCATTTAGATGATGGCTACATTCTTAGATCCACTTACTGGATTTGTTTCTGATTGCCCTCAACTGTCTTTAGACTGCAAAGTTTTTGGCTAAATGACTGGGGAGGCTTGCGTTTCTCGAGAGTCACAAAACAAGCTTGCAAGAACAATAGATAATGTTAATTTCTTTTGGAAGGACCCTTTTATAAAGCCCACTGGATTTGGGGTTATAATTTAATTTAGGTCATACCTTTCAAACAAGCATATGACAATGGTTCTAGCTGTTGTGGATCAAAAGTTATGGATATGTGAAATAATGTTATAGGCATGCAAAGTTTCACTTTCCTCTTTGCTTGTCTGCTATGACAGGAACATCATGAGCAATTTCATAAGCCCCACCCTGTAATCAATATGTAATATATTACAGGTTTGCAACCATTCTCTTTCCATTCCACTGCCTATAGAGACCTTTGGTAAGAGAGAAAAGAGTTCCTTTTCAGGCTATCTTTGACAATTATGCAACTGATGCTCTGTCCCAAAAGTAGGATACAAGTGGTCATGCTCAAGCCAGTGGCTTTCTGATGCTGGTGATGTCACAGCTCACTGTGTAAGAACTTATTCTGTTATAAGTTTGAATAAATTGCAGCTAGAATCATGATCCTGGGTGTGGGCCTTTTTTATGTCATCTAATATAAGCACAAATAGGGATATATTTATGGAGATCCACAATACTGCTTTCCTGTCTTGAATCTATACTATCGTGAAGGGGTAAGTTTAGGTTTTTTTAGTACGCTAATTTTTATGAAGTGTTAATCTTTCCCGGCCAGTAGACCTCTGTGTAAAATGTATATTTGCAATTATATATGGTAAAATTATAACTTTTGTAAAGGTGTTTATCAAACAGAGGACCATCAGCATGTAATTTACCCACTGCATGCATACTTATAGACTAGATGCTGAGTGGCAGTAGAGAGAAGTCTGAGAGTTATATATTTAAAAAAAACAATAAAGCTTGCAGTGAGTACTCTGTGTAAAAGACTCCTTCTCACCAGAGTGTGCAATCTGAAACATAGTAAACTAGTGGAAAAATGGAGCTGGACTATGTTTCACAGTTTTTATTTAATATAATTATATATCCTTCATATTATATAAATATATTTATATCTTTATAGGAGATTGCATTGCGTTTTAGGAGCTACCAATGAGGTGGGGGGTATAGGATATTACACATAAGAAAGGTGTATATATATATATATATATATATATATGTGTGTGTGTGTGTGTGTGTGTGTGTGTGTGTGTGTGTGTGGTGTGTGTGTGTGTGTACTATCTCACTATTACCATTTACATGACCATCAATAAATGAATATAAAGTATAGCACTGAGTTATATTAGGTAGAAGACAAAATATATAAACTTACTTACAGAGCTGAGATTTCTATTTTAATATGGGATGGTCAAAATGGGAGGTTAAACCACACCACTGTGTGTGCAAAGAGGTCTCCATGTGGATACTGAAAGGAACTGGTAATGTCAGTATAACTTCCATGTGCTGTTTTTAAAACACGTGGCAGTCATAGCCAATCCAAAAAAAGTTTATGTATGCTACACAGGACATGATGTGTATTGTAATGGACATATACACAAAGGCTCCTTATATACCAACTCCAGCCTGCAGCTGGTATCAGTGAGTGTTAAAAGAAAAGACATCCCTGCTCTCTATGGCTAGGAGGAGAGAAAGTGAAAGTAGATAGAAGTGTATGGTGTGTGCTCCTGATGGGACTGATCTGTTTGGTGTGATCCCTTGAACAGTGTGGTCTAGCATTGTCTGCTTTGTGCCAGACCACCAGAGTAACCCACTTCCCAATTAGCAAACCTATTTTTAGCCTGCTTTGATGGGGAACTAGGGAGTGGACAGATTGGCTAGAACAATTTGAATTGGCAGCCACTATTAATGGTTGGGATTAAGTGGTAAAGCCAGGCAGGTATACCGAGGATTTATAAAGTGAAATAAAAAGCTGGTATCAGTTATTAAAAAGTGCTCTGAAGCAAGTTTTTCAACTAGATCTAGATGAAAGGGGATATAAAGGATAATACTTGGCATGTCCCCTCTCATTTCTATAGGTAACCTGGGAATGAGAAATATTTGTTTATATGTATTAGGGCAATGCTATTATAATAACATGAGTCTGTGAGGAACATTCTGTTATAAGAAGGCTCTATTTCATTTTATACTCGGGGAAGCTTTAAGCACTTTTAACCTCCACCTCACCTTAAGCTATAAAGCTATCTGTATCCTGTGCTCCGAAGTCCTAACCCCATAGCAACTGTAAATCTGGAACTTGCTTTGGTAATTAAGTATTAAGTATGAACATACTAAATACTTAATAACATAGCATGTTAATCTGGATCCTGTTTAAAGTCACAAGCCACCCAATGGTGCTGTTTAGTTTGAACTGCACATTGTGGCAAGATTGGGTTTATTCTAGAGCTGCAGGTTTATAACACTTGGACCACCTGGATTCTAGCTGGCAGGTAGATGCAATAGGAAAGGGAGGGCAAGTTTGGAAATGTTCATGACTCCTACTGCCTGAAGTGACCTAAATAATCCTTCCCTGGCCAAATAGTGTAATAGATATGAATGTAAGGGAAGGGAAGATGGATCACTTGCATATTCAAGCCCTTGAGTAGGAATCGCTAAAGCACGAAAAATTGTTTTATTCTAGGATGTATGAAAACAAAATTTTCCAGCATTCTGTGCAGCCAGAGATTGCTGGGAGTTGTAGTTTTTAAACATGTGAAAAGTTCAACATCCATGCTCTATATCATTAGGCTGTATTGCATCTGTATAAATTAATTAGCCAATGGACATAAAGGAGAAACTTACTGCTAACAGAGAATGCTGGGAGTTGTAGTTTTCAAACATGTGAAAGGTCATTGAGAAATACATGTTTAGAAGTTAGATTATTAGGGCAATGCCATTATATTTACATCGTGAGATTCCTTCCATTATAAGAAGGCTCTATTTCATTTTATACTCTGTGGGGAGCTTTTCCACCTCACCATAATCTATAAAGCTAATCTGTATCTTATGCTCCGAAGTCCTAGCCCCATAGCAACTGTAAATCTGGAACTTGCTGTGGTAATTACTAATACGTATGAACATAGCATGTTAATCTGGATCACGTTTAGAGTCACAGGTTACCAAATGGTGCTGTTTAGTTTGAACTGCACATTGTGGCAAGATTGTCTGGGTCTATTCTCAGACCTGCAGGTTTATTCCACTTAGACCCCCCCCCTGGATTCTAGCTGGCATGTAG
Source organism: Hymenochirus boettgeri (assembly GCA_019447015.1). Taxonomy (NCBI): domain Eukaryota; kingdom Metazoa; phylum Chordata; class Amphibia; order Anura; family Pipidae; genus Hymenochirus; species Hymenochirus boettgeri. The sequence continues at coordinate 245,672,964 of CM033476.1, read as the reverse complement.
ATGTAATAGGAAAGGGAGGGCAAGTTTGTAAAGGTTTGTGACTTCTACTGCCTGAAGTGACCTAAATAATCCTTCCCTGGGTCAATAGTGTAATAGCTATGGATGTAAGGGAAGGGCAGATGGATCACTTGCATATTTAAGCCCTTGGGTAGGAATAGTTAAAGCACAAACATTTCTTTATTCCAGGATATATAAAAACTACATTTTCCGGCATTCTGTGCAGCCAAAGAATGCTGGGAGTTGTAGTTTTTAAACATGCAAAAAGATCAACACTCATGCTTTATATCATTAGGCTGTATTGCATCTGTATACATTCATTAGCCAATGGACAATGAGAAACTTACTGCTAACAGAAAATGCTGGGAGTTGTAGTTTTCAAATGTGAAAGTTTAGTGAGAAATATGTGTTTATATGTTAGATTATTAGGGCAATGCTATTATAATAACATGAAGCTCTGAGGTACCTACTGTTATAAGAAGGCCCTGTTTCATTTTATACTTTGTGGGGAACGTTTAGCACCGTTAACCCCACCTCACCCTAATCTATAAAGCTAATCAGTATCCTGTGCTCCCAAGTCGTAATGTAAGCAGCTATAAATGTGGAACTTGCCGTGGTGAATACTAATGTATGAACATAGCATGTTTATCTGAATCCCATTTAGTGTCTCAGGTCACCCAATAGAGCTGTTTAGTTTGAACCCAAGATTTCCTGGATCTATTCTCAGACCTGCAGGTTTATCTTATTTAGTTCCCCTGGATGCTGGTGACTGTCTGAGTAACAGTTCAACAGTCAAAATATCCCTATGTAAATATTTCATAGACACTGTATCCACACATAGCAAAACATACACACACATAATTTCCACTGTGCACCAATGGGAACACTTTTGCTAGTATATTTATAATATTCAAAAACATCACAAAGAGTTGCGATCACAAAATTTAATTTCCATATTCTAATTTTCACCTATAGTCCCTTATTAAAATTAATCTCTACAATAAATATAAATAGTAATGATTATGTCTTACCCTTCTTGGAACAGCAGAAGTGTAACCAAATAAAGATTTAGCCAACTCTGTTAATGATCATTAATCAGACAAATACATTTTTTCAAGATTTTTAAAATACAAACCTGACCAATGGTGATGTATAAGTTTTCACACAGCTTTTAAAATCTGTCTATTAAAATTGTAAATACATGGGTTTTAATGCTTGAATTGCTAAATTTTTTTAGTATATCTCTTATACGTACAGTAAGGGATCGGTTTAAAAGGATTGTAGTAAATTGGTTTAGGGTTTCTGGCAGTTCTGACAGTTTTCTTTTTTATTGGATGAGGTCACTGATGATTTTTCCTACGATGTACATACATTTGACTCCAAATTAGCAGAGGGGGAATTTTCCTTTTAAATGCCTCTTAATGTATCTTTAAAAAATAACACTTGAAAACAAAATGAAAAAACCCAAAGGAAGAGCAGATAAAATAAATGTACCCAAATCTAGATATTTACGACATATAAGGTTTATATAATGCCTGTAAAGACTGTTTTATGTTTTTAGAAAGAGAAATAAATCTTGAACCCCAACCTGCAAGTTTTACTAATCATAGTACAATGTCTTTTTTAAGTCTATAGTTGTTTTAAATTCAAAAGTATTTTATAAAGCTTCTACATTGATTTTATTTATATCTACTTCCAAAGCCAAATTCAAACAATATAGCACAATTGAAAAACACCTTCCTTGACTTAAAAGGGAGGAATAGAATGTATTCAGATAATTTCCAGCCAAGCCTTCCCTGCTGCTTCTTAAATTTATGTTCAAATCTATGTCATTTGTCACAATTATATTTCCAAAGTTTTATTTGTCGGTTATACTCCCCACTGTTACTGAAAGGGAAGAGAAGCACTACTGGCAGCATTTCAATATTCGGCTGAAAATATAGTGTTCTAATTCAAACTAATGTATTGTGACAGAAAAATGTATGTCTGGAATGATTTCTATGCATTTGAGCTTTTTTAAGGAAAAAAACCATCTATATTATATTCATTTGTAACTACCTAGAAAGAGAATAGTCTGGATTTAGAAACAGTAGCAGCAATATTAATTTATTTAGCATTTTAGCATCATTTAATCAATACAGGGATTAGTCCAACTGACACATGGTTAAATGGTATTTTCTGTTTTCTGTGTTTGTGTGTGTGTATGTATGTATACACTAATATATATATATATACACATACAAAGAATAGGTAAGCAAACCTTTCGCTATAACAGCAGCCTGGGTGCCCATCAGAGAAAAAGACATATATGGGTAGAAAGGATGGCACTCTCGGGTCTTAGCAAACAAATATCTTTATTGTGCGGTCACACCAACGCATTTCAACCCAATGTGCGGGCCGTCATCAGGATGCAAACAATCCACAAAGCATTACCCCATTGTACCCGCACATTTGGTTGAAACGTATTGATGTGATCGCACAATAAAGATGTTTGTTTGCTAAGACCCGAGAGTGCCATCCTTTCTACCCATATATAAATAATAACTGAAACCACTCACAGGTTTCTCTAGCAAAAAACTATTTATTAGAACATACACCCTGGATTTAAATAGCATATTGCATAATTCATCAGAACAAATGGGTAAAGAAAGCAGAACAATGTGATAGTGTTATACAACAAATAAAAGATGGATGCCTTATAGTGATGTTAGGTTGCACTATATGTATATTTAACACTACCAATCAGGTGGGGGTATATAACAGTATTACATATAGGAAAGGTGTATATGTATGTGTGTACTTTTTCATTCATTCATTCATTTCATTTAAATGACCATAAAAAAACTATAGCAAGTATAGTACTAATAGTGAGTTATATTTTACTTAGAAAACAAATTATATACAATTACAAAACAATACTTACTGACCCAACACCCCTATGTTACAATACAAAAGTCAAAATGGAAGGTTTAGCCACACCTCTAAGAGGTGCTTAAGATGCAGTAACATCAAATTATTTTGTTTGTTTGTTCAAGCATGTGCAACTGTTTATAAGTTCTTTTTAAAAAAAACTTTATCTATACTTTAGACATTATATTATAGACAAGAAAGATCAAGAGTGCTATGAAATTTCCATTTTTTAAACTTTGTAATATAGAATACTCAGCGTTATAGGCATTTCACACCTGCCCACTAGATAGTGTGATGATTATAGTTGTTGTGAAAACTGTGTTCCACAACTGCTCAATCCCAAAATATATATTTTTAATCTGCGTGCCGCGGTGCTGTACTTTTGAGATGTTATTCACCCCTTCTAGCTAAGCTAATAGGTTCTCCATTTCTAGCAGCCCTAATCAGTGCTTCCTCTCTGTCAGGCCAACCTTGTCCCACTCGAAATGCCCCTCCCCTAGCATGCCAAATACATTATTTTTTGGTGTACCTCCAATTAGTCTCTCCAATCGGCCCAAAGCTAAACATACACACAGATAATTCCCAATGTGCACCAATGGGCACACCTTTGCTAGGTATGCTGGACTGGTATGTAACTTGCCAAATACATAACTGAAATGCTTAGTACACCAAAAAGGAGTATACAACACATAATGAGGACTTTCTTCTGGTATCTCCATAGTGATGTGAAAAAATAATTTTACATCATTAACCTTTGTGGTTTTTGCAACCAACATTAACAAAGGTTTCAATTTATTCACATTGTACTCTTTCTAAGACAATTGGATACTCTGTACTTATTAACTATGTTATTTTGGGAACATGGGTAAAGGTCATTAGTAGTTAGATGAACAGTAGCTTAAAAGGTCCCTGGTCTGTCCAGACAGATATGCTTATGACATAATGGGCCTCATAAGTGTTTGACATTTCTGTTATAATTATCTGTCCATTATTACAGTGATTTCACTTTTTTAAAATCTCTTTTTGCTGTTTGTGTTTTAGCTCATCATGAACACTATTGCAACAAATAAATGTAATTTCTTTTCTAGAGATTCCTTCAATTCCCAGTAATTGCAGCTAAGCTGTGCCTTGTAAAAAAGAAGGCTTTATTAACAATATCTAATTAGGATAAAATGTTTAAGTTCAGTAATTGAATACATTTTTCAGGGTTTATTGAAATGTAAAGACAGCTGCACAGAATGTCAAAATAACTTATCAGCAATCTGCTACTTGTAAACCATGCAATTAATTTCTGGTTGCAGTTATGAATACACAAAAAATCATTCTGATGAAATCTAATTAATATACCAGTTTCTTTTCTATATTCATCTTCTACTCAAAAAAAGTGTAGGCCAGACAAACCAGTATTTTAGTGTTTAACTTAAAAAGTCGTTAATTACATGAGTTAAAATACAAAAAAGTGTCTTGTAGTTTTACAGTCCAACCCACTCATTATTTGTATTTATCTTGTCCAATTAATAGCTTATCCTAGATACCTGTTATATTAATTAGCAACAAGGCATAACAACAAAGCTGGTACACATGGGTCAGCCCCGGCATGATATTCCTTTCTTCCAGACTACTAATCAATAAACTGAACGGCAGCCTGTCAGCCAGAAATAAAAGTGGTAAAGGCATTATTTCACTGTAGCTGATCATGTGCCCTAATAAATACCACACAATGCCTTAAAATTACTGATAAATAACATCCACTTTTCACCAGATTTTGGCAAAGAACAAGGTTAAAAATTGCTTTAAAAATGCCTATATTTCACCCAATCAGCCTAAATTTTTGACCCTTATGTACCTAGTATAATTTTAGTTTTTTTTTCAAAGTTGTAATAAATAAATAAAGGTTTAACCCTTTCCCTGCCACAGATCGTATATTCACGATCTGTGCAGTGAATACTCAAACTGCCACAGATCGTGAATATACGATCTGTGGCTTCCCCCCTCCCAAAAATTTTTTCCCCCCTGCTAGGGCCGATCGGGGGGCAGCATTCAACTGCCCCCCTAGCCCCCTCGACCCCCCCTCAGTTTGGTGCAAATTCGAGGGGGGGATCAGGAGATATCCCTACCTTTTCCTGCATCAGCCGGTCCCACGAGGAGGAAGTGAGGAGGAGCTCTTCAAAGACCGAAAGGGAGACCCCGGTGACTCACAGAACTTCCTCCTTCACCGGGGTCTTCCCATAGAGTGGTGTAAGACTGACACCTAGTGGTCTAGTGGAGGTACTGCATTTAGGTCATGCTGCAGTCCCTGGCTATAGCAAAAGCTGTCAAGCTGACAGCTTTTACTATACATTTTGTGAATGGAACTCAAAGTTCCATTCACAAATAGGATTTTTTCTAAGTCTTTGCTACTTAGCGAAGACTTAGAAAAAAAATGGGGACAGAGATCAAAAATTTGGTGATCACTTCTGATCACCAAATTATTGATCTTTGCCAATGAATGAAAAATCACTTGGAAAATGATTTCCGGGAAGTGATTTTTCCGATCGGATTTCGAATGGGAAACGGGCATTTATGCCCGTATTCCAAGTTCGGTATATTCCTAAGATGATTTGATGATCATCTTTGGGAATGATCCCCCAAAAAAAGGGGAAATGCACACAAAAAAAATCTTAAAGTGATACACACACCTTTTTTTTTTTTTTAACCTAAAACATAAATAAGCAAAAAACTTTGTTTCTCCAAGCTTCCCAATGTCCCAGGTGGTATCGGTAAAGTAAACGCAGATCATTTATTGTTGGATTTCAAGGGAAACTAAGCCTATTTTAGTAGGAAATTTTGCAGAGGTACCAAAAAAGACCGTATTGATTTATTAGGATCAGTAAAGTGTGCAAAAACTTGTGTGACTCTCTGTACTAACTGGTTTTCCACTAAAAGGGGGAGTGGAGATAGGGTGGGGGGGGGGTTGTGGCGTTTTTTAATTTTTTTGTAATTGCAATTGCGCAGGATCCCATTTGAGCTAGTGGTGGCCCCGTCTCGTTTGCACCCACCCTTATGGCATACCGTTTGATTCAGGACATGTGGGAGATTGCCGTTTAGTGGGTTTTTTACTTGCCGAGTGGGTTAGGTAGGATTTCAACCATTGAGTCCTCTTATTTATTTTTTCACAAAATCTCCTAAAAGCACGGAGTTCTATGGATAACAGCGCCTGGAATTCTTCATGTATATACGAAAGCATGATACCATCACGTAGCTGAAGGTGTGTAGCTTCCAAAAATATATAGTTTGTGGGGGGAATTTCCAAGTTGATTAGGCTGTTCAAATTACAGAACACTTTGATTTTTTCTTGTAATTGGACTTGTGCATGCGTCCAATTTGAGCTAGTTGGTGGCCCCGTCTCTGTTTGACCCACCCTTATGGCATACCGTTTGATGCAGGATATGTGGGAGATTGACATTTAGTGGGTTTTTTGTTGTTGTCAAAAGGGTTTAGGTAGGATTTCAACCTGAATCATCTTATTTTATTTTTCACAAAACCTCGTAAAAACACGGACTTCTTTGGATCAGTGGGTCTGGAATTCTTCATGTATGTATGAAGCATGGCATTGTAACATAGCTGAAGGTGTGTAGATTCCAAAATATATAGTTGTGGGGAGAATTCCATGTTTGGGACTGTTTCCTTAGAAAAAAGTGTAGGTGTTCAAATTACAGAGCACTTTGATTCTTTCTTGTAATTGCATTTGTGCATGCGTCCCATTTGAGCTAGTTGGTGGCCACGTCTCGTGTGCATCCACGCATATGGCATACGTTGATTCAGAACATGTGGGAGATTGATATTTAGTGGGGGATTTTATTTGTGGGGGGCATTTCCAAGTTTTGGGGCTGTTTGAAATTACAGAGCACTTTGATTTTTTCTGTAATTACACTTGTGCATGTGTCCCATTTGAGCTAGTTGGTGGCCATGTCCCTGTGTACATCCACGCATATGGCATACCGTTGATTCAGGGCATTTGGAAAATTGATAATTGACAAGTTTTTTTACATGACATGGAAATTTGCCATGATTTTTAACTTTGAATTGTATTTTTATACATTTTTTCCTGAAAATCTGGTAAAAAAGCGAAATTTTACATGAAACTGTGCTCATACCATTGGTGGTATGCATAAAAGAATCACACCATTGTGTAGCTGAAGATGTGTAGATTCCAAAATATATAGTTTGGGGGGTATTTCTAATATAGAGGGGTGTTTAGTCTGACAAATCTGAAAAGTTGCTGTAATTGGGCCATTGTTCATTGGCTCACTTGTGTGGCTAGTTGATTCCACGTTTGCGTGTGTAACCATACATAGGGCATACCGTTTGATTCGGGACATTTGGAAGATTGATATTTGGTAACTTTTTTTTACATTACTTGTAATTTTGGCATGATTCTACCTTTGAGAGTGTTTTTTTCCAAATTTTTAGAAAATCTGCTAAAACTGTGAACTTCTACGAAGAACTGCGCCCACACCATTGATGGTACGAATGAACAAACTACAGAATTTCGTAGATAAAGGTGTGTGGATTTGAGAAATATATGGTTTGTGGGGGTTTTTTGTGGGGAAAAATTGCAGACTGTTCAAATTCAATTTGGCTGAATATTTTTGCTGTTTCTGAGCCATCGTGCATTGTCTCAATTTGTGGCTTTTCGCTTCCACGTCGCGTGTGTAACCACACATATGGCATACCGTTTGATTCAGGACATTGGGAGATTGATATTTAGTAGCTTTTTTTACATCCATGAGGTTTTGGCATGATTTCTACCTTTTGAAGTTGGTTTTTGTATTTTTTCAGACAAATGCGAACTTCTATGAAGAACTGCGCCCACACCATTGATGGTATGAATGAACAAACTACAGTGTTACATAGCTGAAGGTGTGTAGATTTCAGGAATATAGTTTGTGGGGGTTATTTCTAAGTTACGGGGGTGTTTTGTGGAAAAAACTGCAGACTGTCAAAATTCGGAATTGGCTAAATATTTTCGCTGTTTCTGAGCCATCGTGCATTGTCTCACTTTGTGGCTTTTCGCTTCACGTCCGCGTGTGTAACCACACATATGGCATACCGTTTGATTCAGGACATTTGGAGATTGATATTTAGTAACTTTTTTTACATTCCATGAGGTTTTGGCATGAATTCTACCTTTTGAAGTTGTTTTTTGTTCATTTTTCAGACAAATGCAAACTTCTACGAAGAATTGCGCCCACCCCATTGATGGTTGAATGAACAAACTACAGTGTTACATAGTGAAGGTGTGTAGATTTCAGGAATATATAGTTTGTGGGGGTATTTCTAAGTTACGGGGTGTGTTTGTGGAAAAAACTGCAGACTGTCAAAATTAGGAATTGGCTAAATATTTTCGCTGTTTCTGAGCCATGTGCATTGTCTCACTTGTGGCTTTTCGCTCCACGTCCGCGTGTGTAACCACACATATGGCATACCGTTTGATTCAGGACATTTGGGAGATTGATATTTGGTAACTTTTTTTTACATTCATGGTGTTTTGGCATGATTTCTACCTTTTTGAATGTTGTTGATGTTCATTTTTTTTGAAAATCTGGTAAAAGTGCAAACTTCTACGAAGAACTGCGCCACACCATTGATGGTTCAATGAACGAACTACAGCGTTACATAGCTGATGGTGTGTAGATTTCAGGAATATATAGTTTGTGGGGGGGTATTCTTGGTTGGGGGGGTGATTGTGGAAAAACTGCAGACTGTTCAAATACAAAACTGGCTAATTTTTTTTTGCTGCTACTGACATTGGCACTGGTCACGCTCCGGGTTAGTTGGTAGCCATGTCTCTGGGTACACCCATGAATGTGGCATACCGTTTATTCGGGAGGGGTTAGGCTTTCATATTTGAGATGCGTTTGAACTTTCCTCCACAGTTTTTAGCTGAAATTCGCATTTGATTTTGTCTCTGATTTTACAGTTGAGGAAAAAAAGGAAAATGTGAGAAAACAACTTACAATTGAACGAAGAGCTGCGTTCGGGTATCTGCATTTTGATCAAAACTTACCTCACTCATAAAATTCTGCGGGTGTGTAGTTTCTAAAAATATCTCACTTGTGGGGAATTTTAGTTAATTTGGTAGATATTCTATGTTAACTGTCAGTAGTGGTTATACATTTAATTTGGTGTATATTCTTGAAGGTGCAGTTTAGTTTGGGGGAGGATCCTGTACAGGAAAAGTGGGGTACCTACATATATCTGGTATCGTTGTACTCGGGAGTATCAGAGCTTTAGAAAAAGTAAGATTTTGTGTGTAACCTTAAGATAAATATAAATAAAAATGGGAAAAATCCATGAAAATTTGCAAATTTTTCATTTTTTTACATATTTTACCCATAATTCCAGTAAAATTTCCAGAAAGTACAAAATACTTGTTACCATGTTAAAGTACCTTTGTGCTGAAAAAAAACTGTATAATATTCCTGATTTACTGCAAGGTTTCCTACTGTAAAATTAGTCTAAAGCGATGATGAGGGCAAAATCCTGAAAATTCTTCTGGCAGTTAACGCAAAAAAAAAATGAAAATCTCCTGGCAGTGAAAGGGTTAAAGGTTAAAATGCAAGTAAGCAGAATTTTTAAGATTAGAAATATAGCTGTTAAAAGCATTACAAGATGCAGAATTTCCAAAATTAAAACCAAAATAAACCAACTTACATATACCTTCATCATCTACACCAATAGTTTGGAGGCCAGATAAATCATTATTTTAGTGTTTAACATATAAAGTTGTAAAATATCACTAAGTTGGTAAATTAGTAAAATTACTAAAAAGTATCCTTTTGAAATCCAATTTCACTAGTGTCCCACCCACTTATTATGTGTTTCCCCATCGTTCCAACTAATCCTTAGTATCCGTTAGTTAGCAATAGGGCATAACAACAATAGCTAAGGGAATTACCAAAACGATACGTTATTTAAGAAGGTGTTAAGTGGTGATCTGTCAATATAAGTAGAGTTTTAATAGAACAGTAAAAAAATGTTGATGAAAATAAACATTTTCAGGCTAGCTGTAGTGGGGGTATTTTTTCTTATTTAAAATAATGCTAAAAAAAAGTTCTACTTCGTATGCATAGCATGTCAAATATATTCAGCAAATTATCTGGAGACTGAAAAACAACCTTTACTTTTTGGAAAGTATTTGGCAACAAATAATTATTTATTAATAATAAAGATGTGTAGTCAGGGAAACTGAATTTCTTGACTTCTTTTGCAGAATTTGCACCTTTTGTTAAATATTCCCTTAAGTGTTCCAAACTTTCAAGCAGAGCATTTTAACCTTTTTAAAATGTAGAATTACAATAAGCTATATCTGTGAACTAAATGTATGTATCAACGTAGATCAAAGAGACACGAAGACAAAAAAAAAAAGAAGTGAAAACTCAAATGTATCTGAATGTGAATTCTTGAGTTGATCACAGGGATCTTTGCATGGTTACCTTAATTAGGAAATCATCTCTTTGGTGTTCACATGGTCTTCTAAATGCAATACTTTGCCCCAATCTCAGAGACGTAACGTATGGAGATGCAAACAATCTAGAGAAAAGAATAATAAGTCCATTATTTATACACTAAAAAGTAAATAATTCACTTTCTTAAACTTTTCATGAAATTAACATTGCATCATTCAAATTAACCCCTATTCTATGATAACACTGTTACGGCATCACTAAAGTAATAGGGATATATATATATATATATATATATATATATATATTATAATATAATATCTATTAAAAATAGTAGTAGTGTGCACACAGTGTTCTCTTTAGTTTGCCTGGAGCTGTTGGTCTGTGGATTCCAATACACAATAAAAAAACAGGTAGTAGCCAACCTCCACAGGTCTTGTTCACAAGTTTTATTTCAAAAATAGTGCATAGTGCAAAAAAGTTTAGCAACGTTTCGGCCTTGGTTTAGTGGCCTTTATCAAGCTTGATAAAGGCCACTAAACCAGGCTGAAACGTTGCTAAACTTTTTTTGCACTATGCACTATTTTTGAAATAAAACTTGTGAACAAGACCTGTGGAGCGTTGGCTACTACCTGTTTTTTTTTATTATATTATATTATATATATATATATATATATATATATATACAATACAAAGATTGTGGAAGCACTCCAATTAGGCTAATTTACAACTACATTTAGCGGAAGTGCTACTGATCTGGTCAAACATTTATACAAACATAGAAAAGATAATCAATGCACATTCCTAGGCCCCATACAATATCATATTATCTGCACACTGGCATACTTTATAAACAAAGGGGTTTTAGTATACATTACTGTGATCACATGAATGAAAAGCCTTCCAACCACGTCCTTCCAGACTGGGGTTACCTTGACGTGGTATATCACACTGCAAACCTCAATCTGTACCAGCTCTCCTACAGGCTGTCATATTTACTGAACATTGGAAGGTGTTTTACTGCTAGGAAAAGCATTGGAAAATCAGGCATGCATGCATGTTGCCAGTGGGGACAGGGAGGGGAGGCAACATGATTGAAAGAAGGCAAAAGGATTTCTACTTAGATCTCTGGAACCAAAGCACATGCGAAGTTGAGAGTTAACTCTTCCTAATTAACTTTTTGTGATCTAGCAATAGGGTTGTAGTTGTTTTTTGGGTGAACATTTCCTTTAAGCACTCAGGAGGAATTTCTATATATGTAAATTAATTTAACACCCCATCACATATTTAAAATAGCTTACAACTCTTTATAAATCTAAGATTCATTATTGTATCATGCCTAAAACAGCCTAAAGCTATGTACACCATTGTGCCTCGGGTCCTTTTCTCATTTTGGCCAAGCATCAAAAGTGTATGAGTGCTGGGTTAGGCCTTGTTGATGATCCGCCGGGTCTGATTATCAACGATGCCTGACTGAGTGCCCGTTTTAACTTACCAATCGCCCATACAATGAGAAATAGTCCGAAACAACCCTTCGTCTTACAGTCATGCTTTGCAGGTTGGCCTCACAATTGCACATCTGTATGGACCTAACTGCTTTGAAAGCTAGCATTTTCAATCATCTTAATTAGCAAATAAAAGGTATTAGTTGATATTCAAGACGTCTTTGCTAATAACGTCTTGAATTGATAATAAGTTATGATTTACCACTATACCCATTTGCCGAATATGGACAAATAGCTAACACACCAGGCAGTTTTTCAGCCTGACTGACTGATACATGGTAATATCGGTTGGTTGGCCCAAAAATTGCATGGTATGTACCTAACCTTACAGCTGCCTGGCCTTATTCTCAATAACTGAGCAAATCCAGGGGATTGACTGTGCAGTTATAAAGAGGATTGGCACAAAACAATCTTATTCAAGCTGCCACTCCATAAAGTAATTGTATTGTGAGGTAGAAATACTGAATTCTATTTCCCTAACTATTACACTTTGCTGGGGCAAAACAGTGTCCCTTTAAACCCCTTAAATGGCATGTTCACCCCTCAAAGTAAAAATTATATATCTAGGTTAATCACCCCCCAAAACCCAAACAGTTAGAAAGCTGACAGATGTGGAACTAACCTGTTATGCAGCAAAATGTTCTTCTCCCCCTTCCTTCTGCCTCTCAAATGTTGACGCCTCCTCTTCAAACTCTCTGAGCCTTTTTACAAGGTTTTACATGCTTAGAGTTGGCAGTTAGGGGAAAAGCAGTAGCTGACTTTGCTATCAACTATAAAATCTACAATTTTCAACTGCTAACTGGAATAACCAGGAAACAGGAAGCAGAAAGAGGGGAACAGAAGATCAGACAGTATTTCAGGTTAGACTGACATCAGTTTTCTAACTATTGTATTTTTGGGGTTTGGGGGTTTATTTACCAATATGTAATATTTCATTTGAGGGATGAACTTGCACTTTAAACTAGTTTCTCCTTGGCCTATTGATAACTTGGACGCCCTTTTACTATTTATTTGTGCTACAGGTTTACAGGCTATATGACATGAGAAAAGCAGGCAAAAGTAACATTGTTAACACCATACACACAATTGTGGGCATAGGGGAACAAAATGATGGGGAATGTAAAACTCTGTAATGGTTTCCCTTAGGAAATATAATTTTCAGAATTGTTTATAAGATGTGGCTCATTTTAACTGAAGTCAGTTCTTATTTTTATACTTAATAGTGAACTTAGCATTCATAATATAATATGCGGAACAAGTTTTGGAAAATACTATATAAATAATAGGCATATGGTGGGATGAAGTCATTTAACTACGTCAATACATACAAGTATGTTCAGTTGCTTATGACTAACTTGATGACTACTTCTACATATACTGCAAGTACACAAATTTAGAATTTGCCGTTACCATAACGTTGATTATAATAAATTCACAAGAACTGATTTAGTCACTTGTCAGTGGTAGAGGGGCTTTAATTGTAATATTTAGTAAAACTGCTTTTTATTAATAGGGATTCAAACTGTTTACTGTAGCACTATAATTTTCCTTTTCATTGTGTGCAGACAATTGAAAGTATGCACAAAATGCTTTTTAATAGTGGCAATTACTGAAGCATTCTGTTTTGTTCATAAATTGCTCCAACATTTGTTATTGTAAATATACTCAGCAAACACTACCGCACATTTGCCATATTTTTACTAAATCTGCATTAACAGCCAAGACATTGCTATATATAATTCATATATATGTTTAATGTCCATCTAATAGACTTATAACTAAAATGACTTAATAATTAAGAAATAACACAGTGACTTAAAATATAATGGAAGCAACAGGGGAATGTGACCTAATATGTGTCATTAATCATACATTGTTATCTGCCGGCATCCCAACTGCTAGTTTTACTAGTTTATTACATGCTTTTGTAACTAGTAGAGATGGGATCCGGGTCGAACTTGGAAAAAAAAGCTTCTGAAAATCCCTGAACGGACGGAGATTCACACAATCTGGCCGGACATTAGGGGGTAGCTTGAAACTGGGACCCCCTCCTGGGTCCTTACAAGAACACTTTGGGGCTTAAGGGGTCCCGCAGCTCAAACCAGGACCACCCTCCCCGGCACTTATAAGTGCCTTTTTGGCCCTTGGAAGGGCCCTTGCGATCAGTATCCCCCTCCCTGGCACTTATAAGTGCCTTTGCGACCCTTGGAAGGGCCCTTTGGGGCTTAAGGGGTCCTGCAGCTTGAACCAGGACCCCCCTCCCAGTCCCTTGTAAAGGCCCTTGCGGCACTTATAAGTGCCTTTGTTGGGGGTCCCGCAGCTCGAACCGGGATCCCTGTCAGCTCTTAAAAGAGCCCTTGGGCGGTGTTTTCTGTCTTCCATCCGGTGACACCAGCTCTGCTGAGGCCACTGACCCTGAGAAGTACCCCTGCGGCCGCCAGGGCTCTTACAGCGGAGCTGCAAAGGCACTTATAAGTGCCGGGGAGGGGGTCCTGGTTCGAGCAATGGGACCCCTTAAGCCCCATAGGGGCCTTCCAGGGTCGCAAAGGCACTTATAAGTGCTGGGGAGGGGGGTCCTGGTTCGAGCTGCAGGACCCCTTAATCCCCAAAGGGCCCTTGTCAAGGCCACAATGGTCCTTGTAAGGACCTGGGATGGGGTCCCGGTTTCGAGCTGCGGGACCCCCGAACGTCCGGCCGTGGGATTGTTGGCTGGGAATCTCCAGGCTGTTTGGGGGTTTTCGGAAGTGGCCATTAAAGGCCTGCCGAATGTTCGAAAATCCTTGTACATTCGGGAATTCTCGAATATTCAAGGGTTTTCAAAAATAGTCCCGTGAGTCCAGAAAATCGAACTAGTTCGAACCCTGAACTAGTTTAAATAGTTCAAGTTCGTCTGAACTCGTCGGGTTTGAGTTTGAGTTCTAGTCCATCCCTAGCCACTAACCAAAAAAAAAAAGAGTCAAGCTAACCGATGTAATAGTAATGTTACTTTAGCACCATAACTTTAGCACCATTGGCAGTACCATTTACATTATTTCAGTTAGGTGTAATTAGATTACTTGTATAAGTAGCAGTGCATTGCAGAGCATATTTTGTTATGCAAGACTAATGCCGACCATACACTTATTAAAGGACAACAATATAAAAAAAAATAACATTACTCCAACTACATATCCACACTTCCAGCAGCTGAAATCACTTACTCTCATTTACAACTGTGCTGCCTTCACTTAGATATAACACACTCTGATTAGCATATCACTTGTCGTTGGCTGGTGGGAATGTCTGTTACAACCTTTCTCCTCCTCCTCTGCCAATCAAGCAAAGTTGAACTGTTCTGTTGCTAGGATACAGCCTACATAATCAAGCTGACCAAGGGTGGGCGTAGGAGAGTTTTGTCACATGCTAGTTTTGAATGACAGTTACAGGCAGACAGAATTGTTACGCCCCCTTCACACTGTGACTAATTGAAGGCAGACAGAAGCTCAAAATCAGGAAAAAAATGTATGGGGAGGGCTGCATACCTTTACTTCTTTAATTGAAAGCTATTTTAAAAAAATGCATTGAGGCAATACAGTTATCCTTTAAGTTTGTTATATTGAATTGGTTGAACATCAAACTTATAAAATTCAATTTATCTAAAGTTTTACATTCTAACTTTCCTTCAATGTTCCCTGTCCCTTTCCATTAGTTTTGCAATCGCAACTAACTACAAAAATAATTACAGAGCTTGTGTATATTGTGGCAAAACAATATTTGCAAAATAAAGGACAACAATACTTTCCTATAGACCGCCCTCCATTTTAAGGTTCCAGGGGTGAGAACCTGAACTACTAGATGCTTACCTAGATGGCACTTACCTCTTAATCCTGTGCAGTGTTTTCCACTTTACACTCCCAGCCAATAGGAAGAAATGTTTAAACAGCGTGTGCTGTGTCCCTATTGGTTAGCTTGTAGCATGGTGATGAAAAGTGGGCTAAGGTGAGTATAGTTGTCCTTTAATGTATTGTCCTTTAATGTATTATTTTTACAGGGCCGTTAGAATAATACTTTGGTGCATTTTCTTGCTAGCAAAGTATTCTAAGCATGGGGGCTAGCAAAGTATTCTAAGCATGGGGGAGGGGGCATTAATTTTAAATCAAACAAAATTAAAAATACATTCCTACAGATCACCTTATCAGATTGTTAATTCACAAAGAGATGGCTTTTACTATTCAGGATTAAGATTTCATCAGCCCAGAAAATAAAAGGAGCTGTTTTAACTGGCTCTTTAATTGTTAATGGTCTATAAAAATGAGATAGGAGATTTGTGAAATGAATGCCGTATCTTAGAGCAGCAGTCAGGATGCCAAAATAACCTAGCGTATAAATTATTAAATTCTGCAGTTACATAATGTTTTAAAGCATTAACATTGTGCAGGATACTCCAAAGGAGCAGTATTTCACTAATACGTTAAAGTGTTTTTTTTGTGTAGATAGATACATGCCTAACATATGTACATATATGTGCATATATTTACAAATTGGATTATACACCTAAATATAATATTCCATAAGCCAATTTACAGGAAATGTTCTTACAGGAAATAGCTGGGAATGGGATACATTAAAAAATGCAAATAAAGCTATTTTCCATTAAACAAGATATCAATAATGTATAATCAATAGAACAAAATGAATAATGTGTATGGTCAATATAAACTCTTTTAAATCATGTGCAATTGTCCTAATATGTCTATATATTCTAAGCAATTTATCAATCATCAATTCTTAATAAGGAATTGCTGCAAAGGGGTTTGCAGTGAAATGTGTATAGAGTGACGGTAAAATATGTTGCATGGTGCAAGTGAATATTTATTGCAGCTTACACTACATATTTATACATACCCATAGGGCCATATTTATAAAGCCGCGGTAACGCTTTTTAGCGTTACCGTGACTTTAACAATCGGTATTGTATATTAACGATTGTTAAACCGATCAGAGATTAACGATCGGTTTATCAATCGTAAATTTACGATAACAATTCTAAATTTATGATGCAGATTGTAAATCTACGATAAAAAAATCGTAGATTTACAATCCCCATAGAATACCATTGCGGTAGTTTACTACCGCACGGTATTCTATGATCGAACTTCGTTAATTAACAAATGTTCAGTTGTAGATGTGCGATCGTACATTAACGACCGCGATCGTAAATTAACTTACCAGAGGTATTGCTAAAAAGCAATAGCGCGGATTTATAAATATGGCCCTTTGTCACTTGACAACCGGTGCTGAGGACAGGAGCAAACTTTGAAGACGTGAGTCTGCCTAGGTTTCCTGTGTACTGGACTTATAAGAATTATACCATGTTAGCCATTGATGAAAGTAGAGACATCTTTGATATAAAATAATACCTTTTATTGGATAACTAAAATGACTGAAAATGCAAGCTTACAATGTAAGCACCTTCACTGGTTATGGAGCTAGGCTCTGTTCTCCAACACATTCCAAAGTTCAATAAATCTAAGAGCTTGGGATACCATCAACTGTTTGTGACCTAGCATTTGAAAGATTTGCTATACGTTAGGTACGCACATTTCACAGTGGCTGATCGTGAGGTATCCTGATCGACCTTGATTAACCAACATGTCTGATTGTCCTTTCATCCATTTCAGATGAAAAAATGTCGGTCAGCACTGGATGAAATAACACCATCAATATTTTGGATTGCCTGACCAAAATAACTGCCAGTCAGCCCAAAATATCTACTTGAGTGTACCTACTACCTGAGTATTGGTAATGCACACTAAACGTAATTCACATCAGCCACCAGTACTGTTTGGTGTACATAGGTAAAATTCATATTACAGTATGTAAATCCCTATAGAGTGGCACCATCAACCTAGGTCACAGATTCCATTTAAGGAACTATTATTTGAAGTGCATTTTCAAAAAGTGCACAATGAGCATTTCTCTCACAGCACATCTGTACAACAACAAAAATGCAAGTTAGTCCAAAACGTAGCAGCACACGGCTTGCTTGCTCTCGGGAAGCACATCAATGTGCACTTGTACACAGTTCGATAAACCAAATAATAGATTTAGTTGGATTTATTATTTTTGGTCATAACATTTTAAGGCCAGCTAGTTAATGGCAGTTTTCAAACTCTGTCTCCTCCTTCAATATGCTCTCCAATGTCAGATATGAAAGAATAGTCAGTGAGAATGACTGTAGGAGGAGCAAAAAATAAGCCAGTTACTGCACAAATATAATTCTCTTTTAAGATAAATGTTACTTAAAATGAAACAATACAGATAAGGGTTTTTATAGGTAGGGGATAAGGTAGCCTGAAGGGGTCTGGAGGGTGTGAGGGAAAGCTCCCCTGCACATGACACAGTCCTCTAAGAGGACAAGGAAGAAACTGGCACCAGTTGACACACAGACAGCTCCTACTCATCACAGGCACTGCAGGAGAACCATAAAAAGCAAAAGAGTAAACTATGGATTTTTTTACACAGTGGGGTCAGCACTGGGGCAATGGCGTCAGCAGTGGGGTCTACACTGGGGCAAATTTTAGTTTTGGGGGTGGACATGCCCTTTAATTATGGTCAGAGACATGTTGATTTATGCATGTGAGTTTGTGTGTGTGGGGGGAGGGGTATGGAATTATGTGTACAGTCTTTATTTTACTGTAGATTATAATTTGGTTTAAATTTGTATTACTGAACTGGACTGAACATTTTATTAAAGTTGCACAACACCAACAGGGAGTTTTAGGCAGAGCCACAATTTATAATTCAACATCTAAAAGAGAATATAATAATTGTGAGTATATAATTATTATTTAGACACTTAGATATTTATGTAATTACCGTGCATATACAATCATTAACAATGTAAAATCATGATCTGATTAGTGTTCTCTGGGGATCTGCATGCATTACATTGCTTTTGTAACATCATTCCTGTACTTACAGCTTAATTGGATTAATCTGGTATAATTTGTTACAGATTCTTCAGTCTCCTGGTAGAAAACAATACAAGCACTTTGCTTGGTATAAATATATAATATTTAAGTGATGCATGGCATAGCATAGCATTTGAGGTTGAACAAAGATATGTGTCCATCCAGTTAAAACTACTCAGAAATACCTAGCAGTTATTCCAGAGGAAAGCAAAAAATGTATGGGGAAAAAAAATCCTTCCCGACTCCAAGTGGCAATTGAAAATATCCCAGGATCAGCTTAATGTATCAAGACCAAACCAAAAATTGTCATTTAGGACTCTCAACATTTGAAAGGTTTACTTTACGTTCCCTCGGCCTTTGCCTGTAATGCTACTTCAGATGCGACTGTCGGCCATTGAGAAAGCCAAAGGAACGAGGTCCAGTAAGACTAATTCTCTGCACTTTGTAAACTTAACTACTACACTACAGTAAAGTTTATTTTATTTAAAAAATAAATGAAACACAGATGGATCCTGATAAAGTGAGGGAGGTGCGGGGAGAGAGCTCTACAGCCAGAGGAGGACAGTGAAGGGGCAGATATGAATTACATACAGGAAGGCTCCTACTCTTCAATTTTCTGGACTTTTAGCAGTCACTGCAGAACAACCATAAGGAGCAGGGAAGAAAGATAAAGATTTTAAACACTGCACAACGGGGCCAGCAGTGGGGTCAATTTTAGTTTGTGGGCTGGACATTTTAACACGTGACCACATGCTTAGCAATTGAGAAAATGGATACATAACTTGGGGAACTAAGTCTTTAACTAGTTAAATTTTATTGCGACTATGGATATGTTTTGATTTGCCTTTCTCTCAACTCAGTGATTACTCTTTATACCTGGTATGTTGATTTTTACTCCTACTGTAAATGTTTCAGGCTCCTGAAAAGTGCTTTCTTGGGATTATGAAAGGTGGATGGGTAACTGGTGTACTGTATAGGGGCACATTTATCACAATATACACAGTAAAAATAGGCTGTCCACATGTTTACAAAAACACCCCCTCACACTAATCAAGAAATATAAATGAAATAATGAATGCAAATAGAATAGAATAAATAGAATAAAACATTTGTAAAGAGATTCAATATAGCTATTATAAGTCTAAAACCCATGCAACCTGATGTAATATCGTGTTATTGTGGGTGCCTATATAATAAATGGTACATACACACAGAACCTGTACATACATACATAATCTAAAGCATTATCTAAAGCATTATCAATCTAAAGAAACTATGGATCAACACTGACATCCCCAGATTGATGAGAAAACTGGCAAGTGACGTTACAGCAACATTAAAGGGCATGTCCACCCCCAAAACTATAATCCCCCCCACTACTGGCCCCATCATGTAGTGTAGTTTAATCCTTACCTCACATCCCAGCTCCATATGGTTCTCCTGTAGTCCCCCCCAAAGTCCCAAAAATTGCCCACCAGGAGGATAGTAGAGTCCATATAGGACTCTGCCTCCTACCTGGCCTCCGGGAGAAGTTTGGCATGCATACTGCAGCCCTTCTCCCCCTCCCTCTCCCTCCCGATTAGGATTCCCTCCCCCTAGTGTAAATCCCTTTTCACCAAAGATTCCCCCTGTCCCCCCAGCCCCAACCGCTATGTTAGTATTATTAGAAAATGCCCGAAACATTACTTACCTTCCCTCTTGCCTCCACCGCACTGAACTCCCGGCAGCCGCGTCCGTGATTGGCTGCCGCTTAGCCAATCACAGATGCGACTGCCGGTCCCGCCCCTCTGCTTGCATTTACTCGCAAGCAGAGGGTCTGGCAGCGCGTCAGAGGAAAGAGGGAAGGTAAGTTAAGTTTGGGGCATTTTCTAATAATATTAACATAGCGGTTGGGGCTGGGGGGACAGGGGGAATCTTTGGTGGAAATTTTTTTTTTAAGGGTGGACATACCCTTTAAAAGAGCTTCAAGATTTCTAGGTCAGTACTTTTTGTTCCCTTTATGTGACAATAATCAGTTGTATTTTTTATGTTTCATTTGTGGGGTAGTGCAGAACATCGAAAGTCATTTAGGCGCCCATAGATATCTCAGCGTACCTCCCAACATTCCCGTGAAATTTTTGAAAATTGTAATATAGATCACAAATGATGATCTAGCCAGGAAATGTTGTGAGAATATCACCAAATTAAAACACTGCAATGGTTGATTGTGTGTAATATTTTTCATACAGCAAGGAGATAAAGTCTCCCAAGTAACCCATATACAGCACTCACACACTTGAGGCCAATTTTTAAAATATGTATACTTTATTGCCACATAAAATAGACAAACATAAACCCTAGGTAAAAAGTGAGAATACACAAAACCCCACTACAAATGTAAAACCTAGTGGCTGGGCGTCCCCAGTCACTATAGTGCATCTAAAACCAAGTCACTAAGAAGAGGAATCCGGAGTGTAAATCAAGCCTGTTAGTAGCCATGCAATAGTCTCAGGTGTAATCAGCGTCTGAAGCAAGTCATGTCACAGCGTTAATTCACTTAGCATAAGAAAAGGTGGTGTACCGTGTTATCCAGTCAAAATGTTTACAGGGTAACCCTTTTGAAATAAAAAACAACAAAAGTGGTATAAAGGTTACCTTTATTGGCTAATAGAGATGTTTGAAACTGTCGAGTTTCGTTTTAGAATTTTTGAAATTGTCGGAAATTTCTAAAGTTCAAGTTTCGATTTTTAAAAATAGGCTACTTTCAATTTTTGATAATCATCTACATTCGATTTTCAGAAAAAAATCATCTAGTTTCGATTTTCGAAAATCGCCTACTTTCGATTTTTGAAAATCGGCTACGTTCGATTTTCGAAAATGGTCTACTTTCGATTTTCGATAATTATCTACTATCGAGAATCATCTAATTTCGATAATCATCTACTTTCGATTTTGATAATCATCTACTTTTGATTTCGATAATTAACAAATTTTCGATAAAAAACGAAAGCTCAGAAAATACGGGTTTCGTAAATTCCAGGAGTTCCGAAAGTTTCATCGGGACTTCCAAACCCATGGATTCGATTTGAAACTGGGTTCTATTAGAACCCACAGTACATCTCATGATTATCTTAGTTAGCTATGTACTGTGGGTTATATTAGAAAGGAAGCTTTCAGAACATTCTAGTTCCTTTTTGAAGTTGATTAAAATGAAGCTGTGGTGCTACACAACATTCAGCTCATAGATCAAATAACCAGAAAAAAGGAATATCAGTGTTCCTTTCATTCACTGTTTTAAAGTTCCCCTTAAGGACCAAGATTCTTAGATTGTTTAGGAAGTGGTAAGGGCTATTAAAATGGTTCCCTATTGGTGTGTCCAGGTTTTTATTTATTATAGTAAAGCAGTGGTGTGTATTTATCTTTCTCAGGCTTTGTCGAGTCTCTCCTATTAACAGTCCTCCTGTTGGGCATCTAGTGCACTGTATTAAGTACATCACGTTGGAAGAAGAACAGTTGTATTGGCCATGGATGCTGTATTTCTCTAATGTGCCTGGAATCTGTATTTTGTCTGAATTATAAATGTGTGGGAAGGTTTTGCATTGTTTTTTGCCACAGAGATAGGTTCCATTATTGTTGGGTTGTATCAAAGCACTTCTTGTTGTTAGTCTTTTTAGATTTGGGGGATGCCTGAATGCCAGAAGTAGTGGATCTGGGAATATGTTTTGGAGCCTCTCATCCTTGTGAAGTGTACACTGTAGATCCTTGGCTATTTTTCTGAGCGTCTTTAGTTGGGGATTGTATTTGATGACTAAGAAACTTGGACCTTAAGGTGAACTTTAAAACAGAGAATAAAAGGAAGGTATGGGAGTACAAATTAATGAAAACTTTCAACTCTCTGGAGAAGGGACTGAACTGCCTGCACCAAGCCAGAAATACAAACTGTAGAGACACTGTGCCAGTTAATTACATGGAATTCCTTTTACTTCACACTTCAGTAACTTACCACTATTTATATCTTTGATCCACAGTATCTTGTACCTTATCTGTTTGTCCCTTGCAGACCCCTTTTATATGACTTTGTTAACACCTTCCAAACTGATATTCCTTTTTTCTAGTTATTTGATCTATGAGCTGAATGTTGTATATATATCAGAGAGCACAACAGCTTCATTGTAATCAGCTTGAAAAAAGAACTAGAATGTTCTAAAAGCTTGCTATAATTATCTTATTAGGCCATCACCTTTATACCACTTTTGTTATTTTTTATTTCAAAAGGGTTACCCTGTATACACTTACACTTAGTTACACTCATAGCATTAATACCTTAGGCGTGTTACACTCACCAGCCTCAAATAGACTGGTAAATCCAACTGAGCTATGCATCTCACACCACAACCAAAAGATAACAGGTAGGAGCTCTTACCGGGACTTCCAGGCACACTGCAGTATACGCTATGCAGAGCCAGGAAATGCCAAGGCACTCTCACGTGTCCGGGCTCGAACTGGCTGAATAAACGGTTACCTTCTTCACGTTGGCATCCAATATAAAGTCCTGGTCTAGTGTCATAGAGTTTACAGTCCTGCTCTCAGAGTCTCATCCAATGGCTATATCACCCCGGACCTCACTCAAGGACCGACAATCATTTTGCCTATTCACAAATCACATTACAGGCTTCCTCAGGGTCTTGCAATCATTGGGATGCACTCTTAAGTATCAGCACAGCAGCACCTTGGTGTATCTCCAATTAACATCTAAATCTATGTTATAGACAAAGCTAAACAAACATGACAGTTCTATATACATTTATGAACCAAACCTTTTATTTTTCATTTGGTCATTCTTTACTATATTGCTACTACATTACTCCCCTTACATAATTAACCCCATACAACTTTCAAAAACAGAGATATTTTTAGAATGGGGACACAGAGATATTTGTGTAGAACATATAGGGGCAGCTCTACACAATTCATTATAGGAAACAGGCAAAGGTTATACTTTCATTTAAATCCTTTTGGCCAAATTGTTTCCAATTCAAAAATCCATTTGCTTTCATCCTGTATGAGCTTTTTCTCAACATTGCCCTCCCTCTGGCCTAAAGATATCTGTTGTAAGCCCATGAATGTGAACATCACATTGTTTGTATGATGTGTTTCACACAGTTTCCTTTTCATCTGTCCAATATATCTCATACCACATTTACATTCCAGCATATGTACAATCTGATTAGATTGGAATGAAATCAATGACAACACTTATATTCCTTTCCACTGTTATTTCAAAACACCTGTACTTGTTTCGTGTTCCCTGATCTATAATGGCTTGGGGACAGATAATCTCTCAGATTTCTCCCTCTTTTTGCTGTCATAGAGGGTTTTAGACCTATATTATTCACTAGTTCTTTGTCTTCAGATAGGAGAAACCAATATTTTTCCAAAATATGGAAAAAAAACTGGCCCCCATTCATTATGGTAAGTCGTTATATAAAGGTAACTTTTGGTCTTAGTGGTTTTAGTTAATTTGGTAGATATTCTATGTTAACTGTCAGAAGTGATTATATATTTCAATTTGGTGTAATATTCTTGAAAGTGCTGTTTTAGTTTGGAGGGTCTCCTGTACAGGAAAAGTGGGGTACCTACCTATATCTATATGTACTCGGTATCAAAGCTTTTATAAACAGTAAGATTTTTGTCCCTAACCTTAAGATAACTATAAATAGGGAAAAATCCATGAAAATTTGCAAATTTTTAAGATCTCCAGAAAAGTTTCAAAATTATGTTATCTTGTAAAAGAAAAAAGGCTAAATTTACTACTGTAAAATTAATCTTAGCCGATTGAAGACAAAATCCTGACAAAACTGCAGGCATTGAAAGGGTTAACCCAGTGTATGGGTAGAATTAGAAAAACATCATAGCACAGCTGAACTTTGCAAAAAGGTTTCCTACAATCTCCCAAAACCATGTTTTAGTGCACAAATAACAAGGCACATTTTCAAAACAATACCATACCCGCAGTAAATCATGGTGGAGACAGCATGGTACTTTGGGACGACTTTCCTGATATATAAGTCTATTTTGTGACAAGACCTTTAAGCATCTGCTAGAAAGCTAAAGTTCTCCTTTCAGCATAACAATCACCTACAGCATTTATGGATATAAACAAAGTAATAGTTTCAACAAAGGAGGATGAATATTCTAGAATAGTCTAATAGCCCAAACCTTAATACGACTGAAAATCTTTGGGGTGACCTGAATAGATCTTTGTACTAGAGATGCTGATGGAATTCAAATATATTTCCAAGGAGTGAGCAAAATTTGTCAAGTCCAGACATTCCAAATCTATTGAGTGCTATAATAATATCAATAGGTAGTTTGTAGTATTAATATTAGTGTAAAGGATGTGCATACTTAAAGAACAAGGAGTTCTGATAGGATTTGCTTTTGTTTCTTTTTTTAATAAAAAAAAAAACCCTGCCCATTTGTTTATTTTTATTTATTTTTTTGTAAAGGATTTATTAGCTGGTTAAAATATATTTGAATTTTCAGCAGACTACAAATAAGAATAATTAAAATGTCTATTGCACTTTTATATTCAAAAAGAGGCTGAGCACTGGTATATCAAGCCCTATAAGAGGGGGAGGTGCTAACTCCGGAAACAGCCAGTATAACTTTTAGGAAAATCCAATGTCATGACATCATCAGCATGATACTGTTAAATCAAAATACATTCTGCCAGCTAAGATTGATGCCTCTCTGTAACTGTTGGTTAAAAGGCTAATTAGGCTAGCTGATTAACGAAACGTAAGCATTGTTTACTTAAGGATACTTACAAAGCCCAATATCTCGTCTGCAAGCTCTTTTACTCGTCCTGATGATACCGGGTAGTAAAGCTAATTAAGGTCAGGATGGTGATGGCCAATGAATAATGTCTGCCTTATACTGGAATGTTCTCTATGGGCTGTTTTTGAGTAGATATATGATATGAAACACTTTATATGTTTATATTGTATTTAATGATGTAGATATGGACTCTTATGGATATGGACAGAGAAAATGTATGTTTAAATGTTTTCTCTGATCTATATCCATGCATAAGTGCTTTTTTTATATACATTCTGGAGTGTTTCATTCATAGACTTTTGTTTGAGTTACATAAAACCTACACCATCACTGGCTGTTGCAAAGAAGCAAAATGTGACAACAGCTTTCAGATTATATTTGTAAAAATAAACTTTAAGACATGAGATGTTTTGTTTGTATTTCTGTAAGAACTAATTAGCATACAATATTAATTGCATGCTAATATGCTGCATTATTATTTTCTTTGCTTGCATTTGGCCTTTCTTTCTTTTTCTGTTTTCCCTTATAAGTTATAATCTTTACTCCCTATGTCCTTCATAATTTAGCCTGTCCCCTTTACCGCTTTTACTAGTTTTCCGCTGAGGACACTATTATTGTGAGTGACTAAAAGAAATTCTAGAGTTACAACAGTAAAATTGGTCTTGTTGATCTATAAACGTTTATACATTATGATCGTATCCTCTTCACTACATTGTGATATTGCCATGTCTCTATATTATACAACTACTATTCTAATACACTATATTCACAATGTTTCGAGTTGTCATGGGCCTTTGCTTTCACTTGAGGAAGGGACTGTATTGGCTTTATTGTATAGGTAAATTAAATATACCTTATAAAGGAACCAAATCTGGTTTTAGATAAAGTTTGCTTAGTTGGAGGTAAATTGATTCATTGTTAATATTGTATATTTCCCTGGAACAGAAATGAATTGAATTAGTTTCATTGGGGCATGAATAAACACTATCTAAAGATAGGCTTGGACTGTACAGACATGACATCTATCTTTTATCAAACCTGTATATTTCTTTGGAATCAAAACCTTTTATAGGGTATTGTATAAAGAAATAATACTGTACATATAAAACACAGCTATAAACAAATAGCTTAAATGTCATAAACTGGTACTATGGCTTCTTATTTTGGAGTTGAGCTTCTAGAAAGTAAGCTATACAGTTCTTTGAAAAAGGAATAGACAGCAACCCAACAAATCATCCGGCCCCTCTTTCAGAACAGCAGCTGTGGATGACAACATTGGGATTGCAATTATGTCCTCTGATGCTGTTCCTAATTTCTTACAAAATAGGGAAGATCAAACAAAATAAAGTGGCATACAGTATTTATAAAGAAACAATAGAAGGTGGCAACTGTCGTTGAGCAATTATTATATTTAAAAATCAGTGTTTGATGATAAAAAGACAAGCCCCATTTACTTGCATTGCGAAAACCTCTCAATAAAGAGCAGAGGTAAATGACAATAGTATTGTCTGATCCTTTTTTCCCATTGACTTGCAGTAATGGGGAACTGTGGTCTCCATACAAGTGACCTTTACTAAAAAGAGGACACTGCTTCCTTGCAAATGACTCCAGGATCATGCTTTTTGGCATGTTTTTCTTGCTAGAACTGTGATCTGAGACATCACCCGTTCAGCTGGTACTGGTACTAATGTGGATTATGGGAGCTGACCCCTAGTATTCACAGGTTAATTTCATAAATTACTCAACAGCCACATCAAAGGGAGAGGTGAGACACAGTTTGTTATCTGTTTCTGAATGTGTCCTGTCTATTAAGACAATGTTGTCTGGAGACTTTAGTTCCCCTTTAATATCCAGAGAAGCTAGATACATCACATTAGGCTTGTTTGAAAAGGTAAGAGATATCTCTTTAAATTAGAGGACACCACATATACCCTTTAATAGACCACTTTATTCACCAAAACCACTTTCCCAAAATTTAAAGTGGATATGTAGCATACATGTGTCCTATATTAAAAAGAGCACATTCCTACCTTTAAAATGAGCTGGAATCTATACAAACTTATGATGTGTTACTTCCTGTTTCACTGTGAGCTGACATGATGACCAGCACCATTGCTCCTCTCTCTTGCTTCTGGCTTGAGCACGCCCCCTTGTATCCTAATGCCATGACATACATTCTGCCCCCAAATGTCTTTTTAATATTTAAGGAAAGCCACAAGCCTGAAAACAAAAATTAGAAACCTGTAACAAGATTGACAAAAGATCATTGTGGTATCTTCTCTTTTATTGTCTCTCTATTTGAATGCCTATATCTTTTTATCCACAGAAGCCAGAGAAATAATTCTAGGCTGGTTTAAAAGCTTTGCTCTTTGTTTGACGGAGAACTTCTTAAATTGCAATTGTATTAATGACACTTTTCTGGATACCACATTTCATCTTTAATCTATATTTCTCTGGGAAGTAGTAGATACTACTACCTATTGGAAAAGTGGTTATGGTAAATAATAGCCTGAAAAGATATATATATATATATATATGCCTGAAACTGGCAATATTAATGCATCTTGCTAATAATTTTTACTAGGGATTTACCACTTATATATAAAAAGCAGCTATACATTCATTATTCTTTATTTATGACAATAAAGCAGCGATAAGAACATATCATTACCATATCACTGCTTTACAATATAAACATGACCAATATACCTTTTTGCCTTTAAGCAATGCTTTGTGATCACATTAACATAAAATTGCTGTTTTTAGAATCAAAATAATTTTATGGCTGGATGTGTCCTTTAAAGAACCCTTTTTTTAATCAGCTAAAAATCTGAAGCTTTATCAAAATCACATAGTTTTCAAGTGTCTCTAGTGAATTTAAAAGCAAATTTAATAAAGGGAGGTAATTTAAAAGGGGAACTGTGGTTTCCAAGCAAGTTGATTTTAAATGAAAGGCCGGGTTCCTCCCTTTAAAATTAGCCATCAACTCTATGTGCTGCTGAGCCCAAGATTTGCCCAAGCCCAAGAAATCACTGATCAGAAAGTTAGGGGGTGAGAGGTTCTGAATCTGCGGTTACAAATAATAGTACCTTCTCTTATCTGCGGTTGGCACATGCTCGTGCAAGAGAAAGCAGAAAAAACAGGAAGAAATCGTGTTAAAATGGCTAAAGGAGGAGAGGGAGGGGCCACAGGGGGTTTCAAGGGGACTGCAAGGGGAGGGTCCATGGGGACCCATGAGGAGGAGGAGACACAGGGAAGAGGAACTGTCACATGGTTTTAGAGCAGGAAGCAGGAAATACAGGGGATCTGGTGATGCTGCTACCATATCACACATAAAAATGTAAATATCTTCAAAACTATGTAAAAAAAAAAAAAATAATGAAAGTAAATTGCAAAAATACTCAGGAAAGCAATTCCTGTCAATTTACCATTCAGTCATTTTTGGACCACAGTTACCCTTTAAAACATAATGATCCAGATTTACAGAGAGGTGGTGCGTTTGTTTTAAAGCACACTGACGAATTCAACAGATATAACATGCTATATTAATAGCACTGCTCTGAAAGCTGAACTAATTGTTAAAATCTGTGGCAAGGATAAGGCTTTCCTGTGACATAGATTACTGCAGGTGGTGTGATTGTTGCCTTGATACTCAAGGCTAATGTAAGAAAGAAAGAAAAAAATGTAAAGTGGGACACATCCCAGGAGAATTCCATAAACAATCATTCATGAATAAATAAACATGTTCTTTTTTCACCTTCCGTAAACTGTTAACAAAGCTTGCATCACAATGCAGTCATTTTATAGCACACAAGTATAGTACTTCTGGAAGGAACATGAGGAGAGAGAAAGATGTGTCAGGAGTGGAATGTTAAAAGCAGATGAGGATTTACAGAAAAAAATATGAAACTCTTTGAACACACACAATCCATCTTTTCTGTATTCTCCCATCTGGCTGCTGATGGTGATATTAATTTCAGGAGAACTTTAATAATAATAATAATTTTATTTAAGGTAATTGTTTAACTTCTCTAACTAATATACAATATATATGCTAATTTCTCTCTTTCTCATTATTAGGGATGTCAGATCAATACAAAATAGAGGACACATTAAATATAAATTAAAGCAAGAATTAATTTGGTTTTCATGCAGATTTCAATCAGTGCAAATAAAATTTTTCAAGAGTGACATCTGATAATCAGCAAAAGGGTGTGTTCCCCACCCACACATTGTTTTAATTGCCTACCCAACATTTCATAAAAATCTAACATTGAAAGTTGGTTTAGTTTGTGTGAGACTTTTGTCTGTAATTTGGACCAATGAAATGTTAGCAAGAAAATCGGTAGTTTTAACATGAAACCAAATTCTATTTATCCCTTCTTACTGTACAAATTACTAAAAACACGAGTACTGTAGGGCAGGGGTGCAATAGTGGCACCCTGGGCAGACCCCAGGCACCTCACTTGGTTTCCCCCTGGTCTGTCCAGAAGATGCCTGGTCCGCCCAGGACATGCCCATAGTCACATCCACAGGCTAGGTCTCACGGAAAGCATATTTTTATTGTGGACTAATATATAATTTTTATAGACAAGCTTTGACAAGATACACTCCTCTCTTTTTAAGGTCAAGAAGTACTAAATAACATTTTAAAGTTTGCCTATAAAAATTAACTGTTTGTCCGCAATAAAAAGGTATCACCTACATTACTTATCTGTTTAATATATGCTACTGGACTAACAGTAGGAAAAGGGAACATTGCTGCATAAGGACAGAAGTTAACACACTTTGCTGGGGTAGAATTATATTGCTAAGTGTTAGTTAAAGGGCAGCTAAAGTCTTGAGACAACATTGTCCCAATAAACAAAACAAAGATACAACAAGCTGTGTCTCACCTGCACTATACCTCTACCTTTTCTATGGCTGTTGGCTGATTGATGAGATAAACCTGTGGGGTCAACTCCCCTAATCCACCTCTTTGTTTTGGTCTGCCCAGCTAACTGCCTTCACATAAAGCTGAAAACAGAGAACCACAGCTATTAATCACAGATTTAACAGTGTTAAAAAACAATGTATTCCCCTGCACAATTATTTGGATTTCATACAAATAACAAAATTGACCTCTGCAGGAAATTTCATATCAAGCTCTGAGAAATAAAAAATCATAAGTAAGCCTGGGGACTTGAAACTGTGAACTCATGGGCTGTGTTGTTAAAAAGAATGCTTTAGACTGCTAAGCCACCACAGCATACCCAATGAAAACAGGTACATTTAGAGACTTTCTGGGAGATGCAATACATTTCCTATCACAACTGACCTGCACTTGTACCCATGATGTAGTAACCACAGTAACCACTGTTATTGCATTGTGTGAATGCAGGGGTAAATTTGGGGACTTTCGCATGGCTTTAAAGCCACAATTGAACAGGTTTTTATCTTGGTGAAATAAAGAGCACCATAATCATAGCTAAATTTATTGCATGAAACTGTGCTATTTTGAAAATGATGCAGGCAAAGAATAATGAGTACAAAACCCTTGCTAACCCAATTTTACATCAGTTAACATGGGTTTTGCACTTATTTTCCCTTTAGCATATTGCATCTGTCTGTTTATCTATTTCTGACTATTTTGTATTGTTCCTGGTAGGCTGCCCACAATATATGTTCTCTAGCAAATAAACTGCAGGGTAACAAGCAGCCTTTTGCATATTGGTTTGGAGACAACTGTATAGAAGATATGTGCATAGAGACAGTGAATAGTAGGGTCAGGGGTGTGGCCAATGGGTGAAAATGCTCACAAGGCTCTTTGAAGACGACATGTCATCGACACAGAAGCATTCCTAGTGTACATAAATTCCATTTACTAGAGAAAAATATTACAATGTATAGGTCAGGGTTGCCCAACTAATTTGACCTCAAGGGCCTCATGTGCAGCCTGTAATTGTTATTAAAATGTGCAGTAGGCAAGAAGTCACAAATTGCCACTAATTACAAACTGATTACAATTAACTGAATTTATTGTGGCTCACAATAAATGCAATTGATTTCAATTAGTTTGCAACCAGTGCAGCCCTAAACACTGGCTGATCTGGAGGGCTGTCTAACAGCCAGTAGAATGTAAACTGGAGGGCTGACTAACAGAAAATAGGGAACTGGAGGGCTGACTAACAGTAGCTGGTGAACTCAAGGGCTGACTAACAGTAAATGGTGAACTGGAAGATTGACTTAAAGTAGCTGATGAATTGGAGGGCTGACTAACAATTGCTGATGAAGTGGAGGGATGACTAACAGTAGCTGGTGAACAGGAGGGCTGATTAATAGAAAATGGTAAACTGGAGGGATGACTAACAATAGCTGATGAACTGGAGGGCTTACTAACAGAAAATAGTGCTAATATAACCAAGTAACCCTTTCACGTTAGATCACAACATTTTTGACCAGGCCAACTTTGCTAAGGTCACACACTTTGTTTAAGATGCGCCCATTTTTAAGACCACTATTCCCATTTTACATTTTCAAGTGTATGATGTGGTTAAAGGACAATTATAGTCTTAAATTCTTTCCCCTCCCCCTTCCAACAACTCGGGGTGAGGACCCAAATCCCTAAGTCTAAGTCACTAAGTATTTAACTGGAGGGCTGATTAACACCAGCTAATGAACTGGAGGGCTGGCAAACACTGCATAATAAACTGGGGGGCTATCTTACACTGGCTAATGAACTAGAGGGCTGACAACACTTCTAATGAGGGCTGACTAATTGACACTGGCTAACAATCTGAAGGGCTGGCAACACTGGTTAATGAAATCGAGGGCTGACAATACTGGCTAATGAACTGATGGGCTGATGACACTGGCTAATAAACTGGAGGGCTGACAACACTGGCTAATCAACTGAAGGGCTGACTGACACTGCTAATGAACTGGAGGGCTGAAGGAGGAGAAGAAGTTTCCTGTTCCTTGCCCATGTTAGAGCTATAGGTGTGTGCTGTGCGTTTCAAGCACATAATTTACTAATAGCTTCTGGGGCAGCCCAATTTTTTTTTATTGGAGAACAGCCCGGGGGGGGGGGGCATTTGCCCCTCAGCCAACTGGCCCAGTCCTCCCTTGGGGCTTACTAACAGAATTTAGTGAACTTGAGAGATGACTAGCACTGTCAGGTGAATTAGAGGCCTAACAAACTGGGCTGGTGAAATAGAGGGATGATCTCCACTGGCTCATGAAGGGCTCCCTACATCTTTTACTTTAAAAAATTGGGGGAACATTGCTACAAAATCTCATTCCCACATCCCAAGCCCATCTTTAAAGCACTTACTACCTCCTGCTGCTCTGTAGGTTCTTCTGGCTCCTGGAATGGATTGCATACCTGGTTCTCCTCACACTAGCTTGATGCTCTGCGTCACAACAATGTTATTATTGTATAATTCTATGGAGAAATTTATGTCATAATCCATATTAATGTATACAGGTATCCCACCCTTCCCGAATCGTCCAGGAGTCTCCCTCATTCTGGGGTGGTCTCCCGCACTCCGGCGAGAACACCCCAGACTCCCGGACTTGAAAGGAGACTTGAGTCTCCTCCCAAGTCATGCCCACTTTCCAAGGTCACGCCCTGGAATGCCCTAACCCCTCCCTAACCCGCCTCCCACCACCCCTAGAACACAGGCCATGCCCCTTGTGATGTCACGTACCGCCCCCGGCGTGATGTCACACCTGGAAGCCTGAAGGGGCAGGGTGAGATGTCTGTGTATATGATTCTCCAATTTCTATATTTTTAACTGTATAATTGTATGTGATTTTTCAGTTCCCCATCTGTTAAATGTATTATTTTTTGTTGGCAAAAGGTATTTTGTGTATTAATGTAGATACCAACAGGTAACTTCATTATGTATAGTTAGCAGGATGAAAGGACATCCTGTGGTCCCAGACTCGAGTCTAGTCTAATCAGTAGGGGGTAATTACAAGACATCTCAGGTTCATATCCACAAGACTTTATCCCAGTTCATATCCATATTAGAAAGCAAAACATATATCAGGATTCATATCTCTTTCTGTGACCATAATTTAGGTGAACTGTTTTTAAAAAAGCGACAGAGACACTTTTGTTTGGTTTATGGATCAATACGCCATAACCATATTGAATTTGGTATGTACAAATCCGTCTAACCGCCCTGGATACGGATTTGTGAGTTAGCATGCTATGGCGCGTTACCATGTCGCAATATGAGATTTGGCAGGGATAGCCACCTTGTGGGTGTGTCAGGGAGACCACCTGGAGTGTGTTACATGCCTCTTGCTCACCCCACACCTTTCTCTGATTGGGTGTGAAGATCTGGTTACACCCATCTAGGGCTATAAAAATGGCTCTGAAACCCAAAGAGCAAGCTCTCCATTTACCATTTAATATCGGACTAATAAGAGTTATTTTGAGGGCCAATAACTCTGGACTTACAAGGAATTGCCTTCTTCATTTTATCTTGGAACATTAAGGACTGACATTAAGTATTATTTTCACTTTTCATCCCATTTTGTTTTATTGTTGCTTATGTTGTGTTAGATTTTTTTGTAGTTTATTGTCTGCACTGTTTGTTTATATTAAATGATATTCAAATCGTTAGGTGAAGCTTTGATTGCTCTAATTAGAAATAAGGAACTCTGCCTCTGAGACACTACGTTTTACCAGCATATTATATTATACTCTTGTATTCTGTTTTATTTGTACCTGTACGTGGTAGCGAATTAATGGTCATTATTATTAGTTTTATTGTACAGCTGTGCATGCTGGGTAGGTTGGTGTACCTTTTAACACCAATGGAAAGGGGGCGGAGTTGCTGCCTAGGAACTTCCTGAGAACAGTGTTAAAGTAAAATAATGCCTGGTAGAAGTTAAAGTTTGAATAAATAAGTGTGAATGAAAATTTTTTGGGACATTAGCCATGAGGGCCGCTACTCATCATTATCGTGTTGGGCTCCACTGGTATGGGTGTCCTTGGGAAAAAAAGCTTTAACATTAGGTCAAGAAAATTAAGTTTAGTTCTCCTTTAAAGGGCAAGTTCAGTGCAAATACATATGCTTTTCAGAAAAAAGAGCAGTATTTTTTCATCCCAATGACCTTAATCTGCCAATTCAGCATTTTGTCTGTGTATAAATAAATGCAACCGAAATACTGACTTCCTGTATGCAGGACCCCTAGTAGAGACCGTTATGGTCTTGCTCTTGACTCAGCACCTGGGTTGATTCAGTTGCTCAGTAGAGATCTGAGCATGTTTGACCCATCCAACAGCCAATCAGTAGAAAATACTGTTAGGAACACTCCAAGGATGTGGTGCATCCAGGGAAGAAGAAGGACAGTTTGAACCTGAAATGTCAGCTCCCTAATGTCAACAGCAGGGAACAGGAAAGGGTATGAAATCAACTGATTTTTCAAAATGGGAGAGAATATGTAGAATAACTAAGAAGGCATTACGTACAGTCCTTACAATATTTACTATTTATATACTCATGTAGTTCTCTTAAATTGCTTGCACAAATAAGCAGAATTTTAGTATTAAGGGCATCAGTATT
The DNA here is from genome assembly GCA_019447015.1 of Hymenochirus boettgeri. Classification (NCBI taxonomy): domain Eukaryota; kingdom Metazoa; phylum Chordata; class Amphibia; order Anura; family Pipidae; genus Hymenochirus; species Hymenochirus boettgeri. Next base: position 245,637,772 of record CM033476.1, on the reverse strand, counting down.
TCCTAATAAAGTTTATTAAAAAGCTACTTAATATACTTTAATATTAATCCTGAAGCTGCTTAACCCAACAGCAGGAAAACTCCACGTTTCAGCACAGGTGTCACAGTCACAATTAATGACCTAGTGTTCTTTTATTCTGAAGTAGGGAAATCTTTAATTTCTATACGGCCTCCTGGTACACTTGGACTAAGCATTTTGTAAACAGGGCTAGACAATAGAAATGTAAATCTTTACTTTTGTCCATCGAATTTTAAACGTAAAACAGAAATGTTTAGAAAACATAACAGTGTCTGTAAAACAACAGAATTCTAAGATGTAAAAAACAATGTACCATAGATGTACCAAATACTATGTACAAGGTGGCAAATCTGGTGACAGTTACTGTAATATGTTTACAATACAGAATTGCATTAAAATGTTATTAGCTGATACAAAAATATCTATGTAACCTTAAAGGGACAGTTCAGCGGAAATTATCAATATTTGTTAAATAATTGTTAGTTTGTGTAATGCATAATAAGTTATTCTACATATTCTCTTCCATTTTGTAAAATCAGTTGATTTCATACCCTTTGCTGTTCCCTGCTGTTGACATTGGTGAGCTGACATTTCAGGTGGTAACGGTCCTTCTTCCCAGGATGTACTACAACCTTGGAATGTTCCTAACAGTTATTACTACTGATTGGCTGTTGGATAGGTCAAAGATGCTCAGATCTCTACTGAGCAACTGAATCAACACATGCCCTGGGTCAAGGGCAAGACCATAACGGTCTCTACTAGGGGTCCTGCAAACAGGGAGTCAGTATTTTGGAAGCATTTATTTATACAAAGACAAAATGCTGAATTGTCAGATTAATGTTATTGGGATGAAAAAATACTGCTCTTTTTTCTGAAAAGTACATGTATTTGTACTGAACTTCCCCTTTAAATGATAAGTACACTCAAAAAACAAATTAAGTTTAAATGGAAGCTGTATCTTTAACTAACCTTATCCCTTTTTTTTTTTAAGGTCCCTTCAGAGCCTACCTGTGCCCCAGTAAAGTTCTGGATCATGTCTTCAGTCTGCTAAGCTCCACCACCGAGACTTGCTGGACCTTGTTGCACGGCGTGATGACGTGGGCTATTACAGTTTTAGGCATAAGTACCACTCATAGCATATCTACCTGTCCGTAGGTCAAACAGAGTACATCTGGAGAGATGGCAGGTGAATAAAACAGGGCAGTTGGGGAGCGTTTCGCTCTATAACAGCATGTCCAGAAATTTTTCAGAAATGCTGCTCTCTTCCCCATAACAGCCGTTTTTTTTATATACACATGGAAAACAGGAATTACATAGCACCAGAGTGACATCACTCCACACTGTACCTCAGCCTGTACACAATGGTTGCGCCGGCGGAAGTGCGTAGGTCCGTTTGGCATGAGTATGCCCGAACGGAAGTGGGGCATAAGAATGCTCTAACAGATGGAAATGGGCATCATCTTCAAAATATTAAAACTTTACAAGTCGCCCAACTGTCTTTTGGTCAGATAGCCTTTCAACTCACACGGAATGCAATGCACTTTTTTAATGCTAGGCCCACTTTTCTAGGGCCACTCCCACTTTGTTCAGGTTACACCTATTTTAAAGGGTATCTTCACTCTAAAAAAAAAAACCTTTTAGTATGTAATCACAGATGCAATGCAGATTGCCCGGGGGAACAAAGGATTGTATGTAGTTCTTATGCTTTTTTCAGCAAAAGGACTTGGCGTTTGGCGGTGGGATAGGGTCGCATACACTACAGAAAAGAGATTTATAGGTAGGGCACCAGGCAGCAAAGATAAATCTAGAAGGAGAGAGGGAGGGCTCCCCTGGGCATGTCACTGTTCTTATTGAGGTTAAGGAGGTCACCAGATTAAGCAGGGACCAGATGGCTCACAGACACCGCCTACTCTTCACTTTTTGTGACTTTGGACAAGCACTGCAAGAGAACCTTTTGGAGCGGAAGAGTAAGGTAAGGACTTTTGAACACTAAACAGTGGGGCCAGTATGGGTTAAATTTTAAAGTTTTGGGTCTGGACATGCCCTTGAACGACCACTATTTCCATTTTACCTTGTTGTCTGCAACATTTTTAAGTGTATTCTATGATTAAGATAGTAGAAATAGACTAATAAACTGGATACTCATTACTCATTCATTACTGGCTAATGAATTGAAGGGCACCGGCAAATGAACTTAAAGGGAATGCCCACCCCTCTCTACAAAAATCTATATCTTGCACAATACCCCCCAAAACCTGGACATCGTTTTATGTAAACTTTTTAATTCAGCTGACTAACACTGGCTAATGAACTGGAGCAGCAAAGTTGAAGAAATAGAGGATCGCACCTGAAGAAGGGGGCACGTTATTCCCCCAAAACGTTCTGTTTGTGTGATGTGTGGTCCACAATAAAGACTTAAAATTGATTGGAGTGCGATCCTCTATTTCTTCAACTTTGCTGCAACAAGTTATGGTTGAGGGGAGAACCATTTGAGGTATTGGCACCCAGAGTTTGGACAAGAGTGCACCTCTAACTTTGTTTCTTGCTCTAATGAACTGGAGGACTGACTAACAGTGGCTAATAAACTGGAGGGCTGACTAACACTGGCTAATGAACTGGAGGGGCTAATGAACTGGAGAGATGACTAACACTGGCTAAAGAACTGAAAGGCTGACTAACACTACTTGTGAACTGGAGTGCTGACTAACAATGCTAATCTACTGGAAGGCCGAATAACACTGTCTAATGAACTGGTGGGCTAAAAACACTATCTAATTAACTAGAGGGCTGACGACACTGGCTAATGAACTGGGGGGGCTGACAACACTTGCTAATTACCTGGAGGACTGACAACACTGTCTAATAAATTGGAGGGCTGACAATGCTGTCTAATGACCTAGAGGGCTAACAACATTGTCTAATGAACTGTAAGACCGAATAACACTGGCTTAAAGGCTGATAAGCAGCTCCAACAACACAAACATTTTCCAGTCAGCCACTGTTTAACATGTAACTATGTGCTGCCTTACTAGTTAAATGGTAAACCGTTTCTCCCAGATCACATACACTATCACATACCTTTGCTCCCTAATAGAAATTGGATCCTTTCCTTTATGCTCCTTTTGACTGCCCCATTTTACCTGTTACTCCTCCTCCACTGTCATTTCTCTACCACCGGAGTTAAGCAGAGGAGGTCCCTGACTGTAAGCCAGTCACGTATGTGTAAAGTTTTTTGTTTTTTTTAGGAAATTCCATTTAAAAAAAAAAAAAACTGTATTCATTCTTGACACTGCTGTCTAGGGCAATTAGAAATCTGGGACTTAGCTTAAAATACAGGACATTTGAGATGTGACCCAGGACAGTGGCACACAGGTAGAAAGCCATGAAAGTACCAGATAATCCGGGACAGCAGGGAGGTATGCCAAAGCTCTGTGCTATGCTTTTCTCTATAGTGTTCTTATCTGAAAGCAAATTAAACTTTTAATATCTGAAGGTGAATGAAATCTTAAGCAGATCTATCTGGCTCCACATTTTTGTTAAGTACTCAATTAAGCTCTGACACACTGACATGCTAGCTCTCAAAAATGAGAGCTAGCAAGAGATCTCACTGAAGGGGACTCCTCCTTACTATATGTTGAATTCTAGTTTGAGGACATTCCTTACTATAGGATGAAGTTAGACTGGGATATGAAAACTTTAAAGAGAAAGATATAAGGGAAATGAAAATAGTGTGTATGTGGTCTTTAATACTGGGGCTTCAGTGATTTGTTGGGAAAGTTGTAAAGTAAAATTAACTCCTTACAGTGCAGTTGTATTGCTGTGTGGCAGTGCCATCCTATTCACAGCTCTTATCAACTTTCCTTAAGTAAAATATGATTTATTATCTTGTGCTACACATATACATTTTCATGGCTGTCAGCACCCTGCAATGGGAAACTACCCATTTCCTTTGCTGTCTTCTCTGAACTCTGCACCAGACTGCTGCTAATGGTTCCATGAGTAGCTGCCTGCCCTACCCCCAGTACAAGATACTTTTCTTGGATTGACCAGGTTACCTATCAACTTGACATGGAGTGAACCACAAGTGAGAGGAGGAGACTGAGTGAGCAGTGACATGACATTGTGACATCACAAGTTCCGCTACTAGCTCTATCCTCCTTTGACAGCAACAATTGAACAAAATGAAAAGTAAAGCATTGTACCAAATTGGGTTGCCGGAATCCAGAACAGCAGGATTGGGGATAGAAATAGGGGCTGTCCCAGACAATCTGTGACAGTTGGGAGGTACAGTATGCAATTAACATTCACAGTATTTTTTACATATGTATACCTAAAAATATGCATGCACAGAGACATATTTAAATTACAGGAAACTACCCCCAACACATTTTTCTAATGGCTAAAGAAAATTGTGCTGAATTTTTTCACATTTTTTTTAACAAAAAAGCATGACCTAGTTAAGAGTAATTTAAGTTAAAATATTGAAAATCTGATGTGTTGGAAATTAAAGTGCTAACAGCAGGGTAGAGATTGACAGTAGCCCCTTCAATCACAGGCACCCCTAGGTACTTATGGGTACATGGTACTTAATGGTACATTCGGCCCTGTGCATGCATTTATGTATCTGTATCCTTGGATATGGTGCCTGCCCAAATATGCCACCAATGCTTTTTACAGACATTTGAGGATTCTGTCACAACCACATTGTCAGACAAACCATTCAAAAGCTTGCACAGACCTCAAACTAATTTATATTTCTTTAACTAAAAATGCCTTTGCTACATATTTTTCCTAATTATTTTTTTATAAGCAATTCATTTAAAACACAAGACTGAGTTTTTCCATTTATGATACACATAGCTGAGCGTGACTTTTAGCTTCCGTAAAAAGATTAAAATATTGCCCAGCATGGACTGTATGACTTATTACGTTATTAGAAGGAAACACACTTTTCAAGATATTGCCATTCCCACAGCTGACTCATCAACTTACTTCCTGCTGGATAATTGATGTTTGTCTCCCTGTACAAATCATACATTCATGCTGGTTAGATCCTCTTACCTTCCATTAATATCTGTTCGTAACATTGGGCTGCTAACATTGAGCAATGTCGCTGCCTGAGGCAAAAAGACTTGCAGATTGTTGCAGTATTGATTTCTTTTTATAAGTCAAACCAAAACTACAACCTTTGAAACCTATAGTTAGGTGCATATTGTATTGGGGGAAAACAAACCTGTAATTTGATGTATGAATGCAGGACATCCTTTCATCTCTTTTTTTGACCAATATTTCCGTTTTGCATGTTATTGTGTTCTACTGAGTGTCAAGATATGTGTGTGTATGTTTTCTGGTATAGAGACCAAGAAAAACTGCAAATGTGGACTATAGTGTACATTTTTCATGACATCTCCCTTAATGTTTCTGCTTTGCTTGGAGCAGTTTTGTGGATCATCTTTGAAAAGGCTTCTGTGTTGAAATTTAACAGAAGATATTTTAACAGACAACAGATGCTCTGGAGCTTAAGAAATGATCAGTGATGTCCTGCTGGCCTTCAGTTTAGACTGCAGAGTTAAAATACTGGTGTCTGTTAGATACAAACGTTTGCAAATCATAAGGCTCAGATCATAATAAATTAATGAACATATATTTTAATGATATGTTAAACCTGAGTGTGGAAGCAACTGCATTTTTCAGCACCTCTTATATAACGCTGAACACTAATGCATTTTTAGCACCTTTAATATAATGCAAAATAGGTAACTTTGTGAGTCAGTGAATAGAGCCCTTGAGGTATCCATTTTTACTTTCGCAGAAAGCAGTTTTTTTTTTTTATTAAATGAAGGAGAGTCTGTGTTAATAAAAATGTCTCTGCTTGGTTAGGTTTGGTAATAGGGCCCTTTAGCTTCTCTCCTCTCCTTTTAACTTGCAAGTGAAGGAATGTAAATGAGTTAGTTGAAAGGAGTGTCAGTGTAAGATATTTCATTTGGGAATGTGTTTTTATATTATAGTTTTTTTTCTTTTGAAAGGGCTCTGGACATAATGTTATTGTAAGTGATTGATGATGTTCTGTATACAGTAAATAAACAAAAACAAATCTAAATCTGCATTTGCTCAATTAAAATTAGAGTAAGAGAGATTTATAATGGAGATTTGAGTACGATTTCTTGCAGCAGCATAACTACAGGGGCCTGGACCGCCCGGGGACACCAGTAGAATTTTTAAAGTGCACCCTTAACCCACCCCACCACCCCCCTCTCTCGCACTAGGCAGACACAGCTATCCGGTACTGTGATCAGCAACCTAAGCTGTTGGTAAGGATAATAATTAGATTCATTCCCATTTCAAGCTTTTGTATAAATGGAGGAACAGAGCTTTTAGGGAAGCATTTGTTGCTTAGCCCCGTGAACCAAAGCAATGTGTTGCCACAACAGTTTGTCATGGTTTAGATTTATTTCTCTAGTAATAAAGTGCAAAAAAATAGATGTACTGTAAAGAAAAAAAGAGTTAATGTAGACATCAGTCCACAAAATCCCATAATAATAAGCAAACAAATCCAGCAGAGAAAGTTAAGAAAGGAATTAAAGAAAAAAGCATCTGCTTAACTCACTTAAAGCTTATGTGACATCTGTCATAGAATACATGTGCATGTGCAAAAGGTCTAAATGAGTCAACATCTCATGTAATGCTATAAAAGGCCAATAGATGGCCCTATCTTCTTTTTTATACCCCAAAGAACCCTGTTGTCCCTTCCAACTCAGCCCTAGACATAGGAAATATAAAAAGGATATATGTCATTTGCATTTTACCATACTGTATACTGTATAATACATACATTTGTAAATAGATTTTGTGTCTTTTGAACTTTATTATTTGGACCACAGTGATTAAGTTATTGATTTATTGCTTTACAAGGTAATTACATTTTCATTTAGCTTGCTCTACATTTCTAATGAATCATAAAGGTTAGCACTGGCCTTGCAGTTTTAAACTTGTAATGAAGTAAGAATGTGTCTTCATTGCTTTGTATGCTTTTTAAATTCAATTTCTATGTTTAAGAGAGAAGTCTAACAATAAATAATAAACAGGTTATTTTTGAGGTTTATAACAGTCATTCTATCACATAGTCCAAGATTACAATGGATCATTAGTCTCCTTCATGAATAGCTACACTTGCATATAATAAAGCACTACTACAAAACTCATTAAATAAACTTTAAGGGAGAGTCAGAAGAGTGGCATAGAGATTAAATGTGTCATTCAAAGGGCAACAGATTGCTCAGGCTTTGTTGGGACAGTGAGCACATTACTTATAGGAAATCTTTACCCTGAAAACATCAATAATTCCCAAAGAGAGTATAAAGAAAGATAAATGTAGGTAAAATCTCTATTTATAATTAAGCTCTGGGAAGCCCTGCCACACCTCTGTGATTGATATGCAGATTGCTTTACAATAACAGAGCTCTTTTTTACTTTTTCATTCTGCAAGGCGAGAATGAGGCTCAGACAGGCCTTTGAAACAGGGAAATGTACAGTATTCCTGCTTGCACAGCTATTCTGTTGATCTGTACAAAATAAACTTAATGGTTAACCTGAGATTTGCTGATTTAACAGAAACCTTTGTAAAACAATCAGTACTGCTCTCCCCTGACGAAGAGGTTATAGGCCTAAAAAGCTTGTCAACTAATAACTATCCTTAGAAAACTATCACACTACTATATCTGTTGTATTCAATAAGATCAACTACTTGAATGTAGTTCTTGAAGACGTTTCGCTAGTCATCGACTGGCTTTCTCAATTCAGAATGACTTGTACAGAATCTGTGGCAATTATGTACCCTGGAAAATCCCAATTAGCATACCACAGCCAGGTGTTTAAGGGTGTGATTATAGTGGCTAAGAGGTGTTATAGGAACGCCCAGAGTAAGGTGTTAAACACATTGTCATGGCAGACGTTGGTGTCGAACCCCCCCACCTCTATTTAGGCTTGGTTTCTTTTTTTCACATAAATGGCCTCCTTAACACCTCTCTTGAACCAGTCACGTTCCTTCGCCAGTATGTTAACATACTGGCGAAGGAACGTGACTGGTTCAAGAGAGGTGTTAAGGAGGCCATTTATGGGAAAATAAAGAAACCAAGCCAATAGAGGTGGGGGGGTTCGACACCAACTGTCTGCCATGTACAATGCTGTTTTAACACCTTACTCTGGGCGTTCCTATAACACCTCTTAGCCACTATCTATCACACCCTTAACACCTGGCTGTGATATGCTAATTGGGATTTTCCAGGGTACATAATTGCCACGAATTCTTGTACAAGTCATTCTGATTGAGAAAGCCAGTCGGATGACTAGCGAAACGTCTTCAGAACTACATTTCAAGTCCAGTTGATCTAATTGAATACAACAGATATACCATGACCTGGATGAATGAGAACCTTCACTATCACACTACTATTATTTTTTACTATTAATAGAGCTAAACAGACAGCAACATAAAATCAGCTGATTGGTTAGGGTAAAATTAGCACCATTTGTAATGATAAGAAGTTTTATTGAATCTCCCTGATAGTATATGATGGTTATTTGCTTATAATGTCTATATTCAATCATTTATGATGCTGACCTCATTTCCTGTTTGTACAGTAAGTTATACATTGGGATTGATAATCCATTTTATAGCCATTTTTACAGAGGACAAGGTCCCCAAATGTTTGCGGCAGCATTTACATTATAATACAATTGCTTTAAAAAACATATTTATAAAAAAAACATGGTGAAATTTACCAAAACCACTAAACTATTTTTCTATTAAAATTTCTTCGATTTGATTCATGGGAAGATTAGAAATTGCCTACATATTTTAGTACTCTCGCAATATTTTTACTGTTCATTAAATTGCTATTCTGCTTTGCTTTGTGCATTTTCTTCCTCTTTCCTACCCTTGCTCTTTTCTAACTCTCAATCCCAAGATCTGTCAATCTGATGATAACATGAGGACATGACCTAACAAAATACTAAGCATTGACATATAACACTTGGAGCATGACCTGTTACTGAATGGAAGAAGCTAGTCTAATTTCCTAAATTTAGCACAGCTAAGCAAAATATAATTCAGTTTAGCAAACTTTAAAAAAGATTTTCTGTAATTAAAAAAATAAATTTGTTCCCTTGCTGACAGCTGTACGAAAGTCAAATAAATAAAAAGAAATAAGTCTGCTCTAATTCCCAGCGCAAGGCTTCAAAATCTATTTTTCAGTTGCTGTGACTTTGAATGATATTTACAATAATAAATGTCCACCGCATCTTTCATGACTCATCTATTTCCCTCCCCTTTGCAGTTTTGTTGATGATATCAAAGCTGGCCTGAAATGTACACTTATTCTTGAATAGTCTGTTGTACATGGTTTGTGGACAGAAAACAACCAAGTTAATGACAAGGATCAGTGAGCATGAAAACACTAAAAGAGACGAAATGAAATGACAAGTATCTCAGTATAGTTAAAGCACATTCTTTAAAGTAAAACTGTAGTGCTAGGAAGGGATATAATTTGGTATTCAGGGACACAGTGAATAAAATGATTGTTATGAGCACATTCTTTATACATAATATAAAACATTTCTTTATGAAATATCAAATTTTCCACATATAAATATATGAAATAAGAACATTTTTGTTTATATAAATTAAACAGATACTCAATGGCAATTATCTGTAAAATACCTGGTAAACTGGTTCATTTTGTCATAAAACTGGTTTTGACATTGAAATATCAGACAATATTTTATCATCAAACCCCGACATTCTGCCTTAAAATTGTTTTTTTTTTTGTTCTTATTAAAATTTTGCTACAAAACCTACATTTTTGGACAAGTGGAGATCTTGAGGAACAACTTGTTTCAGGGATTATGTGAGCTGTGGGGGTGGACATTCCATTTAAGCCTAGATTTTAACACTGCGGCTCTACATAATTATTCCAAATGAATTTGATGGATTTATTTTTGACAGTACTAATAAAATAGCAGCATGTAATGTGTGCTGTATATGAAATAATGTCTCATGATTAACAATTCTTTCATTATCTATTTATTTTAATTTAGAAAGCATTGCATGTTTTTTCTTTTCCCACTGTTTTAGATTTGTAGTGCAGATTAAAAAGTTAATGGCATTAAAAGAACTGAAATCTACTGCAGCTGTGGAAAAACATAATGCTCGTTATAGTCATTACAGGAATTATGAACCATATACAAACTCAATTAAGTGGATACAAGAAATAAGAACATGAGTAAGAATTAGGCAAATCAGGCTATTATAGGAAGAAGTGAATTAGTGGTAAGACAGCTCCTGTCATAGAAACAAGCATCTGACAACAGCCCACACAAGCCACTGTTATCTGTATTTGCACAGATAATTATCCTGTAACTATATAATATGCTGTCACTGTGGAACAATATATGTGCAATTTAGTTTAAAAATACAAAGATAAATGACATAGATATAAAGGTATACCCTATTAGACGAAACAGGGCACACTCAGTGTGAGGTACATTGCTACAAACCAACTAGTGAGTATCTAAACAATCGAAATCTGTTAAGCCTTCAACTACCGTATATACTCGAGTATAACCAGTTTTTCAGGCTGAAAATCAGCCTGAAAACTCAAGACTCGGTTTATACTCGAGTCAGTACCTTACCTGAGCATTCCGGCAGCCGCACAATCTTTCTGTACTGGCGCGCCGGCCTGACGTCACTCCCGGCGCCAAGCCCGGCGCTGGGCAGTGACGTCAGCCGGCGCGCCAGTACACACGCGCGCTGCCGGACTGCTCAGGATACCGCACTTACCGCAATATGGGATACTTACCTGCAAGATGGATACCGCACCTTACCTGCAAGATGGATACTTACCTGCAAGATGGATACCGCACCTTACCTGCAAGATGGATACTTACCTGCAGATGGATACCGCACCTTACCTGCAATGCTCGTACACCGCACCACCTACCTTGGATGGAGGAGAGCCCACAGGGAGAAGAGACCACAGGAGAAGACAGGTACAAACTGAACTGGGTGGGATGATGTGAGGGGGGCATTCAAGGTGTTTGGGAACTACAACTCCCAGCATGCTTTATTAGCTGGGAGTTGTAGTTTCCAAACATCTTGAATGCCAAGTTTCTACCCTCGGTTTATCCTCGAGTCAACAACTTTTATTAGGATTTTTAGGTGAAATTGGGTACCTCGGTTTATACTCGGGTCGGTTTATACTCGAGTATATACGGTATGTGAATTTATACTGATTAGGAAAATACAATATACAAAATACAAAAACAATATAAAAAATGGAGCAAATGCTAACAAATGTAATTGCTTACCTATCCAGCCAGCTTTATTGTATAAAGACAGATGTACAAACCCACCAGGGTTCATTCTGACGGAAGGTTCTGCCGCAGCTACGAAAAATTTCCACATTGAAACCTGAGTTTGATGGTCGAATTTACAGCAATTCCACATCATAATTCCATCTGTGGTGACGACTAACTAAATTTCACAGCTGAAGACGGTAGTTTCAACCAAAACCAGGTTCAGGTCAAAACTAAGGTACATCTCTGCTTATACAAACATATGGTCAAAATACAACTACCACATTACATAGCGACATTGTTTTGAAAGTTGAATAAAGATATACTGTATGTCTGTCTGGTCTAACCTTTTTAACTTACCCATAATGTCTGTAACAGTTGATTCAGAGGGAGAATAAAACGGAAGTACAGTATACTTATTATAAGCTATAATTCTTGTAAAATGTCTGCATGAAATTAATATAGACATTGAATTTTTATTCTAATCATTGTAGAGGTAGAGCATATCTGTATGTATGCCATGAGGCATGCTTATATAATTGGCTATTATTGGCTATTATTCATTCAGAGCTAGCACTAGTGTGTTTCTCAGTTACCATCATTGCATTTTGTGATCCGTTAGCGCTTGAGAATAGCGTGCCAGCATATCACAATGTGGATGGTCACATTATGTGCATTGCCCTTTGATCTGTTTAAGAAGCGCATGTGATCACTCATTTTTTTTTGCGAATAGTATGCGCTCATTAGTTGAATCGCAGTGCAACCTTATTATAAGAATGTATTTTCTTCCAAACATCCACCTCCCACTAATCCTTTCCCACAGCTGCTCATTAACTCAAACAACTGGTTCCTCTCTCTCTGCTAGAAAAGATCCTTCATCCTCCTAAATATGAATCCTGTATTGAGAAAATGTGATCTTGTTTCATCACCCTCCTGGATGTTGTCCATCCAATTAGATTTAAAAGCTGTTCAAGTCTGCATGTGCCTCGAATCCAGGGGTTGTCAAAGGGTTTACCGGCTCACACTGGTGTGACTTCAAAGAGCCAGAGGTGTGCCTCAGAATTTTGGTAGTGGAAATTTTTCACCAGTACAACTTACATTTTTATTATTTTTTACTTTAAAAATATATATTATGATAACATTTGAACACAGTCAATGTAATGTAATTGTACACTATGTTGATTTGATTTCAATACACACTGTAAAGTGCATACAATATGGGTCATTCTTGCGAAGGTTCTCATTCATCCAGGTCATGGTATATCTGTATTCAATTAGATCAACTGGACTTGAAGTTTGAATACAACAGATATAATATGGGTTATTACAACTTAAAGTCCAACATTAAGAACACAGATGTGCCTCAAGAAAAATTACATTGTCAAGTGCATCACGATCTGAAAAAGTCTGAGAACCGCTGCTCTAATCAATATAAATATATAATATTTTGCTAAACATGCATGCCGCATGTTTCTGACCTACTTGTCCTTCCTCAAAACATGCATGGATGAGTGGGTCAGAAACATGTAGCATGCATGTTTTGCAATAAACCTGTACTATTTACTGCTAAAGACCTGTGTCTTTAAATAGCATTGCACAGAGCTTTTCTGAGATCAGGTTCACTTAATATGCTGCACCTGCAGCTCTGTGCTGTTTTGTTTTTATAAGTGTACCTTGTAAAGTGATCAGTACAATTCTACTGGGGTTGCCGCCTTTCCCTCAAACTTAAACTCTTAAGGGCTAGGCCCCACTAACACATTAACAAGTAGTAAAGTGTAATAGCAATAACACAGGACTGTAGCTGTGTGAAACAAGAATTTATTTAGTACTGAAACATGCATGCAACATATCTGTTGTATTCAATTAGATCAACTGGACTTGAAGTTTAGTTCTTGAAGACGTTTCGCTAGTCATCCGACTGGCTTTCTCAATTCAGAATGACTTGTACAAGAATCTGTGGCAATTATGTACCCTGGAAAATCCCAATTAGCATATCACATATCACAAAATCAATTGGGATTTACCAGGGTACATAATTGCCACAGATTCTTGTACAAGCAAACACATAAAAAGACAGAGCCTCTTGCAGAAATGCTCACAAATATAAAGGGTTTAACATTTGCTTCATAAATACATATAAAAATGGTTTGAGCAGGAAAATCAGCAAATAATATTCACTGCTATATCTGATAATACTGTGGGGTCTGTGAGGTCAACTGTTAAATGCTGCTTAGCATAAGGGCAGTGGGAAACAAATACAGGGTAATTAGTTAGCATGTGCAGAAGGAGTTTTGGGTCCGGGACCACCAGGAAGAGGTAACACTAGAAACCAGCAGTGATATCATAGATTGATGAAATGATTTCTACACTAAGAGGCTGAATTCTGGGGTGAGAGACAAATGGTTTTACAAAGTGACAATTATAGAATCTGTGGAACATCCTTTGTATTTTGAGTTTAGTTCTCCTTTAAAGTTATGCTTTACTGTCTGATTCAGTATAAGAGCAAATAATTATGGTCTGGGTCACCAAGACTGGATCCTTAAAAATTAGTTGTGGTGATACCGGGGAGTAAGCTTTTAATGTGTATGAGTATAAAATCAAAATACAATTTAACCCTCTAGAGACTGACAAATTAGCTATGCAACAATACTAGGTAAAGTATCAGTAAGTTGATTTTTTTTTTTCCCCAATAACCCGAAAAGGACAATTATACTTTTAAAAGTACCCAGGGCTAGGACGCAAACCCCCCATGGTACAGTCTCTATCAGCAGTTAATCTCACCATACCTTTGCCTTGCCGGTCTGGTATAAATACTCTCCATTGACAGTCAGTGATAAGACCTATTCCTATTGGCCAGATCACAGGCCAATGATAGAGACAGAACTGGACTGGCTAAGGAATGTTTCAGTAAGTATAACATGTGATAGAGACAGTACCCACGGTCTAACTTGGTTTTGAGCCTAACCTGGTTTTGAGGTGGAACTGCAGTTTTTCGAAAATCCACAGACCCGGCAGAACTTTTGTAATTTCAACCAGCATATCTTTATTATAATTATTATTGTGGATTTATGTAGCGCCAACATCTTCCGCAATGCTTTACATTTACATGTGTACATTTAACAAATTTACATTTACATGTATACTTCCACAAATAGTTGTGTTGAAAAGTTGAGAATCAGAGACAAAGTTTTGCTTTAATTAGGTTTAGAGTGGATTTTTGGATGGTAAGTATAACTATTTTTTAATGATGCCTATAAACTATAGTGAAATAATGACTATTTAAGGACAATTATCACTCCCCACCTGCCACCCCCACCCTGCTCCTGTTGATAGAACCCAGGGTGAGAACCTAAACAGCTAGATGCTCTCCATGCAGAGTGCACCTTCCCATTGATTAGCCATGCCAAAGTCTTGGACCATGGCAAGGTAGCCCTGCTTGCGGCTTTATGAAGGGCTAGTTTGTAACAATTTAATAAGATCCAGGAGTAAGGACCCCACAGTTTAGGTCCTCACCTTGGGTACTATTAACTGGGGAGGGGGGACTTTCAATGATATAATTGCTCTCTATAAGTTCAATTTTAAAAATGTAAAAATGTTTACGTTTATTTATTTAAATTAAGAATCATTCCAAAACAGTTTTTACTTTCCCCAACTGGCTGAATTACTAAGTCAAGGCTGCAAGTTAACTATTAATTATTTAGGTTAATTATTCCCTGTTTATACCATTGTTTGACTTGCTCAGATGGGAAAGCCGTGTAATTAAATTGAAAATCTGGTTTTGCAATGGTACAAGCTAAATTATGTCAAAGCTTTCCATTGTCAGGACTGTTTATTAATAGTGAAATATAAATTGAAATTTACTTACACAATGTGGGCATTTCAGAAATACCTTTTTTAGACCAAGTTTGTCTCACTAGAGCTGCTATATAGGCAGAACCTTCCTCAACACCTTACCCTGTTTAAATTGTAGTTAATTTGTAGGATTTTTTCCCTTTTTATGTTTTTTTTCAGTTGGCCTTTAATCAGTATCGCCATCTCCTGTTATTTCTTAGCTTAGCTTTTTGTAGTATATATTATTACAATTATTATTTTAGAATTATTTTGCCATAAATAAGCCTTTGAAGTGAAAGGTAATAGATTATTCGGTGTTTTACAAGATGGCTTCCCATAGCCATATACTTATATTAAAATGGTAGCTTTCATTTTGTTAGTGAAAACACTGCAATACTATAATTACTATCTTCCATAAGATTACTGCTTATATATTAATTAATACTTTTTTGGGCAGATTTTTGCGCATATACTCTTACACTGCAACCTTTGTGGGGTATATATTTCATCATACAAGCACTTATAGGGTTCTTAGGCAAAGTGAAACAGAGAAAGTACAGTTGGGATGGTTCTGAACATATTTTGCATCCGCACATATTCCTGCCATCCGCACATATTCCTGCCATTTTAAGAAAAATAAATGAACACTAACCAGAATGAAACATGTTATCTGCAGCAAAAAAGGTAAGTATCCCAGCTAATATGAACAAAGTTTGTTGTAAGACAAGATATTCCAAGGTACAGAATGTTACTACCAAGCCCCCACCCAAGAATTAGTCAATATAAATTGTAAACAAGAAAACAGCAAATATTATTTACATTTTTACTTTTGTTTAGATTTATGAAATAAACAACAAATAGAGCATGTTATCAGTAATCTTGGTATATAGTCACACTTTTCTTAATACCATAAGACTGCATGGTACAGTATGTCTGTCTGGGATATAAGTCTGGTTCCTTAGATGCAGCCTGTCAAAGTTGGAATAATCTAACAGAAGTGCCTAACATTACTGCAGTTCTTAATCAATCCATTGCCCAAAGGATAACTTATGTATTCAGTTTCACTTCTGTTAGTTTCAGTTTCTCTGCTCATGCCTACATATCATGGATGACAAAAATAGTACTGTAACACAAAAAGGCTGGATGCACATATTAAAATGAATGAGAGATTTAAAAGTAATTGCAGTAAAGTCAGGCGTTCCTTCTACTAGAAGAATTTTCTGACTTTGACAGGCTGTATCTTGGGAACCAGAGTTTAATGGGAAATGAACAGCCCACAGCCTGTTCTACTTCTCTAACAGTTACTATAGACATTTTACATATATTTAGTCATATAGTTTATTAGTCCTTACTTAAAAGACTAGTAAGAATATCAATATATAAAATAATGATCAAATTGAAGAAATGTTCCTTTATTTTTTTAAATATTGTTATTTTTCTACAAAGCAAAAAAATCTGGTCATACTATATAAAACAATCTGATAATCACTAATTTTGGTATCACATTAGTATGATGAATATTTTAGGACATTATCATGTATCAGGTATAAGGTATCAGATGTCAGGTATCAGGTGTCATATATCAGGTATCAGGTATCATTTATCAGGTATCAAGTGTCAGGTATCATGTATCAACTTTCGTGTATTAAGCTGGCCATACACGAGGCAGACATTACATAGATTAGACATTAGATAGATTAGCAAAACGGGACCTAGCTTTTGGGGGTCCCTGAATAACATTAAAAGTTTTTTATTAGGGGTGGACAAACCCTTTATTATCCTAGCTGCTCCTAAACATACTTACCAGCTTTTGATCCCTTGCCACACATTCAGTCTCCCCTGTTGGCATCCTTAAACAACAGCAGAGAAGGATCGACTGGTAACAGACGTCTGTAATTGGCTATGATGTCAGCGTTACAGATCTCACAGACTGCCGCAACCAGTAAGAAAATATAGATGCGGTGAGGGATCGGGAGCCAGTATAAGTATGGCTTTTCTGCATGCCTGTACCAAATTTTGTGTCTCTAGCATTAATTACTGTGGGAGGACATACCAAAAAAGCGGAACAATAAAAGAGAAAGAAACAGAAAGAACAGTCTTTTCAAGCCAAATAAAATAAAATATAGCTAAAAATAAAAAGCTAGAAATAAGCACCCTCTATTGGATGTAACAGTCTGCACATGTCCTAAAATTTACAGAAAAATACATCATTGTCACTCCTCGTGTTTCAGGTTTCATGTATCAGAGTCAGGTATCATTCATAAGGTATCATTCATCAGTATCAAAGTCAGTTATCAGAGTGGTGTATCATTCATCGGGTATCAGGCATCATTCAGCGGCTATCAAAGTCAGGTATCATTGATGAATGATATCTAACTCTGGCACCTGATGAATAATACCTGACTTTGATACCTTAAAAATGATACCTGGCTCTGATAACTGACTCTGACACATAAATCATGAGGAATGACACAAAGTATTTTTCTGTACATTTTAGGACATGTGCTGACTGTTACATCCGATAGAGGGTACTTATTTCTAGCTTCATTTTTAGATTTATTTTTTATTAATTTGGCTTGAAAAGACAAATTACACTTCTTTCGATTTCTTTCTCTTCTTCTTATTTTCTTTTATTCAGGTTTCAGGTATCGGGTATAAGTAATCAGGTATCATTGATGAATGATACTTGACTGTGATACTTGATGAATGATAACTGACTTTGATACCTGTTAAATGATGCCTGACTCTGATAACTGACTTTGATACCTGATAAATGATGCCTGACTGATAACTGACTTTGATATCTGATGAATGATACCAGACTCTGATACATGAAACCTGAAACATGAGGAATGACGCAAAGATGTATTTTTCTGTACGTTTTAGGACATGTTCAGACTGTTACATCCAATAGAGGGTTCTTATTTCTAGCTTTATTTATTTAACGGATTTCTGGAAGTTCGCCCATCTCTACTGATTAGAGGGTATAGGGGGAGGAGGTGGAAGACAAAGCAGCGAGTTATGAGATTGTGTGAATATAAGTGAGAAGTAACTTTGCTTGGCTAAGGCTGGGTACACATGAAGCTATTATTTGTCCCGACCGAGCCGGCAGGGACAAATGACTGTCAGTCAAGACAATAGTGTCCATGGCCGACAGTGAGCAACCGATTGTGCGGTCCCATAAGGAACTGCGCGAATGGCGGTGAATTACCAACGGACCCGATCTGAATTGGACGAACGATCCAAACTACATATTTAGGAGACACGCTATATATATTTATACAAAGCAACAGTCCTTTTGTCTCTAGTATTCAAAATGGCCAATAAGCAGCAGCTCAACTCATCCAGATGCTTTTATTCATTTCCTTTATTAAACACTCCTGTGCCAAAAGCCAATAACATTTGAACTAATAATAATTTAATCTGCTTTATCAATTGCATATTATGTGAAAATATTTATTACAATACAAAACCAAAAAAACACTGAGAAATATATGGAATGACTCATTTTGTTTTGTCAAGGAGAATGACTGTAACAATGACGTTTCTTTGCCCCCTGTTTCTGATAATAACTGACTTGAGCAGTTCTGTTTACATTTGTCTGGCTGAAAGAATTTGTGTGTTCCAGAGGAGATTCAAATCATGAATTCAATAGTTCCCCCTGTCCAGTAGCCAAATCATAACACTGCACACAAGCTTAAAGGGCATCTATAGGTTATTTGTAATTGACCATAACTGTAAAGTGTAATTCTTCCCAACCACCACTGTATTGTTTTTTGTTGATCTGCCCCCTATTTCTTTAGATCCAATCTAAAACTTCTTATATTTCAGCTGTCAATCAAGTTCCTTGCTAAAACTATTCTTCTGTGAGTAGTTTTACTGTAGCTGGAATGGTGACAGAGTTTTGACAGTTGGAATGCTGTGTGCAGGCTTGACAGTTTTGTGGGGAAAAAAGTCAGGTCGGAAGTGGGAGTGGTTAAAAGAGGGAGGGGGATACTGCTCCTAAACAAAATGTGTGCTGGATTGCAAAATCAGAGTAAGTGCTACTTACATGTATTCAATTATAGATTAAGATGAGGCAAAGTAATTTTTTCAGTATAGTGTCCCTTTAACCATGAAATCCAATATATTTGTCTAGCTATGCGCATACACACAGAAATAAAGATCTATGTCTACATTGAAAATCATTGTAAATGCATGAAAATGTATTCTACAGATTAAAATGGTTGTTTTGGATTTTATTCTATAGTTTATATAGGTGTTAAGATGATCATACCCTGGAGGATTCCTATTGGGACCTACTAATTTAGACTACACAATTAATAAATGGAAAACAAGGGAAATTAAAGGGGAAGCACAGCTGTCTTTTTTCAGGTAAGACAATTAAAGAAAAACTGCTCAGGACAACTATTATGCCAAGTGCAGCAAAATACAACTTTATTTCATAAACAAAAGGGGTCACCCCGAGCAGTTTTTCTTAAATTAGACTTTTTATGTGTTGGAGGTTCCTGCCCTCCTGGGTACTGGACTCTCCCAAACGTGTCAGACCATTGGTTGATTGCAGCAGGTAGGATACACCTACTTAAAGACAATGATGACACAGTTGTATGTGTGGCTAGTTTTAGATTTTCAGATTTCCTAAAGTGGAATTTTGAGTTCTACAAATGTGGCTGTGCCATTTTTTTGGGGGGAAAAAGTAAATTAATTTGAATATTTAAAAAAGGCAGGACTAGAGGTGGCATTTTATGTAAATAATATAAAAACAAATTAATAGAAAAAAAAGCTTAAGGGATAGAAGTGCATCTGCCATTTTAGAACAGTCAGTATTAACATCAAATTATTATTATTACTTGAGTCACATATGTTAAATGAAAGGAGACGCATGGGAATGGATCTAGGATGGTGCTACAAACATGCTAAGTGTAAGTATTGTTTACTTACTTTTTTTGTCTTTTAGGAGGCTTCAGGAGGAGACCCGCAGTGCTGTATTCTGTAAGGAGACCGGACTGAGAGATGCGGCTATGCGCGAGCACGTTGGTGTGGGCATGTCGCTACGTAAGTTACATGTAAGTTAGGGAAGGAGCTCGTAGCCGCATCTCTCAGTCCGGTCTCCTTACAGAATGCAGCACTGCCAGTCTCCTCCTGAAGCTTCCTAAAGGACAAAAAAAGTAAGTAAACAATACTTACTTACACTTAGCATGCTGTCAGTGGGACCGGTAAGCCTCTTCTTCTCTGTTCTTTGGGGGTCTGCTGTATATATGGTCTTGCCTTGCCTTGTTTTTAGTGAAAGGGAGACCAGTGGTGTAATCAGTAAGGTATGAAAGAGAAGCTAAGATCATAGTAGACGGATGCTGGCTACTGTACCTCTTGATTTATATAACTTTGTTGATAAGGTTTTTTTAAAGATCATAGTAGCCTCTGTATTTATTACAGACACAAATATTGTAATACTAATTATTTTATCTAATAGCTTATACCTGATTTACATTAAATACAAACTGAGAGTAAAATACAGAACAATCATATTGTATCAGTTATGCATGGTGTATCAATGGTGGACTAAATTATTTTCTCATACATTACTCTTAGTATTGAACTTCATACCAGGTATTTCTTACATATGTGACTAGACATTGTTTTCTATGGGAGGGATGCAAGCTGAGGTAAGCTACTTATTGTACACCTTAAATTAAACCTCTCCTCCTCATTACTTTTTATGTTCAAGTGATTTATTGTTCTGAAGTGAAACCAGGAAGAAGAGAACAGTAGGAGAAATGGGTCATAGAAAAACATGATTATTTTTGAAGAGCTATGTAGGAGTTGGTGGCATCTGTGACTTTTATTTCACTTGATTTCCTGGAGAGAACAAGATTTACGAATTGACTAGGCAATGATTAAAGTGAGGGATGCAAATGCCAGATTTCTTTACAGTGCAGTTAATATCCACCTGGAATTTGGAACATCATCTGAGTCATTACTGACTTGCAGCCAACAAAAAATTTTAAGTCATGCAGACTTAAAGTCTCTATTTTAGTACTCTGTACAACTGCTGGTCTTCCGATTTGTGGGAGCTCAGGGGTATACATGAAAACCTATTTTATTTATTTGATTGATTACCAAAGGGATTGACGTAGTAATGGTGTTCATTCAACACTCTTTTTTTAAAACTCCCTCTTATTTGTAATTATAAAATGAGATGGTTACAAAACAGTTTCCTCTGCATTTTGTATCTCACAGTCCTCTTTACCCCCTTCCCAATCCTCCTTACAATCTTAATCTGGGTTCAGACATGCACTTTCCACTGGGTTGAATTATTATGGACACCTGACCACCTGCCCACACATAAACTAATTGATGTGCAGTTGGGGGTTGGGCTCATGTGTACCTACAGTAGCTTTAGAAATGAAAGCTGGCAACAACATCAAGTTAAAGGGCAGGCAAATTTAAGAAAAAACAAACAAGATAAGTAATAGGAAGTTTTGAGTTGGATTGGGCCTCAAAAGAACATAAGTCAACAAGACTGATGCAATTGGAGATGCAAAAATGTATCTGTACTAATAAAGGGCATGTCCCCCCATACATGAAAAATCATGATTACCTCCCACACCCCTGAAAACATCAAAACAGCAATTGTAGCTTACCCTACCTTTCTTGATAAACTGATTTATTTGATTTAAAGTTTGCCATCTTCTTCCCCGGTTCAGCCTCCACTTCTGGACACAGCAGTCACTCATGTTTGTGATAAATTACTTCATGGCAAATAGCTGACTGCTAAATATTGTGCTGCATCCTTTGCACGCTTGTAAAGTGCAAGCTTGTAAAGAACCTATATAAGCTTGAAAAATGTCCCTATATCTTCAAGAGCAGGCAGCTGTAGGCAAGTAAGAAGTACCCCCAACTGTAAATTATAAGCATATTAGAAGTCACCAAGGAGTTCCGTGACCATATAAAAGCATGAGGCCACAGTCCGAGAACATTTTGCACAGGGCACGGAACTCCAAGGTGACTTCTAATATTCCTTTAATTTACAGTTTGGGGTGCATTGTTTATTATAACATGCCCCTTTGTGGCTTCTGGTTTCCTTCTCCTCCTGGAACTGTAAGATTATAAGGCTATAATCTTACAGTTCCTCCCATAGAAATCTACTACAGGGGTAGGTTATATAAATATAATAAATCAAAAACAATACTTTTACCCTGCCTGGAAATCTATTAGCTATTTTTTCTCACCTCTTTTACTATCTTTTTCTTTTCACTGCTATTATTCGGTGTGTGAGGGCGGGGGTTTGCCTGCCAAAAAAGTAGGCATTTTCCAAGTATTAGAACTAATGTTCATATTAATCTTCAGTTTGGAGAGTTAGAAATTAGTGTAGTGTAAACCTTGCTTTAGTTTCCGAGGCCATTTAACTTAGTCCTCAAATAAAGATTATTAGGATTATATGAACTAATAATAGAAAATTAAATTGAGAATTTATTTTTGTGATTTTTTTGTGATTTTCATGTCAATTTCCTAATGGAAACAATTAAAAAATGGAGAGATTATTTATTTATGTATTTAAGATATGGAATGCCCAATACAAAAAATATATATCCTGTGTATATGATTGTAAACAAAGATTGGACATGTTACAAGGTTTTGCTCATTTAGGAACAGATATGTGTTTGTACAGTAAACCAACATGCTGTGAACAGACATTCAGATATTATGGTTGACCAAGACTAAATATTGGAACATGTGTACATGCTTTGCTAAATCCTGTCTTGATAGAGAATTGGGAAAACCCTGCACCTTACAAAGCATATTTGATGTACAATGAAGTAGTTTGAACAAAATTTTAATAAATCAGACTGGTAAATCTTTTTAATGCTAATATAGGATGGCTATAAAACCTTGGAGTTTGCTTCCTTAACCCAGCCTTACAAGTAGAATTTTTAAAGGGTATGTCCACCAAAAAAATCACTTTTTATTGTATGAAAGCTCCCCTCTGCCCACCCCCAACCACCATGTTATTTCAATAAAAATGCATTCAGATCGATACTTACAGCCCTTCACTCCCACGTCGCTTTGTTCCGGCTCCCTGCTTGCCAAGACTTGCAAGCAGGGGTCCAGTCCATCAGCCACGTCTGCGATTGGCTGAGAAGCAGCCAATCACAGACGTGGCTGACGTTACAGTAAGCGTCACGGGAATGAAGGGCTGTAAGTACCGATCCGAATGCTTTTTTAATGAAATAAAATGGCGGTTAGAGGTGGGCAGGGGGGAGCTATCATAACCTAAAAAGATTTAATGCTAGGTGCAAATCTCAAGAAGGATGGATTCAGATGGTGGGAGGAAGGGGGGGGGAAGGGCTCCACAGCACATGTCATTATTCTCCCGGAGGCAACACAGAAAGCAGACACATTTAAGCAGGAAGACAGCCACTACCCTTTAGTTTCCTGGACATTGGACAAGCACTGCATGAGAACCATAAGGAGCAGAAATGTAAGGTAAGGATTTTTTCAAACTGTATAGTGGGGCCAGTAGTGGGTTAAATTATAGTTTGGGGGGTGGACATGCCCTTTAATAACTGATTGATAGGACCTGATAAAATCACACTTTCAATTTTTCCTCTATGCACAATAATTAATATAGACAGATATTGTTTTCCCGATTTGATCTGGCACCACACACAAAGCTAAACACCATTCCAAGATATAGTCATATGTATGGGCTCTATTAGTCTGGTTTATTATCTGAGAAATATAGGATCAATTTATTTTCCTGAGATGCAATTTTAATGAGTTACTTTGTCAAGTAAGTGACTAAGTAACAATGGAAAAAGTTCCACCCAATCACTTTTTATTGGATAAAGACAAGGTTTTATTTTGGCTTTTTACCCTTTATCATTGTTTTGGGAGATAGAAATATAAAGTAGCACCTACTAGCATCTGCATTTCATTTATTTTTAGTTCTCTACCAAGCTCTGTATCTACCCTGCAGCTGTACAGCTAAGAAGCAAAACATTCTCTTTATTTATAACTATACTTATTTAGTTGTTTTCAAGTTCTATTGGCCAACATAGAATGACAATATATTTATCATTGTATTTACATGCATTTCAGTAGCTCATTGTTATCTGTTCAAGTTTACTTTTTACTTTTACTTTACTAGTTTTTCACAGGAAATAAGAAAAAACAATATAACCCAGAACCGTAAGCTGCATTACTCCCTTTATTGTAGCATATTTTCAGTGTTTAGCTTTTGACCTTACCCAGGAGTGAAGGTCAGCAATAGGGAATTTAGACCTTCTTACACATACACTGTGATTTGCTAAATTAATATTTTAGCTATTTTATTTTTTCTAGTATGCTGAAAGATGTGAACATTTGTGTTTCTAGAGATGCCAAAACAATTAATTTGCATTTTTGATTCTGAATATCTAAATGTAGAATGTGACGATCTCTTCTAAAACACGTCAGTATAATTGTATCTGAACAGAGTACCTTTCTGCAAACAGATTTATATTCCACCATGTTTGCATATTTGTATTTCTGCTGGTACTTGTTTCTAAATAAATTAACCATAATCAATTTAATAAAAACACTAATAATAATAATGATAATAATAATAATTTGAAAAGGGTATCTCCCAAAACTATACAGTAGAATTTATTTTAGTTCAACATTTTAGTTCAACACTTCTATGAGAATCCCAAACATCACCAACCCAACAGTCAGAGAAGGCATAAATCACATCTATATAAACGCCAAAACACCAATTCTAACCAATCTAACTAGTTTTCTTTTTCATTCCCGTGAGATATCCTGCTTATTCTTAAATAACTAAATAATAAGAGTTATCATATCCCCTAAACAACCTTGTAAGTCTATCATCATTATGTTTATCTTGAACTGGTGCCAAAAACTGCATAGCATGCTCAATGTGAGGTCTTACAAGGCATCTATAAATATGTTTTCTCTTTCTCTACTGTATATTCCTTTTTTATACAGAAAAGAATTTTGTTTTAGCTGACACAATCTGATACCTCCTAATGCTCCAAATTTCATCTCTATAATAACATCCAAATCTTTTTCAATTGAGCTAACTCTTAACCCTATTCCATATAGAGTATGACCAACATTTATGTTGTTTGTGCCCAAATGCATAGATTTGATTAACTAATATTAAATCGCATTTGCTATTTTTCTGTCTAAGTTATTTTTTCTGCAAGTTGGAGACATAATTTACTGAGCCTGTAGCCCTGCACAATTAAGTATCATCAGTAAACATGAAGACAGTGCATTTAATGCCTAACTCTAGGCCATTTGTATCTGTATGTTGCCCCTCCCAATTAGATTGTAAGCTCTTCGGGGGAGGATTCCAATCCTTATGTGTCAAGGCATATCACACTTATATCTAACCATCCATATGTAGTCTTAACCTATGTATGACTCTTTATTTATATAATTAACTTATTTGTTTATTTGCTTGCGCTAATCCCCTTCTTTGTATACTCTGTAATATATTCCATAATGTACAGTGATGCACACCCTAATGGCACTTTTTAAATACAGTTATACATACAGTACATACATACATTTATGAACAGAATAAAAAGCACCAGACCCAGGACAGACCACTGACACCATTGTCCAACTAGTAAAAGTTTAATTTATAGCCACTCTTTGTAAAAATAAAAAAAGAACATATAGTAAGTTCAAGACCCCTATTCCCCAGTTTAAAAGGTAAACTTATACAAAGTACTGTATCAAACGCTAAAAGTAAATCATGCCTACCATTTGGAAAATGATTTTTTAGGTCAATAAATTTGTTTTTTCCCAAATCACTTTCTTACACTATGCTTCCATTATTAAAATGTAAGCTTACATCAAAAGTAAAATGCTTTACATTCATTAAAATGCCTGCATAAAATTGTATTATTACTTTATTGCATTATTTTATTTCTTCTGTGAAAGCTTGTACACAGCTCAAAAAGCAGACATGCAAGAAAAAAATATTTGGGTGTTCGTCATTTTCATTAGTGTATATATAGTATAGTATAGTATAGTATAGTATTTGAGGTTGAATAAAGACATACGTCCATCTAGTCCAACCCATCGAGCAATATCCTCATTTGCTGCCTAACTGTTGACCCAGAGGAAGGCAAAAAAAAGCCCACCAAATTTATGAAGGGGGAAAAAATTCCTTCCTGACTCCAAGTGGCAATCGGAAATTTCCCTGGATCAACTATTTATGTATCAATACCAGTAACTTGCAACATTCCTTGCTTGCAGAAACTCATACAGTTTTTTTTTAAAACTGACCAATGAACCTGCCATAACAACGTGCACTAGACGACAGTTCCTTAGCTTTACTATTCTCACAGTGAAAAAACCTTTCCGGACTTGAAGCCTAAACATTTTTTTCTTGGTGAACACAGTAATCATATCTCCACGCAAGTGCCTTTTCTCCAGCATACATAGTTGTAACTTTTCCAGTCTCTCTTCATATTCAAGCTCCCCCTTCTCTGAACCCTTTCCATTTCAAAGATGCCTTTTTTGTACACAGGATTCCAAAATTGCACTGCATATTCCAAATGAGGCCTTACCAATGCTTTGTAAAGAGGGAGAATGACATTTTCCTCCCTTGAATCCATACCTCTCTTTATACAAGACTATACCATGCTGGCTCTGGCTGTAGCTGCCTGGCACTGCTTGCTACCTTTACGTTTGTTATCCACCAAAACTCCAAGATCCCTACCCAACAGGGATTCACTTAACACAGAGCCATTTATAGTATAAGCAGCACAAGGATTTTTAATTCCAAAATGCATCACCTTACATTCATTAACATTGAATCACATCTGCCACTTAGCAACCCAATGTGACAATCTATCTAGATCCCCCTGCAACGATTGCACATCCTCTGAAGTTTTTAATGGTCGACAAAATTTAGTGCCGTCAGCAAACAAAGAAACCTTGCTGACAATACCCACTTCCAAATCATTAATAAATAGATTAAATAGAAGCGGCCCCAACACAGAACCTTGTGGCACCCCATTTAACACTTTAGTTCATAATGATGAAGCCCCATTAACAACTACTCTCTGCATCCTATTCATTAACCAGTTTTCTATCCATGTACAAATGTGCCTGCCCAAACCAACAGACCTTAGCTTATACATTAGTCACCTATGGGGGACTGTATCAAAAGCCTTTGCAAAATCCAAGTAAACTACATGTACTGCTATGCCAGAGTCTAAATTTCTACTTACTTACTCATAAAAAGCCAAGCAAGTTAGTTTGACAAGATCTATATGTATTATCAGAAGAGAAAGGAAAATTAAAAATAGAAAATAAAAAAAAAAAAAACAAAAACGAGTAATAATACAGGGAAGAAATAGGTAAGAGAAAAAAACAGTGGGAAGATCTCAAGTGTTTTAGATAAAATTAGAGTAGAGTAGAGTAAAGAAGATTGAGAGGGTTAGAAATAGGTAGAACAGTTTGCTTTTTTTTCCAACTCTCATTTACTGATTTGCCATTTACTATCTATTTTTTTAAACAAAATAATCCCCCCAAAAATTCCTAATTTTGCATCAACGTTGATTTTGCAGCCAAACTTTGGGTTCTAAGATAGCAGTGATATTTAGGACATTTTGTTGGTTTCTCAAACTTTAAAAAACTTGCATTTTTTTTACAATACCATAAGCTATAATTTGATAATTATAAAGTGAGCCCAGCATAATTTTTCTTGCATTGTGTACCTCCAATTCTGATGGTGAATACTGATGAGCTGGTATAGTTTTAACATATTAAAAAATAATAAAGGGGAAGTTATTACGAATAGTTTTTTCCAATGCTGCCTGTTCAATTAATTATGAGTTGTTGATTGGACATAACTGCTCCTGTAAACAGTACCTGTGCTGGCGGCCCAGACAGTCCAATAGTCAAAAGTGCAGCGGATATCGTGCCTTGCTTTTGTTTCCACTATATGCAGAGAAGAGACCCTCTGATCCGCAGCACGCCGGACTGGAAAGGTGAAGGGATCGCGAGACGAGGGGAGCGTGATTGGGAAAAGATGTGAGCCGCCATTGAATAGAGTCCAATACTCACCTCTCCTGCCAGTCCACTAGAACCATCACCTATTTATTTATATATATGCATTTTCTGCCAATCGTTCATATTTGTGCTAAGCTGTTGCATTTACCTTGCTACCTTGCTTTCAAAGTAAAATTTACAGAAGTATTTTCAAAAAGAGTGCAGGTTAATAGATTATATATATATATATATATATATATAAACGAAAAACTATTGTACCTACCACCACCAAAGACCACACACCAGAATAATATAATGAATAACAG
Organism: Hymenochirus boettgeri; assembly: GCA_019447015.1. NCBI lineage: Eukaryota > Metazoa > Chordata > Amphibia > Anura > Pipidae > Hymenochirus > Hymenochirus boettgeri. The sequence goes on along the minus strand of CM033476.1, from coordinate 245,609,231 downwards.
CAACTGTATTAATATACCAATGAATGACCGGCCGGTCGAGATATTAAAAACTTATTAAAACTATCACATATAAAATATACTGTACAATAGCATATATATTAATAATTCATATATAAATGGATACGTAAAAAGAGGGCATGTGATTAAAAGGTCCAGAAATTAGTAAAGTCATCCGAAACAGTCCTCCTAATAATAGATATCACGAGGGTATGCCGTCCGTGATGATGTAAAATAATGCAGGAGGTAGATATCAAAAGACAGCGGTGTGCGCACACCTAATAAATGTATAAAAAGACGTATGGTACTTGGAATGTGTTTGATTTATCTGCCAAAAGCCGGTGTCGGATTAGAAGGAATCTGGAGGTGTTCACCTTCCAGCTGGCTGAAACGGCGACACATAGATCCCAAGAGCTTGCTTGCCACGGATTCGACAACCTTGTGTATCCGGGGGATCGTGAGTGATACGCTCTTTGCCCAGCAGTGTACGACGAGAGCACGGTGCAGTATTGATCCATATATATACCTCCGCCTCTAGTGAAATAGACATAATACGTCTTTTATACATTTATTAGGTGTGCGCACACCGCTGGCTTTTGATATCTACCTCCTGCATTATTTACATCATCACGGACGGCATACCCTCAGTGATATCTATTATTAGGAGGACTGTTTCGGATGACTTTAATTTCTGGACCTTTTAATCACATGCCCTCTTTTTACGTATCCATTTAATATGAATTATTAATATATATGCTATTGTACAGTATATTTTATATGTGATAGTTTTAATAAGTTTTTAATATCTCGACCGGCCGGTCATTCATTGGTATATTAATACAGTTGCTGTTATTCATTATATTATTCTGGTGTGTGGTCTTTGGTGGTGGTAGGTACAATAGTTTTTCGTTTTTGTTTCGGTCGCGCCCTCTTGGGTCTCCCAGGGGGTGTTACTTTGTTCCTGAGTGGGAGTCTCAGGAGTACCTGACCACCAGCGTTCTTAGGTGTGCACTATTGTTATATATATATATATATGTTTTATATGCAACCAATATGTCTACTGGCTTTCCTTTCTCCTGATTTGCTAAGCTCCTAATTACTAGTTCTCTTTATTTTGTTATCGCTAAAATACATTTTCACTGAATGGGAGGCTGCAGCAATAACGCAGAACTACCGTACTGTATGTTGCTGTTGTTTTATTTCTTTATGTATTTTTTTAGCTCAAACAGATGTTTCTGTGAGCACTAATGCCTTTGACACCATAGGTGAAACATATCTTAAAAGGGTTATTTGGCAAAACAAAAAATAAGAAAATAAAGCATGTGAATTGATTTCTAAAATAGTGCTTTCAAACAAAATGTCATTCATTTCCTTAAAAATATACAGAAAAGGGAGCCAAAGAACACAGTCTAAGGATTAAGTATTCGCTTTCTCAGTCTGCTTTGTTGTAGCTCAACTGATTTAAACTTTAAACATAAATCAAGCTAGACTGATTTGTTAGGCAGTAGCTTGAATATCTCATTTCCTGTATACTCAGCTTGGTCCTTGTGTTTGCTATGTTAACTTAAGGTTTTAGATAACATTACAGAGCCTTGGAAATTACTATCGGCCATTCTCAAGCATGCCTTAATCTCCCAGATTTGCGATAAATGTGATTTTTGTTTCACTGACAATCATTTTTCTGGCAAATGAGGTTTTATTCTTTTCAGTACAAATCCCTTTTTGTTACTACTACTCATTCCTAATGGGTTTGCATGAAAAACCAAACATTAAATATTGTTTAAAAAATAAAATAAAATAAATATATATAAATATATATATATATATATTTATATACATCATGATTTATAAGAAAAGTAAAGCTCAACTATGTAGGCCATCAATCAAATTCTTTTTTGCTGTAAAAATTTATAGAGGTATAGAAGGAGGGAGCAGAACGAGAATGTTTATTATAGGAAGGGGAAGTAGTGTGTGCAGGGGGGTTGCACAGTAAATGTTATGTAAGGAGTGCTAGGGGGTATTACATCAGGGGCCTGTGCCATTAACACAATACAGCACAGGCTCTGGAAAAATGGAGTTAAATCCTGGTATTACATTAGGAAGTGTGGGTCAAACTCATTTTACCCCATACCGTGGGATCTCTCTCTGTGTCTTTTTGGAGAAAAGACAATCAAAAATTATGTTTTGGGGCTGTAAATGAGAAAAATTGTGTTTGGCTGTCCCTTGACGTTAAAATGTCCAAAAAAATAGCAAAGAATTAACTGTTTTTTAAACCTATTATGGAGCTATTTAGTGATAAGAGAATTAAATTAAACATTTTAGAAATATCAGTTGTAAAGATAACATACTAAAGTATTCACATGACTCCTGTAAATGGTATTCTGAACGTTAACCCAAACATAATTTGGTTCATCATTTAAAGCAGGTGATTGGCTTGAACATTGATGCAAAATAATATTTTCAGACTGTATGTATGCATTTCCATTTGTGTTTATAATTTCTTTACCAACAATTTTCCAAAAAACATAAAAACAGTAGTATTGTTGTTGTACTTACTTGATTTGATTAACTCACCTTTGTCGCAAAGACTTACCAAAGTTTAAATTTAGTATTTGATATTAGAATATGCTTTTTAATTTCATCTTGCTAACTGCAAAATGAACAAGGTAACACTTGCTCATTCTTGTAGCAATTGCACTAAAGACAGAATGGTTCTGGGAACATAACTTTTTCTTAATAACATAAAAGACAAAATTAATTTTAATTGCTTGGGACAAATAGATTTAATGTATGAGATGATTTTCAACCATATTGTGGGGGATGTAATAAAGGCCAAAATAGAGTTAAAGCCACACTAGCCAATGTAATTTCCATCAATGGTTGCAGGTTATTGATACAAAAAGGAAATTGTTAGTTTTTGTGTTACTATGCAGCCTTATGACTTCTGAATGAAGGACTTTTGCCAGTGTTCCCACTATGCAGTAATTCTTGCTAAGTTATTCCTGCAGGGACCCAGAAGGTAAGAAGAGTGAATATTACATCTCCCTATAAATCTTTTATAGAAGACAGAAAGACAACATTCTGTATAGAAATTTGTTTTCCCTATTAACTGCCAGTTAATATAAAGCTGTCAGTTTTAGAAATGAAAACATTGACATAGAGGTTGTCTGACATAGTGTATTTAAGGGAACCAGGTGCCAGAGAAATTTAAAGTAAGTTACTATTGCTATTTTAACTGTATTTTATCCAAACTTTTCAAATTAGTTCTCCCCATAGATTTCAATGGGCTTGTTTTTAAACTACCAAACTTCCTGACTTTTACTGAAGTTCGAGAGTTTGAAAACTAAACAAACTTTAGGAAGTTCAGCCATCTTTAGCTACTATTAACTTTTAAGATTGGAAGACACATTTTTTATGTATAGGCTATAAGATGTTATATTCAATTAGATCAACTGGACTTGAAGTTTAGTTCTTGAAGATGTTTCGTTAGTCATCCGACTGGCTTTCTCAATTCAGAATGACTTGTGCAAGAATCTGTGGCAATTATGTACCCTGGAAAAAGTGTTGAAGGTAATGTATACCCAGGGGGACTTTTCAATATTGCATATATGGTGGGACCAAAACAAAATTAAGAATCATTGTAACAAAGTAAATTCCCTTCAAACAAAGTACACGTATATATCGCTTTTATATAGACTACACGTTTAGCTCTCTTAAAGGGTTTCTCCACTGGTAAAAGTCACCTGGTAAGGATAGATCTGTGTAAAGTGGAAATGTACCTGCAGTATCCTGTGTCTTTGAGCAGTAGTTTAGAAGAAATCCAATGAGTTTCTCCCTGAACGCTGTGGATAATACAGGTCCGCCCACTTTCAGTGACTGCCTGCTTGGGAAATATCCGACACGCGTTTTTCCTTTAGTGCATGCGCAGAACGTGAGAGGATCCGTCGGGACTGCTGTCTGTGTGATCCAACTGGCTGGTCGATATCACACACACACACACACACACTGATTAATGGAGGAATAATCACATGACCATCACAGCAGCTTGCTCACTTCACTAATTAATGGAGGAGTAATCAGGTACTATATTTTTCTCTCTCTCAACCCCCTACCAGATTGCCTCATAATTCCAGCATCCCTTATGAAATTATTCTTAGATCACTTTTTCAACCACCCCTCTCAGAGTTAGACATAAACAAATCTTTATTACAAACAACACAAGTTCCCCCTGCCCCTTTGTTACAGTATTGTGGGAAGAGGGTTTAACTTTTCCTCCCGTCTCTCTCTGCATGATCAGCTGTAAAAATTAACTTATAAAGTCAGGGAGGAAAGGATTTCTTACTGCAGCCAATTGAGTGACAGCACCCCCAGCACAGGGGAAGACACACCCCAGAACCCAGCAAAAATTGTCCCATGCTACTGCAATCAAACGAATGGGAATTCTGGGGGGAAAAGGTAGGAGGAGGGTTTGGGAATGGTGTACTTTAAAATAACCTCCCCCCCAAAAAAAGAAGCTTTTTCCTCAGTGGAGATACCCTTTAAAGATAGACCATGAGCATTTCCATATAAACCATAAAATGGTTATCTTTCATTCATGTACTACAGAAAAAAGTTATTTTGCTAAAAAATCTACTGTATACTGTAGCAACCTATCCAGGAACAATAGCTTGATTAAAGGATAGGTTCACTCAAAACCTATTCTATTTCAAATTAATTAAAGAACGAGAAGTAAAACAGCTATAACTTACCCGCTTAGTCACATGACAGTTTCTGAATGCTTCCAGCGTATACAATACTATAGAACAAGAGGTAAGACATACCTATTTATATTTCCCCCCGTTCTTCAATTGTACTATATTATATTATTATTTCTTTAAAATCTTCTGGCATAATGTCCAAATGTATCAGACTTAATAAGTATTATGCTTTCTTTGTCATATTATATATTCCTAAAGCAAGAGTTTTTAAAGGGCAACTAAATTTAAAAATATATAATTTGGGCTAGAAACAAAGTACACAGTGCATGGTGCATAATCCACCTGCACAGTGACATCAGCCCAATGATGATACATGTTTTAAAAGTTTTCCCATGAGGGCTGCCATCTTTGCTCTTTCTGTATCCACTGGGTATTGCACATACCCAATAGCCATGCCTTAGGGTCTAAGGATAAATAGCAAACTCATCTTTATTTTGTATGGATAGTTACTTATCAAAACTAATTAAAAGACAACAATATATAAAAATAAATAACATCAACTCAATTACATGTCCACACTTCCAGCATCTGAAATTGCTTAATCATATTTACAACCGTGCTGCCCTCCTTTAGATATCACACAGCAAAAATGAGTGCTAAAAGCCCGTCTCCTAGCTAGCCCAGGGCTGTGGTTAACACAGCACTTGTTATTGGCTGGTGGTAATGTCTGTTACAACCTCTGCCCTCCTCCTCTGCCAGTCAAACAAATTTGAAATGTCCTGTTGGTAGGATACAGCCTAAATAAATCAAGCTGATCAAGGGTGGGTGGAGGAGTGTTTTCTCGCATGCTAGCTTTGAGTGACAGTAAGAGGCATACAGAATTGTTACACCCACTTCACAGCATGGCTAATTGAAGGCTAATTGAAGGCAGAGAGAAGCTTAAAATCAGGAAAAAATGTATGGAGAGGGCTGCATACCTTTACTCTTTTTAAAGCAATTTTTTAAAAAATGCACAGAGGCAATACAATTATCCTTTATTACTGCACCTACATTCAATCAAAAATTGTAATGCATTTTGTGTATAAACAACAGGATTTTAAAAGAATAAACTTGCTAAATCCTGTTTAAACTGAATAAATTTATAAAATATAGTTATGGTTGCTTGTTTTTTTTTTTTTTAACAAAGCAACCCTTTTATAGCAGCTTTTTGGCCCTTGTATATCGGCTTTTATCATGAGTATGATAAAAGCCAATATTAAGCATGTGTTAGAGGAAAGCAGCAAAGAGTACAGCTCTGTTGCTGATCACCAGATGGGTGAAGAAAAGTCTGTGAGGACACGTAAGTCCCATAAGGGTGCTGTGTATCATATATTACTGCTGTTACTCTGTGCATTATCCAGAACAAGCATTTAACACTGGGATGTCTCATTGCGCTGGTGTCCATTGGCCTAACTCCTGGACTGTGGGACTGCTTTAATAGGGTTCCGCTTTGGAACTGGAATTGGGAGGAACATTAATTGGAGGGCTGTTGGTGTCAGCACTTCGTCTATTCTGCATAGTAAGACCCTGTTTTTATTTTGGGGTTCAAAACTTTTGACCCAGAATTTCCATACATTTCTGGACTATAGGAACCCTACGTGAACCCTACTGCCTTATATGTCTCTATGTGTGTTCAATGTGTGATATATTTTAATATATATATATAATAATATATGCTTAGATAAGCTTATTGGACTTGTAAGAAGTCACTTCTTAAATTTGTCTATGTTAACCTTTAAGTTCGACAGAATAAATTGTCTAAGTGCTTTTTTTAGTTACTAAACAATTTATTAAGGCTGATATACACAACATATAAACAGAATAGCACATCTGATCTAAACAGTATAACACATCTGACTTATATTGGTTAATGTTAACTTACACATTATCTTTAGTTGTTCTGTTCAGGCATCCTCTGTTCCTTCTCCACTGTAGAAATTGGTGTTTGCCCTATTGTATCACACTATACTTTTACATCATACTATGTGAGCATTAAATCACGCCCATGAGCTATTCCTACTGCCAACTCATAAGTCCTAAACCAGTTTTGACCAGAAAACTGCATCACAAGTTATCCACCCCTTCTGCGTTATTTTTTAAACCAAACTTTCATCTCCTTATAAGCAAATATCTTTGTATAAGCAATGTACACATGTCCCAATAGTGCAGCCTCAGATTACACCATCTGGTTTGCATTTGTTCTTTGTAAAGGCTTGGGGCCCATGCATGTAGGGGTGGTATCAGATTTCTTATCTGGTCATTTTGGCTGGACCCAGGAGAGCAAAACTTAGTAAAATGAACACTCTTTAATAACTAGTCTAACTAAGACAATATTAACCCCTTCTTACAGGACTCTAATTATTAAAATTGATGGTTTATTTCAACTGGTATATTGGTCATTTAGGTATTTTTGGAGTGACATTTCTTAGAATCCAGGTCCATTGGCCTATCTCCTGGACTGTGGGACTGCTTTAATTAAGGGTTCCACTTTGGAACTGGAATTGAGAAGAACATTATTTGGAGGGCTGTTGGTGTCAGCACTTTGTTTGGAAATGCTTCACTGGGGTCTATTCTACATAGTAAGACCCTGTTTGTATTTTGGGGTTCAAAACTTTTGACCCAGGATTTCCATACATTTCTATAGGAACCCTACCGGAACCCTACTGCCCTATATGTCTCTATGTGCGTTCAATGTGTGATATATTTTTATATTATTGCTTAGATTAGGTTATTTGACTCTATTCATTAAATTTGATGGGTTATACCACCTGGTATATTGGTTGTTTAAGTATTTTTGGATAAGAGTGCCATTTCTTAGAATCTTTTTCTCTCTGGTATTGTATGTAAGTGTAAACATTCTAAAGGCACCACCTTGTATTAGAAGGTATTAATCCAAGACCAGTTACACTCTAGTGCAAGGGGACTCTTGTATATTTTAAAATTTGATGTTGTATGGGGCCCAAGAATGTGCATTAATTATCTTTTCTTTGTTTTATAAATGATTGACTAGATCAGTAGCACAAAATGTAATTGTAGTTTACACAGTCCTTCTATTTTTTTTTTGTGTGTGTGTATATTATTATTATTTTTAAGGATTTATATAGTGCCAACATCTTCTGTGGTGCTTTACTGTTGCCTTAATATACATAAGGAAAACATACATGTTACATAAAATGGTAGTGCAAGTAAAAAAATGTGCAAATAAGTCAAGTGCTGGTCCAGCAGAATTCAGTGTGGTAAGTTACACCATTACTGTGGTACAATAGGAAGTAGGGCCCTTTAAAAGTGTTTTCTTTAAAAAATAAAAAAAACATCTGCAGTCTGTTCAGCTCCCTTTCAAGTATATAAGGGTATATTTAATTAGTCAATTAAAACTAAACACTTGCATTGAATCCAATGCAGTTTGCAGCATGCATTAGAAAAGTTAAAAATGTGGGTAAAGGATTCTAAATGTTTCATGGTCCCTAAGGAACTTAGAACTATGGGAAATAAGCTACTGAGCAAGTCTATAGCTGAAAAATAGACGTCCCCAGCTGTTTAACTTCAAATAAATTCAGTTAGATTTACTGTCAATGTAAAACTACTCATGCATCTTTAAGTAAGTAAGTACAGTGTAATGTGTTTAGTGCTGTAGTTTTAGCCTAAAAGCATAAAGGCGATTTTTCCACTGAAGTTACCTTTTTCATTCCCAACATTTGTTATTTTTCTCCTTCTAATAATATGACAATTAAAACCATATACTGGAATGTATTTTCTACTATAAACCTATATCCTAATAAAAAGTAGAGATGGACTAGAACTCGAACTCGAGTTCGAGCCGAACTATTAGAATTTTGAAAGAATTTTGAAAGTAAGAGTAAATTGATTTTTCGAATATCCTGGATATTTGAACATGTTCTCCAGACCATTTCCCAGGTCCCACAGTCATTTACATTAAGTTACCATTGATATTTTAATTGTATTTCATTAGAACTTTTCAAACTATTTGACTCCCACGGACTTTAATGGGTCCATTTTCGAACTTAACATATAGTTCGAAAGTTCAAAAACGGACCGAACTTTCGAAAGTTTGGCCATCTCTAATAAAAAGTATGATTTAAAAAAAAAAAACAATAATAAGGAAGAAGGTGAATGAAAATGTGGTTTTAGAGTGGCTATGTGGATTATGTTTAGTATGATTGAAACCTTAAACAAAAGTAGCATGCAATACAAATTTGTAATCCAAAAAAAACAAGAAAACAATGAGAACTCAAATAACATTGTAGAACATGTTTAGCTACATAGTAAATGTCCTTTACTATGTGTACTTTATTACATTAACTGTTGGTTTAAAGGAAACCCCCACCCCACCCCCCCAAAAAAGTATACATATTTTTTGTAAGAAAGCACCTGCCTTAACAACCTTCTCATCAGTGAAGACTCCACTCATGTGCCCTTCCTTTTTTTCTGATAGTAGTTAAATTGATTGTAGCCGTATTAGTGTACTTGTAGCATACAAAAAGTTGAGAAAGCAAAGTATGTGATACTCTTTTTATTTGCACTAACAATAGTTTTCTTAATAGATTAGCTTTCGGGAGCTTCCTCCCTTCTTCAGATCTTCTTCAGGCCAGATGATATAAAGATCTGAAGAAGGGAGGAAGCTCCCGAAAGCTAATCTATTAAGAAAACTATTGTTAGTGCAAATAAAAAGAGTATCACATACTATACTCTCTCAACTTTTTGTATCCTTTTTTTCTGAAAGATTACTTTAGGTTGTGCATCTTCCATAAAGCTGAGGCAACATTGTAATTATTGGGGCTGCAGATTGTAAAGTGATTGCATTTAAAAATTTTTAACCCAGCCATGGTATATGAGTTTTTAATTGGTGTGTCTCTATATGTTTCCCCTAACTGGTAACATATATAAAATCAATATGCTGCAGTGCATTACATACATACTGTATGGCTACTCTGAAATCAATGCGGCTTGCATCATACTTCAAAATATATAATGCAGCAATACTTACACTTCTATAAACAGTAAAGCTTGCTGCACAATAAAAGACCAATACATTCACAGCCTCCTGCAGCAGAAAAGCTCACACATATAAAGGGTTAAAATATGGTTGCTTTATAAATATATGCAATGGGTTAACAGCTTCCATCCACTCTACTTGAACACAGGTCCCAAATCAGCAAACCATATTCACTGCTTTCTCATTGATTGGCTGGGAGACAAATGTTACATGCAGCTTAACACAAGGATTCTCGTTTGCATGTGAAAAAAAAATGTGTGTGTGGCCACCGGGAAGAGGCAACACTAGAAAGCAGCAGTGACATTGTAGAAATACCAGTAATCTGAAATAGCCTATGAATGATTTCTATACTAAGAGGCTGGTTTCAGAAGTGAAAGATAAACAGTTTTAGTATGTGACAAATAAAGGCTCTCTGGAGCTGCATTTGTATTTTGGGTTTCATTCTCCTTTTAAAAAAAAAACTGCTATCAAGTTTAACCCCTTTATGTAAATCCCAGCCCTGCTAGCAATCAGTTACTTCCACTAACAAAAATCTAACTATACCCTCACCCCTGTGCACTGCTGATAGACACACCAGCTCCATAGCTGGTGTGTATGTTCACCTATATAATCTTATTTATGCATTTATCAAATTTTATCCCTGTATCCCATATTATCTAGTCTGTCAAAAAAGAGATTTATGCCTATATTAAAGCTATTATATAAGGAGCCTTTACAAGACTAGAGATAGCCGTACTCACTGAAATCCATTCCGAAAATGTGAAAATCCACAAACAGATCCACTGCAGTCAATGAGAGTTAAAAAATCTCTCTCTTAAATTTTTAGGGGTTTGAGTACTGAACTGTCCTGGGGGCAGCATAAAAAGGAGTTGACTGGAAAAGCCCAGCAGCGCTTTTTTTATTTGTTAAGGAAATTGAGGCAGGAGCATGTCTCCCCAGATATTTTAAGCCTTTATATAAGTAGGATCGAAAGCATACTGAGCTATGGTATGTTATCTTGGTTTGGCAACTGTACCAGGCTAATAAAGAAGTCTTTGCAGTGTGTCATAAAGTATGATCAATATATCACTGGATCTGAACTAAATTTCATTGCTTTTTTTAAATTGTTCCCATCTGGAAGTCGATTTTTTTGTGATACCGTTTTTTTGTGAGAGTTTTTTATCCTTGAGCTGTAAATTGTTTGATTTTTCATCTTCTTGTAAAATGCTCAGTATTGTGACAATAAACAGAACCTTGAACTCTGGGAAAAAGGTATAAATGCCCAAAATCTTTTTTAAAAAAACCACCCAGACCACAAAATTCATTTGCTTTCTGTTTTGGCATTCTACATAGTATTTTTGAGATTTCTAGAAATTTCTAAATTTTCAATTTTGTAAATTTGAAATTTCTAGAAAGATTGAATATTTTAGATAATTATCTAAACCATTTCAGTGGAATCTGCAGAGTTCCGTCGGATCCAAGAAATCAGAAATCCGATTTGGAAATGAGTTCAGGTTCAGGTCCATCTCTACACAACCTCATAAGGCCCAATATTCCACAAATGTTCTGCACTCACAGAGAGCAATTTTCATTTCCTAAGCACCTTTTATGAAATTCATATCATACTCTTAATTAACTTGTGTTTGAAAACTCATGGTTGATGTAAGACATCCAATGAAACTGTAAAATTACTAATATATAAATACAAAAATTAAACTATAAAAAGTAGGTATTTTTTTATATGTTTAATTATGAGGGAATTACTATCAAATTTTAGGAGTTACATTGAATTAAGCACCCTTTCCCTCATATGACTAGCCTAAAAAAAGTTGTTGTTTTTTTCAAAAATCTTTTTCAATCAACTGTAAATGTAAAAGTCAGTAGACACCAAACCCCCTCTTTAATAATAATGAAAAATACTTTAAACAAAGCTGATAATAGCAGCGAACCTATTGCACATCACTTTACAATTGGTTTATTTATTTACATTAGACTCCGTTTGAAGAGCTTACACTCCGAGTACCCTGATGTCTCTTACTGTGGGAGAAACTTGAAGGAAACTCCAGCGCTGCAAGATATCATGTTTAAAGGCTGAGACATGCTAATTTAGGCAGCCAGAATGCTAGTTAATAGTAGTCAGACAGAAATGTGTTGGGGGAAAAAAATGTGCTTTAAGGCAAATAAACAGCCAAATATAATAAAACCAGTAAATACACTTTAATACTATGTCTATGGAAAATAGATTTCCACTGTTACCTCCACATATGTGGTTATTAAAATAGTATGCAGGGTGTAAGAACAGATACACGGAGTGTATTCTAGTACTTGCAGATCTCTGTAGAAGTCCATCTGTGAGTGAAATGCAATATTATTTAAATAAAATGGTTTTGTATAAGACAGCTGTCTGTTAGATATAGTTTAGTGCTAGAGTGGTAACACTTCTACACTGAATATACTGTATACTGGATACTGAAAATAGAATAACAATGAAAAAAAAACTCTGGATGCAATATTTACTGTATAATAAAAAAAAAAACAGATTCACATGTTCATCAATAAATAATAAAGGATAATGAAAATCATTTACAGGTTTCTGGAATGTTCTGATTTTTTCATTCCTGATTTTTGCAAACCTTCTTTGGTTATGATTCATTTTCTAACTGCTTCATCTATTACACAGAGGTGACATGTAGCCAGTAACTTTACAGTTCCTGGAAAAGGAGGAAGGGGGGGACTCAATGAGCATGTCCAGGACACGCACTGGTAGAAAGGTTGTAAAATTCAGAAAAAAACATGACAGAAACCTGCAGAGTTAAAAAGATACTTTCTTCATATGCTGCGGATGTGAGAGGTAAGGACACATCTTTAAGTTATAAGTTATAGATTACATTCAGACATTCCTATTTTAGAATTTTTATCCTTTAAAATAGGAACACAACAATGAAACTTGATTAGCATTTGTAGATGTGAAATTTCATTATAAGTGGGATTATCAGTAGTGTGATGTGATTATTAGATTTACTAATATGCGTAAAAAATGTCAAATTCAACAAATTCCAAAATTTTAACAACATGGATGGGTTTGCTGAGCAAAAGTGCAATAACTAATAATTAGCAACAGAAAAGAAAACTGTCTACCTTAAACCTTACATAGTATGGCTGAAATAACATGACTGAATCAGGTCACAAAACCTGGAATGCTATCCCCAAACAATTCATTTGGAATAGTAGGTTTTCAGGTCATCTTGAAATATCCTGAACACACTATTAAATACAAACATTCTAAGAATCAACGTTGTTGGTTTTATTCTTCTCTTTCCACCATTTTCTTGTTCTATATATCTTATTGATGCACTGGTATTTAGTTCAATGCAGATGTAACTGTATTTGAATTTCACAGTAAAATAAAAATAAGGCACAAGTACCTTGTGAGCGATTTAAACAATTGAAGGTACAATTATGCATACTAATGTTTGTTTGAATATACAATAATCATATGTGCTTTCATCTGGCAGGTTGATTCCTTGCCAGGAGCAATGAGCAGCCAAATCCCAGATAAGCTTGTGTTTAGGAATCCTTTAATTATCCAAACCCAACAAACTATTATACTACTGTATGTGAGGGTAGGCAATTTAAGGTGATAGTATTATTATGATATTATTATTAGCATCTTTGCTTCTAGTTTAGAGGAAATATATATTAGTGATGAGTCATGATTTTCTAACGATTTGGAACACAACAGAATTGTTTTGATATTTTTGAAACACTGAACGTATTGGAACCTGTGATCAAAAATTACAGGCCTACGTAATGAATACAATAAGTAAATATTAAGTAAATACTACTGAATGAACTGTTCTAAATCAAACTAACACAGAAGATTTAAATGGAATTTTATATCTATTGCTTGGGGCAAATTCCAATGGGGTTTTACCCCTTGGGTAAACTTTAATGCTAGTTATTTGCTAGCAGTACATGATACAAAAGCCACAAGGGAAACATTAAATTGCTTGAGGCAGCTATCCTGGTGTTTTTTGCAAAACGATTCCCTTCCTTAAGTCACACTAACACTTTGTAAATTGGTTAGCATGACTTACCTCAGTAAATTCCCCCATTAATGTGTCCCAGAAAAATGTAATTCTGGGCTTATTATTCCTATAGTAACTTTATATTCTCTGTAGGGTTTATTTTTAAAAGGACAGAAATACCTAGTCCGGGATAGTGTCCCAGAAAAATGCCATTCTGGGATCATTATTTCTATACCAATGTTATATTCTCTGTCGGGTTTATTATAAAGGCAATAAAATACTTACAGGGAGATTCAATAAAAGTTCTTATTGTTAAAAATGGTGCTAATTTTGCCCCAACCAATCAGATTTTAGCTTTCAAATGTTAAATCTGATTGGTTGGGGCAAAATTAGCACCATTTTTAACGATAAGAACTTTTATTGAATCTCTCTGCTAGTTATGTCTCAGTGTCAGGCTCTTTTTCCTGTACATATAACATTAATAAAATATAATTTGGGAAGTTTATGCAAGAAATAAGCAATATCTGTACTACCAAACATACTAACAAGGAGATTCAATAAAAGTTCTTATCGTTTAAAATGGTGCTAATTTTGCCCCAACCAATCAGATCTTATTTAACATTTGAAAGCTAAAATCTGATTGGTTGGGGCAAAATTGGCACCATTTTAAACAATAAGAACTTTTATTGAATAACCCTGAAAATGTTCCAGTAATTACAGATAAAAGTTATTGTTTATTGTTTCCACATTGATACTTCAAAAGTTATTTGTTAAAAGAAATCAAAAAAATTAAATAATAGCAACAAATAATAAAGTCATTGCACCATGCCCAAGACATTACAGTGCGATGGTGTCACGAGGCACACTGGCATCACTCATGTACTCTTCAAACTGCCGCGCTATAATCTGCCACAGGGCTGTTGGAGATTTCTAGAATCTCGTGGGGGAGTCCTAAAAACAGGATTAGAGTGGAGGAGGAAGCCAACAACATTCAAGTAAAGGTAGGGTATGGGAGAGTAATAGAAAAAAAACAACTTTAGATTTAAAGCCACAGCTATCCAGTAAGCTAAAGTTGTTTTTACAGTATACATACCCTTAAAGTATTTATATTGATACGTTTTCTTCATTTAGAATCTAATCAATTCAAAGTGAGGAGCAACACTTTACTACATGCATTTGTAACCAGAGTTTTAATGATAAGTTCTATTCTTTTCTGGCCTGCCCTTTCCCTTTGCTGAAAGAGCTTTTTATAAGCTTAAGCATGTGCAGAGAAAGCATCAAGGGAAAGAGCTGTCAATTATTTGTTGTAATGTCAGAAGTAACAGCCTTGATTGACTGCATGAAGGGAGGGACCATTTTACTCCCCCTAGAATGGGGACAATAATAATCCTTAAACATCTTGATAATAAAGTTATGTTACAAAATATATGAGTTAAGGGTAGGGGTCAGGTGGTTGGAAGACAGTAATGGCAAATGTTATTCTTCTTTATATTTTTTTTATATCTTTTAACTTTGAAACTGTTGGTTCTTTTCTTTCACATGCATTCTTATATGCACTAAGGCAGGGAATGAACTTGTGTTAATTAGCTAGCTATTATATGATTTAAGGTTTAAAATATGATCAACATTACCCAAATATGTTGTTAATAAATATATTGCATATGATATATTCTTTTGCCACCAATATCACACTGCTGACAGAAACAGTATCTAGTGAATGGAAAACAGTTCTGTATCTATCCCTGATAATGTATTGATTGGAACTATTTCCTATACTGCAATTTCTTGACAAATGTTTTTTTTTTTAATTTACACAGGCTGTATAAAATTTTATTGGATAGCTCCTAAAGTAACAGTCATTAGAAATCTATAAGTAGTGTTTGTCGGACATATTGCATAAAAGTTAAATGAAGAAAATCATGTATTAAATACAACCCACAAAATACATTTTAAGCTAAAATGAAAAGTATTTCCATAAGTGTAGCATTAAAAGCTTTTCAAAGGTTTCAATTTCCTTCCTATGATTGCTATATCAACAATATTGGAGGTCTGCACAAAAACAATGGCAGATTTTAATGAAGCATAGAAAAGCTCGGAGTCATGAAGTTAGAATATATTTAATGGTAATTGAGGGCACATTCATTGTGCAAAAAAATAATAATTTTCCACATTCCTTTATCTTAGAATCAGCTAAAATGCACAAGCTTTAGAAAATATGTAATGCGGTAAAGCTTGCATTAGAACTGGCATTCAAAACAATTACAGAATACTGTGTAATATTCACAAATTAATATATACATGGAGCAAGAACAAAAGTAAGGTCATTTTATTAAATGAAGGCACCAAGAAAAAATCCACTCTGCATTTGCTATATATTTGGAATAACATCATTTACTCTTACAAGCCGTTTAAAACCTCCAAATACGCAAATTTCACTTAGTACCTTTACCGAAAATGCTTCTATCATTTCTTTCACACCAAGGTCCCTCCCCACTGCTCTGCTGTTTGCAGTTTCTGGGTCATTTAATGGGCAATCGCTGAGTCTGCAGAAGAGAACCCTCCTTCGTTGATGTGCGGCACATAATAGGCACATACCGAGGCTGTGGAGTTTTTAACGGACAGTACTGGGCTGTCTGTAATAATAGAAGCATTTTTGGTAAAGGTATTTATAGTGTTATAGCCTTAAGCTGCTTGTAAAATTTAGTGGTGAGGGTGGACATGTTTTAGAGAAAACACTAACAGGGTTATTCAATAAAACTTCTTATCGATAAAAATGGTGCTAATTTTGCCCCAACCAATCAGATGTTAGCTTTCAAATATTAAATAATATCTGATTGGTTGGGGCAAAGTTAGCACCTTGTTTAACAATAAGAACTTTTATTGAATCTCCCTGCATATGTCACTGTACTGTATAATGGCAAGCTCATTTTAGATTATGTAATTATGTCCAAATACATTTTAAAAACTTTAAACTAGTGTAATACAAATAAAACCAGTAGCTAGTAACAGCATATTCATAAAATGTAATAAAATTATAATAAAATTGGTGTAATGGTTAATTATTAAATAATATTGCTTTGGTACATGCAAAAATTATGCATTTGTACTCTTTTGATGACAAGGTTAAAAGGTCATGAATAATCTTACACTCACTTAATGTGAAAATATAATGACACTCATTGTATGCTTGGGCTCTGAAAAAGTAATGTTACAGTTGTTAAAAGTAAAATTTTAAAAATGCTGGGATATTTATAATAAATGTATGTAAATTATCAAAGCTTGGCCATATAGATAAGCCTGAACAAGTGAAATTCTGAATATTAATGAAGGTAAACGTTCATTTTTGTTAGATATTTTTCTGCAGAGTGGCTACTTCTCTATTTGTACAGAAAGGTGTAGCAAGTGCTATGCCAGGAATCTACCAGGTGGATATCAGTGCTCCCATTCCAAGCAGTCTCATATCTATTGGTTTCTCTGGCCAAATGTATTTATTTACTGTTTCTTGTTCAAATGCAGATTACCCAGCTAACCCATACCTTTTAAGTTACCGATACCTACCAAATTTCCTGTGAAATTCCGAATATCACCTTGCCCGATCATTTTGCTATAAATATTACAATCGTAATAATGTTTGCAAACGTCACCAAATGTTGGCAAGTAAAGCTGCAGATTAAATATTCATGTCAGATTGAATATCTAATTGGTGTATTGTCAGTGCATGGCCAGCTTTAGGTATCAGTACTGGCTATTGGAAAATTAGGAACTACTGCAAATAAAGCTACTAACACAACACAATACTGATGCTAGAACCCAAGTGATTATAAACAATTTACACTTTTGATTAAGTAGTAGTACAAAATGATATTGGTTTTAAACAAACATACACACAGATAAATAGTGCAATTCACTAAAGTATGTCATACTTAGTTACTTACATTGACTGGTTAATTGGCTTGCTGGGCCGCTCCGCTGGCATTTCTGTTTCCCCACATGAAATTAATAAGAGTGGATTTTTAATAGAGAGATGATATTGCTCAGAATACTGTCATTCTTATATCCCAAGGGGGACAATTTTTTATGAATCGATCTATTTGGTCTCTAACCCTAGCTGTTAAATTTTCCATAGATCTTAGTTCTGCAATAGATTGGAGTAGATTTTCTTCTGTCGGGGGTAATGGGCGTTTCCAGAATTGAGTAATTAGCCTTCTTGTGGCTACCTGTATATGAACACATAGTTTGCTGGAGTATTTGGAAAGGCCCTTGCATGGAAGACCTAAGATCCAATGGATAGGGGTCATAGGGGTTTGATACCCAAATAGGGTATAAATTAATCTAGAGGCTTGCATCCAAATGGTTTGGATATAGGGGCAGTACCAAAGTATATGTAGGAGTGATCCTTTTTCACCACACCCCCTCCAACATCTTTCTGGTTTGGCCAAATTTTCTGAAGTTTTTCTGGAGTGTAGTACCACTCCAAAAGGATTTTGTATGCATTTTCTTTATAGACTGTACATATGGAAGTAGTGGCAGCTTGCTTCCATATTGTTTTCCATTCTTCAGGGGTTATGGTCCTATTTAGGAGTGACTGCCAATGATTCATATATTTATGTTTCATTTCTTGAGTTATATCAGTAGGAGAATTTAGGATATTATATATTTGTGAAATCGTTTTTTTTTTGTAGGGGGCCTCTTTTTGAAATATGTTTGAAAGAAGTTTTAGGGGGTAGG
This sequence comes from Hymenochirus boettgeri, assembly GCA_019447015.1. Lineage (NCBI taxonomy): Eukaryota > Metazoa > Chordata > Amphibia > Anura > Pipidae > Hymenochirus > Hymenochirus boettgeri. The sequence goes on along the minus strand of CM033476.1, from coordinate 245,590,749 downwards.
GTTTGTCCTTTTATTTCAGAAGATCTATAGTGACGGATTTGTAAGTATGAGTAAAACATTGTTAGGTACTGCTTTTTGGGTTGCTAAAGTAGTGAAATCATACGTATTCCGTGTTATGGGGTCTAACAGGTCTTCTATAGTGGTAAGTTTGGTGTTTTTCCATTGTTTTATATGTAGAGAGGTCAAATTTATGAACATATTGAAGGACAGCATTCTAACCATTAAATTAATCAGTTGTCATCATTTGTTTTTTTTTGTATGTTTGATTGGCAATTCATTTATTAGGGGGTTAATACAACTGAATATACTGTATTTAAATACTTTTTTTATACTGTAATTTTATGCCATAACAAATATGAAGTACTGTATTGCACTTAAATTGCCAAATAGCCTTCCAGTTAAATGGTAGATTTTAATAGTCTACTTTCTCTATGAAGGTCAGTAGCACAACTTAATCTACACAATCGTATGTTAGACACAAAGGAATGTAGTATTTCCTATTTGTACCAAAAGCCAACATCTATATGCCACAAGAAAAATATGTAGTGTTGCGTCCTTTTCTTAACCACTAACAGTGTTGTCTGCCCTGACTCTATGCTGCAAGCTGTCCTATTTTTGTCAGAAGCCTTGCACTTGTTGCCAAGTGCCTCTTACATGGCCATACATACAGTGTATAAAAGGTGACAAGTGCACCCAATGGAGAGCTTTAGAAACAGGATAGAAGAGTGCTACATCTCTCTACAGAACACTTCATAATAGGTCAAGCCTGTTTAGTTGCCGTTTAAGACCTAAAGTGCTTTGAGAACAGCTACCTTTTCAGGCTAACCTCAATTGTTCACAGCATATCCCCACAGGTACCTATAGTATATTTTAGTAAAAACCATAACACAGAGAATAAACTTTTATTATTTGCATTTTTTAAAATAGTAATTGCTAAAACACTTTATAAAACCATAAAATATACTAGAATATAAGATTTAAAATGAGTAGTGAGTGTTTTCCCTATAATGGAATGTCAGCAGTAACAAAAAATATAACATTACAATGACTTTCTAGTGTATTTCACTAACAGGTTGTGAGCCGTATTATAAACTAGATTTTGTTTTTTTCTAAAATATTGAAATAATGTACCACTCAATGCCATTCTAAGTAATTCCACACGCAACCCAATGTAATATAATAATGTGTGTTTTACACCTATTTTACGGCACTGCAAGACTTCCAAATGTTTTGGGAAATAGTGCAACACACCCAATAAAATTCCCAGTTTGTTTAAGGGCAAGTCCAGCCTCAAAAAACATTAGAGTTACCCTTTAAGTTTCCCTCTACCTTGTATCTGACACAGCTTACTTCTGAACAACAGTTATTTGCCGTAGCTAAGTATTGTAGTGAATTGTTTAAATAAAAATTTAATCAATAGAAAATACGAGTTTCCCATAATGCATTTCTTGATATACCCCATTTTTGTAGTCCCACTCCATAACTATGGGCATTTGTTTCTAATACTTGACTTTTTTTATTCATGTATGTATGTCTTTACTTAAATAATACCACTTGGGAATAAATTAATTCAAATATGAATGTCACAATATAGGTGCTAAACCTTGTCACATTATGTGAATAAAAGTGACTGGGAAGGCTAATTTGCAAAATGTTACGAATTTAACATGTTAATCCCACGTTAACCATTGAGCACTGATGTATGGGGTTAGCATGGGTTGAAGTAAAAAAAAAAATGATATCTGTGTGAGTTCAAAAAAGGTGTTTTTTTTTTTTTTCTTTTTGCATTATTTGGAGTAGTAGGAGGCTTTTGGCAGAAAACTAAAAATGAAAAATACAGCACTGAGGATCAAAACCCTCACATGAGGCAAGATGGGATGCTTGATTTTTTTGTGAGAAAGGGAGGTTTTGAGAGAGGGAGGTTGTGAAAGAGGGTGGTATGTAGCAAATGCTTTTCTTCCTGCATTTCTCCAAGTGTCTATATATTTATTAACTATAAACAGCCAAAATGAGCTTTCGCATATAAAATTAACAGAATCAAAATTTTCTTTGGCCTTTTAACAATAGCTCTAACTTAAGCCTACATAAGCAAAGGTAAAGCTTTGTACACACGTGAAATTGCGGGTGCTGACCCCTGATGCACAATGTGTATGAGCGTTCGTTCGCTGACGATTGTGCCGGATCCACTTGAAAAAAGATCAGTAAGATCCAAAACATGTTAAGCTTTTGGCACACTTTAGTGGTGTCATTGAATCCATCAGGCTCTTCATTCTTCTGTATTATTTCATGTATTGGACACAGGAGTAGTGTGGACCAGAGATACCTGTTGGTAGCACATATGTAGGTGATATTCTTACAGTTATTTATTGACTTTTTCGCCTCTACTGTAAGTTACCATGCTTTCAATACCCTCATTTAATGCTAGTTTTGAACATCTCTATTCTTTATTGAAATATGCAATAGTTTCTTTATGAACATACATAGAACCAAGGAGCATGTTTTTTAAAGAAAAATAGAACATTTGAACCTACTGTATTTACTCTTTATAGTGATTTTTACACTGCATTATTAAACTGAACCAGCATTAGGATCATAGGTTCACTTTAGGCTTTATTATTATTACTTATTTCAAACAATGCTAGCAGACTTCACAGAGTTTGCTTCTAAAGGTTCGCACACATGCTAAATTTACAAGCGAGCAATGACCCCCAACGGCCGAGCGCTTCACATGACGAACAGCCGTTTCGTGTATATGCGTTCGGTTAGGGGTCATTCGTTGATCCGCCTGGTCGCTCGGCCATCGAGGGTCGTTGCTTGCTTGCAAATTGAGCGTGTGTACAAACCTTAAGAAATAATCAGAGAGATTCAATAAAAGTTCTTATAGTTTAAAATGGTGCGAATTTTGCCCCAACCAATCAGAACTTATGTAACATTTGAAAGCTAACATCTGATTGGTTGGGGCAAAATTAGCACCATTTTAAATGATATGAACTTTTATTGAATAACCCCCAATATATACGATATATTATTTCTGCCAATGTTTTATAAAATGCCATTTTTGCCTATATCCCAACTAAACATTCTGTAATACTGTAACCTTTATCTGAAACATCTTTAACATCTTATCCAATGTATGACTTTCTCTAGAAAACAGAACTTACTTGCTGGCATAAGGGACTAAAAAAGTAATTATACTTACAGTACCGTGAATAATCTCTAATAGATGGTTTGATAGGTAAGTAAAGTTTGTAATGTTACTGCATTTTAAAAATACTTTTTTTACTTTTACAGCAAAGTGCTCAAAAGATCCTGGTTTAAAAAAAATTGGTTTGATAGTAATAAGAAAAACATTGTTAGAATGTTGTCAAATAGGATTAAAGGAGAACCAAATGATCAATTTAAAAATGTTGGTATCAGGAATACTATACTTTTGCCTTCGTTTTGTGCCTGTAAAATCTTTGCTCTTTGCCCTCTAAGCAGTGATATTGAACTTTAGCACTACAGATGCTTGGAAACTACAACTCCCAACATGCCTTGTTTGCTGCATGCCCCAAAGGCATGCTGGGAGGTGTAGTTTCTAAGCATCTAGAAACACCACTGCTATAAATTTTCCAGTGATCTGTGGTATCAGCCACTTAGAGTGTCATCAATGGGGTGCCCACTATTTCCTCCAGAATTAGCAAGTGCACATCCTGGAAAATAACGGTGCACAAACAAAAAACGTATATATTAATGCGGGAAATACTGGGCAAACTATTGTCACTCCAGCAGTGACTATTATCATTCTCACTGCTCCTACAGTGGCTGACTGCTCACAGCTTCTTCTTCTACAGTCTGATATCCTATACATCTTCCCCTATCTGTTACAGTGTCACATATGCACTCCAACAACAAAAAATGATACTTAACGCTCACTGATCTGCTAAGTTCTATACCAGTGATGTCAAACCTTTTAGAGGTCGAGTGCCCAAACTGCAGCCCCAAACACACTTATATATTGCATAGTGCCATTTCGATAATTTAACATGAATCCTGAGGTTTTACTTCAAAACAGATAGAAACAGTAGATAGAATTGATTATAGATTAACATTGAATGTTGTTTGCACTATACAGTTTTATACACGGATGTAGTGTGCTACTCTCGCTTTGATGTGAGGTTGGATTAACCCCAGGGTAGGGGGTGTTTGGAGGATTGCACATACTGATTATTGGCAATTGCCAGCCTTGGTGTGCTAGAGTGAATCTATACTTGTTTTTATCTCTCATGTTACCAGAAAGGCCATGTCTCTGTGCCTTTCTGGGGTAACAATCTCTGGTGAAATCTGCTGTGCATGAGTGCCCATGGAAAGGGCTCTGAGTGCCACCTCTGGCACGCGTGCCATAGATTTGCCACCACTGTTCTATACCTTGGTTCTCCATTATCCTTCTGCTCTTTAGTCTTATATACAGTTGCCAAATTCATTCAGTTGCTAAGTCATTTTGGTAAATACTACTATCATAATACTAGTGATATGCACATGGACAAATGGTTGATATAATAAACTGTCTGAGTAGGTTATTTATAAGTTTAAGTGCCAAGAAAAATTAACACATTTTTATCATTTTTACAGCTATGAATGTTTCAATGTACTTCAATTACTTTTAGCACTGATGTTGCTATGTGATGATGTAAACTAATCTATTTACAAAGAACTGAAAGTAAATATGCGAATGATCCTTGATACAATGTTCCATTCTATACTGTAGCTTATGGAGCTCTGTTATTGCAGTTTTCTATATGCCCATTGATCAAAAAAGGAAAAAGTTGTCACAAAGGAAAATGCCTCAGGAGTTATATGAATGTTAATATGTTAATAAATGCTAGTAAACTATCAATTAATACAACCTTTTTGGGGCACATATTAGCATTCATGCAATTTCATGTTCATGTCTATTGATCCAATACTAGCAAAATGTTTTCTGCTGTGCTGGGGAAAAAACAGTATTTTAGCAAACTGTACATCAGGCTTTAAAACAGTCTTTATTTAAATATTAAAATACACTTATTATTTACCTTTTATTGTGGCCTGTGATGAGTTATGTAGTTCACTCGCTTCACTGTGCATGCCAGAAACTTCTCAGAGGAAAGGTAAGAGGTGGAAACCTTTTCACTCACAGACAGGCTCCTACTCCTCACTTTCTGGGACTTTGGACAGACATTACAGGAGAACCATTTGAAGCAGGGATGTAAGGTAAGGATTTTTTAACACTGCACAGTGGGGCCAGTAATAGGTAAAATTTTTTTTTAGGGGCTGACATGCCCTTTAAGGTAAGTAAAGCAAGAAACCAGTCCTTGTCTTTTCCTGACTGGCCAAACAGGTATCAGGAATTTTCTAAAGCCAGAGATATGGTAATCACAAGGAGTTTCCCATGGTTTAACCTACTCTCGAAATAAGGAAACTAATAGACTAATAGTATCTGTAAAAATGTAAGCGATAGAATGATACCATAGAATGATGTCCACCCCTTTTTTAAAAAAAATTCTGTAGTGTAGGGCTCCCACCCCCAACCGCTATAGTTGTTTGTAAAAAATCTAAGCTGATCACTTCTTACACTGCCTCTTTCCCCATGAAACTGCAATCCGTGATTGGCTGAGAGGCAGCCGATCACGCTGGACGCGGCTTCCTGCAGTACAGAACGCCGGGGAAACAGGCAGTGTAAGCAGTGATCATCTTAGTTTTTTTTTACTATTAGGGTTGCCTTGTGGATAATCCTGCTCTGATTGCAGGGCAGCCATTTGGAGCAGGGATGTAAGGTCAGGATTTTTCAACACTGTACAGTGAGGCCAGTAGTGGGTTAAAATGTAGTTTTGGGGGTGGACATGCCCTTAAATATCATTTTAGCGTGTTAGTTAATAGCTGGTGTTAAATAACACTTACTGAATATTAAATATGTGTGGGGAGATTTAGCTGGTACGATTGTGGCTCTGCGTAAACCTTCCCCTCAGTCTGTCATTTTTTAAAGATCACCCTATACACAGTCCCACAGAGAATAGGGAAAACGTTCGGAACAGCACATTTCCTTTATTGGCAGCCGACTCCCAATACTCCCAGGGAAATTTTTTGTGCAGTTCCAAGTGACCCTGAAGCCGATGATGAACATTCTTCCGCCTCAGGAAAACTCCAAACTGCGGTACACACATTCTTTTATTTTTGTATATTATCCACTGTCCACCTTATAGAATATTTAAACCAAAATTCAATAAATTGATGCTCTAAAAGAACCCAGGTAGCCTCTTATACAGTTATGGGTGTTTGATTGGCTTTTAACCCTGAATGCTTTGCTTCTTGGAAAGCTAATTAAATATGTGACTGCTGTAGTGAGTGGTGTAATGTTAACCATTTACTGTAGCTGCCAAGATTGTGTATAGCCAGTGAGAGTCAAGAGTTATAGTGAGGTGTCCCCAGGGCCTTAACGTTTTGGCGACAAATTACCTATTAATTGATTAGATCACATGTCCAGCGAACTGGTGTCCATGACATGGCCATTCAGGTTTTCATATAGCTTTTCCCAATGGTATTTAAATAATTTTTCATGTCTTACAAAGTATGTAGATTTTTCTGTTTGTGCACATTATCAACCTATAATCCTTTTACCTACATTCAATCTGCTTAGTGCACTTGAAATTTCTACTACCTACAATAACTGTACAAATTGAAGTTGGAATAATTATATAGTAGACAATATACCCCCTACTGTAAATTATAAGGATATAAGATGTTACAGAGGAGTGACCGAGTGCCTTTATAAAGGGCACAGAACTCCGAGGTGACATCTGATATCCATATGATTTTCAGTAGGGGGTACATTTTCTTTTCTAATTTGCCTCTTTTCCCTCTTCTTCCTATTAAGTTTAAAGTATCAGCAGCAGCTTTAAACCTGAATAGCTATGCACCAGCTGTCCCCTTTGCAGCTCTTAACAATCCCTCCCCCTTTCTTCAACACCCCTCTGGTCCTGGACTCAGTCACTTCCCCCATAAAGCATGTGCTTTTTAACATCAGATCACATTCGCCATTGGATACAGTGTTAAAATGCAGAAGTTGCAGAAACTGCTAAAAAAAAACAATACTGCGTTTTTATTTGCACCTGCTGCGGGGTTTATGACACCCACATGGCCACCACTAATGTGGTCTTAAAGGCATGATAACATTTTGTGAAACAGGCTGTTGTTTCCACAGTTGTTTTTGTTAAAGGGAAACCCCTCCTATAATTAAAAATAAATATCGCTCATATCACAGCCAATGATTGGCTAGGCTTCCTCAAGCACATCACCTATGTGCATGCATAAGCTTATGAGGAGCAGGGCAGTTGTACAGTGCAGGACAGAGTTACAACTTTTGGAGTTAGTATCTTCCTTCCTTCTATTTTACAAAAATGAATGGAGCAGTTGGGAAAGATAAATGACAGGTTGGTTTATGTTTTAAACGGCATGTCCACCCCCAAAACTATCATTTCACCCACTACTGGCCCCACTCTGTAGTGCATAAAAATCCTTACATTACATCCCAGCTCCAAATGGCTGCCCTGCAATGTTAACCCAAGTCCAGAAAACTGTCCACCAGGAGCCAAGCAGAGTCCATATAGGACTCTGCCTTCTGTCTCCCCTCCGGGAGAATTTTGCCATGCGCACTGCAGCCCTCCCGCCTCCCTCTCCCTCCTGCCCGTTTTGATCTCCCTACCCCTAGCACAAAACCCATTTGTCATATTGTAGGGCTTCCTCCCTCAGACCCAACCGCATTATTATTATCTCCAGAAACTCCCCCAATCTTTACTTACCTTCCCTCTTTCCTCCGCCGTTCTGAACTACCAGCAGCCGTGTCCGTGATTGGCTGCCTCTCAGCCAGTCACAGACACGACTACCGGTCTGGCCCCCTGCATGCATTTTCAAGTGTGGACATGCCCTTTATGGCAGACATGCACTTTAATGAATATTGAATTAATAATCAATACTACAAAATCAAAAGTAGGTTCATTAGAAAACAAAAAACATGATATATTTTGTTATTGCTATTGTGGCATGATTATTAGTGAAATCAACTCTTATTCTGTATATTCAATCAGGATATCGCTAGCAAAAATGACAAGTCATGGAGTGTAAAAAGGTTAGAGGAATGTGAAAGGTTTTCCCATGCAAGTATAATGTTGAACTCAACTCCTGTGGATAGGAGGCAGTAGTGCTCAAACTGTTCACAGTTTGATATATCGCATGATAAGCAGAAACTTCAAAGTCTGCAATAGTTTGGTTTGCTACAATGCTGCAAAAACATGCAGAGAATTTCAAGGGTCTGCAGCTTGTCACAAAGCACCGTTCAATGCCAGATTATACTAAGTAACAGATATCATAAAATTTTAATTTGTATATATTACAACGGCTTTCATTTTTACATAAGGCTTTGTCAGCACACTATCCAAAAAACTCCTGAGTCACATTAGATGAAACCATTCAGACTGTTTGTCTACCCCTTCCATAATTATGTATCGTTTGTATCTAAGATTTTAAATATAACTGTCTTTTAAAGGATAACAGTACCCCCAGCCTACCACATCCCAATAAGGCTACCCAGGGTCTATATTGCTGCCCTCACCCAATCCAACATCTGTCCAATGAGAAGACGTGCTTCTTGCAAAATGCATTTTCCGGGTCAGGTAAGTAAGCTCTGGGGGATCTTGGAACAGTAGGAACCTCGCGAAAGTGAGGTTTTGGGGGGTGATAATCATTTAAAACTTGTGTTTAGACTGGACATTCCCTTCAAGCAATGATTTTACTAAATTACTTTTTAGATATAAAGTAAAACCTAAATTGCTGTTACTATAAGATTTTATTATTTGGTCTAACCAATAGTTTATGCCTGTAAAATATATATTATTATATATTATATATTAATCTTCCCAGGATGCACCACTTTCTTTGGCATTTTCTAATAATTGGCTATTGGATGGGTCAAACATGCTCAGAGCAACTCAATCAACCCAGGTACTGAGTGTAGGTCTTGACCATAACAGACACTATAAGAAGTCACTATTTTGAAGCATTATTTATGCACAGACAAAATGCTGAATGGGCAGGCTAAGGTCATTGGGATTGAAAATTACTATATTTGCACTGGACTTTCCTTTTAATATTGTTTTTTTTTCCCAGTGACTTCTTCTTTGAGGTGCTATTTCTCTATGGTTATAAAATATATAGATCCTATAAAGCAACATTATGCTTTCCTCAATAATATATAAAAACATATTTTAGTATCTTTGGTAGATATGACTTGAAGTTTGTACATAACTTTACATTTAATGAGAATTATTTGCCCTTTTAAAATATTTATATAATTTTAAATACTTTAAAATACTTCAAAGAGTCTATAAAATTTGTTGAAGGTTGTTCAAGGTTGTTTATAAATAAAATTCAAACCCAGGACAGACCCCTGAGGAATACCACTGATAACACTGGTCTACTGGTCTTTAATCTACTGCCACATAATTACATTTAACTGTGCATACAGTACTTCCTTTAAAATTAAAGGCAGATGTAATCATATATTTTTTATTATTAAATGTTTAGGTTTACTCAACTATTCCATAATTCCTTGAAACATGTTGTGTTGACACATGTAATAAGCCTCCAGTTGCAGTTAAACTGTGTGTCGTCTAAATGTTACCTTTATCAATATTGCATTTTCTTATATCTTCTTAGACAACCCATGTCCACCCTGGTGTTGGCCATACATGTATCGACTGTATATAATGGTGCAAACAATTGCTTCTTACCATTTGAATATTGAAGTACCAATTGCACACCTAATAATCAATAAACTGCTCAAAATTGCCTATCAATTTAAAGGTAAATGCAAATCAATGTTTGACTGATTCTATCAAAGTGATCATGTTGATCAAATAATAAAAAAATAAACATATATGGTTATACATAAAAGAAAATCAAATTATTCCCTATTGCTGTTCCCTGCTGTTGATATTAGTGAATTGACATTTCAGGTTCTAACGGTCCTTCTTCTTCCCAGGATGCACCACTTCCTTGGAATGTTCCTAATAGTAATTTCTACTGATTGGCTGTTGGATGGGTCAAACATGCTCAGATCTCTACTGAGCAACTGAATCAACCCAGGCGCTGGGTAATGGGAAAGACCATAACGGTCTCTGCTAAGGACCTGCAAACAGGAAGTCAGTATTTCTGCTGCGTTTATTTATACACAGACAAAATGCCGAATTGGCAGATTAAGGTCATTGGGATAAAAAAATACTGCTCTTTTTTCTGTAAAGCATATGTATTTGCACTGAACTTCCCCTTTAATTACAGGAAAAGTGTTTGGGGAATGCTGAATGTTGGGGATATCTCCTTTGAGAATAACCAGCCTATTACATTTTCTAACTTATAGGCTAAAGTAATATTTACTTTAAAGTTAATTATTACTGTTATTTTGCTTAAATGTCTTATTATATAGAATAATAAAATGATATCTATGTTGTCTGTCATACACTTAACATAATTATTTTCTCAAGTTCAGCCTATTCGGGGCCAAGGCCATTTATTCACTTAACATACTGAAACATTGAAACAAATGAGATCAGATACTTTGTAAGACCTTTCCCTTTTACCCAAATTAAAGGGTATGTCCACCCTTAATTCTATTTTTTAATATAGCCTTCCCCCTGGTCCCCCAGCCCCAACCGCATGATTTTTATTCTTAGAAAGTGCCCCAAACTTTTACTTACCTCCCCTCTTTCCTTCGCCGCGCTGCCGGCCCTCTGCTTGGGAGAATGCAAGCAGAGGGGCGGGACCGGCAGTCGCGTCTGTGATTGGCTGAGCAGCACTTTCTAAAAATAAAAATCATGTGGTTGGGGCTGGGAGACCAGGGGGATTACTATATTAAAGGGGATTAATGCTAGGGGGAGGGAATCCGGAGAGGGAGGGAGAGGGAGGGAGAGGGAGGGGGAGGGAGGGGGAGAAGGGCTGCAGTACGCATGCCAAACTTCTCCCGGAGGCCAGGTAGGAGGCAGAGTCCTATATGGACTCTGCTATCCTCCTGGTGGGCAGTTTTTGGGACTTTGGGGGGGACTACAGGAGAACCATATGGAGCTGGGATGTGAGGTAAGGATTACACTACACTACATGATAGGGCCAGTAGTTGGGGGGATTATAGTTTTGGGGGTGGACATGCCCTTTAATGGAAACCGTTCTTTTTTTTAAAAAAAAATGTCAATGCAGACGTTGTTTTCTACTTTGTAAAGCTTTAATCATTACCTTTCAACAATAATTTAAACAATAATGTAATACCACTTATGTGCTCCTAGCTGAGTAGCCACCTGCTTAAATACCTAAATCACTGTGAAGACTCTCCCAGTCTAGTCTATTTTTCAGGCTAATGCCTCGCCTGGAACTGCAAATCTACAGACATACAGTATTTGACAAACTGTGAAGGGTTTGCTGAGAAACACTATACAATACTGTACGATAATGCACAGATGAGTTAAAATACAGTGTGAGAATAATCCTTTAGTCTCGTTACCTTGTAATACTAAATAAAAATTGCTTTTACATTAAGAAAAATGGAACATCAGTGTCATATGGAACATGAATGCACGCTGCTTTATCTCGGTAGTTAAATTAATTCCAACCAGATCTTGACTAATGACTTTTTTTTATTTTATCTTTACTCTCCAAAATTTTTCAAATGCTGCACATATTACGCTTTAATGTAAACAACTGACTGCATGTTTCCCCCTTGGGGTATCAGTGCCTAGACCATTTTGATCCAATCTTGGAGAGTTGCAAAGATCAAGTGGAAAGTGAAGGCAGCTGCTTTTCTTTTAATTAAAAGGGGAAACACACTGCCTATGGCATACATAGGTGAACAATGCATCAGAATGACAACTTTCACAATATTTTCCTTTGTATTCTGTTTAACAATCTTAACCCTCTCTCAGAGGATCAATTTAACCAGATTGTGACGCATGCCGTTAGCCTTTTGTAGATGTTAAACAACAACTTTATCTGCCTGATGTACTTTAATGGTTAGTGTGATAATCTAATGATTGCTATATTTCCTAAGCTGCAGCAGGTCAGTAGGGCAGAGGGAGGGAGAGGGAGGGGGAGGGAGGGGGAGAAGGGCTGCAGTACGCATGCCAAACTTCTCCCGGAGGCCAGGTAGGAGGCAGAGTCCTATATGGACTCTGCTATCCTCCTGGTGGGCAGTTTTTGGGACTTTGGGGGGGGACTACAGGAGAACCATATGGAGCTGGGATGTGAGGTAAGGATTACACTACACTACATGATAGGGCCAGTAGTTGGGGGGATTATAGTTTTGGGGGTGGACATGCCCTTTAATGGAAACCGTTCTTTTTTTTAAAAAAAAATGTCAATGCAGACGTTGTTTTCTACTTTGTAAAGCTTTAATCATTACCTTTCAACAATAATTTAAACAATAATGTAATACCACTTATGTGCTCCTAGCTGAGTAGCCACCTGCTTAAATACCTAAATCATTGTGAAGACTCTCCCAGTCTAGTCTATTTTTCAGGCTAATGCCTCGCCTGGAACTGCAAATCTACAGACATACAGTATTTGACAAACTGTGAAGGGTTTGCTGAGAAACACTATACAATACTGTACGATAATGCACAGATGAGTTAAAATACACTGTGAGAATAATCCTTTAGTCTCGTTACCTTGTAATACTAAATAAAAATTGCTTTTACATTAAGAAAAATGGAACATCAGTGTCATATGGAACATGAATGCACGCTGCTTTATCTCGGTAGTTAAATTAATTCCAACCAGATCTTGACTAATGACTTTTTTTTATTTTATCTTTACTCTCCAAAATTTTTCAAATGCTGCACATATTACGCTTTAATGTAAACAACTGACTGCATGTTTCCCCCTTGGGGTATCAGTGCCTAGACCATTTTGATCCAATCTTGGAGAGTTGCAAAGATCAAGTGGAAAGTGAAGGCAGCTGCTTTTCGTTTAATTAAAAGGGGAAACACACTGCCTATGGCATACATAGGTGAACAATGCATCAGAATGACAACTTTCACAATATTTTCCTTTGTATTCTGTTTAACAATCTTAACCCTCTCTCAGAGGATCAATTTAACCAGATTGTGACGCATGCCGTTAGCCTTTTGTAGATGTTAAACAACAACTTTATCTGCCTGATGTACTTTAATGGTTAGTGTGATAATCTAATGATTGCTATATTTCCTAAGCTGCAGCAGGTCAGTAGGGCTTTAAGATTCAGTTTAATTGGGTGTATTACCCTTTTACCTAAAAAATAAAAAGCTGTTGCTACTAGAAACATGCATCTAGCTACATTTACGTGAAACTATACTTCTGATTTTAATTTATTCAATATATATATATATATATATATATATATATATATATATATATATATACTGTATATTTATATGTATCCACTCACGCACATCCATTTCCACAGAAAAAAAAAGAGAGCTGGGGCTTCAATATAATAACCCTAAATAGGGGGAGGTGCCATCAGATATATCCACCGAGATAATGTTTTCTTTTCATTCCCTTCTCCCTTTTAATCACCATCCTATTTATTTAAGAAACTCATGCAATCTATGGAGCATATGGCTGTGTGAACAGATTCCAAGATATCTATATTTGCACAACTGCCATACTCATTATTGCAAAAGCACAAAACCCATGCAAAGTTGTCAGCTTAATGTGATGTCCCTTCTAGAAGCTTGAAAAATAGACCCTAGTGGATATTAAGCCCAATATTTTTAAGAAAATCTTAGTAATAATTGATACAGTATTTTAATTTATATATGTGATACCATTCCTGGACTGTCAGTAATAGCTGGTTATAAGAAAGAGTACAGGACCAGACTGATAACACTATCAAATAATCTGGACTTGCATTTGTTTAGCATTAAGAACTCCTTAACAAATGGTAATGGAATAATTGTTTTTCTTGCTCTACTTTTATGATGATAATAAAAACCCAAGCAGATTGTTTTTCATAACAATAGCAATGTATTTTTATAAATTAATATTGATTTAAATCACCAAGGAAGGTTAGGAACAGTATACATCTGTAAATCTGTATATTCTTTATTCCATACTTCCTTTGCATCTTAATAGATTTTAGAACAATAAATTGCATGTAGGTGGATGAATATATCACTTGACCCTATTATATGGTAAGCCATTTGTTTTAACAAATCCAAATCCAGCACTTAAAATGGCGTAAGAACATATATATATATATGCTTTAAATTAGGAGGGGGCAGAGATAAATTCATCAGTCATCAGTCTTGGACATGTAATAAACAGGATAGTCTAACTGGCATAAGGAAAGATTCCAGATTGCATGTGGAGCACAGGATGAAATAGACACATCCTACTCTCTGCCTAATCAGTTTGAAAAATAACTCGTCCCACTTGCAGTGTATATGCAGTTTTATTTCACCTCGATTATTTTCACCATACTAATAAACAAGCAAGACCATTTTAGCAAATTTTTGTATACATACGGTATGTATATATGTATATATATATATATATATATATATATATATATATATATTTATGACACAGAAACGAAATTGTATATGCATGTGTGTATATGTAAACCAAAATGTAGATACATAGCCATGTGGAGATGGTGGGGGGTGAGAAGAGATAATAGATAGACAGACAGATAGATAGATAAGACATATTATAGACAGATAATTATTAGATTGTATAATAATTTTTACATCCATACAAATGATTAGAGCTGAAACACCATATATTCCCATGTGATCATGGTCTTAAATACAGTATATATTCTCCATGCCACTTTTGCTGGCTCTGTATCATATCAAACATAACCAGTGAAAGGGTTAAAGTAACAAGGTGTAAGAGTAGTGTCTTCATGTAGTCCGCTGGCACCCCCAGCCTGTGAGAAACAGAGCCAGCAGCTTTGAGTTTCATTCCTGCATCCAACGGGCAGAAAATGCCATCATATGGAAATACGTGAAAATGCACCAAACCTCTAAAGAAAATAAAATCTTAGCTCCTTCAACAGCTGCTTGAAAATGAAAGAAAATCATTCCCTCTTCCCTTCCCTGAACAGTGAAAACTCAGAGAGCACAAGGCCAAGATGGAGAGGAGCCCATATTAAATAGCTGACTGCTGATGCTTTCAGCTATTACAAAAAAAGCAGACAAATAAACCATAAAGCATATGAATTATTAACCTGTTCTTTTTCCATAACAATAAAATATTAATGACTGTTGAGGACAGTTTGTATAGTAAGTGCATCATTCTTTTCTCTACCTATATTGCCAAAAAAAATATTTTGGACCACTTTTAAAAGATAACATTTTACACAAACACCAAAGCCTGTTCTTCATTAGACGACATATTGTATGAGAAAAAAAAATATCATGCAATATCAACCCAATAACGTGATATCTGACAACAGTATAAAATGTCCATATATAAACTGCAGTACTGGTTAATGTTGCAGATTAAGAGCCATCTGCTTCTGTTACATAACTAAAGTAACCCAGCACAGCTGTAGTGTAAGAAGTTAGTAAGAGGTGCTTAATATTTAACTACCAAAATGCCAATCATGAATAACCCATTCACTTGTGATGATTTTATGACAGAGACCTATAGACTCCAGACAGTTAAAGGCATCTGGTGTTAAGAAGCCAAATGTGCCTTGATATCCTATATTCTAAATGTACACAAATATGTTGTCTCCTTTTAAAATGAGACAAAATAAACACAGCCAGGTTCACAGACAACTTAGGTTATGCGCACACACTATAGCTTTCTTAATATGGTCGTGGAAGCCATGTAACCATATCACCCCATTCCACCGATAGATTAAGTGCTCAGGTATGGATTTATTTTCCATTTAATACAAATTATTCTACCAGTGCATCATGCAACGGTTGCCCTTGGGCATTTCAGATCACTCTAACAAATGCAAAAAAGCATGAATAAGTAAAGCAGTCTGCAATGCAGCTGAGACATAGGAAACAAGATCAGACTGAAATATTATGGAGGGATTAAATGTTTACCTGGTGCCTCTAGAGTAAAGAGAATCGCAGCTGCACTTTGTACCTGCAGACAAAATGATGATAAGGTGTCTCTCGGTAGATCTCACAGTCTTGCAAATTGGCTTCTGGTAACTTCTTTGCCCTTTGCCATCTCCCAACCTTGGCATTCTAGAAGTCTAGAATTTTGGTTGACACCCAAGGTATAGTATGTGCTTACCATGTAATCCAGAAAGCTTTTCTGCATTAAAACAACTGCAGATGAGACACGATAAGAAATGTATTTGGTAAAACCATCTTCTACATAGGGAGACAGTGTGTGTACCATCTGTATAACATATCCCTTTAGATCACACCATCACCTCTAGCTTGTATATCGCCTGGTAACATCCAGCAAGATTGGTGGTGTATTGCACACAATGATGGGCCATCAAAGCAATGAAATGCAGGTAGGAAGCCCCCCAGCAAGTAAACCCATATGGTGGAAAGAACTTTTCCTGGAGGAATAAGGGGGGGAAGACACTGTTGGGCTTTGACCTTGTAATGTATTTAAATCAGGTTAATCCATAAACATTGACTTCCAGGGGAAGATTCATTTGCCCGGTGATAGGAACACATTGCCCAGCATTAACATCTGCTGGGCGACAACCACCATTCATTCTGCGCCTAAATCCCGTGTGTGTGTCTGCTCCCCACTGGGATTAGCTGGACACTGGGATCCTAAGGAACCAACGGGGGAAAGTTGGACTCGCCCTGGTCGCTGTCCGAGGTGCTGAAGGTCAAGCAGCAGGTCTCAGTCCACCTCCCTTCCTGCTGTGTGTAGGGGGAACCCGTGGATCATGGGGAATAACCATCCGAATGGCAGCAGGGCGATAACCATAGAAATCTCCCGAGAGAAAATCCCTCCCATAGACGGTCCTGGCAGCTGTGGGTAAAACCCTCACATACCATCCGATTACAGAGTCAGCGCTTCCCCTTTCGGGCTCTGGGTCCGGCTTACCCGCCGCTGACAAAGCCCGTGTTTGTTCATATGGAGGGAGCCGCTTTACTCTGCGTTAGGCGAATCCTCCTCCCCTGCAAACTGCAGTGAGAGCGACCAAGTGGCTGAGATGGGGAAGTCAGATGGAATCTCAGCCCCGCTCTCCACAGCCCGTCCCCCCCAGTGCAGCCTCACTTCATCCTGACAGTCATGGGAGCCACGTCCAGTGTCCCGGGGCCGTAGGATCAATAGAGAGAGAAGGGACTGTACTGCAGCTCCTCTCCCTCCCCGTAATAAGATTACAGAGCGATCCGCACACTGATAGGTCAATGGCTCAGCGGAAGGAGATCGAGCAAAACTGGGGTTTGGGAAATGGGCACAAAATAGTAACGTTGGGAATGGGGGTGATCAGAAAGAAACAGGACGAGGGCTGCTTCAGGTTCATTTCATGCTAAATAATAAATCCCCCAGACCCCCACTCAGACTAACCAGACATATCCAGGATCCTCAATGTAAAGGGGAACATACATTGTATGAATGGATTGCTTGGGAATGGCTGAGGGAAACAGACCCCTCCCTCCATGAAGGTGAATAGATGGAAGGGGACATGGCAAGTTTTACACAATATTTACCAAGTAGCCCAAAGGGGGAAGTTCTACCCTCATCACTACTAAATAGCCTTGGGGGGGATAACACATATCCCTTAATGGGGGAGATTAGCAGTTAAAGGACAAGATGTATCATGTATACCCAAAATCTAACAGCCTTTCAAAAAGCAGTTAAGGGAAAGCTATACACGCATATCTAACAACCCACAGACAGCCATCACCTTTATCTAGCAAAGTCCCTTTTAGGAAAGAAAATACCTGTACCAGGGCACAGTATACACAGTACACACAGTTTACACAGTACACAGTATACACAATACACACAGTACACACAGTATACCCAAAATACATAGTGCACTCAGTATACACAGTACACACAGTGCACACAGTATACACAGAATACACAGTGCATACATTATACACGGCTATACCACCAGGCCGTGACGTTGTGGCAAAAGACAAAGACAGATGCATGGGTAAATCAGACAAATGGCTATTCAGACAAATGTCAAATGGCTATTCAATAGAATTTTCTAAAGCCCCACCAATAAACAACTTGATAAGCTAAACTTCACCAAAAATCAACTGTTGGTAATCATCAATTCTTACCTCTCCTTCGCTCACCCGCTGCTCCAACTTCGTCTTCCTCAGTTAGCGTCTCTTTTCGGCTAGCTCGGCTGATTCGGTCATTTGCGCTCACATTTCTGTTCATTTTTGGAGCCGTTTGTTAATTTTCAGAAAACTTTATTTGTTAATTTCCGTAAACAAACTTTTCTTTTGGCTGCTTCATATTGGTTCCTGTTTAAAGGGCATGTCCACCCTTCTAAAAAATCTTTTATATATTGTAGGGCTTCCTCCCCCAGCCCCAACTGCATTATCATAATTGCCAGAAACTCCCCCAATCTTTACTTAACTTCCCTCTATCCTCCGCCCGGCCTTCTGCTTGCATGGAACTGCAAGCAGGGGGTCAGACCGGCAGCCACGTATGTGATTGGCTGGGAGGCAGCCAATCACGGACGTGGCTGCCGGCAGTTCAGAACGGTGAAGGATAGAGGGAAGGTAAGTAAAGATCGGGGGAGTTTCTGGCAATTATAATAATGAGGTTGGGGCTGGGGGAGGAAACCCTACAATATATTAAAAGGGTAAAGTAAACGAGGTTACGTCAGGTATTGCATCGCAGGATTGGGCTAAGGTAAGAAGCATGACTTTGACGCCCCATTCATAGTGCGGTTAAATTTCACTCTGTTTCACTGTTGTCCATGTTTGTGTTTCTATTGATAGGGATAATATTTACAGGATATTCATAAAACTCTTGATATTGTGGTGGAACAAAGGGTTGGGAATTCCAGAATTTGTTATTTAAATATAGACTATGAATTATACTTTTTCTAATAATTTATGCAGTTCTGTTTTATATTCATTTATATGTTGTGGAAGTATTGAATAGTGTACAAATGTACGACAGATCACTTAGTAGTCTGACTGTTCTGAATGGAAAAAGAGGGGACTAGAGAATTAACTAAAGATATGAAACTATGTTTAATATTTGGGCTTGTGACCCACAATGCAAAAGGCAGTACCCTGCAGATTTAATAATTTCTCCAAAATTTTGTTCTAGAGATACAGTAAGGGATTATAGAATATATACAGGGTCATTCATGTTTCAGCCTCAGGCTTTACCTTAAAAGGCATATCCACCCCTAAATCAAATTTCGTATGTTGGCAGAAGACCCCCAAAATATAGAAACAGTTATACTTACACAGCTCCTCTCCTGAATGCTGTAAAAGCTCAGAGCTTTCACACAGGCTCACTAAGATTTCCCAAGCTCAGAGAATATGCTGCAGTCATCCATCATGGCCATTACTACAGTATATACCTGGAAGAGCCAGGAGCTGCATTACAAGATTAAGGAGCTATCAGGCAATATCTCCTTGTAGAAGCAGTTTGGAGCTACATTTTAAGGAGTACTCTGGCTACATACGAAGGGGACATGCCCTTTAAAGGGCATTTACAGTTAAATAGTGTCAGAAGAGTAAAGGTTCGTACACACGTGAGATTACGGGTGCCAACCTGAAACGCACAATGTATACGAACGGCTGTTTTGGCTGATGATCGGCCAATGTATGGGCACTTTAGCGGCAAACGACCGTTCGTTCGGAGATCGTTGCTCGATTCACTGGGCGGATCTCCGAACGAGCAGCTGTTTTGGCTGATAACAGGCCAATTATCAGTCGAAACGGCTGTTCGTACACATTGTGCGTCACGGGTCGGCACCCACTATCGCACGTGTGTACGAACCTTAAGGGATGTTTAAGTTCAAAAAGACAATGGCATTATTATATACAGAAATATTGTGAAGACTTTTTTGCAACTGTTATCTTCTGAGGTGCTCCCTGACGCACAATCCAGCATTCTTTAATGGACCACTGGATCCGTCACACAGAAAAATAAATAAACCACAACTCACAACTGACTCACAACATACCCTCCAACATTACTACTTTTATAAGCTCATTCATTAAATCAATATAGAGCAGAGCTGCAGCAAGTGGATAAAGAACCTGATCCTAGCACAACTCTGTGCACTGCACTTCTCAGTAGCGTACTTATGTAAATACTTGTATTACCCCAATAAAGCAGTACTTCTTTTGCTGACCTGCTTGGAGATTACATTAAAATCACACCCCAAATAAGATTTGCATCAGGAAGCACCAGAAGATAAATGCTGTAAAAAGTATTTACAATATTTCTGTACACATGGAATAATAACATTATTTTGTTCAGATATACACATCCATAACTCTTACTACTCTGTTTTACTGTACCTGCCCTTTAACAAAGAAAGATAAGAAGAAATCAGTTGTCAAGTTGCTGCTTGAAAGTATGACCTTGTAAGTGTAAATATGGAAAATAATACTAATGAGATACATGATTCAGTATTAAATCAAGACACAATCCTAATAAATGGAATACAAGATAGTAGAGAATATCAGTAAACATGCTGACTTTGCTGCAGGGCTTATAAATATGAGGTCAAGTGCACTTAGCAGCCTTTAAGAAATAAAATACAGGGATTTGCTCTTTAATGGATTTATCAGCTGGGTAAATGTCAGATGTATCTTAAAACTGTGGATGGAAATTTGAAAAGCAAAGCAGCCCCCCCCACCTTCTTTAAGAGAACCTATTTAGGATGATTATTAAAATCCTTTTGGTGACAGCTGTTATTTGTACACAATATATTTTATCTTTCACTTTGAAGTCTCCATTGGCCTTGGTACTGTATGTGTAATCTGTATACAAATAGAAATAGGTAACTGGCCCTTTGGGAGTTTTTATCACATGATGTATTTAATACTAATTGTTTATTTATAAGGAGATCTAGGGGGCAAGACACAGAGAGCTATGTATGCAGCAGCAGTATATTCATCGAGTACTCACCTGACTAGGAAAGTACCTCCTAGTACCTCTTAATTAAGTCCTGACACAATTATTGCTTATGGGAACTGAGATGGGCATGTGTAGTATTCAAAACTTTACGTTTCTTTTGCAAATCCTTTAGGTCACCACAGTTTGTAATCATTTACAAGGTGTAATTTTATTAATTGTCATGGGAGCATTATGGTATGTCACATTTTAGATATTTATCTAATGTATAATTCAGGTTAAGAGTCTATCTTAACTGGATTATTTTGATTCTTTTCATCCTAAAGCAATTGTACTTCCATAGAAATGTTCTAGTTCACATGTATTTAAACCAATGTTGAAGCATCAAATTAATTACCACTCTAAGTTGAAAATTTACCAATGAAGAAAGTAAACACTAAAGTTACATCCTCTACATCTCTTGGCACCTAATTCCTCTTCGTGAAGCCAAAGGAGAAGGCAGAAATTGGGATATAATTCCCCCAAACCTCTTAAACTAAAGGCTTTTATTTGGTGCATTTCAGAGCTCATAGCTCACATAGTTCAATTGGGACCTGAACAATTATTTTTATCATTTTTAAAATTACCAATTATATTTCTAATTTTGCAAAAGCTACCAATTGCATGGAGATAACCTGAATTAAATTAAAATGTTGACTCTAGTTATCCCTTATTGGTGAAATAAACACAATATTGAGAATTACTGGTATTAATTCATATACTGCAGATCTGGTTGATCCAGGAATATTTTTTGGTTGTTATTTTTTCCCCCTGTGCCTTTCTCTGAATCAACTGAATTTTTTGGGCAGCAAAAACAAGCATTATTATTGCTATTTAATTGGTGAAAACTTGAGCCAAAGGTGTGAGTGCAAAAACATGCAATGTGGAAAATGAGAAACAAGCTGTGATTGAAAAAAAAGGTAAAAAAAATAGTCAATAGAAAAATGCAATTAAGAATGCAAGAATGTATTTCATGTAACGAAAATGCAATTCTAATAAAAATAGGGAAACTTATTAAAAAGCAAAAACAACAAACACCTACCATTGGGGGAGACAATAATAAATATATTATGGATAAGGATTGAGTAATGTACTTTTTTATTATTGGGGTACAAAACTGTCATTATGAAGTTTAGTAACTTTCAAAAACATAAAATAAAAAAAAATGTTATATTAATAATTATAATTTATAACTAGCAAAAGTGTGCCCGTTGGTGCTCAGTGGAAATTATGTGTGTATGTTTTGCTATGTGTAGTTGCAGTGCTCACAGGAACCATCAGGAAACATCCAGGGGGGCAATAATAAAATTAGTCTGAAGGTCCTAAAAAAAAAACAAATTATCGCATCATATTAAATGAACAAACACACACTTATATCCTCCATTACCTATACTACCTGCTAGCTAGAATATAGAGGGTCTATGTGGAATAAACCTGCAGGTCTGAGAACTGACCCAGACAATCTAAACAGCACCTTTGGGCAATCAAAAGCAGCCCATACATATATCTGATTTTACTTTCCTGACCGAGCGCTCCCGCGACATTAGACCAATCATGCAAGAACCGCCTGTGTGTGGCATAGAAGAATGGGAAAGTTGGTTCTGGCAAGATCAAACTAATATTGCATGAGCGCTTGGTTGGATAAGTAAAATCAGATATATGTATAGCCACCTTAAATCCTATACAGTATCCTGATTAACATGCAAGGTTCATATTTATTAGTATTTACCACAACAAGTTTAACCTATGGGGTTAGGACTTGGGAGCACAGGATACTGATTGAATATACATGTTAGGGAGAGGTGTGGATAGAGGAGCTGAAAGCTCCACACAGAGTATAAAATGAAATAGAACCTTCTTATAACAGAAGGTACCTCATAGAATCATGTTATTATAATAGCATTGCCCTAATAATCTAACATATAAACACATATTTCTCACTTAAAGAAATGGGTGGGGACATACAAAGTATCTTATTTATCTGTGGCAAAGGCATGTGTCTAGATATAATACAGCCTAATGGTATTGAGCAGGCGTGTTTGTGATCTTTTACGTGTTTGAAAACCACAATTCCCAGCATTCTCTGTTGTGCGGTTAGTGACTTCTTAATGACCTTTTCACATGTTTAAAACTACAACTCGCAGCATTCCCTAACTGCACAGAATTCTGGAAAACTTAGTTTTCATACATCCTGGAATAAAGACATTTTCCTGACTTACAGACATTAAAAGCCCACGGTCATGCTATAGCGCTTCCTACCCAAGGGTTTGAACATGTAAGTGATTCATCTGCCCTCCCCTTACATCCATAGCTATTAGACTATTGGATTAGGGAAGCATTATATGGGTCGAATGGTTGGCGCAACACTAATGCCCGCTTTGCGGCAGCAGCGAGAGTACCAGAAGAGGCACTTGTGCGGCCGTTTCAAAGTAATTTACCAGAGGTTGCGTGCCTCTTTACACGTAAGTATTAAACACCAACTAATAGCTGGCGATAAATACTTATGTGCGGGTGAGATTCACCCAAAATCGCACATCCTCTGGTAAATCCCGTACGGGAGATTAGCCCAGAGAGCTTGTGCCTCTGGGTGAATCTCCCTGTTAGAGTCATAAACTTTACCATATTTGTACTCACTTCCAAATACCACCTACCTGGCAGTTATATTCTATAAAGTATAAAGGTTCGTGCACACAGAATGTCCATTTTATCCGATATAGTGCCCATACATGGCACGATTATCGGACGTTCGTACACATCGTGCGTCACGGGTTGGCACCCGCGATCGCATGTGTGTACGAACCTTAAGGCTGGGTAAACACCAGTAACGAACCAACAGTGCCACGGATTAGTCAGCTGGAAAAATGTGATGGTGTGGGGCGGCCAGCCACGACCGAGTTCGGTCGTCTGTGTCAGACAAATTGGTCAGTTAGTAAATCACAGCCAATCATGCAGTTCCCTTTGGGACCACATGATCAGTCTGTCACATGCGCTGCTGGCTGCAGCCACTGTTACTGTGACCAACAGTCATCTGTCCTGGCAGGGCTCTCACACAAAGCAGATGCTCAGTTGGGACACATATATTATATGTATCCAGACAAAATGGTATTAACCTGCAGATCTGAATACAGATCCCGGCAATCCTGCCACAATGTGCAATTCAATCTGAACAGATCCATTGGACATCCTGAGACCCTATACAGGATCCAGAATAACATGCTAGGTTCATACTTATTGGTAATTACCACAGCAAGTTCCAGATTTACAGTCAATATGGGGTTAGGAAACACAGGATTCTGATTAGCTTGACAAATTATGAAGAGGTTTGGATAAATGAGCTAAAACCTCCCCACAGGGTATAAAATTAAGTAGAGCCTTATTATAACTGAAGGTACCTGACAGCCTCATGTTTAAAGGGCAAGTTCAGCCCTAAAATGAAAACTTACATACAGGTAAATCACCCCCCAAAACCCTATACGGTAATAGTTTGAAATCTGAAATATATAAGTCTAAGCTGAAATCCTGCACAATGTCCTGTTTCCCATTTCTGCTTCCTGGTTCTTCCAGTTAGCAACTGTCAGTTATGGATTTGACAGTTGACATCACAGCCAATGGCTGAATGTTAATCCCCTGTCTGCCTCTTCTGAGCATGCCCAGGCTCAGTACCTGTTCCGTACAGGTTTCTAAATGGCTCAGTTTCCATGAGGCATCCAGAAGCATAGCAGGCATACAGTAATGAATTCATAGGACAAAGTATGATATATCAACATATTTTAAAGAGGCCATTCTTTCTAAAAGATGTTCTTATGAGGGTGGAGTTGTTCTTTAATATATTAATATTGGGGTAAAAACTGCCCCCTCAGAGACATGCAAAGTCATTTAATCATAAACCGACACTTCCTGTCTAGCAAACAGAAACTGGATTGTCTCATTACTTTCTATGGAGAGGGGATGGGGAGTAAATGAGAGAGTCTGAAGATTTTTCTAATTGGCTAAGACTGTCACATACTTCGCAAACAGCACATAACTGGGTGTAATACAGCAACTTCCTTACACTTCCTGTCTTTTCATGGACAGTGCCTAAGAGAATTTTTTGATTTGCTAACAGTGGAAGATCAGAACCTCTCATTGGATTGTTAATGTCTACATGGAGACCCTGTAGAAATCCTGGAAGGGGGGGCTTAACCTATCATTTTGAGTTTTCCATTCAAACTTAGGGGTGTCCAGTAAAGTTAGTTTAGTTTATTAATTGTATATAAATTGTTTTGTAATTCAGTAGTAGGTAGTAGTACTACTATGGTGATTTTAATTAAATAGTGCTAATTACACACATACATATGGACCTTTCCTATGTGTAATAATCCTATATACCCCCACCTAGTTAGTTGCTCCTAAAAACTCAATGCAATCTCCGTAAAAATATAAATTTATTTATATAATATAAGGGATATGACATAAAATACTTTAAAAGGAAGGAAAACTTAAACTAAGAACATACACAATATGAAAACTATAGTATTTCTCCACCTTTTACATGGCAATATTTTGTTGATACATTTAATGGTTTTAAAAAAGCTTTTATAAATACTGACAGACTTTTTCACCACATTTAATGAGTTGCAAAAACTAGACATGAAAGAAACTGATTAATTTTCTGTGAAACTTATTGAAATTCCGAAAATCCCAAACAAACCCAATTAAGGGGTTTTTCAACCCTGATTGCGACTTCAAGATTTTCAAATTTTCAAATGCAATTTTAAAACCTTTAATATTTTTTGATTTTCAAATCTTCAATAAATTCCTAATTTCTGTGCATTTCATTAAGACAAATGTTGTTGGGCTTTAATTACATGTCCTTAAATCATCTGAAAGTTTTGACCATCCAATGTGACTAGGCAAAAAATACCTAGAAATTACCAGATAACTTCATAATAGTTCTATTCCTCAAAAATAGTAACAAGCAATACAAAGAATAGTCATTTGGCTTTTTCTAGCCAAATAAAGTATAATTTTTGAAAGTATAAGTAATTAAAAAAGTAAAAACCCTACAGAAACTGCATGAAATTAAGACTTAATGAAGTCTATAAATAAAAGAAAAACATGAGCTGCAGTAAATGGAAGTCTAGAAATATCTGCTGTATTCAATTAGATCAACTGGACTTGAAGTTTAGTTCTTGAAGACGTTTCCTTTAATATATTAATATTGGGGTAAAAACTGCCCCCTCAGAGACATGCAAAGTCATTTAATCATAAACCGACACTTCCTGTCTAGCAAACAGAAACTGGATTGTCTCATTACTTTCTATGGAGAGGGGATGGGGAGTAAATGAGAGAGTCTGAAGATTTTTCTAATTGGCTAAGACTGTCACATACTTCGCAAACAGCACATAACTGGGTGTAATACAGCAACTTCCTTACACTTCCTGTCTTTTCATGGACAGTGCCTAAGAGAATTTTTTGATTTGCTAACAGTGGAAGATCAGAACCTCTCATTGGATTGTTAATGTCTACATGGAGACCCTGTAGAAATCCTGGAAGGGGGGGCTTAACCTATCATTTTGAGTTTTCCATTCAAACTTAGGGGTGTCCAGTAAAGTTAGTTTAGTTTATTAATTGTATATAAATTGTTTTGTAATTCAGTAGTAGGTAGTAGTACTACTATGGTGATTTTAATTAAATAGTGCTAATTACACACATACATATGGACCTTTCCTATGTGTAATAATCCTATATACCCCCACCTAGATAGTTGCTCCTAAAAACTCAATGCAATCTCCGTAAAAATATAAATTTATTTATATAATATAAGGGATATGACATAAAATACTTTAAAAGGAAGGAAAACTTAAACTAAGAACATACACAATATGAAAACTATAGTATTTCTCCACCTTTTACATGGCAATATTTTGTTGATACATTTAATGGTTTTAAAAAAGCTTTTATAAATACTGACAGACTTTTTCACCACATTTAATGAGTTGCAAAAACTAGACATGAAAGAAACTGATTAATTTTCTGTGAAACTTATTGAAATTCCGAAAATCCCAAACAAACCCAATTAAGGGGTTTTTCAACCCTGATTGCGACTTCAAGATTTTCAAATTTTCAAATGCAATTTTAAAACCTTTAATATTTTTTGATTTTCAAATCTTCAATAAGTTCCTAATTTCTGTGCATTTCATTAAGACAAATGTTGTTGGGCTTTAATTACATGTCCTTAAATCATCTGAAAGTTTTGACCATCCAATGTGACTAGGCAAAAAATACCTAGAAATTACCAGATAACTTCATAATAGTTCTATTCCTCAAAAATAGTAACAAGCAATACAAAGAATAGTCATTTGGCTTTTTCTAGCCAAATAAAGTATAATTTTTGAAAGTATAAGTAATTAAAAAAGTAAAAACCCTACAGAAACTGCATGAAATTAAGACTTAATGAAGTCTATAAATAAAAGAAAAACATGAGCTGCAGTAAATGGAAGTCTAGAAATATCTGCTGTATTCAATTAGATCAACTGGACTTGAAGTTTAGTTCTTGAAGACGTTTCACTAGTCATCCTACTTGGTTTCTTATTCTGAATTGAGAAAGCCAGTCGGATGACTAGCGAAACGTCTTCAAGAACTAAACTTCAAGTCCAGTTGATCTAATTGAATACAACAGATATACCATGACCTGGATCAATGAGAACCTTCACAAGAGAAGTCTAGAAATGTTTTCTTTTTACCTGCCTATTTTATTTTTTTTAACTTTAAGAACAAGTCAGTCAAAGTTTTTAATTCAACTACACTGATCATTTCCTACTCCATTATTCTATGGTGCACCATACAAATACCTGTGTGGAACGTAAACTATACAGTGCTCCTAGGGGTAACCAACTCTATAGCAATACAAAAGGAGCAAAGAAACCCTTACCAAGACCCCTACATAGGGGCAACAACCACTTGCAGGATAAAAAATACATTTATTAGAAAACACTAGACCTACTTACAAATATATGTTAGCATAAAAACAACAATACTATGAAAATACTTTTATGCGTACCAAAACCCTGGTATACCCAGGTACCTTAACCAAATGCAAAATAGCAGATGCAGATAATATAGTTTTACTAGTTGCGCTGCCCTAAACTTAACCAGGCATAAATCACTGCAAATAATCTTCAACACTAAGCAAATCATATTAGCAGGCTCCTTATTAGTTGCTTAGTTGACTTCTTAGTGGATATTTTCTTGGGACTTGTGGGGCTCATACCCTCCATAACCATAGCAGGTAAGTATAGGTAACAGGTTGCCTGTTTCGCTTGAAACCACCCGCAAAATAAAGACTTACCCGGTTTGGCTCCTCCAAGCAACCTACTATTTCACTTCTGATAGCTGGTCGGGGAAAGCCACCCTCTTCACCCTTTTCTCTTATAAAAGAAGAACAAATTGGGTTTCTTGAATCACATCAGCCTGTAATCCGCTATTGACCCACTCTCTTCACCAACGTGTGTCTTAAATCTCAATCATGCGTCAGGGTCCCCTAGAGATAGTGTAGTGGTGAAAATTATTTGCAGTGATTTATGGTTTATGTTTATTAAGTTTACGACCTTGAAACTAGGAAGACAAGGATCTGCTATTCCACACATGGTTTAGGACCATTGTACCTGGGTATGCCAGGGTTTTGGTACTGTTCAAAGTCTTTATAGTATTTTATTTATGCTGTGATAGAATATTTGTAAGTGGGTCTAGTGTTTTCTAATAAATGTACTTTTTTTTTATCCTGCTCTAAGGTACTCGTCTTCGTAAGAGTGTTTTTGCCTTTTTTTTTTTATTGTTATGAAGCACACTTACTAGCTTGGTGATAGGATTAAAAGATTTGCATGCTGAGGGCTTGCAATATTTTTGTGTACAATTCAAGCTTTTAACACTACCCACTATTATTACTTAAAACATAATATCAGGAGAGATATTACGAGGTATGCAAACCATTTTCTAATGAATTGTTAAAATTGTGTTTTTGCAGCAAATAAGCAATTAAACATCACTTCACTTACTTAATTAAAGTGTAGTTTGAAAGGGTTTAGGTAGAAACATAAACTGCTGTGCTCATCTTACTATAAGGTAAATATAGCAATTTAATTAGTAACAATGAAATCTGCAGCTCAGACATTTATTAGGCCATGAAGCAGATATAGTTTCAAGTTCCTGCTCTGTCTAATATTTCCCAAGTGGCCACACAAGCAATAGACTTTCCCAACTAGCTGGAACTGATATTTTTACTTTCTTGTTTTGAAAGGGAGTTAGCCTGGCAAGTGAAACTATAGCAAATCATGTTTTCTAGGCTCCCATTCAACAAAGCTTCATTTTAAACTAAACTGCTTTTAAAAAAAATACTGTTTGAATGAACCGGAGTCTATATTGAAAAATATTTTTCTTTAGCACATTTCTGCATTTATTAGAAATTATAGTTTCAACATTACCTACCTGTATTCATTGGCCACAGATGGTTCATCTGTAAAATTGCAAACTAAATTCTTCCACACATCTTTGGTTTAGGTCCTCACCCCTGGATTTGTAATACTTACCTCAATCAAAGCTATTAAACTCCCCCTGATACTGCCAGTTTCACACGCTTATTGGAAACGCACACTTCTTGTGGAGTGTTGCCTCCCATTTAAGAAGTTCAGGGAGTGGGAGAAGGTGGGGCCAGGACCGGCAGGGGAACTTTGACACCTTTAAATTAAGTATTAATAGGGGATGGGGAGTGACAAAATACAGCATAATTGTCTTTTAATATTTTAAAGAAAATATGTTTGTCACCTAACTTCCTTCTTTTTTTTTTTTTTATGAACTGGTTGCTTATTTATCTGTCTCAGTCAATGGTTCTCTCCTTTATATCTCTACTTTTGTAAACTGTCCTCTTTCTTATTCTTATTCTTTTTTTCATACAGTTTGGTAGAATGAATTTAAGAAATGTCACAATTAATTGTGTGGATAGACAATAGAATATCTATCAAGACAGTAGGTAATGCAGCACTTGATATACAAATAAAGTATTTTCCTCTCCCAGTGTTGATTTACGTTGTGAGATACAATCCTTTTTCTGCGTCATCTTTGCTACATAAATCAAAACACGAGAATAGAAGAAAAGTATAGAAGTATACCGAGTACAATTTCTACTTACACACAGGGCAAGACCAGAAAGCAACAATCAATCATTGTATATAGGTAGATTACAGTAGCCCGGGTGCTCAAGGATTAAGAAATTTGTATACTTTAGTTCAAAGAGCTCAGCAATAAAGAAGTCCATTTCGTAAAGCCGTAAAATAGAATTTACTTTATGGTTTAGTCTGTGTGACCTATTTAACACTGCAGAGAGAAATCTTTAAAAGTAAATCATTTATGAGAAGTGAATAAGAAAGTTAAAAAAAATTGTAGCCAAAAAGTTTCTTTGTTACACTGGAACAATTTTTATTTTTGTTTACCGCAATAGAATAATCTCCAAAAGTATTGATTTATTTAGAGACTCTTGA
The DNA here is from genome assembly GCA_019447015.1 of Hymenochirus boettgeri. NCBI lineage: Eukaryota > Metazoa > Chordata > Amphibia > Anura > Pipidae > Hymenochirus > Hymenochirus boettgeri. The sequence goes on along the minus strand of CM033476.1, from coordinate 245,560,147 downwards.
TAACATTTTAGTTGGAGCACTTCTCCCTCACCCTAACATTACAAGGGCAATGCACTAACGGGTGCACCGCTCCTGTTTTTGAGTTTAAGTCACGCAAACCGATGTTATATCGGTTAGCATGACTTAAACTCCTTCTTTGCGGTGGCTGCGTGGCTAACACGAAAGTTACCAGCGCAGAGGCCGCAAGCGATGTTATATGCCGAAATCGGCATTTTATTGCGACACTTTCAATGCCAGCTAATAACTGCCATTGAAAAGTGCCGGAATAGAACAGTGCCAGGTAGCAATGTTCCGAGCGCCACTATCGCTATGCTTGGTACATCGCCCTGTACATGTTTTACACTTTGGTAGTGCTAATGTAAACAATGTCTGTAAAGGATATTTAAGACTGACCATACACAGGTAGATTATTATAATTATTGACAGATTGAGTGAAATTTCCTTATCATTTTTGGAGTGTGATCGGCATGATGAAAAATGTATGTCCATCAGGGAAAAGGGCATTCTTGGGAATAGATCAGAAAATCATTGACTATTTTTATTTTTGTCTTGTGAATGGTTAACCTATAGACAGAACACTGCATGGGTTCACAGCAATGTAAGGGAAGTCTTTTCACAATTAAATTTAACAATTTATAATCTATTAATTAGAGATGACAGAAACTTGCAAGTTTTGTTTCCGACAGTGGTTCTGCAGAATTATCGGTTTTATAAACAATTTCCTGATTTTTCAATCTATCAATCAAATTTTTGATTTTCTAATGTTCAATTTTTCTATCACAAGTTCTGATAAGTCCATAGTTTCTAACTTTTAGTTGGAGCTGAGGATTTTAAAAACCGGCAGTTCCGGAATTAAACCAGGTTTGAGGGCCATACTTAATACATATGAACTATGACTAAAAATAACTAAAGGTAATGTCCACCCCCAAAACCATAATTTAATAGGTTATTGGCCATTATCCTAGCTTTAAAACAAGTCAAATCACATTAAAATCCATTCAGCCAAATTTGAGATACATAAGTTTTCACTACCTTCTTTTTGCAGACCATCTCAGTGTAAATCCAAGCTCTCTTACATCACCTCATGCCCATGCCTTATCCGTTCCCATGCAGCCTTCATCCTCCCTTAGAGCAACGAAACAGAAACTCGTTGTGACGTTTCCCACCACCACCACCATCCGGATCCATCCTTGCTTGTCCTTTCACCTAGCATAAAATCCTTTAAATATATGATAGATACCCCCTGCCCAGACCTAACTGCCAAGTTATGTCTTAAAAAAAATAATCAGAACTGTAGTTACAGCGATTCTTTCCCGCATCTCAGCCAATCACAGACGCGGCAAGCAGGGAGCTCGATCAGGCGAAGGGGCTGTAAGTAATGTTCTATTCGTTTTTTTAAGGAAATAACATGGTGGTTGGTGGTGGGCAGGGGTTATCTATCACATATTAAAATGTGATTTTTAGCATGGATATACCCTTTAGGCAAGTAGAGTAACAAAGAAAGCAACTACAAAGCCTAGGATCTCAACCAATTTTATAGTGAGGCACTGATTATACCTGGATTGTAACAGGGCTTAGCATGGATTTAAAAAAGGAGTTGCTAAGGTTGTAGCAGTATCAGGTGCAAGTGATAAACTATAAATTTATATTTTGAAGAACTTTAGTGGAGCTTTTTAAAAACTTAATTTGCCTGGTCTTAAAGACGAATTAAAATGATGCTATTGATTTGCCGACTTTGAATAATTAGGGGAGGTAAGGAGCAATAACGTTTATCAGTGATTTTTTTATATCTTATTTTATATCTTTTCATATCTTACACCCCATAGTCTTTACACGCTTTAAAACAAGGATGTTAATCCTCGTGTTTTTATTTCTCAATGAATTTAGCAATGAAGTAGCAAGATTTTTCCAATTAATATATTTGGCTGTAATAGTCTTTATGTATTGCTTCCATTTGGAACTAGATTCTGGCCATGTGTCTGCAACTATGCAGGTGTTATATCATTTGATTCAGGAAATGTGGGAAATTGATATTTAATGTTTTTGGGTTCTTTGTCATGGATATTTCGCTAAAATTTTACTTTATCATTAAAGTTTGCTTTCCTTTGTTTTTCAAAAAATCGCCTTAATGTTTGAGCCACAAAGAAATGGGTCCAAATATTTGTATATATAAAAGATTGGCACTGTTACTGTATATGTTTGGAACAACCTACATGCCACACCCCATGAAAAAGTGTACTTAGAAGAAATGGTGCTGTTTTAAAGGTTAAAAATTGGTATCACTAAAAATGTAATTAATTTAGATTTCTCTTTTGTTCATTCACTTTGCTTTGTTATTTGATGAAAATAAATGATCAACACTTCTATTTGTAAATGCAGTATTAGCCTATTTCCCACCTGCCTAAAGCATAAGCACAGTAGTGTATACAAAGTTCTCTACTACTTTCCTACTGTAAAACATTATTAAAACATATGAGTTAAAAAAAAAATTCTGGCAAAAAAACGGACAGGGAACAAAGAGAACATAATTCCCACCATGATTATGTTTTACCATAACTCTAACACCACTTACGGTGATGTAGATTTGAATAGATAATGTACCCCCTACTATATAGTATAAACATATGAGAAGTTACCTCAGAGTTTAATGACCTTTATAAAAAGTCACAGAACTCAAAGGTGAATTCTAATATAATTATTCACTATATAATACACAAGAGCATTTAATGTCCAGTAATGTTTCTGCTTAGTGGTGTTCTATCCCATAGTCTCTTCTATCTTTTGCACATGTGCTCTTCTAGTGAAAGATAGGAGGAACTTCAGGTCAGCCTGCCCATCAGCCGTTTAGAATCAGAGACAGCTGGCAGATTTAATCCTGCATTGGTTTACTTCTATTTCGTACAGAGAGGTAGGAATATGTTATCTTACCACCCTTAGAATAACAGACCCACCTGCCAGCTACGTAACATATTCAATTTCGTGACCCTTTAAGTAAATAATTAATGATCTACAAGTAACCTCTATGTAATCAAAACTATGAAAAAAGGACAATGCCACTCACCAGGAAGAAGGGCTACAGTAATGAGAAAATTCTATAAACCTGCAGAATTCCAGGTGATTTCTCCATAATGCTGCTGATATTAGAAGCAGAAGTTTCAGCTATTGGCTAGTTGAGAATCATAGAATCCATTAAAGCGTATAGTTAGTTTGGCTTTAATTATATCTGCATACAACTCAGTTACAAGTTATAATTAGAGACAAATAAAATAAAGCGATGTAAGTTAATTCCATAAAGCGATGTAAGTTAATTTTTAAAAAAAATGTTATAGAGTATTTTAGCTGTTTATAAATAGTGGGCTACCAGTTCTATCTTCAATCAGTGTTTCACCACCACAAACCAGAATGGGGGCCAATAGTATTTCCGTAATACTGCTGTTGATTATAGAACAAATGATATAAGCACTGTTTTGATAATGGCTAAATTCTGCCACAATAGATTAAGCCATATAAAGACTATATAAGAAACCAGCAGTGGTATATGACGGTGCTCATTAATTGGTGAACTATAAATAATATTCTGAAATCGTATTTAGAAAATTGAATGTGATATAAGAAAGAAGATAAGAAACATTTCAATGTCAGTCCCTGGAGAATTTTTCAATAGATGCCAGGAAAAAATAAAGTACATATATTTTTAAGCTATTTTACACAAGATTAAATGATTTATGTTGCATCAGTCTCGCAAAGTATTGTTTTTGATGAATTGCACTCTTTACTTTCACCTTGAATGTAACCATTTATCATTAATATTGTTCTCATTATTTAAGATTTTGTTTTTTATAGTTCTATTTCAACTCACACTAAACCTGATATTAATGTCACACTTAATGGCAAACAATAATAATTTATTGGTACCTTGCCATGGCAGTGGTCATGAAGTGAGAAACCCCTCATATTAACTGGCAAAGAAACCAATATTCAGACTTATTTGACAAAGCAGCTTTTGGTTCAAGCTCAGGGTTTCCTGCTACTTTGCTATGACAGCATTTGGGATCCCTAAGTGACAAGGTTACATCTTTCTCATAGTTTTCTGTCCTTTTGCTTATTTGTGTTCAAGACCACGGTTTAGTTTAGAAAAGTGAAATTATTGTTTCTTTAACTATTCTGCATTTTGGATCTATTCTATTTTTTTGTGAATTTATTTTGATATTTTAGTATAGTCATATGTGAACAGTCAGGTTACTTGCTTTTTTTAGGAGAATTCTCACTTTGAGTTAAGATTCTCTTTTTCATTGCAGGGTCTGGGCTTCTTTGCTTCAGTATGATGATCACTTGAATTTGTTCCTAGGGAGGGTTGGGGTAGTTTATTTTCTTAATGGTGTACTTGGTAAACGTTTTATGTTTTTTAACCCTTTACCTAAAATGAAATATAAAGATATTAGAATGTACCAGTTCTGACTATAATTTGTTCATGTATCTATATGAAATGAAAGTTCTTGTCAATCAGCAAATTGGAAAATAATGCAGGATCATAACAAACAGCTTCTGGTGAGTAGTTGTCTAGGGTACAGTCTTTTGTGTTGACCTACAGATTATTACTGATGTGTTTTTGGTTTTTTTTTTTTACAGTTAATATGACATTTCCACACAATTACATGACATTATATGAGCATTTTAATATTACTTCTGTGTCTGAAAAATTATTTATGGATAAATGCACCCCATTATAATCTGCTAACTGCAGATTTATTTGTGGGAAACCAAGAGCCGCAGTTTAGCAGTTTTAGAGTCACGGGTGAGAATTAAAAGAAAAAAATGGCAGTGCAAAGCAAAATTGTTTCAGCCTGGGAGTATTTTTTATTTACAGATAAAATGTAAAATGATATAGGAAGTCTTATATAGTTGAGTAAATCATGTTTATTAGAGCTAAAACTTTAATTTAATATTCCTTGATAGCATATTTTCAGAAGAAAGAGTGACAAAACATATGAACAATATAATATAATTAAGTGATACATAATATCTTGTGTTACAGAGAACTTTGTTGTATTTGGCTCTTCAAAAATCAAAGTACAATAAGCCATTTCTTTTATAGTTTTGGTACTCTTAAAGGACAACTTTCCCCCACACACCTTCTAATAAAACTGCCCAGTTTGAGGACCTAAAACACCAAGTCTCACCCTGGGTTTACCTTCTAACTCCGGAACTTCTGCATGCAAGTTACAAGTCCTAGTTTTCCATAGCCCTGATGCCCAGCTTCAGCCCAGGGCATGGCCAATGGGATACTGTGCTCTGATAGAAGCTTGTGCTCCTATTGGCAAAGTTCCAGACACAAGCTGGGAGGAGGGAATAAGGAAGATGGATAAATCCCCACAGGTAAGTGACTTTTTAACCAATCAATATAAAAACGTCATAGTCCCCAATAAATATTAATAGTTCAAAGTGCATCGGTTACCAATTATAAACAACAATGATCCCACCTCTGTAGGATAGTGTTTGACCCGTTGTCCTACATTAGCCATGCAGTGCCCAGGAGGAATAATAAATTTAGATGGATGTTTATTCTATTAAGGGTATTCCCAGAGTTAGGGCCCATTCCCTCTAAGGTATATCACATATCCCTTAAAGCACCTTGTTACTTATTGATGTTGCAGTCTCTCAGCTCCAATTCATACCTGGAGCCCTTTAGTGGCAGCCAATGTTTAATCATCATGGTTGTGTGTAACCATCCTCCATCACTTCACAGACATATGTATCTCATGTGTTATAATTTTAATGCTCTCAGGAAGATTTAATAAAAGTTCTTATAGTTAAAAACGGTGCTAATTTTGCCCCAAACAATCAGATGTTAGCTTTTAGATGTTAAATAGGATCTGATTAGCACCATTTTTAATGATAAGAACTTTATTGAATCTCCCTGTTGGGCTCAGATGTACTTAAAAGGGATAGGAAATGTATCTTATCCCCAATTCTCACTCAGATGTTGACATATTTTGTCCCCATTTCTCGCAGTGGATGTCTGTATCTACTGCCAATGGCCAATGATCAATAATGTGCCTCTTAATATGTGTATCACAATGTGATATGTTCCTAACTCATGTTTCTTAAACTGGTGGCACTATGGTAATATGAAACAATATGTGCATTACAGTGATGTGGACCTCCACATCTTGGGGCAGGTGACAGTTCCACTCTAAAATTACCTATCTGGCTGATGTGTATACAGATAATCATCTCATTACCATCCCACCTTTTGAATATCATATGTAAACAATCAATAGTTCCCAAAGGGTGCATGTCTACTCAGTTCTCAGAAGTGTTAAAGGGGAACTAAAGTCTCCAGACAACTTTGCAATGATCAGGTATTTGCATTTATTCCCGTTTAAGAGATTAATGTAATTTAAAATATGTATTTATGAAACAACATTTCCTTGGTGTAATGATTTTCCATGTATTATGTAAGTTAATCACACCATGATGGTAGATTGTGTATACAATAGTTCCAGGACATGCTATGTGTATCATTGTATATATAAGAAGCTAGTGAGCTATATTGTTTATTGCTATATTGTTTATAAAGAATAGCTTTAGTGTTAGAGGTGTAGTAGAGTATAAGATTGTATTGGTTTTATGACTGTGTGTTTTAGTATGATATGATAGCACTTTAATTAAGCACATTTGCACTTTTTAATATAGCACTTTAAAATGTGGCCCTTTATTTACAGATTTGAATTATGATTGGAAATACTTGAACAGATTTACCTGGACTTTAGATTTACACTGTGATGCCTTTTAAGGAAGCACCTATGGGGATTGAGGGGTGGGGTTAACTAGTGATTTAATCGTTCACTGCGTGTGCTATCGGAATACACTTGAGAAAGAATGCTTGCACGTTCGAAACATGTTTGGACCCTGTTTAAGCAGCAATAAAAAATCCGTTTGGATTGCAGAACTGTGTTTTGCCTGTGTCTCCCTGCATTTGCTTTGGTTCCTGAGGGGTAAGAGCAGTCCTGCCAAGCAGGCATACGCAGTGAATCACCACAGGTCTGTATAAGGATTGAACTATTAAGCCGTTGGCACAGCTCTAATTTCCACTCCTATCTGGCACATAACAAGTCCTTATAAAACTCTTACAAAACTTATTAAGGATGGTTCTGCTCCAGTATATATAGAAAGGACACACAATATGGAGCAAAACATGGCACTTTAGGAGCGCAGGACACTTTGTGTTATTGTACTTATTGATACAGAGTATTAGAAATATTTAAGTTTATATTTTGTATCCTATTCAATGGCGGCTCACGTCCTTTCCCAATCACGCTCCCCTCGTCACGCGATCCCTTCACCTTTCCAGTCTGATCTGAAATTGGCACCCTCCTTTACAACTGTGCATGTTTTTTTAAAAAAGCAAATTCCTGTTGCAAAGTAAAACCCTCTTATAAAGTAAATCCAGTATAACAAGGGTTAATTGTGTTGTCAGGTTACTTACCTTTTTAATTGGTTGCTTTTTGTATATAATGGGCATGTGCTTAACAGTTAACCTCTTGTCTATGAGTAAGGGTTAAGTCCCTAAACGCGTGAGACCCCTGTGTGCACCCGTCCCCGGACTGCTAGTCTGATTTTAATGGTAGAAAAATAAACAATGTTTTTATGCTAACATCGGCTGAATTCTGTTGCCTGCAGTAATATTCCAGGGAGGAGCGGTGCAGCGGATACCGTGTCTTGGTTATATTTTGTATCCCTGTTTTTGATAACTATTTGTAGCTGTTTTTATTGTGAAATGTATAAGGGTTTGTTTGGTGGGAGGGAGGTAGATATTGTTAAAGGTGATGTTCGGATTTGGTGACAGTATTGATATATGTTGTTTTAATAAACCTTGCATTGACAATACGGTTGCATAGATATTAATAGACATCCATATATGTTATATGGGAAGTCTGGTGTCTATAGAGTAACCACGTGTGCTATATATATGGTATAATTAGGCAATCTTGCCATTTGTTTACAAATATGTTTATTTATCTTAAGCACCAGCTGTAAGAGGGTTGTTTGGAACTCACATTCTCTCTCTCTAAATTTTATTGAGAGTAATAGTCAGCTCCAACCTTCATTCAATTTATTCATAATTACCTAACGACAGGTACTCCCCTGTAAGGGGGTACTGCCCCGCCAAGGAAAACTTGGAGGGGCACAGTTAAACACTCTACAATACAGATACAAGATGTCAGCAACTTTACAACAGGAAAGGTAGGGTCAGGAGGGGCATAGAAAAAAAAAGAAAGGGCAATTTTTTTTTAAAGCTGCTGCTTCCAAATAAACTTAACTTTGTTTTACAACATACTTATCCTTTAATTTTTAAATTTCTCTTAAATTTGAATAGATCAACCTCAGTGGTAAGTGTGTCTATTTTGGGGTAGGAAAAAATAATTAAAAAATGGTTTTATAAAAAATTTTGCCATTGGTCAATAAATGTCAATGCAAAGTAAAAATGATTTGCTGCGGAGGCCTCTTGTGGATGTGTTATGTCACAATAAAAAAAATAAATGCAAAAGTGAGTGCAAGTCTCAGTGTATACACAATCTTGGTGGATGCCCTCTTACTTGACTGCCCCCCCGCGGGTGACCTTTCTTTTTTATTTTTTCTGGCGCCTGTACTATTTTGCCTGAAGAGCTCCACTTGTGAATTGTAGCTGGGAGACTGCAACATCGAAGTAACAAGGTGCCTTTTTATGTTTTTTTTTCTTATTACACTATATTGATAGTATATACTATTAGGTGATTGCACTGTAACACTATGGATATATATTGGGGACTATGATGTTTTTATTTCCATTGGGGAATATGATGTTTTTATATGAATGATTGTGATTGGTCAAGAAGTCACTTTCCTGTGGGGAGGGGTTACACTTGGGGAATATAAAGTTCACATTGTTTGATATTTTTATTCTGATGATGGCCGCAGTTAGTGGCAGAAACATGTTCCCTTTATAATTAAAATGGATTGAATAGTTCAGTCCAGAGTGCGCTTGAAATATATCAAATTTGGAGTTGAGGAGATTTCAGTGGGTTTCAGTGAACAGGAAATACAGATAGCTATAATTTAAATGACCCTAGTGGGAGGGTTAAATGTATTTTCAAACAATAATAACATTTGCGTCACTCACACATACACATATACTTCTTTTTGTATAAAATGATAATCAAGATGAAAAGATCAGTTCTAAAATAGGTTCTACAGGCAATTATGTGAAAGATGGTATTTCTGTATTGAGCTATGTTGTTTAGCACAAGATAAATAACACAAGAATTCCTCAAACAGCACATAAATAGAAATACATAATTTATATGTGTCTATATTAATTCAGTGGTCATTTCCCATGGCAATGATTTTATATATATATATAAATACAACAATACAAGCCAAGGGCAACATCTCGTGTTGAACTGTTAGGGAAAAAAATGTGTTAAAAGCATATTTGAATTCAGTGTCAGTGGGCTAAATGTTATTCTGCCAACCTTATTATGTAAGCCATGAAGTAACAGAAAGTGTTACTATTGTTTTGTGAAAAATGCAGTGCTTTACTGTTATTTCATCCATTCACATTGGGCTCTGCCCCAACAATCTAAACATTTTCTCTGTCTCTCTGTCTCTGTCTCTCTCTCTTGCAAACACACACAGACACACTCATTATGTCTTTATGATTGTGGGGGGGGAGGTTTCCCACACAAGCATAGGCAGAATTTTCAAACTCCTGGCCAAGGAAGGACCCAGGACTTCTGTGATGCAAGTCATCAGTGCTAAATATAACCACTGAACCACTGTGCTGCCCTACTATGCTGTAGTGATTATGGTCTTGCAGATATCTTAAAAAATGGCTTTTATTTACAATTTTTCAGTCTCCTGGACTTGAAAACTGTAGGTGTTCGAATATCGGTTTTTTTTATGTTAAGCAAGAACATTTCAGTAATTTTAGTAGCATTACATAAAATATCTTATTGAGATTGTAATTTTGAGTGGTTCCATTTACTGTAACACATTTCATCAAGATGATGACAGTAGCATTTTCACTCCTGTTATGAAAGCATTGCGTACATTATGCTATGATGTGTTTCTTTGTATTAGATTGTCACCTTTGCCTTATACTAAGTGGTTAGAGTTTTTCTATCCATTGTGATGGCTAAATGTATTTCTGTCTTGGTTTCTTTAAGTGGAAAAACATGCATTTTTGTATAAGCTTAAAATATGTTTTTCTACCGTCAGTAGTATTGTTGTCTAGACATGAAAATGTACTGTATAAAATATATATTCATGGTCAAAAAATATAATGAAATACAAGGATTAAGCAAATTTAATTTAAAAATGTAAAACAAGTCATCAACAAGTATTTTAAAAATGTAAAACAACTAGATAATATTAATAAGATAAGCTATTAAAACAACTAAATGCAATGATATGTGTCCCCAACTCCAACAGCAAAATTAACAATATAATAGGAACATGATACCCACATGAAAGTAGTGATGACAGCACTAGACTTTAGGTTTGTGTATCTTCAGCTGGAACTAGTACTTTAGTGGATGGAATCAGGAATAGCTACAAGTATCAGCCTGTTTTAACGCAAAGCATCAAGCATCTGCTATATAGCTAAAGATGAACAAGAATGAACAGCATGGCAATTGCTCATCAACAACCCAAATCTAAATCTACAAACCAATCTACACATCAAAGGTGAATCAGTGTTTTGCAAACCCCCAGGTAGAGTGGATTTCAGAAAATATATGGAATAATCTAAAGAATTCTGTGCACAGGAGATTCAACCAAGTTTTTGTATGATTTTGTTCCTTCAAAAAACTACTTCTGATTTGTTGAAAGGTGGAATCATATGAACAGGATTTATCTTGGTTGCTTTTTTAGTAAACAAAAAACCACTATTTTGCAGTGGTATGTAGAATTTTTATATTCACTGTAAATCTGCATTGCAGTTTTTTCCTGCCCTGCCTAGTCACTTTATCACTCTTGTTCTTATACTGTATGTTCCTAGATATGCCCTTTGTTCTACACAAAGCAATCTTGTTTGGGTTATTTTTTTTACAAATTAATACAGCGGTTGGGGGTGGGAGAGGGTCGTCTACACTACAGAAAATTTTGAAAAAAGAGGTGGCGATATTCTTTAACACATATAATGTAATTGTTTCCCCAGCATTTAGACTCAGCCCTCTGCTTGCTTGAAACTGCAAGCAAGGGACCGGACCGGCAGCCGTGTCCGTTATTGGCTAAGAGGCAGCCAATCATGGACGCGCCTGCTGGCAGTACAAAACACCGGGGAACGAGGCTCTGTAAGTAAAGTTCATGTTATTTTTTTTACAAACTAATACAGCGGTTGAGGGTGGGAGAGGGTCACCTACACTACAGAAAATTTTGAAAAAAGAGGTGGCGATACCCTTTAACATATGTAATGTAATTGTTCCCATGGGTTTTATAGTATTTTTGCGAGAGGCAGCCAATCATGGAGGCACCTGCCGGAAGTACAGAACGTGGCGGGAACGAGGCTCTGTAAGAAAAGTTTGGGTTATTTTTTTTACAAACTAATACAGCGGTTGGGGGTGGGAGTGTGTGTCCTACACTACAGAAAAGGAATTTCATGCTAGGGCACAGGGAACCTAACCCAAGGATCGGGAGGAGGGGGGGAGGGAATGGGGTAAAGGGCTGCACTGAGCAAGCCAGAAACCTCGCAGAGGCTAAGAGGCAGAAATGTTTTCCTTCCAGACAGGCTCCTGGTGTTCACTTTCTAGGACTTTGGGCAGACATTACAGGAGAAACATTTGGAGCAGAGAGGCAATGTAAGTATTTTTAAACCTTGCACAGTGGGGCCAGTAGTGGGGGAGAATGTAGTTTTAGGGGTGGACATGCCATTTAAAATAAATAAGCATGTAGAATAACACATACCGGTACAGATTTAATAATAATGAAACACTTGCCATCAAGAAACTTACAGGGAGATGTAATATGGGATACTTCCCGATGTAATATCAGGTTAGCCCCAAGTGCTTTCCCTCTTTCTAAAGTACGTGGGTAAGTGAAATGAATCCTACATCAGGCATCACATTTTAACCCTTGCACCTGACATGGAGTATTTAAAAAAATATATATATTTTTTTGATTTTATGAATTAAATTTTCAAAAGGAATTTGTTGGATCCATGAATTTTCAAAACCAGCAGTTCCAAATCAAAACCTGGTTCTTTTCCAAACTGGGATTTATTACTAGTGGCTATTAGAGATGGACGCAAACCCAGTTCTGAAGTGGATTTTACGGGTTTGACGGAATTTGTATTTTGCGAATTTCTGACTTTTCTCAATTGTTAAAAAATGTTGATATTTCTAAAAATTTGGAATTTAAAAATAGGAATAGGAAAAATTCTAGAAATCTCAAAAACATACTATGTGGAATGCCAAAACAGAAATCGCTTTTGAAAAAGTTTTTGGGCATTGATTCGTGCTTCCCAGACCATTTTCCAGGTCCCTGAGACATGAAGACAGAAGTAAAGACATGTTAAAGGGTATGTCCACCACAAAAAAAAACTTTTGATATGTTGCTTGGAATAAAGCACTGACCTAAATCATAATACTGTCAATTTATGGACGCCCACACACGTCATAACTTTTGCGTGTCTTTACTTATTAGCGCGCCTTGGTAGTGTAGCGTTCAGGTTGCTCTGGACTTGTTAAGAATGTTTTCAGGAAGAGGGGTGTGTGTATGTGTGTACCAGATACTAGAACTCAATTTGCTCTGTGATAGAGGTACTTTCTCTTGCAGGCCTCCGTACACATTTTTTTACCATGTCCTGATTGGCCAGATTTTTGGAGTTAACAGACTTGCAATCTCAGCTTTCTGTGCTTGTCCACTTATCCATCTTATCTGCATTGGAACGGATAAGGCACAGACGCAGGAAGGAAGCTTGGAAACAGACGCTGAGGCTCCTGCTATTCAGATTCATGCATACAAAACATCATGTATTTCAGGTTAGCCTGAACGGATTTTGCTAATTTTTTTTGTTTGAAAGCTACAAAATTGGCCTATTACCTATTTTAATATGTTTTTGGGGGTGGACATTGGGCAACAAAAAAGAGTGAGCTCCACAGGTGTCCATAAAGTGCACTTTATAGGGGCCATAGGGGCTTTTTAAAGGTAACTGCGGGGTTCAAAAGGACCTGGTCAAGTGTTACAGGGGTACAACTGTGTTAGCTGAATGGGCCACAAGTTTCCAGTTAGCAGTGTTTGATGCCTTTGCCATTATTTACGATAATGTTAAATAAATAACAAACATTATTTCACAATATGCATTGTGTTTTTAATTTTATTGTTATATAGGGCTGAAATTAGGCAGTGATTTACAGTACCTAATTTTACATTTTGTTTTTAATTTTATTGTTATATAGGGCTGAAATTAGGCAGTGATTTACAGTTAGTGTGTTTATAACAAGCTAGAAAAAAAATGTGCCCTTCCTATTAATCTGCATCAACCAATCAGAGTTTATCAAACTACAGTACTCCTTATTGGGAACATCTGATTTTTTGTTGCAAACTGATTCCATAACTAAACTTTTGCACCTCTTATTGCATTAGCTTTTAAGGCTTTGCTTACACTAGTACGGAAGAAGATGGAACAAAAAAAATGCATGCAGACGTGTGTTTTTTAAATGGAATGCAGTGAGTTTCAATGTTAATTTGTAGTCCTATAAGAGATAACAGACTGAGCAAACAGAGCCAGACAGCAAGAGCTAGCATATATATTGCCTTGAATAAAGAAGGGGTATAGATTTAAAAAGCACTGGTAATGCCTTATTTGGAATATGTGGTGCTGCGGTGCACTTTCGGAATCCAGTATATAAAAGGCAACTAAATAAGGGGAATGAGGCATTGTTCACCAATAGATCATTTAAGAGAACATGTGGACATCCTTTAAGATTAGAAAAAAAGAAGTTTCATCTTTAGGTTACAAATGTTTCTACAGTAAGAACGGTAAAACTATCTTCCAAAAGTGGTACTGGCAAGTTCATTGAATAGTTTCAAGAGGGTGCTATGTATTGAGGCCGAGAATGGGCAGATTATAACACAGGGGGGGCTGGATAAGTTTCTGAAATTAAAAAATATTGAAAATTACTGGTATTAATACATATAGTTCTGGATGATCCATTGATCTTTTTTCCAATTGCTATTTGGAGTCAGGAAGGAATTTTTATACCCCTTTTTCTTTTCTTTTCTTTTTTGGACTACCTTTCTTTTCAGTATTGTTACAAAAACAACATTCAAACTCCTTGCAGATGTAGTCAATTGTATATTTCAAAAAATAACGTAACGTATAAATGTTTCTCCTACTTTTTTCTCCAAAGTAGGAGAAAATGGGAGGATAGGAAACACAAAAGTATATGACACTATAACACACTATATAAAGATATATGGTTCGGGTGTACAAGTCCTGAACCAGTCACTAGATGATCTGTCACAGATGGAGTATATGATATGACATTTTATTATGCATATCGCTTAACGTGTTTCGGACCAGTAGTGTCCTTAATCATACGAAGTTCCAATACTCGTCCGAAACACGTCAAGCAGTGTGCATAATAAAATATCCTTTTTATATGAGTGTGCTCTAACTATATTCTGTCCAGATATCTGTCCACTCTATAGTAGATTTTAGCTCAGTACCTTAATCATTTTTTAATTTGAGAGGTGAACATGTTTTTAATGCTAGTACTGCATGAAAGAAAATTACAGTTTTATATATCACATATGTAATACACATAGGGCTAAAAAATAGCAAATTAATTCTCTAATGCACAGCAGGGAATGTTTATCTATGACAGTGATTATAAGATGCACATGCATTTTTCCGGATTTCCACACATTGAATATTAAGATTTATGTTATAACCTTAATATAGGAGGGAATAGGGAATACATGTAAATACATCCACTATAAGTATGTGCTTGTGTTTGCTGCACTTAGGTACATCTGGGGGAACTTATACAGACTTACTCATATGTGTCTAAGTGGTCTTGTTTTGTTAATAAAATCTCTGTACTTTTCTGAAAGGGGTACATTATCAGCTCTATAAGGGGTACATTATCAGCTCTATAAGAGGTACATTATCAGCTCTATAAGGGGTATTTACTGTTTACTTTTTACTTTTACATTAGACTATATTTTTATATAAAGTAGTTACATACTATAATTATCAGCTCTATAAGGGGGTACATTATCAGCTGTATAAGGGGTACATATCAGCTGTATAAGGAGTACATTATCATCTCTATAAGGGGTACATTATCAGCTCTATAAGAGGTACATTATCAGCTCTATAAGGGGTACATTATCAGCTCTATAAGGGGTACATTATCAGCTCTATAAGAGGTACATTATCAGCTCTATAAGGGGTACATTATCAGCTCTATAAGAGGTACATTATCAGCTCTATAAGGGGTACATTATCAGCTGTATAGGGGGTACATTATCAGCTGTATAAGGAGTACATTATCATCTCTATAAGGGGTACATTATCAGCTCTATAAGGGGTACATTATCAGCTCTATAAGGGATACATTATCAGCTTTATAAGGGGTACATTATCAGCTCTATAAGGAGTACATTATCAGCTCTACAAGGGATACATTATCAGCTCTATAAGGGGTATATTATCAGCTCTATAAGGGGTACATTATCAGCTTTATAAGGGGTACATTTTATCAGCTCTTATAAGGGGTACACTTATAAAGCTCTACAAGGGAGACATTATCAGCTCATAAGGGGTACTTATAAGTCTATAAGGGGGTACATTATCAGCTCTATAAGGGGTATATTATCAGCTCTTAAGGGGTACATTATCAGCCCACAAGGGTACATTATCAGCTCTATGAGGGATACATTATCAGCTCTACAAGGGGTACATATCAGCTATATAAGGGTACCATTATCAGCTCTATAAGGGGTACATTATCAGCTCTACAAGGGGTACATTATCAGCTCTATGAGGGGTACATTATCAGCTCTACAGACTGGTAGGAGGCTCGGGCTGACCGGGTGGCGGGAGCCAGTAGTGTCCTTAATCATACGAAGTCCAATACTCGCCGAAACACGTCAAGCAGGTGGCATAATAAAATATCCTTTTATATGAGTGTGCTCTAACTTTATTCTGTCCAGATATCTGTCCACTCATAGTAGATTAGCTCAGTACCTTAATCATTTTTTAATTTGAGAGGTGAACATGTTTTTAATGCTAGTACTGCATGAAAGAAATTACAGTTTTATATATCACATATGTAATACACATAGGGCTAAAAAAAGCAAATTAATTCTTAATGCACAGCAGGGAATGTTTATCTATGACAGTGATTATAAGATGCACATGCATTTTTCCGGATTTCCACACTTGAATATTAAGATTTATGTTATAACCTTAATATAGGAGGGAATAGGGAATACATGTAAATACTCCACTATAAGTATGTGCTTGTGTTTGCTGCACTTAGGTACATCTGGGGGAACTTATCAGACTTACTCATATGTGTCTAAGTGGTCTTGTTTGTTAATAAAATCTCTGTACTTTCTTGAAAGGGGTACATTATCAGCTCTATAAGGGGTACATTATCAGCTCTATAAAGGTACATTATCACTCTATAAGGGTACATTATCAGCTTTATAAGGGGTACATTATCAGCTGTATAAGGGTACATTATCAGCTCATAAGGGGTACATTATCAGCTCTATAAGGGGTACATTATCAGTCTATAAGGGTACATTATCAGCTCATAAGGTTACATTATCAGCTCTATAAGAGGTACATTATCAGTCTATAAGGGGTACATATCAGCTCTATAAGGGGACATTATCATCTGTCTATAAGGGGTACATTATCAGCTGTATAAGGAGTACATTATCAGCTCTATAAGGGGTACATTATCAGCTCTATAAGAGGTACATTATCAGCTCTATAAGGGGTACATTATCAGCTCTATAAGGGGTACATTATCATCTCTATAAGGGGTACATTATCAGCTGTATAAGGGTACATCTTATCAGCTTCTAAGGGGTACTTATCAGCTGTATAAGAGTAATTATCAGCTCTATAAGGGGTACATTATCAGCTCTATAGGGGTACTTATCAGCTCTATAAGGGATACATTATCAGCTTTATAAGGGGACATTATCAGCTCTATAAGGGTGTACATTATCAGCTCTACAAGGGACATTATCAGCTCTATAAGGGGTATATTATCACTCTATGGGGTACTTATCAGCTTTATAGGGGTACATTATCAGCTCTATAAGGGGTACATATAAGCTCTACAAGGGATACATTATCGCTCATAAGGGTACATTATAACGCTCTATAAGGGGTACATTATCAGCTCTATAAGGGGTATATTATCAGCTCTATAGGGTACATTATCAGCTCCCAAGGCGTACATTATCAGCTCTATGAGGGATACATTATCAGCTCTACAAGGGGTACATTATCAGCTATATAAGGGGTACATTATCAGCTCTATAAGGGGTACATTATCAGCTTTATAAGGGGTACATTATCAGCTCTATAAGGGGTACATTATAAGCTCTACAAGGGATACATTATCAGCTCTATAAGGGGTACATTATAAGCTCTATAAGGGGTACCATTATCAGCTCTATAAGGGGGTACATTATCAGATCTATAAGGGTACATTATCAGCTCTATGAGGTACATTATCAGCTTATAAGGGTACATTATCAGCTCTACAGAGATACATTATCAGCTCTACTAATGGTGATAAGGGGTATATTATCAGCTCTATAAGGGGTACATTATCAGCTCCATAAGGCGTACATTATCAGCTCTATGAGGGGTACATTATCAGCTCTATGAGGGGTACATTATCAGCTCCATAAGGCGTACATTATCAGCTCTATAAGGGGTACATTATCAGCTCTATAAGGGGTACATTATCAGCTCTATAAGGGGTACATTATCAGCTCTACATATATTATTATTGATTATTAAAATCCTTTTGGTGGACAGCTGTTATTTGTACACAATATATTTATCTCTTCACTTTGGAAGTCTCCATTGCCTTGGTACTTGTATGTGTAATCTGTATACCAAAGTAGAAATAGGTAACTTGGCCCTTTGGGAGTTTTTATCACATGATGTATTTAATACTAATAGTTATTATAGAGATCTAGGGGCAAGACACAGAGAGCTATGTATGCAGCAGCAAGTATATTCAGAGTACGCACCTGACTAGGAAGTAACTCCTAGTACCTCTTATTAAGTCCTGAACAATTTGCTTATGGAACGAGATGGGCATTGTGTAGTATTCAAAACTTTACGTTCTTTGCAAATCCTTTAGGTCACCAACAGTTTGTAATCATTTACAAGGTGTAATTTTATTAATTGTCATGGGGCATAGGATATGTCACATTTAGATTTAATATTCAAGTGTATAATTCAGGTTGAAGAGTCATCTTAATGGATTATTTTGATTCTTTCATCCAAAGCATGTACTTCATAGAAAGTTTAGTCACATGTATTTAAAACAATGTTGAGCTCATAATTACACCAAGTTGAAATTACCATGAAGAAAGTATAAACACTAAAGTACACCTCACATCTCTTGGCACCTAATTCCTCTTCGTGAAGCCAGGAGAAGGCGAAGACGAAATTGGGATTATAATTCCCCAAACCTCTTAAACTAAAGGCTTTTATTGGTGCATTTTCAGAGCTCATAGCTCACATAGTTCAATTGGGACCTGAACAATATTTTTATATTTTTAAAATTACCATTTATTTCTAATTTGCAAAAGCTACCAATTGCATGGAGATACCTGAATTAAATTAAAATGTTGAACTCTAGTTGCCATTATGGTGAAATAAACACAATATTGCGAATTACTGGTATTAATTCATATACTGGAGATCTGGTTGATCCAGGAATATTTTCTGGTGTTATTTTTTCCCCCTGTGCCTTTCTCTGAATCAAACTGAATTTTTGGGCAGACAAAAACAAGCATATATTGAATTAATGGTGGAAAACTTGAGCCAAAGGTTGAGGCAAAAACATGCAATGTTGGAAAATGAGAAACAAGCTGTAGTATGAAAAAAAAGGTAAAAAAATAGTCAATAGAAAAATGCAATTAAGAATGCAAGATGGATTCATGTAACGAAAATGCAATTCTAATAAAAATAGGGAAACTTATTAAAAAGCAAAAACAACAAACACCTACCATGGGGAGGAGAGACAATAATAATATATTATGGATAAGGATTGAGTAATGTACTTTTTTATATTGGGGTACAAACTGTCTTATGAAGTTTATAGTAACTTTCAAAAACATAAAATAAAAAAAAATGTTATATTAATAATTATATTAAACTAGCAAAAGTGTGCCGTTGGTGCTCAGTGGAAATTAGTGTGTATGTTTTGCATGTGTAGTTTCAGTGCTTCACAGATACATCAGGGGGGCAATAATAAAATTAGTCTGAAGGTCCTAAAAAAAAAAACAATTATCGGCATCATATTAAATGAACAAAACACACACTTAGTATCCTCCATACCTATACTACCTGCCAGCTAGATAGAGGGTCTAGTGGAATAACCTGCAGGTCTGAGAACTGACCCAACAATCTAAACAGCACCTTGGGCAATCAAAAGCAGCCCATACATATATCTGATTTTACTTTCCTACCGGAGCGCTTCCCGTACATTAGACCAATCATGCAGAACCGCCTGTGTGTGGCATAGAAGAATGGAAAGTGGTTCTGGCAAGATCAAACTAATATTGCCATGAGCCTTGGTTGGATAAGTAAAATCAGATATATGTAAGCCACCTAATCCTATAAAGTATCCTGATTAACTGCAAGGTTCATATTTATTGTATTTACCACAACAAGTTTTAACCTATGGGGTTAGGACTTGGGAGCACAGGATACTGATTGAATATACATGTTAGGAGAGGTGTGGATAGAGGAGCTGAAAGCTCCACACAGAGTATAAAATGAAATAGAACCTTCTTATAACAGAAGGGTACCTCAAGAATCAGTTATTATATAGCATTGCCTAATAATCTAACATATAAAACACATATTTCTCACTTAAAGAAATGGGTGGGACATACAAAGTATCTTATTTATCTGTGGCCAAAGGCTGTGTCTAGATATATAATACAGCCCTAATGGTATTGAGCAGGCGTGTTTGTGATCTTTTACGTGTTTGAAAACCCACAATTCCCCGCATTCTCTGTTTGCGGTTAGTGACTTCTTAATGAACCTTTTCACAAGTTTAAAAACTACAACCGCCAGCATCCCTAACTGCACAGATTCTGGAAAACTTAGTTCTTCAATAACATCCTGGAATAAAGACATTTTCCTGACTACAGACATTAAAGCCAACGGTCATGCTATAGCGCTTCCCCCAAGGGTTTGAACATGTAAGTGATTCATCTGCCTCCCCCTTACATCCATAGCTATTAGACTATTGGATTATGGGAAGCATTATATGGGTCGAATGGTTGGCGCAACACTAATGCCCGCTTTGCGGCAGCAGCGAGAGTACCAGAAGAGGCACTTGTGCGGCCGTTTCAAAGTAATTACCAGAGTTGCGTGCCTCTTTACACGTAAGTATTAAACACCAACTAATAGCTGGCGATAAATACTTAGTGCGGGTGAGATTCACCCAAAATCGCACATCCTCTGGTAAATCCCGTACGGGAGATTAGCCCAGAGAGCTTGTGCCTCTGGGTGAATCTCCCTGTTAGGTCATAAACTTTACCATATTGTACTCATTCAAATACCACCTACGGCAGTTATATCTTAAAGTATAAAGGTTCGTGCACAGAATGTCCATTTTATCCGATATAGTGCCCATACATGGCACGATTATCGGACTTTCGTACACATCGTGCGTCACGGGTTGGCACCCGCGATCGCATGTGTACGAACCTAAGGCTGGGTAACACCAGTAACGAAACCAAACAGTGCCACGATTAGTCAGCTGGAAAAATGTGATGGTGTGGGGCGGCCAGCCAGAACCGAGTTCGGGCGTCTGTGTCAGACAAATTGGTCAGTTAGTAAATCACAGCCAATCATGCAGTTCCTTTGGACCACATGATCAGTCTGTCACATGCGCTGCTGGCTGCAGCCACTGTACTGTGACCAACAGTCATCTGTCCTGGCGGGCTCTCACACAAAAGCAGATGCTCAGTTTGGACACATAGATTATATGTATCCAGACAAAATGGTATTAACCTGCAGATCTGAATACAGATCCGGCAACCTGCCACAATGTGCAATTCAATCTGAACAGATCCTTGGACATCTGAGACCCTATACAGGATCCAGAATAACATGCTAGTTCATACTATGGTTAATTACCACAGCAAGTTCCAGATTTACATCCAATATGGGGTTAGGAAACACAGGATTCTGATTAGCTTGCAAATTATGAAGAGGTTTGGATAAATGAGCTAAAACCTCCCCACAGGGTATAAAATTAAGTAGAGCCTATTATAACGAAGGTACCTGACAGCCTCATGTTTAAAGGGCAAGTCCAGCCCTAAAATGAAAACTTACATACAGGTAAAACACCCCAAAACCCTATACGGTAATAGTTTGAAATCTGAAATATAAGTCTAAGCTGAAATCCTGCACAATGTCCTGTTTCCCATTTCTGCTTCCTGGTTCTTCCAGTTAGCAACTGTCAGTTATGGATTTGACAGTGACATCACAGCCAATGGCTGAATGTTAATCCCCTGTCTGCCTCTTCTGAGCAGCCCAGGCTCAGTACCTGTTCCGACGGTTTCTAAATGCTCAGTTTCCATGAGGCATCCAGAAGCATAGCAGGCATACAGTTATGAATTCATAGGACAAGTATGATATATCAACATATTTAAAGAGGCCATTCTTCTAAAAGATGTGTCTTATGAGGGTGGTTGTCCTTAATATATTAATATTGGGGTAAAAACTGCCCCTCAGAGACATGCAAAGTCATTTAATCATAAACCGACACTTCCTGTCTAGCAACAGAAACTGGATTGTCTCATTATTTCTATGAGAGGGGATGGGGAGTAATGAGAGAGTCTGAAGATTTTTCTAATGGCTAGACGTCACATACTCGCAAACAGCACATAACTGGGTGTAATACAGAACTTCCTTACACTTCCTGTCTTTCATGGACAGTGCCTAAGAGAATTTTTGATTTGCTACATGGAAGATCAGAACCTCTCATTGGATTGTTAATGTTTACAGGGAGACCCTGTAGAAATCCTGGAAGGGGGGGCTTAACCTATCATTTTGAGTTTTCCATTCAAACTTAGGGTGTCCAGTAAAGTTAGTTTAGTTATTTAATTGTTATAAATTGTTTTGTAATTCAGTAGTAGGTAGTAGTACTACTATGGTGATTTTATTAAATAGTGCTAATTACACACATACATATGGACCTTTCCTATGTGTAATAATCCTATATACCCCCACCTAGATAGTTGCTCCTAAAAACTCAATGCAATCTCCGTAAAAATAAAATTTATTTAATAATAAAGGGATATGACATAAAATACTTAAAAGGAAGGAAAACTAAACTAAGAACACACAATATGAAAACTTAGTATTTCTCACCTTTTACATGGCAATATTTTGTTGATACATTTAATGGTTTAAAAAAGCTTTTATAAATACTGACAGACTTTTTCACCACATTAATGAGTTGCAAAAAACTAGACATGAAAGAAACTGATTAATTTTCTGTGAAACTTATTGAAATTCCGAAAATCCCAAACAAAACCAATTAAGGGGTTTTTCAACCCTGATTGCGACTTCAAGATTTTAAATTTCAAATGCAATTTTAAAACCTTTAAAATATTTTTGATTTTCAAATCTTCAATAATTCCTAATTCTGTGCATTTCATTAAGACAAATGTTGTGGGCTTTAATTACATGTCCTTAATCATCTGAAAGTTTTGACCATCCAATGTGACTGGCAAAAAATACCTAGAAATTACCAGATAACTTCATAATAGTTCTATTCCTCAAAAAAATGTAACAAGCAATACAAAGAATAGTCATTGGCTTTTCTAGCCAAATAAAGTTAATTTTTGAAAGTATAAGTAATTAAAAAAAAGTAAAACCCTACAGAAACTGCATGAAATTAAGACTTAATGAAGTCTATAAATAAAAGAAAAACATGAGCTGCAGTAAATGGAAGTCTAGAAATATCTGCTGTATTCAATTAGATCAACGGACTTGAAGTTTAGTTCTTGAAAGACGTTTCACTAGTCATCCGACTTGTTTCTATTCGAATGAGAAAGCAGTCGATGACTAGCGAAACGTCTTCAAGAACAAACTTCAAGTCCAGTTGATCTAATTGAATACAACAGATATACCATGACCTGGATCAATGAGAACTTCACAAGAGAAGTCTAGAAATGTTTCTTTTTTACCTGCCCTATTTATTTTTTTTAACTTTAAGAACAAGTCAGTCAAAGTTTTTAATTCAACTACACTGATCATTTCCTACTCCATATTCTATGGTGCACCATACAAATAACTGTGTAAACGTAAACTATACAGTGCTCCTAGGGGTAACCAACTCTATAGCAATACAAAAGGAGCAAAGAAACCCTTACCAAGACCCCTACATAGGGGCAACAACCACTTGCAGGATAAAAAATACATTATTAGAAAAACACTAGAACCTACTTACAAATAATATGTTAGCATAAACAAACAATACTATGAAAATACTTTTTGGTACCAAAACCCTGGTATACCCAGGTACCTTAACCAAATGCAAAATAGCAGATGCAGATAATATAGTTTTACTAGTTGCGCTGCCCTAAACTTAACCAGGCATAAATCACTGCAAATAATCTTCAACACTAAGCAAATCATATTAGCAGGCTCCTTATTAGTTGCTTAGTTGACTTCTTAGTGGATATTTTCTTGGGACTTGTGGGGCTCATACCCTCCATAACCATAGCAGGTAAGTATAGGTAACAAGTTGCTGTTTCGCTTGAAACCACCCGCAAAATAAAGACTTACCCGGTTTGGCTCCTCCAAGCAACCTACTATTTCACTTCTGATAGCTGGTCGGGAAAGCCACCCTCTTCACCCTTTTCTCTTATAAAAGAAGAACAAATTGGGTTTCTTGAATCACATCAGCCTGTAATCGCTATTGACCCACTCTCTTCACAACGTGTGTCTTAAATCTCAATCATGCGTCAGGGTCCCCTAGAGATAGTGTAGTGGTGAAAATTATTTGCAGTGATTATGGTTTATGTTTATAAGTTTACGACCTTGAAACTAGGAAGACAAGGATCTGCTATTCCACACATGGTTTAGGACCATTGTACCTGGGTATGCCAGGGTTTTGGTACTGTTCAAAGTCTTTATAGTATTTATTTATGCTGTGATAGATATTTGTAAGGGGTCTAGTGTTTTCTAATAAATGTACTTTTTTTTATCCTGCTCTAAGGTAATCGTCTCGTAAGAGTGTTTTGCCTTTTTTTTATTGTTATGAAGCACACTTACTAGCTTGGTGATAGATTAAAAGATTTGCATGTGAGGGCTTGCAATATTTTTGTGTACCATTCAAGCTTTTAACACTACCCACTATTTTACTTAAAACATAATATCAGGAGAGATATTACGAGGTATGCAAACCATTTTTAATGAATTGTTAAAATTGTGTTTTTGCAGCAAATAAGCAATTAAACATCACTCACTTACTATATTAAAGTGTAGTTTGAAAGGGTTTAGGAGAAAAAAAACTGCTGTGCTCATCTTACTATAAGGTAAATATAGCAATTTATTAGTAACAATGAAATCTGCAGCTCAGACATTATTAGGCCATGAAGCAGATATAGTTTCAAGTTCCTGCTCTGTCTAATATTTCCCAAGTGGCCACACAAGCAATAGACTTTCCCAACTAGCTGGAACTGATATTTTTACTTTCTTGTTTGAAAGGGATTAGCCTGGCAAGTGAAACTATAGCAAATCATGTTTTCTAGGCTCCCATTCAACAAAGCTTATTTTAAACTAAAATGCTTAAAAAAAATACTGTTTGAATGAACCGGAGTCTATATTAAAAAATATTTTTTTTAGCACATTTCTGCATTATTAGAAATTATAGTTTCAACATTACCTACCTGTATTCATTGGCCACAGATGGTTCATCTGTAAAATTGCAAACTAAATTCTTCACACATCTTTGGTTTAGGTCCTCACCCCTGATTTGTAATACTTACCTCAATCAAAGTATTATAAACCTCCCCTGATACTGCCAGTTTCACATGCTTATTGGGAAACGCACACTTCTTGTGGAGTGTCGCCTCCATTTAAGAAGTCCAGGGAGTGGGAGAAGGTGGGGCCAGGACCGGCAGGGGAACTTTGACACTTTAAATTAAGTTTAATAGGGGATGGGGAGTGACAAAATACAGCATAATTGTCTTTTAATATTTTAAAGAAAAATGTTTGTCACCTAACTCCTTTTTTTTTTTTTTATGAAACTGGTTGATTATTTATCTGTCTCAGTCAATGGTTCTCTCCTTTATATCTCTACTTTTGTAAACTGTCCTCTTTTTATTCTTTTCTTTTTTCTACAGTTTGTATGGTAGAATGAATTTAAGAAATGCACAATTAATTGTGTGGATAGACAATAGAATATCTATCAAGACAGTAGGTATGCAGCACTTGATATCAAATAAAGTATTTTCTCCCAGTGTGTGATTTACGTTGTGAGATACAATCCTTTTTCTGCGTCATCTTGCTAAATAAATCAAAACACGAGAATAGAAGAAAAGTATAGAAGTATACCGAGTACAATTTCTACTTACACACAGGGCAAGACAGAAAGCAACAATCATAATTGTATATAGGTAGATTACAGAAGGCCGGGTGCTCAAGGATTAAGAAATTTGTATACTTTAGTTCAAAGAGCTCAGCAATAAAGAAGTCCATTTCATAAAGCCGTAAATAGAATTTACTTTATGGTTAGTCTGTGTGACCTATTAACACTGCAGAGAGAAATCTTTAAAAGTAAATATTTATGAGAAGTGAATAAAGAAAGTTAAAAAAAATTGTAGCCAAAAGTTTCTTTGTTACACTGGAACAATTTTATTTTTTGTTACCGCAATAGAATAACTCCAAAAGTATTGATTATTTAGAGACTCTTGATACATTTTAGTTGGAGCACTTCTCCTCACCCTAACATTACAAGGGCAATGCACTAACGGGTGCACCGCTCCTGTTTTTGAGTTAAGTCACGCAAACCGATGTTATATCGGTTAGCATGACTTAAACTCTCCTTGCGGTGGCTGCGTGGCTAACACGAAAGTTAACAGGCAGCGGCCGCAAGCGATGTTATATGCCGAAATCAGCATTTTATGCGACACTTTCAATGCCAGCTAATAACTGCCATTGAAAAGTGCCGGAATAGACAGTGCCAGGTAGCAATGTTATGAGCGCCACTATCGCCATGCTTGGTACATCGCCTGTACATGTTTTACATTTGGTAGTGCTAATGTAAACAATGGCTGTAAAGGATATTTAAGACTGACCATACACAGGTAGATTATATAATTATTGCAGATTGAGTGAAATTTCCTGATCATTTTTGGAGTGTGATCGGCATGATGAAAAAATGTATGTCCATCAGGGAAAAGGGCATTCTGGGAATAGATCAGAAAATCATGACTATTTTATTTTTGTCTTGTGAATGTGTTAACCTATAGACAGAACATGCATGGGTTCACAGCAATGTAAGGGAAGTCTTTTCACAATTAAATTTAACAATTATAATCTATTAATTAGAGAGACAGAAACTTGCAAGTTTGTTTCGACAGTGGTTTGCAGAATTATCGATTTTAAAACATTTCCTGATTTTTAATCTATCAATCAAATTTTTGATTTTCTAATGTTCAATTTTTCTATCACAAGTTCTAACTTTCTAACTTTTTGTTGGAGCTGAGGATTTTAAAAACTGGAAGTTCCGAAATTAAACCAGGTTTGAGGGCCGTACTTAATACATATGAACTATAACTAAAAATAACTAGTTAAAGGAAATGTCCACCCCCAAAACCATAATTTAATAGGTTATTGGCCATTATCCTAGCTTTAAAACAAGTCAAACCACTTAAATCATTCAGCCAAATTTGAGATACATAAGTTTTCACTACCTTCTTTTTGCAGACCATCTCAGTGGAAATCCAAGCTCTCTTACATCACCTCATGCCCATGTCTTATCTGTTCCCATGCAGCCTTCATCCTCCCTTAGAGCAACGAAACAGGAACTCGTTGTGACGTTCCCCACCACCATCCGGATCCATCCTTGCTTGTCCTTTCACCTAGCATAAAATCCTTTATTATCTTAAAAAAAAAAAATCAGAACTGTAGTTACAGCGATTCTTTCCCGCATCTCAGCCAATCACATACGTGGCAAGCAGGGAGCCGGATCAGGCGAATGGGCTGTAAGTAATGTTCTATTAGTTTTTTTAAGGAAATAACATGGTGGTTGGTTGTGGGCAGGGGTTATCTATCACATATTAAAATGTGATTTTTAGCATGGATATACCCTTTAGGCAAGTAGAGTAACAAAGAAAGCAACTACAAAGCCTAGGATCTCAACCAATTTTATAGTGAGGCACTGATTATACACTGGATTGTAACAGGGCTTAGCATGGATTTAAAAAAGGAGTTGCAAGGTTGTAGCAGTATCAGGTGCAAGTGATAAACTATAAATTTATATTTTGAAGAACTTTGTGGAACTTTTTAAAAACTTAATTTGCCTGGTCTTAAAGACGAATTAAATGATGCTATGATTTGCCGACTTTGAATAATTAGGGGAGGTAAGGAGCAATAACTTTTATCAGGATTTTTTTATATCTTATTTTATATCTTTTCATATCTTACACCCCATAGTCTTTACACGCTTTAAAACAAGGATGTTAATCCTCGTGTTTTTATTCTCAATGAATTTAGCAATGAAGTAGCAAGATTTTTCCAATTAATATATTTGGCTGTAATAGTCTTTATGTATTGCTTCCATTTGGAACTAGATTCTGGCCATGTGTCTGCAACTATGCAGGTGTTATATCATTTGATTCAGGAAATGTGGGAAATGATATTTAATGTTTTTGGGTTCTTTTGTCATGGATATTTCGCTAAAATTTAACTTTATCATTAAAGTTTGCTTTCTTGTTTTTTCAAAAATCGCTTAATGTTTGAGCCACAAAGAAAGGGTCCAAATATTTGTACATATAAAAGATTGGCATGTTACTGTATATGTTGGAACAACCTACATGCCACACCCCAGGAAAAACTGTGCAAGTGTACTTAGAAGAAATGGTGCTGTTTTAAAGGTTAAAAATTGGTATCACTAAAAATGTAATTAATTTAGATTTCTCTTTTGTTCATTCACTTTGCTTTGTTATTTGATGAAAATAAATGATCAACACTTCTATTTGTAAAGCAGTATTAGCCTATTCCCACCTGCCTAAAGCATAAGCACAGTAGTGTATACAAAGTTCTCTACTACTTTCCTACTGTAAAACATTATTAAAACATATGAGTTAAAAAAAAATTCTGGCAAAAAACAGGACAGGAACAAAGAGAACATAATTCCCACATGATTATGTTTACCATAACTCTAACACCACTTACGGTGATGTGATTTGAATAGTAATGTACCCCCTACTATATGTATAAACAATTGAGAAGTTACCTCAGAGTTTAATGACCTTTATAAAAAGTCACAGAACTCAAAGGTGAATTCTAATATAATATTCACATATAATACACAAGAGCATTTAATGTCCAGTAATGCTGCTTAGTGGTGCTATCCCATAGTCTCTTCTATCTTTTGCACATGTGCTCTTCTAGTGTGAAGATAGGAGGAACTTCAGGTCAGCCTGCCCATCAGCCGTTTAGAATCAGAGACAGCTGGCAGATTTAATCCTGCATTGGTTTAATTCTATTCGTACAGAGAGGTAGGAATATGTTATTTACCACCCTTAGAATAACAGACCCACCTGCCACTACGTAACATATTCAATTAGTGACCCTTTAAGTAAATAATTAATGATCTACAAGTAACCTCTATGTAATCAAAACTATGAAAAAGGACAATGCCACTCACCAGGAAGAAGGGCTACAGTAATGAGAAATTCTATAAACCTGCAGAATTCCAGGTGATTTCTCCATAATGCTGCTGATATTAGAAGCAGAAGTTTTAGCTATGGCTAGTTGAGAATCATAGAATCCATTAAAGCGTATAGTTAGTTTGGCTTTAATTATCTGATACAACTCAGTTACAAGTTATAATTAGAGACAAATAAAATAAAGCGATGTAAGTTAATTCCATAAAGCGATGTAAGTTAATTTTTTAAAAAATGTATAGAGTATTTTAGCTGTTTATAAATAGTGGGCTACCAGTTCTATCTTCAATCAGGTGTTTCACACCACAAACCAGAATGGGGGCCAATAGTATTTCCGTAATACTGTGTTGATTATAGAACAAATGATATAAGCACTGTTTTGATAATGGCTAAATTCTGCCACAATAGATTAAGCCATATAAAGACTAATAAGAAACCAGCAGTGGTATATGACGGTGCTCATAATTGGTGAACTATAAATAATATCTGAAATCGTATTTAGAAAATTGAATGTGATATAAGAAAGAAGATAAGAAACATTTCAATGTCAGTCCCTGGAGAATTTTTCAATAGATGCCAGGAAAAAATAAAGTACATATATTTTTAAGCTATTTTACACAAGATTAAATGATTATGTTGCTCAGTTCGCAAAGTATTGTTTTTGATGAATTGCACTCTTTACTTTCACCTTGAATGTAAACATTATCATTAATATTGTTCTCATTATTTAAGATTTTGGTTTTATAGTTCTATTTAACTCACACTAAACCTGATATTAATGTCACACTTATGGCAAACATAAAATTTATGGTACCTTGCCATGGCAGTGTCATGAAGTGAGAAACCCCCATTAACTGGCAAGAAACCAATATTCAGACTTATGACAAAGCAGCTTGGTTCAAGCTCAGGGTTTCCGCTACTTTGCTATGACAGCATTTGGGACCCTAAGGACAAGGGACATCTTTTTTCATAGTTTTCTGTCCTTTTGCTTATTTGTGTTCAAGACCACGGTTTAGTTTAGAAAGTGAAATTATTGTTTTCTTTAACTATTCTGCAGTTTGGATCTATTCTATTTTTTTGTGAATTTATTTTGATATTTTAGTATAGTCATATGAACAGTCAGGTTACTTGCTTTTTTTAGGAGAATTCTCACTTTGAGTTAAGATTCTCTTTTTCATTGCAGGGTCTGGGCTTCTTTGCTTCAGTATGATGATCACTTGAATTTGTTCCTAGGAGGGTTGGGGTAGTTTATTTTCTTAATGGGGTACTTGGTAAACGTTTATGTTTTTTAACCCTTACCTAAAATGAAATATAAAGATATTAGAATGTACCAGTTCTGACATAATTTGTTCATGTATCTATATGAAATGAAAGTTCTTGTCCATCAGCAAATTGGAAAATAATGCAGGATCATAACAAACGTCTCTGGTGAGTAGTTGTCTAGGGTACAGTCTTTTGTGTTGACCTACAGATTATTACTGATGTGTTTTTGGTTTTTTTTTTTACAGTTAATATGACATTTCCACACAATTACATGACATTATATGAGCATTTTAATATTACTTCTGTGTCTGAAAAATTATTATGGATAAATGCACCCCATTATAATCTGCTAACTGCAGATTTATTTGTGGGAAACCAAGAGCCGCAGTTTAGCAGTTTTAGAGTCACGGGTGAGAATTAAAAGAAAAAAAATGGCAGTGCAAAGCAAAATTGTTTCAGCCTGGGAGTATTTTTTATTTGCAGATAAAAGTAAAATGATATAGGAAGTCTATATAGTTGAGTAAATCATGTTTATTAGAGCTAAAACTTGAATTTAATATTCCTGATAGCATATTTTCAGAAGAAAGAGTGACAAACATATGAACAATATAATATATTAAGTGATACATAATATCTTGTGTTACAGAGAACTTTGTTGTATTTGGCTCTCTTCAAAATCAAAGTACAATAAGCCATTTCTTTTATAGTTTTGTACTCTTAAAGGACAACTTTCCCCCACACCCTTCTAAAAAAACTGCCCAGTTTGAGGACCTAAAACACCAAGTCTCACCCTGGGTTTACCTTCTAACTCCGGAACTTTGCATGCAAGTTACGAGTCCTAGTTTTCCATAGCCCTGATGCCCAGCTTCAGCCCAGGGCATGGCCAATGGGATACTGTGCTCTGATAGAAGCCGGTCCGGACACAAGCTGGGAGGAGGGAATAAGGAAGATGGATAAATCCCCACAGGTAAGTGACTTTTTAACCAATCAATATAAAAACGTCATAGTCCCCAATAAATATTAATAGTTCAAAGTGCATCGGTTACCAATTATAAACAACAATGATCCACCTCTGTAGGATAGTGTTTGACCCGTTGTCCTACATTAGCCATGCAGTGCCCCGGAGGAATAATAATTTAGATGGATGTTTATTCTATTAAGGGTATTCCCAGAGTTAGGGCCATTCCTCTAAGGTATATCACATAACCTTAAAGCACCTTGTTACTTATTGATGTTGCAGTCTCTCAGCTCCAGTTCATACCTGGAGCCCTTTAGTGGCAGCCAATGTTTATCATCATGGTTGTGTGTAACCATCCCCATCACTTCACAGACATATGTATCTCATGTGTTATAATTTTAATGCTCTCAGGGAGATATAATAAAAGTTCTTATAGTTAAAAACGGTGCTAATTTTGCCCAAACAATCAGATGTTAGCTTTTAGATGTTAAATAGGATCTGATTAGCACCATTTTTAATGATAGAACTTTATTGAATCTCTGTTGGGCTCAGATGTACTTAAAAGGGATAGGAAATGTATCTATCCCAATTCTCACTCAGATGTTGACACATATTTTGTCCCCATTTCTCGCAGTGGATGTCTGTATCTACTGCCAATGGCCAATGATCAATAAGTGCCTCTTAATGTGTATCACGATGTGATATGTTCCTAACTCATGTTTCTTAAACTGGTGGCACTAGGTAATTATGTGCATTACAGTGATGTGGACCTCCACATCTTGGGGCAGTGACAGTTCCACTCTAAAATTACCTATTGGCTGATGTGTATACAGATAATCATCTATTACCATCCCACCTTTTGAAATCATATGTAAACAATCAATAGTTCCCAAAGGGGCATGTCTACTCAGTTCTCAGAAGTGTTTAAAGGGGAACTAAAGTCTCCAGACAACTTTGCAATGATCAGGTATTGCATTTTATTCCCGTTTAGAGATTAATTTATTTAAATATGTATTTATGAAACAACTTTCCTTGGTGTATGATTTTCCATGTATTATGTAAGTTAATCACACCATGATGGTAGATTGTGTATACAATAGTTCCAGGACCTGCTATGTGTATCATTGATATATAAGAAGCTAGTGAGCTATATTGTTTATTGCTATATTGTGTATAAAGAATAGCTTTAGTGTTAGAGATGTAGTAGAAGTAGATTGTATTGGTTTATGACTGTGTGTTTTAGTATGATATGATAGCACTTTATAAGCACATTTGCACTTTTTATTAACTTTATAAGACATTTGCACATTTTAATTTAGCACTTTAAAATGTGGCCCTTATTTACAGATTTGAATTACGATTGGAAATACTTGAACAGATTTACCTGGACTTACACTGTGATGCCTTTAAAGGAAGCACCTATGGGGATTGAGGGGTGGGGTTAACTAGTGATTTAATCGTTCACTGGTGTGCTATCAGAATACACTGAGAAAGAATGCTTGCACGTTCGAAACATGTTGGACCCTGTTTAAGCAGCAATAAAAAACGTTTGGATTGCAGAACTGTGTTTTGCCTGTGTCTCCTGCATTTGCTTTGGTTTCCTGAGGGGTAAGAGCAGTCCTGCCAAGCAGGTATACGCAGTGAATCACCACAGGTCTGTATAAGGATTGAACTATTAAGCTGTTGGCACAGCTCTAATTTCCACTCCTATCTGGCACATAACAAGTCCTTATAAAACTCTTACAAAAATTATTAAGGATGGTTCTGCTCAGTATATATAGAAAGGACAACAATATGGAGCAAAACATGGCACTTTAGGAGCGCAGGACACCTTGTGTTATTGTACTTATTGATACAGAGTATTAGAAATATTTAAGTTTATATTTTGTTATCCTATTCAATGGCGGCTCACGTCCTTTCCCAATCACGCTCCCCCTCGTCACGCGATCCCTTCACCTTTCAGTCTGATCTGAAATTGGCACCCCCTTTACAACTGTGCATGTTTTTTTAAAAAAGCAAATTCCTGTTGCAAAGTAAAACCCTCTATAAAGTAAAACCAGTATAACAAGGGTTAATTGTGTGTCAGGTTACTTACCTTTTTAATTGGTTGCTTTTTGTATATAATGGATGTGCTTAACAGTTAAACTTGTCTATGAGTAAGGGTTAAGTCCCTAAACGCGTGAGACCTCTGTGTGCACCGTCCCGGACTGCTAGTCTGATTTTAATGGTAGAAAAATAAACATGTTTTTATGCTACAATCGGCTGAATTCTGTTGCGCCGTATATATTCAGGGAGGAGGCGGTGTGCAGCGGATACCGGTTTGGTTATATTTTGTATCCCTGTTTTTGATAACTTTTGAGCTGTTTTTATTGTGAAATGTATAAGGGTTTGTTTGGGGGGGGGAGGTAGATATTGTTAAAGGTGATGTTCGGATTTGGTGACAGTATTGATATATGTGTGTTTTAAAAACCTTGCATGACAATACGGTTGCATAGATATTAATAGACATCCATATATGTTATATGGGAAGTCTGGTGTCTATAGAGTAACCATGTGTGCTATATATATGTATAATGGCAATCTTGCATTTGTTTACAAATATGTTTATTTATCTTAAGCACCAGCTGTAAGAGGGTTGTTTGGAACTCACATTCTCTCTCTCTAAATTTTATTGAGATGAGTAATAGTCAGCTCCAATTTCTTCAATTATTCATAATTACCTAACGACAGGTACTCCCCTGTAAGGGGGGTACGCCCCACCAAGGAAAACTTGGAGGGGCACAGTTAAACACTCTACATACAGATACAAGATGTCAGCCTCTTTAAAACAGGAAAGGTAGGGTCAGGAGGGGCATAGAAAAAAAAAAGAAAGGGCAATTTTTTTTTAAAGCTGCTGCTTCCAAATAAACTTAACTTTGTTTTATACACTAATTATCCTTTAATTTTAAATTTCTCTAAATTTGAATAGATCAACCTCAGTGGTAAGTGTGTTCTATTTGGGGTAGGAAAAAATAATTAAAAAATGGTTTTATAAAAAAATTTTGCCATTGGTCAATAAATGTCAATGCAAAGTAAAAATGATTTGCTGCGGAGGCCTCTTGTGGACGTGTTATGTCACAATAAAAAAAAATAAATGCAAAAGTGATGCAAGTCTCAGTGTATATACAATCTTGGTGGATGCCCTCTTATGACTGCCCCCCGCGGGTGACCTTTTTTTTTATTTTTCTGGCGCCTGTGCTGTATTTTGCCTGAAGAGCTCCAGTTGTGAATTGTAGCTGGGAGACTGCAACATCGAAGTATACAAGGTGCTTTTTTATGTTTTTTTTTTCTATTTACATATATTGATAGTATATACTATTAGGTGATTGCACTGTAACACTATGGATATATATTGGGACTATGATGTTTTTATTTCCATTGGGGAATGATGTTTTTATATGAATGATTGTGATTGGTCAAGAAGTCACTTTCCTGGGGGAGGGGTTACACTTGGGGAAAAAAGTTCACATTGTTTGATATTTTTATTCTGATGATGGCCGCAGTTAGTGGCAGAAACATGTTCCCTTTATAATTAAAATGGATTGAATAGTTCAGTCCAGAGTACGCTTGAAATATATCAAATTTGGAGTTGAGGAGATTCAGTGGGTTTCAGTGAACAGGAAATACAGATAGCTATAATTTAAATGACCCGTGGGAGGGTTAAATGTATTTTCAAACAATAATAACATTTGCGTCATCACACATACACATATACTTCTTTTTGCATAAAATGATAATCAAGATGAAAAGATCAGTTCTAAAATAGGTTCTACAGGCAATTATGTGAAAGATGGTATTTCTGTATTGAGCTATGTTGTTTAGCACAAGATAAATAACACAAGAATTCCTCAAACAGCACATAAATAGAATACATAATTTATAGTGTCTATATTAATTCAGTGGTCATTTCCCATGGCAATGATTTATATATATATATAAATACAAACAATACAAGCCAAGGGCAACATCTCGTGTTGAACTGTTAGGGAAAAAAATGTGTTAAAAGCATATTTGAATTCAGTGTCAGTGGGCTAAATGTTATTCTGCCCAACTTATTATGAAGCCATGAAGTAACAGAAAGTGTTACTATTGTTTTGTGAAAAATGCAGTGCTTTACTATTATTTCATCCATTCACATTGGGCTCTGCCCCAACAATCTAAACATTTCTTCTGATCTCGTCTCTGTCTCTCTCTCTTGCAAACACACACAGACACATCATTATGTCTTATGATGTGGGGGGGGAGGTTTTCCACACAAGCATAGGCAGAATTTTCAAACTCCTGGCCAAGGAAGGACCCAGGACTTCTGTGTGATGCAGTCATCAGTGCTAAATATAACCACTGAACCACTGTGCTGCCTACTATGCTGTAGTGATTATGGTCTTGCAGATATCTTAAAAAATGGCTTTTATTTACAATTTTTCAGTCTCCTGGACTTGAAAACTGTAGGTGTTCGAATATCGTTTTTTTTTATGTTAAGCAAGAACATTTCAGTAATTTTAGTAGCATTACATAAAATATCTTATTGAGATTGTAATTTTGAGTGGTTCCATTTACTGTAACACATTTCATCAAGATGATGACAGTAGACATTTCACTCCTGTTATGAAAGCATTGCGTACATTATGCTATGATGTGTTCTTTGTATTAGATTGTCACCTTTGCCTTATCTAAGTGGTTAGAGTTTTTCTATCCATTGTGATGGCCAAATGTATTTCTGTCTTGGTTTCTTTAAGTGGAAAAACATGCATTTTGTAAAGCTTAAAATATGTTTTTCTACCGTCAGTAGTATTGTTGTCTAGACATGAAAATGTACTGTATAAAATATATATTCATGGTCAAAAAATAAAATGAAATACAAGGATTAAGCAAATTTAATTCAAAAATGTAAAACAAGTCATCAACAAGTATTTTAAAAATGTAAAACAATCAGCAACAAGAACAGAGCACATCAAGGGAGCTGCATTTTTGTATTGGATGTCCTCAACAGACAGTCTGTGTTGTGTGTAGGTAACTAGAATATTAATAAGATAAGTATTAAAACAACTAAATGCAATGATATGTGTCCCCAACTCCAACAGCAAAATAACAATATAATAGGAACATGATACCCACATGAAAGTAGTGATGACAGCACTAGACTTTAGGTTTTTGTATCTTCAGCTGGAACTAGTACTTTAGTGGATGGAATCAGGAATAGCTACAGTATCAGCCTTTTTTAACGCAAAGCATCAGCATCTGCTATATAGCAAAGATGAACAAGAATGAACAGCATGGCAATTGCTCATCAAAAAACCCAAATGTAAATCTACAAACCAATCTACACATCAAAGGTGAATCAGTGTTTTGCAAACCCCCAGGTAGAGTGGATTTCAGAAAATATATGGAATAATCTAAAGAATTCTGTGCACAGGAGATTCAACCAAGTTTTGTTGTGATTTTGTTCCTTCAAAAAACTACTTCTGATTTTTTGTGACTTTGTATAGATTTGCAATTGCAAGAAAGGTGGAATCATATGAACAGGATTTTCTTGGTTGCTTTTTTAGTAAACAAAAACCCACTATTTTGCAGTGGTATGTAGAATTTTTATATTCACTGTAAATCTGCATTGCAGTTTTTTCCTGCCCTGCCTAGTCACTTTACACTCTTGTTCTTATACTGTATGTTCCTAGATATGCCCTTTGTTCTACACAAAGCAATTGTTTGGGTTATTTTTTTTACAAATTAATACAGCGGTGTGGGGGGGGAGAGGGTCGTCTACACTACAGAAAATTTTGAAAAAAGAGGTGGCGATATTCTTTAACACATATAATGTAATTGTTTCCCCAGCATTTAGACTCAGCCCTCTGCTTGCTTGAAAACTGCAAGCAAGGGGCCGGACCGGCAGCTGTGTCCGTATTATTGCTAAGAGGCAGCCAATCATGGACGCGTGCTGGCAGTACAAAACACCGGGGAACGAGGCTCTGTAGAGAAGTTCATGTTATTTTTTACAAACTAATACAGCGGTTGGGGGTGGGAGAGGGTCACCTACACTACAGAAAATTTGAAAAAAAAGAGGTGGCGATACCCTTAACATATGTAATGTAATTGTTCCCATGGGTTTTATAGTATTTTTGCGAGAGGCAGCCAATCATGGAGGCACCTGCCGGAAGTACAGAACGTGGCGGGAACGAGGCTCTGTAAGAAAAGTTTGGGTTATTTTTTTTACAAACTAATACAGCGGTTGGGGGTGGAAGGTGTGTCCTACACTACAGAAAGGAATTTCATGCTAGGGCACAGGGAACCTAACCCAAGGATCGGGAGGAGGGGGGGGGAGGGAATGGGGTAAAGGGCTGCACTGAGCAAG
Organism: Hymenochirus boettgeri; assembly: GCA_019447015.1. Lineage (NCBI taxonomy): Eukaryota > Metazoa > Chordata > Amphibia > Anura > Pipidae > Hymenochirus > Hymenochirus boettgeri. Next base: position 245,522,360 of record CM033476.1, on the reverse strand, counting down.
CCAGAAACCTCGCAGAGGCTAAGAGGCAGAAATGTTTTCCTTCCAGACAGGCTCCTGGTGTTCACTTTCTAGGACTTTGGGCAGACATTACAGGAGAAACATTTGGAGCAGAGAGGCAATGTAAGTATTTTTTTAACCTTACAGTGGGGCCAGTAGGGGGAGAATGTAGTTTTAGGGGTGGACATGCCATTTAAATTAAATAAGCATGTAGAATAACACATACCGGTACAGATTTATAATAATGAAAACACTTGCCATCAGAAACTTACAGGGAGATGTAATATGGGGTACTTCCCGATGTAATTTCAGGTTAGCCCCAAGTGCTTCCTCTTTCTAAAGTAAGTGGGTAGTGAAATGAATCCTACATCAGGCATCACATTTTAACCCTGCACCTGCATGGAGTATTTAAAAAAAAAAATTTTTTTTGATTTTATGAATTAAATTTTCAAAAGGAATTTTTGGATCATGAATTTTCAAAAACAGCAGTTCCAAATCAAAACCTGGTTCTTTTCCAAACGGGATTTATTACTAGTGGCTATTAGAGATGGACGCAAACCCAGTTCTGAAGTGGATTTTACAGATCTGACGGAATTTGTACTTGCAAATTCTGACTTTTCTCAATTTGTTAAAAAATGTTGATATTTCTTAAAATTTGGAATTTAAAAATAGGAATAGGAAAAATTCTAGAAATCTCAAAAAAATACTATGTGGAATGCCAAAACAGAAATCGCTTTTGAAAAAGTTTTTGGGCATTGATTCGTGCTTCCCAGACCATTTTCCAGGTCCCTGAGAAATGAAGACAGAAGTAAAGACATGTTAAAGGGTATGTCCACCACAAAAAAAAAACTTTGGTATGTTGCTTGGAATAAAGCACTGACCTAAATCATAATACTGTCAATTTATGGACGCCCACACACGTCAAACTTTTGCGTGTCTTTACTATTAGCGCGCCTTGGTAGTGTAGCGTTCAGGTTGCTCTGGACTTGTTAAGAATGTTTTCAGAAGAGGGGTGTGGTGTATGTGTGTACCAGATACTAGAACTCTATTGTTCTGTGATAGAGACTTTCTCTTGCAGGCCTCCGTACACATTTTTTACCATGTCCTGATTGGCCAGATTTTGGAGGGCAGTATCGATGGAGTTAACAGACTTGCAATCTCAGCTTTGTTGCTTGTCCACTTATCCATCTTATCTGCATTGGAAAGGATAAGGCACAGACGCAGGAAGGAAGCTTGGAAACAGACGCTGAGGCTCCTGCTATTCAGATTCATGCATACAAAACATCATGTATTTCAGGTTAGCCTGAACGGATTTTGCTTTTTTTTGTTTTGAAAGCTACAAAATTGCCATTACCTATTTTAATATGTTTTGGGGGTGGACATGGGCAACAAAAAGAGTGAGCTCCAAAGGTGTCCATAAATTGCACTTTATAGGGGCCATAGGGGCTTTTAAAGGTAACTGCGGGGTTCAAAAGGACCTGGTCAAGGTTACAGGGGTACAACTGTGTTAGCTGAAGGGGCCACAAGTTTCCATAGCAGTGTTTGATGCATTGCCATTATTTACGATAATGTTAAATAAATAACAAACATTATTTCACAATATGCATTGTGTTTTTAATTTTATTGTTATATAGGGCTGAAATTAGGCAGTGATTTACAGTACATGGTTCGGGTGTACAAGTCCTGAACCAGTCACTAGATGATCTGTCACAGATGGAGTATATGATATGACATTTTATTATGCATCGCTTAACGTGTTTCGGACCAGTAGTGTCCTTAATCATACGAAGTTCCAATACTCGTCCGAAACACGTCAAGCAGTGTGCATAATAAAATATCCTTTTATATGCGTGTGCTCTAACTTTATCTGTCCAGATATCTGTGCAACCGTCCACTCTATAGTAGATTTTAGCTCAGTACCTTAATCATTTTTAATTTGAGAGGTGGAACATGTTTTAATGTAGTGACTGCATGAAAGAAAATTACAGTTTTATATATCACATATGTAATACACATAGGGCTAAAAAATAGCAAATTAATCTCTAATGCACAGCAGGGAATGTTTATCTTGACAGTGATTATAAGATGCACATGCATTTTTCCGGATTTCCCCACATTGAATATTAAGATTATGTTTAAACCTTAATATAGGAGGGAATAGGGAATACATGTAAATACATCCACTATAAGTATGTGCTTGTGTTTGCTTGCACTTAGGTACATCTGGGGGAAATATACAGACTTACTCATATGTGTCTAAGTGGTCTTGTTTTGTTAATAAAATCTCTGTACTTTTCTGAAAGGGGTACATTATCAGCTCTATAAGGGGTACATTATCAGCTCTATAAGAGGTACATTATCAGCTCTATAAGGGGTACATTATCAGCTCTATAAGGGGTACATTATCAGCTCTATAAGAGGTACATTATCAGCTCTATAAGAGGTACATTATCAGCTCTATAAGGGGTACATTATCAGCTCTATAAGAGGTACATTATCAGCTTATTAAGGGGTACATTATCAGCTCTAAGGGGTACATATCAGCTGTATAAGGGGTACATTATCAGCTGATAAGGAGTACATTATCATCCTATAAGGGGTACATTATCAGCTCTATAAGAGGTACATATCAGCTCTATAAGGGTGGTACATTATCAGCTCTATAAGGGTACATATCAGCTCTATAAGAGGTACATATCAGCCTATAAGGGGGACATTATCAGCTCTATAAGAGGTACATTATCAGCTCTATAAGGGGTACATTATCAGCTGATAGGGGTACTATCAGCTGTATAAGGAGTACATTATCATTCTATAGGGGTACATTATCAGCTGTATAAGGAGTACATTATCAGTCTTCTATAAGGGGTCATTATCAGCTCTATAAGGGGTACATTATCAGCTCTATAAGGGATACATTATCAGCTTATAAGGGGTACATTATCAGCTCTTAAGGAGTACATTATCAGTCTACAAGGATACATTATCATCTATAAGGGGTATATTATCAGCTCTATAAGGGGTACATTATCAGCTTTATAAGGGGTACATTATCAGCTCTATAAGGGGTACATTATAAGCTCTACAAGGGATACATTATCAGCTCTATAAGGGGTACATTATAAACTCTATAAGGGGTACATTATCAGCTCTATAAGGGGTATATTATCAGCTCTATAAGGGGTACATTATCAGCTCCACAAGGCGTACATTATCAGCTCTATGAGGGATACATTATCAGCTCTACAAGGGGTACATTATCAGCTATATAAGGGGTACATTATCAGCTCTATAAGGGGTACATTATAGCTTATAAGGGGTACATTATCAGCTATAAGGGGTACATTATAAGCTCTACAAGGGATACATTATCAGCTCTATAAGGGGTACATTATAAGCTCTATAAGGGGTACATTATCAGCTCTATAAGGGGTACATTATCAGATCTATAAGGGGTACATTATCAGCTCTATAAGGGATACATTATCAGCTTTATAAGGGGTACATTATAAGCTCAATGAGGGGACATTATCAGCTTCTATAAGGGGTTATATTATCAGTCTACAGGGGCCTTTTTCTCCAAAGTAGGAGAAAATGGGAGGATAGGAAACACAAAAGTATATGACACTATAAACACACTATATAAGATATATGGTTCGGGTGTACAAGTCCTGAACCCGTCACTAGATGATCTGTCACAGATGGAATATATGATATGACATTTATTATGCATATCGCTTAACGTGTTTCGGACCAGTAGTGTCCTTAATCATACGAAGTTCCAACTCGTCCGAAACACGTCAAGCAGTGTGCATAATAAAATATCCTTTTTATATGGGTGTGCTCTAACTTATTTGTCCAGATATCTGTGCAACTCTATAGTAGATTTTAGCTCAGTACCTTAATCATTTTTAATTTGAGAGGTGAACATGTTTTAATGCTAGTACTGCATGAAAGAAAATTACAGTTTATATTATCACATATGTAATACACATAGGGCTAAAAATAGCAAATTAATTCTAATGCACAGCAGGGAATGTTTATTATGACAGTGATTATAGATGCACATGCATTTTTCGGATTTCCACACATTGAATATTAAGATTTATGTTATAACCTTAATTAGGAGGGAATGAGGAATACATGTAATACATCCACTATAAGTATGTGCTTGTGTTTGCTGCACTTAGGTACATCTGGGGGAACTTATACAGACTTACTCATATGTGTCAAGTGGTCTTGTTTTGTTAATAAAATCTCTGTACTTTTCTGAAAGGGGTACATTATCAGCTCTATAAGGGGTACATTATCAGCTCTATAAGAGGTACATTATCAGCTCTATAAGGGGTACATTATCAGCTTATAAGGGTACATTATCAGCTGTATAAGAGTACATTATCAGCTCTATAACGGGTATTATCAGTCTATAAAGGGTACATTATAGATTATAAGGGGTACATTATCAGCTCTATAAGGGGTACATATCCGACTCTATAAGAGGTACATATCAGCTTATAAGGGGACATTATCATCTCTATAAGGGGTACATTATCATCTCTATAAGGGGTACATTATCAGCTGTATAAGGAGTACATTATCAGCTCTATAAGGGGTACATTATCAGCTGTATAAGTAGTATATTATCAGCTCTATAAGGGGTACATATCACTCTATAAGGGGACATTATCATCTCTATAAGGGGTACATTATCAGCTGTATAAGGAGTACATATCAGCTCATAAGGGGTACATATCAGCTGTATAGAGTATATTATCAGCTCTATAAGGGGTACATTATCAGCTCTATAAGGGGTACATTATCAGCTCTATAAGGGGTACATTATCAGCTTTATAAGGGGTACATTATCAGCTCTATAAGGGGTACATTATCAGCTCTACAAGGGATACATTATCAGCTCTATAAGGGGTATATTATCAGCTCTATAAGGGGTACATTATCAGCTTTATAAGGGGTTCATTATCAGCTCTATAAGGGGTACATTATAAGCTCTACAAGGGATACATTATCAGCTCTATAAGGGGTACATTATAAGCTCTATAAGGGGTACATTATCAGCTCTATAAGGGGTATATTATCAGCTCTATAAGGGGTACATTATCAGCTCCACAAGGCGTACAAATCAGCTCTAGAGGGATACATTATCAGCTCTTACAAGGGGTACATTATCGCTATATAAGGGGTACATATCAGCTCTATAGGGGTACACTTATCAGCTTATAAAAGGGGGGTACCATTTTAAGCTCTATAAGGGGTACACCTTAATAAGCGTTATCCTACACGGGTGCTAAAGGGTACATTATCAGCTCTATAAGGGGTACATTATAAAGCTCTTATAAGGGGTACATTATCAGCCTCTATAAGGGGTACATTATACAGACTCTATAAGGGGTACATTATCAGCTCTATAAGGGGTATTATCAGCTTTATTTTAAGGGGTAACATTATCAGCTCTCCAAGGAGATACATTATCAGCTCTATAAGGGTATATATAGCTCACAAGGGGTACATTATTCAGCTTATAAGGGGTACATTATCAGCTCTATAAGGGGCTACATTATAAGTCTACAAGGGTACATTATCAGCTTTTAAGGGGTACATTATAAGCTCAATGAGGGGTACATTATCAGCTCTATAAGGGGTAGTATTATCAAGCTCTATAAGGGGTACATTTCAGTCCAAAGGCGGTACATTTCAGCTTAGGAGGGTACATTACAGTCTATAGAGGGACATTTATCAGCTCCATAAGGCGATACATTATCAGCTTCTATAAGGGGTACCTTATCAGCTCTACAAGGGGTACATTATCAGCTCTAGGGGGTAATACATATTCAGCTCTACAAGGGGTACATTATCAGCTCTATAAGGGATACATTATCAGTCTATAAGGGGCACATTAAACAAGATTATCTTCTACCATAAATTTGTTTTAAAACAAAACAAATGAGGCCAAATTAATATCAATTGTTTTATTTCCATCTTCCCAGTGACAATTATTTTATAGAAATAAAATGTCTGCATGCATGCAATACATCCAGTTATGAGAACATTGTATGCATTTATTTTAGATAATATATGTACGTGTGAAAATGGTGGACATGCGGTAAGCTTCTACTATAACCCATTACATACATTGGATATTCATCTAATAATCAGTGGTTAAAAATCCCTGATGAGTGATGAATAGCAAAACTGACCATGTTCAGGGATTATACTAAAGCGATCAAAGGGGGAAATATAATTCTATAATTATATATAAGAATGCAGTATGCGTAACAAAAGAAAATGTGCAAAAGCAAAACATTGAGTAAATTGATTACAGTTATGTACGTTTTTCTCTCATAAAGATAGATATCTGTTATACCTTTTCACACTGCTCAAATTGGGGAAAACCAATGTGATATATTTCTAGGAAGAGGCGCATCGAACAAGGTTCTGTTGTTACCTGCTTTATTTGCCTTCTCCCTATACAAAGGCCATGCATTCCTTTGGAAATTACATGAATGCAGAGAAATTCTCCTGAACAGGAGTGGCACTTGGAGCATATTATATCTGTTGCTGCTTCCCTTACAATAGAATCAATGGCCACTAACAGGATTACTGCACCCTGAGCAGGATTTTTAATCTGCCTCCTGAGAGCTCTGCTCTTGAGTAGGTAGCTAAGAACACTGTAGATTTACATATACCCTTAACTGAATTGATGATATACTGCACTTGTATGTTCTAGTCCCGATGCCAAAAACAAGGCTAACTAAACTCTGAGCCATGAAACAATTGTTCAAACATGAAACCAAAAGTTGTTTATTTACTATGAAGATTTAACCAGCTTCCTTGATAATTTAACCGTTTAGAAAGACTCAGAATCAGTGACTAAAAAGACCAGAGTTTTGTTGTTTTTTTTATTTATGAAAGCTTTTTTCATTATTAAGTAAAATAATTACATTTAGTACCATATATTATCAACAAAAAACTTTTTAAATTCAAATGTTATTATATGTAAGTTCCAGGGCATCATTTAATACTGTGAGATGTTAATGCAGTGAAGAGATTGGGGCTGAGTCACTTACCTATACCAACACTTGCATAAAGTATCAGTGCAGGAAATAAAGCTGGAGCTTCGTGATAATTTTCACTCGCAAAATGGAAATAATTTGGTTGGTCACAAACCAGAAAAGGCCCCAGGATCTTTACCTGGCCTGGGAAGCTCTCTGGATGTTCCAGTACATTTATCAGGCCATGCTCTCACAAAACATAGCAACACAGTAATTGAGGTTGATTAAATCCATCAAGTTTCACCCCCTTTTTAACCCTACCTAACAGTTGATCCAGAGGAAGACAAAAACAAAAAAAAAGCTAAAAGGGGTGGAGGGGTATTACTTCTTGACTCCAAACAACAATCGGAAAGTATCCCATAATCTACATATATTAATATATATATGTTTCACCGTTCTCACTGTAACATAACCGGAAGATGAAAATTCTTTTCTTCCAATCTTAAAGGATGTCCACTTGTCCTCTGACCTGTGACCGATTAGTAAACAATGCACCAGAGGTTTATTGTATGGCCTATTAACATATTTGTATAAAGTGATCATATCCCCAATATAGGCAAACGTTGATTCTCTAATGTAAACAGCCCTAACTTTTTAACCTGCCTCATAGTCAGACCCTCTTTCCATTTAGTATTTTATTGCCCTTCTTTAAATGGCTACATTTCCAAGATTTTCTTCGGATATGGCCTTACCAGTGCCTTGTAAAGAGGGAGAAAAATATTTTTTTCTCTTGAATCTATTCCCCTCTTAATACAAGACAATATCTTGCTAGCTCTAGCAAGATGCATCTGCTAAGTCGTACAAGTTTCACCACCATTTTCGCATTCAGAGAGGTTCACACATGACATTAAATTGTGTATGGGAAACGATATCGGCTTTGGGCAAATCTCCCTGAATGACTGTCAGCAACTCTTAAAACACCGTAGTCCTTAATACATAAATAAGTACTGGACTGCAAAAAATTAAGGCTGGTCACATAGCAGATGATAACTTAAAGATTTGAAGCCAATTTCAAAGAGAATTGTTATGACACCCTCTGTCCCATTACTACACAGGTAAAGCCAAATTCTAGAGCATCTCAACTTGCCCACCAAAAATGTATAGCCCTACCCTGCACTTGAAAGCAATGATAGATGTATGTTTGAGGTATATATATATATATATATATATATAAAGTCTGCACTCATAGGACTTACTGTTACAGTACAGCGTAATTTTATTATTGCTTGTTAAATCAACGCATTTCTACATGACTGGGGTGTCACCTGGGCAGATATTTATGTGATATAAATGATGACGGCCCGTTGAGGGTGGTTGAAACGCGTCAAGTTTTATTAAGTAAATAAAAGTTATATTTTATATTCAAGACCCGTGAGTGCTGCTACTTCCGATATTATAATATATATATAATATATATATATATATAATATATATATCTTGCAGAAAAACGGAGGCACTCACAGGACTTTTCGAATAGCGTGAATGTTTATTCAAACATAGCGGTTGACATGTTTCCGCCCCGTAATTGGGGCTGTTTCAGAACATCTGTGAATCATGCTACAATAGTTTAAATACCGTGGCATCCAATCCGTGTCAATGCTTAACTGTGAATCAATCGGGTCAAGGTGACTGACCAATGTGAATAGTGGGGTGTGTGGCACAACGGCCAATAAGCAAAGGGGGTGTATCCGAGTGACGCCAGTCACGAAAAAAGCCGAAACTCAGTCGGCTAAGGAGCAATAAACTCCTGTCATATGGACTTAGCATTGCCTAGTATCTATAATATACAGTACAAGGATTGTGGGAAGCACTCCAATTAGGCTACCCATACAATATCATATTATCTGCACATATTATTTGCTAATGGTAATTGAAGTAAAAAAGGTTAAAAGTTAGGACCTGCAGACTGGGGTTACCTTGACATGGTTGGAAGGCTTTTCATTCATGTGATCATAGTAATGTATACTAAAACCCTTTGTTATAAAGTATGCCAGTGTGCAATAATATGATATTGTATGGGGCCTAGGAATGTGCATTGATTATCTTTTCTCTGTTGTATAAATATTTCACCAGATCAGTAGCACTTCCGCTAAATGTAGTTGTAAATTAGGCTAATTAGAGTGCTCACAATCCTGTATTGTATGTATTATTGGTAAGCTGGTCAAGCTTCCATGTGGTAATAACACCCCCAACACACCCCTTTTATGGGAGGTCCTATCCCTTTAATATAAAGCACTTGGTGGATGGCCTTCCCTCATTTTAAAAAGCCAAAGGGTGTGGGGAAGTAAAAAAGCCTGTTATATGAATCCAGTGCACAACTATGAGAAATGCAAAAGTTTGCTAATGGTAATTGAAGTAAAAAAGGTTAGAAGTTAGGACCTTCCGAATGGGGTTACCTGATGTGGTTGGAAGGCTTTTAATTCATGTGATCATAGTAATGTATACTAAAACCCCTTTGTTTATAAAGTATGCCAGTGTGCAGAGAAAATGATATTGTATGGGGCCTAGGAATGTGGATTGATATCTTTCTATGTATATATATATATATATATATATATATATATATATATCCCTTAAATGTCTTTAAAATGATATAGATATTATAGATTTTCTATTATAGATTTTCACAAAAAAGGACAGCTAGATAAGGTCTCTTGGTCTTTGTCTAAAATAATAATAAATGAAGCTGTACAATAAAATCTGTTTCAAAAAAGAATAACCTAATTTTAGCATATCATTATCAAGGTCATTTAGTCCAAATATAAGGTAGCAGAATTAGCCATGCAGTGAAAGAAAAAGAACAAGCCTTGTTCTTTTAAAAGCCCATTACCCTATGGGATATAAAGCAATTTGTCTTTTAAAGTTCTGCACATAAGGGGTACATTATCAGCTCTATAAGGGGTACATTATCAGCTCTATAAGGGATACATTATCAGCTTTATAAGGGGTACATTATCAGCTCTATAAGGGGTACATTATCAGCTCTACAAGGGATACATTATCAGCTCTATAAGGGGTATATTATCAGCTCTATAAGGGGTACATTATCAGCTTTATAAGGGGTACATTATCAGCTCTATAAGGGGTACATTATCAGCTCTATAAGGGGTACATTATCAGCTCTACAAGGGGTACATTATCAGCTCTATAAGGGGTACATTATCAGCTCTATGAGGGGTACATTATCAGCTCTACAAGGGGTACATTATCAGCTCTATAAGGGATACATTATCAGCTCTATAAGGGGCACATTAAACAAGATTATCTTCTACCATAAATTTGTTTTAAAACAAAACAAATGAGATCCAAATTAATATCAATTGTTTTATTTCCATCTTGCCAGTGACAATTATTTTATAGAAATAAAATGTCTGCATGCATGCAATACATCCAAGTTATGAGAACATTGTATGCATTTATTTTAGATAATATATGTACGTGTGAAGTACTAATAAATGGTGACATGCGGTAAGCTTCTACTATAACCTATTACATACATTTGGATATTCATCTAATAATCAGTGGTTAAAAATCCCTGATGAGTGATGAATAGCAAAACTGACCATGTTCAGGGATTATACTAAAGCGATCAAAGGGGGAAATATAATTCTATAATTATATATAAGAATGCAGTATGCGTAACAAAAGAAAAATGTGCAAAAGCAAAACATTGAGTAAATTGATTACAGTTATGTACTGTTTTCTTCTCATAAAGATAGATATCTGTTATACCTTTTCACACTGCTCAAATTGGGGAAAACCAATGTGATATATTTTCTAGGAAGCAGGCGCATCGAACAAGGTTCTGTTGTTACCTGCTTTATTTGCCTTCTCCCTATACAAAGGCCATGCATTCCTTTTGGAAATTACATGACTGCAGAGAAATTCTCCTGAACAGGAGTGGCACTTGGAGCATATTATATCTGTTGCTGCTTCCCTTACAATAGAAGTCAATGGCCACTAACAGGATTACTGCACCCTGAGCAGGATTTTTAATCTGCCTCCTGAGAGCTCTGCTCTTGATGTAGAGTAGCTAAGAACACTGTAGATTTACATATACCCTTAACTGAATTGATGATATACTGCACGTGTATTGTTCTAGTCCCGATGCCAAAAACAAGGCCTAACTAAACTCTGAGCCATGTAAACAATTGTTCAAACATGAAACCATAAAGTTGTTTATTTACTATGAAGATTTAACCAGCTTCCTTGATAATTTAACCGTTTAGAAAGACTCAGAATCAGTGACTAAAAAGACCAGAGTTTTGTTGTTTTTTTTATTTTATGAAAGCTTATTCTTCATTATTAAGTAAAATAATTACATTTAGTACCATATATTATCAACAAAATACTTTTTAAATTCAAATGTTATTATATGTAAGTTCCAGGGCATCATTTAATACTGTGAGATGTTAATGCAGTGAAGAGATTGGGGCTGAGTCACTTACCTATACCAACACTTGCATAAAGTATCAGTGCAGGACATAAAGCTGGAGCTTCGTGATTAATTTTCACTTGCAAAATGGAAATAATTTGGTTGGTCACAAACCAGAACAGGCCCCAGGATCTTTACCTGCGCCTGGGAAGCTCTCTGGATGTTCCAGTACATTTATCAGGCCATGCTCTCACAAACATAGCAACACAGTAATTGAGGTTGATTAAATCCATCAAGTTTCACCCTCCTTTTTAACCCTACCTAACAGTTGATCCAGAGGAAGACAAAAACAAAAAAAAAGCTAAAAGGGGTGGAGGGGTATTACTTCTTGACTCCAAACAACAATCGGAAAGTATCCCATAATCTACATTATATTAATATATATATGTTTCACCGTTCTCACTGTAACTAACCGGAAGATGAAACTTCTTTTCTTCCAATCTTAAAGGATGTCCACTTGTCCTCTGACCTGATGACCGATTAGTAAACAATGCACCAGAGAGTTTATTGTATGGCCTATTAACATATTTGTATAAAGTGATCATATCCCCAAATATAGGCAAACGTTGATTCTCTAATGTAAACAGCCCTAACTTTTCTAACCTGCCTCCATAGTCAAGACCCTCCTTTCCATTTAGTATTTTAGTTGCCCTTCTTTAAATGGCTACATTTCCAAGATTTCCTTTTCGTATATGGCCTTACCAGTGCCTTGTAAAGAGGGAGAAAAATATTTTTCTCTCTTGAATCTATTCCCCTCTTAATACAAGACAATATCTTGCTAGCTCTAGCAAGATGCATCTGCTAAAGTCGTACAAGTTTCACCACCATTTTCGCATTCACAGAGAGGTTCACACATGACATTAAATTGTGTATGGGAAACGATATCGGCTTTGGGCAAATCTCCCTGAATGACTGTCAGCAACTCTTAAAACACCGTAGTCCTTAAATACATCAAATAAGTACTGGACTGCAAAAAATTAAGGCTGGTCACATAGCAGATGATAACTTAAAGATTTGAAGCCAATTTCAAAAGAGAATTGTTATGACACCCTCTGTCCCATTACTACACAGGTAAAGCCAAATTCTAGAGCATCTCAACTTGCCCACCAAAAATGTATAGCCCTACCCCTGCCACTTGAAAGCAATGAATAGATGTATGTTTGAGGTTATATATATATATATATATATATATAAAAGTCTGCACTCATAGGACTTACTGTTACAGTACAGCGTAATTTTATTATTGCTTGTTCAAATCAACGCATTTCTACCCATGACTGGGCTGTCACCTGGGCAGATATTTATTGTATATAAATGATGACGGCCCGTTGAGGGTTGAAACGCGTCAAGTTTTATTTTAAGTAAATAAAAGTTATATTTTATATTCAAGACCCGTGAGTGCTGCTACTTCCGTATATATATATATATATATATATATATATATATATATATATCTTGCAGAAAAACGGAGGCACTCACAGGACTTTTCGAATAGCGTGAATGTTTATTCAAACATAGCGGTTGACATGTTTCCGCCCCGTAATTGGGGCTGTCTTCAGAACATCTGTGAATCATGCTACAATAGTTTAAATACCTGTGGCATCCAATCCGTGTCAATGCTTAACTGTGAATCAATCGTGTCAAGGTGACGCTGACCAATGTGAATAGTGGGGTGTGTGGCACAACGGCCAATAAGCAAAGGGGGTGTATCCGAGTGACGCCAGTCACGAAAAAAGCCGAAACTCAGTCGGCTAAGGAGCAATAAACTCCTGTCATATGGACTTAGCATTGCCTAGTATCTATATATATACAGTACAAGGATTGTGGAAGCACTCCAATTAGGCTACCCATACAATATCATATTATCTGCACATATTATTTGCTAATGGTAATTGAAGTAAAAAAGGTTAAAAGTTAGGACCTTGCAGACTGGGGTTACCTTGACATGGTTGGAAGGCTTTTCATTCATGTGATCATAGTAATGTATACTAAAACCCCTTTGTTTATAAAGTATGCCAGTGTGCAGATAATATGATATTGTATGGGGCCTAGGAATGTGCATTGATTATCTTTTCTCTGTTTGTATAAATATTTCACCAGATCAGTAGCACTTCCGCTAAATGTAGTTGTAAATTAGCCTAATTAGAGTGCTTCCACAATCCTTGTATTGTATGTATTTATTGGTAAGCCTGGTCAAGCTTCCATGTGGTAATAACACCCCCAACACACCCCTTTTATGGGAGGTCCTATCCCTTTAATATAAAGCACTTGGTGGATGGCCTCTTCCCTCATTTTAAAAAGCCAAAGGGCTGTGGGGAAGTAAAAAAGCCTGTTATATGAATCCAGTGCACAACTATGAGAAATGCAAAAGTTTGCTAATGGTAATTGAAGTAAAAAAGGTTAGAAGTTAGGACCTTCCAGACTGGGGTTACCTTGATGTGGTTGGAAGGCTTTTAATTCATGTGATCATAGTAATGTATACTAAAACCCCTTTGTTTATAAAGTATGCCAGTGTGCAGAAAATATGATATTGTATGGGGCCTAGGAATGTGCATTGATTATCTTTTCTATGTATATATATATATATATATATATATATATATATATATATCCCTTAAATGTCTTTAAAATGATATAGATATTATAGATTTTCTATTATAGATTTTCACAAAAAAGGACAGCTAGATAAGGTCTCTTGGTCTTTGTCTAAATAATAATAAATTGAAGCTGTACAATAAAATCTGTTCAAAAAGATATAACCTAATTTTAGCATATCATTATCAAGAGTCATTTAGTCCAAATATAAGGTAAGCAGAATTAGCCATGCAGTGAAAGAAAAAAGAACAAGCCTTGTTTTCTTTTAAAAGCCCATTACCCTATGGGATAAAGCAATTTGTCTTTTAAAGTTCTGCACATTAGCATGCTCTTATCTACTTCACTAAGGTTTTGTTTTATGAATGATATGTAAATGGGTTTCATTTAAGAGTGGTATGCCTAGGTATTTGGTGAAATTGTTCCTGGAACTGCATCTAGGAGTTGAATACACTATTATAGCTAAAGGTTATGTTACATAAAATCGTTTGTTTCTTATACTGATTATTTCTTCATAAAAAAGGTAATTCAATGCAACTGTTTCTTTAAAAAAAAAAATGTATATATGCACTCACACTTGCAGGTATACTTGCCCAGGCGCAATCCAATCACTATAAATAGCTAAGTAAGTCAATTGATGCACTCAAAGTGTCTTCTTCAATCTTTATTCAAAAAGTGATATAGCAACGTTATGGGACTTCATTGTTGTTCTGATGAAGACGACCTGCGTGTCATAGAAATTTTGAAATAAATTCACAATTATGAATTCAGTGTGTCCGGGAGTTACTTATTTACGATTTACGAGTTGTTTGGTGTAATGGATGGAGTTACACAACCTGGTGGCCCCTGTAAATAGAGATATTTTCTGGGATGAGTGCAGAAACCTTCACAATATAAACTTGTAATAGCGTCTGTATACTGATGATACTCAAATATATTTTTCCACCCCCATGCTAAGTCCTGACATCCAATAACGCATTACGGTCTCCCTGCTGTCTCTTCATGGATGCCGCACTGATGCCTTAAACTAAACCCGACTAAATCCAAATTTATAATTTCCTCACCTTTTTCCATTTCTGTGGACAACACTCCCATTTACCCTATTCAGTCAACACATTGCTTAGGGGTAATTATGGATTCCTCTCTCTCCTTTTTTAATCCCATAACAATTTTGCTAAAACCTGATGCTTTTTTCTCTGTAATATTATGAAATACGTATAATCCTCTCTCTTCCGACTACTGCCATGCTCTCATACTATCACGTCTAGACTATTGTAACCCTCTGCTTTCTAGCCTTCCTACTTCCCATGTTTCTCCCTTTCAGTCGATACTTTACTCTGCCGCACGCATTGTCTCGCTCCCTAACAATCGGGAAATTAAATCTCCTGTGTGCCTCACATCTACCTGGCTTCCTATTAAACAATGCATTATGAAAAAATCTTTCTCTTACCATTTAAATCCCTTCGCTCTGCTGCTCCTTCCTGGAGGGCTCCATAGATTGTATTACAAGTTGGATGTTTCTGTAGCGGTCATACAGCACCCAGGCGGTTGGTCATAAAGAGTAGAGATGGCCAAACTTCATAAAGTTCGGTCCGACTTCGAACTTTCAAACTTTAACTTAAAGTCAAGGGGAGAGTGATAGTTCGAAAAGTCCAGATGATTTACAGCTAAACTAACAATGGTAACTTACTGTAAATGGCTGTGGCACCTGGGAAATGGTCTGGGGAACATGTCACTATCACCCAAACTTTTTAAACACTTCTTAAACACGAGGGGGCAATTGTTGGGTTTTGCGCAAGCTACATTAAAGGGTCATGGCCAATTCGAGGGTTACCAAACGATACTCAAGGGTTAGCGAAAACAGAACCATAAATTCGAGGGTTACCGAAATCAAACTATACTTTCGAGGATTACCAAAAACGAAACAATACTTTCGAGGGTTAGCGAATGATACATTCTAGGGTAAGCGAAAATGATCCATACATTCGAGGGTTACTGAAAACTAATGATACTTTCGATGGTTACCGAAAATCGAAGGTAACATTTGAGGGTTAGCGAATGATACATTCTAGGGTTAGTCTGTTGTATTCAATTAGATCAACTGGACTTGAAGTTTAGTTCTTGAAGACGTTTCGCTAGTCATCTGACTGGCTTTCTCAATTCAGAATGACTTGTACAAGAATCTGTGGCAATTATGTACCCTGTAAAATCCCAATTAGCATATCACATATCTCGGTTAGAGATGTATTTACGAAACTGGTAGTTTCATATCAAAACCAGAACTATATAGAAAGTTCGAAAACGGACCCATTAAAGTCAATGGTAGTCTAATAGTTTGAAAAGTTCGAATGAAATACAATTAAAATATCAATGCTAACTTAGTGTAAATGGCTGTAGGACCTGGGAAATGGTCTGGGGAACATGTTCGAATATCCAGGACTTTTGAAGAATCAATTTTACTCTCATGCGCTTCTTTCAAGCTCTCCCGTTCGAACATTTGATAATTATCCCATAAACGACTCGCCGATTCGTTAATTCGATATTTACTCGCGTATTGGTATAATAGACATTTTACTCGCATATTCGATCATTCGATATTTACTCGAGTATTGTTATATTATATAGACATTTTACTCACATATTCGATCATTCAATATTTACTCTCGTATTGGTATAATAGACATTTTACTCGCATATTCGATCATTCAATATTTACTCGCATATTCGATAAGTCGATATTTACTCGCGTATTGGTATAATAGAAATTTTACTCACATATTCGCACATCTCGAACGTTCGGACATTCGATAATTCTCGAAAGTCCGGAAAATATCGAAAGTCTGAGAAATCCGTGTCCAGGATAGTTCGAGAAGTCCAAGTCCGTTCGAACTTGGGTTCAAGTCCCAGTTCTATTCCAGCTCTACTAAACATAATTAAAGTAAAAAAGGTTACAAGTTAGGACCTTCCAGACTGGCATTACCTTTTTTTTCTTGTGATCACAGTAACGTATACTAAAACTCCTTTGTTTATAATATATGCTAGTGTGCAATTAATATGAAATTGTATGGGACCTAGGAATGTGCATTGATTATCTTTTCTATGTTTGTGTATATTTCATTTATTTTATATAAATATATTTACTGTATATCTTCATAGGAGATTGCATTGAGTTTTTAGGAGCTACCAATGAGGTGGGGGTATATATTACATATAGGAAAGATGTGTACTATGTGTGTACTATCACACTTACCATTTAACTGCCCATCAATAAATGTATATAAAGTATAGCACTGACTTATATTAGATACAAGACAACACATACAACTTATACAACATTTATAAACTTACTTACAAAGCTGAGATTCCTATTTTAATAGGGGATAGTCAAAATGGGAGGTTAAACCACACCCCTGTGACTGCTAAGGGGTCTTGATGTGGATGCTGAAAGGAAGTGGTAATGTCAGTATAATGATGTGCTGTTTTTATAAAATGTGTGACAGTCTTAGCCAATCAAAATTTTCAAAAAAGGTGATATGTATGTATAAAAGAGAATATGAAGAATGATACTTTGCATGTCCTCACCCATTTTTCTTGGAAATCTGGGAAGGAAAAATAGGGATGTTTATATGTTAGATTATTAGGGCAATGTTCTTATAATAACATGGGGCTGTGAGGTACGTTCTGTTATAAGAAGGCTCTATTTCATTTTATACTCTGTGGGGTGCTTTTTGCTCCTTTAACCCCACCTCACCTTAACCTATAAAGCTAACCCCATAGCAACTGTAAATATGGAACTTGCTGTGGTAAATACTAATAAGTGTGAAGCTAGCATGTTAATCTGGATCCTGTTTAGGGTCTCATTCTACCCAATGGTGCTGAACTACACATAGATGTATTCTCAGACCTGCAGGTTTATCCTATTAAGTTCCCCTGGATACCGATGACAGTTTGAGTAACAGTTTAAAAAATTCTTGTGTAAAGATTTTGTATCTACACAAAGCAAAACATACACATACACAATTTTGACTGTGCACCAATGGGCACACTTTTGCTTATACATATTTAAATATATATGTATCAGTCATCAGTAGTTAAGACATAAACCTTTATAAAAGGTATACACTGAAAAATCATTTAGTTCTTTGGTAGATTCTTTTATGCTTGTGAAGGTTCTCATTCATCCAGGTCATGGTATATTTGTGGTATTTACTGAGGTCGGGTACACTGAAGAAAACCAGTTTAAATAAGGCAGGAACAGGGAACATTAAAATAGTCAACAGTACAAGTTGGTAATGAGAATCAGATATCTTAATATACAAAGGCTTAGGCAAACTCAGTGTCAGGCCGGAGGCCAGTCATATCTAAACAAAATACAAAAGGGTTAATGTGCTCCCTATCACATTGTGCAGAAAGATTACATTGATATCTGTTGAAACACATGGACCCTACTGACTGCGCAACCGTCGGATGTGCAGCCGTACCCCGAGCAATAGTATCGACTCCCCCTGCTCCCTACTCAAAGTGAAGGGAGCAGGTAATGACCAGCGGAAATTTGCCGACTACGGTTGTTTGGTTACACCCCTGACTGGATTTGCCAACTTTTAGCAATGTGAATGACCACTTTTCAGCAGAAGGTTGGTCCAGGAAGCGGTCATAAAATAATCAGGAACACAGCCAAGTTGAAAACAAACTAGAAGGCACACCACTAGCAGAAAAGATAAACTAGATGCTATAACAAGCAACCAGGCATTGCAGTTAGGAGATCTTAAAAGGGCAAGTCCAGCCCCAAAACAAAAACTTACATACAGGTTAATCACCCCCCAAAACCTTAAATGGTAATAGTTTGAAATCTGAAATATATAAGTCTAAGCTGAAATCCTGCACAATGTCCTGTTTCCCTGTTTCTGCTTCCTGATTCTTCCAGTTAGCAACTGTCAGTTATGGATTTGACAGTTGACATCACAGCCAAAAGCTGAATGTTAATCCCCTGTCTGCCTCTTCTGAGCATGCCCAGGCTCAGTACAGGCTCAGTAGAGGTTTCTAAATAGTTCAGTTTCCATGAGGCTTCCAGAAGCATAGCAGGCATACAGTTATGAATTCATACGACAAAGTATGATATATCAACATATTTTAAAGAGGCCATTCTTTCTAAAATATGTTCTTATGAGGGTGGAGTTGTCCTTTAAAGGCAATGACAGTGAGTAAGTTGTAAACACACAGATAAAGATGTGCTTATTTTTGTGAATGCCCCAATCCTGTATTATTCTGTCCTGCCTGCTTCAATCGAAAAAAAAAAGAACTGCATGTGGGGGGATGGGCCTCAGGGTGCATGCGAAAGGCTACCAAATAAAGTAGGTGAGTGATTTTTAATGCATAAAAGGGATCTCCTAAATGCAAGCTCTCTGGGCAAATCTTCTGTATCAGATTTACCAGAGGCTGCACGACGCTATTAGCTGGCCTTTAATACTTACGCACAAACAGCCGCACAGCCTCTCGTAAATTGGTTTGCTACGGCTGCGTGCCTCTTCCAGTACTCGGTTAACTCAGTTAGTATGATGCTAAGAGCTAAGAGGTAAATAAGGCTGTTAGAGTTGTTATCAAAACTGCCCAAGGTACGGCACCTCTCAAGGGTGCTGACCCATGACTCACAATGTGTATGAACGGCCGATAATCATGCCGTGTATGGGCACTTTCTTGCCCGAAACGGCTACTCGTTCGAAGATCCACCCAGCCAGTTAGGCAATGATCCCCGACCGAATGGCCATTTCTCTTCCGAGAAAGTGTCCATACATGGCCCGATTATCGTCTGAAATGGCAGTTCATACACATCATGCGTAACGCACGTGTGTACGAACCTTTAGTTACAATGCAAACAACACCTTGCATTCAGGAGGTCCCAGACACCTTGCTGTTTAATCCTGATTGAGGGAATCTATTGTCAACAGATTCAGTCCAATTAAGCCTCAATAAGTAAATCATAAATAGCATAACAGTCACAACGCTGTAAAATATTGCCAAAGGGTAAAACATACTTTTTTCTTTTACATTTGTTTTTTTAAATCGCATTGAGAAAAACAAAACAAATAGTTTGGTTTTTAGACTGGCATTACTAGGGTTATAAAGGCAAATTGCTTCAGAATTAAAACAATAAACACACAATTAGTCTAGCAATGGAATAAACCACAAACAACAGTCCAACAACTGTTTATAGACTGAGCCAATAGATCATTTATTATTTAAATGTGCTTATTACATTGTTTTCATTTGTCAAACAGGTTGTCTAATTGTTGTGGGTTTGACAAATCAAAGTAGTGAGTTCTAATGGTTTGCAGGTGTAATAATCCCAAATAATTTTGTATGCTAGTGTTTATTGTTAAAGGAGAACTAAACCACAATTTGTATACTCCATGTTCTGAATGCACCAACCTCCCCACCAAATAACACCAGTAAATGGCATTAAAGTACCTGTGAATGTGTGTACTGTCTGGCCAAACCTCCTATCTCAGTCAAATGCTCCCCTGTCTAATATGGACTGTAACAGGATTGGCTAGAGACTGCTAGTAAGCATGACCAGCTATAACACATTTTTGCAGTATCTTAGAACTGGGCATGTAAAAGAACACAATGGTCATTGACCACACTGTGCGTTACTGGAATGCTGTGGAGAAAAACTCAAACCCCATGTTAGAAAGGTGAATTTTCTAGCGACATGAAACATGGTTTTGCTGCAAATAATATATAAAATAAAACATAGATATTTATGAAAATGTAGTGCCTGATACACCTGCACCCTTTGGGCATCCAAATTACACACCCTCTGTATACATCGGGGCTGGTGGGCAACAAGAGCGTATATTGCGAAAAAGCTTGAAAGTTAAATGCTCACTATACTCATTGAAACAACTTCACATTTTCTGAAACTACAATTTGAGACAAGTAAAATTGTGGTACTCACATATTTATCTGTGCTTGCTTTGTCATTAAATTATTAATGTTTGTGAGTGCTCCTAATTCACCCCACACTCCTCTCCATTACTCACTGCATTCTTGTAGTGTCTGCGACACTTATAACTTCTGCACAGCCTCAACATGAACACTGCTCTGCTTACACATCTCCCCCCCCCCCCCCCCCCCTGCTGTCTTTCCTCTGCTGATTCTCTTAAATGTTGCAGAAAGTGTGCTGGCAGCCAGGCAAAGAGGTCAAGCATGGGTATTACAATTTCTGCTTCTGGAGTGACAGGTCTTTCCCTTTAAATGCTGTGATTTCAAATGATGATTTCTCAGAATCTACAGCTCAGATTTAAAATCTGAAAAAAGTTTTGGAGGAGTGTGATCTTGTTGTATCTTGCTGTACTATTTTTAGATTAAAGATACCCTTTAACTAAAGTAAGGACAACAGCCATGGCACCATTTAAACTTATAGAATCCATTGTGAGTCTATTTTCATCTCTGAACATTTCTGAAAATAAAAATTTGCTCTGCTTATCTACCCCTGCCCACCCCTATAATATAGAAGTATCCCTAAAAAAGGTTATCTTTCTTCATGTGTTTCATGTTTCAAGGGGAACTTTGGTCTCCAAACAAGTTCATAGCCAGGTTTCTACTTTTAAAGTGAGCCACCAACCAGCTCTCTACGTGCTTCACAGCCCAAGATATGAATAATTCACCAATCAGAAACTTAACGGGTGGGAGATTCGGAATCTGCAGTCACAAATACTAGTTCCTCCTTCTAATCTACGGTTGGCACATGCTCAGTTCAGGCGACAGTAGAAGAAACCAGGAAGGGATCGAATGTGTACATTTTTTTGTTTTTTTAATGGAGGAGAAGGAGATACAGGGAAGAAGGACTGTCACATGGTTTTAGAGCAGGAAGTAGGAAGTGCAGGGGATCTGGGGATGCTGGTACCAAATCACACATAAAAATGTAAATATCTTCAAAATGATGTAAAAATAATAATGAAAGAAATTACAAAAATACACAGCTTACTAATGGATAGGATGTCCTCTAGTACAGTATATACTGCTGATATATAAATCTAGAGATTAATATATTTAAATTTTTCTATTTTATTTTCGCCTTTAATTTACGCGCATTGATTCACTAGCGGTGGCTTAATGACTGTGCTTCAGTTGCAGCGGTTTAATAGCTGTAACCCAATTTAGGATATTATTTAGATACAAAGGAACCATAGATATTAGTATAAGAATTGTGCAAATCACTTTTTTAGGCTAACTAGTTCATATGTTCAGAGCTACGAACTTGGTGTTGTGCTGGAGGCATGGCTAGGTGGAAAGAGAGCAGCTTTGATTAGTAGAATTGTGCTTATCTTCATTTGAATAGATAATTTGTTTTAAAATAGTTTTTTTGTCTACTGACCCTTTAAATACATTCTGTGTGGATGCTGAAGCCAATAAAACATACATTATGCATGCAATCATTTAAATGCATGCAGTATGGATACACTGACCCCAATGCAACATACATTACATAGTAACATAGTAACATAGTAATTGAGGTTGAATAAAGACATACGTCCATCAAGTTTATTTATTTTGATCCAGAGTAAGGAAAAAAAAAAAACAACAGCTAAAAAGGGGGAGGAGGTGGATTCCTTCCTGATGCCAAACGGCAATCGGAAAGTATTTCTGGATCAACCATATCTACAGTATATGTATTAATACCAGTAATTCTCAATATTTTTTAGTTTTAGAAACTTATCTAGCCATTAGCACATCTGCTGGAAGACAGTTCCACAGTTTCACATTCTCACTGTAAAGAAACCTTTCCTAACCTGAAGATGAATCTTCTTTTCTTCCAACCTTAAAAGATGTCCACGAGTCCTCTGATATGACCTATTATTGAACAATGCACCAGAGAGTTTATTGTATGGCCCATTAATATATTTGTATAAGGTTATCATATCCCCACACAAATGTCACTTCTCCAGTGTAAACAGCCCTAGATTTTCTAATTTGCCTGCATATTCAAGCCCCTCCATTCACCTTATTAATTTAGTTGCCCTTCTCTGAACTGCTTCCATTTCCAAGATGTCCCTTTTGTATATGGTATTTCCAAAACTGCACCGCATATTCCAAATGAGGCCTTATCAATGTCGTGTAAAGAGGGAGAATAATATTTTTCTCTCTTGAATATATTCCCCTCTTTATACAAGACAATATCTTGCTAGCTCTAGCAGTTGCTACCTGGCATCATTTGCTACAGCTAAGTCTGTTATTTACCAGAACCCCCAAATCCTTTCCATTACAGATTCACTTAACACAGAGTTATTTATGGAGTAGGTGGTGCAGGGATTATTAAATCCCAAATGCATCACCTTACATTTATCAACATTGAATCTCATCTGCCATTCTGCTGCCCATTTTGATAATCTATCTAGGTCTGCTTGCAGCACTTGCACATCATTTGAAGTTTCCAAAGCTCTGCATAGTTTAGTGTCATCAGCAAACACAGAGACCTTGCTCTCAATGCCCCCTTCTAAGTCATTTATAAACAGATTAAAAAGAAGGGGCCCCAGAACAGAACCCTGAGGCACTCTGCTTAGAACTTTAGCCCATATAGATTCTTAAACTTTAGCCCACATATGCTTCTTAAAATAAATACAAGCCTTTGATTATAGCATGTTCTTAAAGGGAAGTGATGGCAACCCTTAGAAGTGGTATTTCTATGCTGGGCACATGAGCCACCTCTAGACTAACTCCTAAAGCAGGCCATTTTACTTGCCCCTAATGCAAATCAGCCAGTACTGAGGAAAAAAAACAAAAACATTTTACTAGGTATCAAGGAAGACAGATAAAGATTCACTGGCTATTGGAGTCTTTTAGGTATCCCAAAATTAATTAAGCATATTCATAATTGGTTTCCCTATAATATGAAATGTGTTAATTTATTATTCATGTTTCATAAATTTCCAGAATCTTAAAAATAATGCAGGATAAATATTCCAAGTTTTTTGGTCAAAACAAATGGCAAATTACAGATCTCAGATTTAAAATAAATCATTTAGGCTATTTCTGGTTATGTACTGTGTATATTTTGCTACAGTGATGACAAGAACGTTACTGAAATAACTAAATTGCTGTACAAGAGGCTTACCATTAGTATTAATGTATTTTTTATGTAAACCTTTTAGCTTTACAAAAGACGCATACAATGACAGGAGAGCCCTTAAGTTAGCATTAATCATTGTATACATGTCAGTAATGATTAAACATCTTAAATGGCCTTGCATGATAATATAGTGAACATTTTTCACAGGGTTCTTTTATAGTTGTGTGCCCCTCGTTAAAGACAAACTGTTATATAAAAATACATTTATTTTATATGAGCAGCAGTTGTTCACATAAACAGTGGATATAGGGGATATTTTAACATGCAATGAAAATTTAAAACTGTATGTTCTGTAGTTCTATTACAACAGAACGAAACAATGCCGTATAAAAATTCCTACTATTTCCGGGTGGAAACTCCAGTAAGAATCAGTTAGTACATTTAAGATCTTTAAAACTAATTCAGTTTTTCAGTTACTAAACTGCAACCCTGAACATCCTTAAACCTTATGGGACAATATGCACACATGACATTATTTTGTGCATTTTAATTTTTAGTACATACTATATATCCACTAATGTTGGCAGGCTGTTCACCTACAGTTTTAGCTGTATAGATTTTCAGTTTGATTTTATTTTTCATTTATCTGTCTTAATATTTGTCTATTTTTCATTCTCTTTTCTAAATTTGGTCTGGCCCCCTCAAGAGCATCTGTTATGCTCCACCTGCTGTATGATGACCACTAAGAAAAAGGTACGAAAGAAATCAAATAATATGTGACATGCATGGGTGTTCACCGAACCATGGCTCCCAACTAGGTCCAAAAGGTAACCAATAATGCCTACAAATTTACTCATTTCTGCATTTTGAACTGCTTTTGGTTTTTAAGAATTCTGAATGCAGTCCTTCATAAAATATGCTTTTAACATGTTTTTTTTAAGGAAGACATACGTAAACTCCCCCCAATTACATAAACAAATTCAGTCTTCTCTGTATTTCAATCTGCTTTCAGTTTTTCAAAATATCCCCACAAACTATATATTTTTGGGAAGTACATACCTTCAACTACCAATTGGTGCAATTCTTTCACAAATATGAGCAGAATTTTGGATGCAGTCCTACAGAATGTCATGCTTTTTGCAGATTTTCTGAAAACTAAAGAAAAGCATAATTCAGAGTTAGAAAATCATACTTATACTGCAATGACAAGTAAAAATAACCACTAAATATTAATCTTCTAAGTATCCCAAATCAAACAGTATACTACAGTATACTACATTCACGGGTGTATACTGAGGAAGGAACAAATGCATAAGTGCAATTATAGGAAATAAATTTAGTCAGCTTTGCATTTTGAACTGCCTACAAATTTTCAAACTAAACACCCCCAATCTCAAAAATACCCCTACAAACAGTGTTTTTTTTTGGAAAGTACAGACCTTCAGCTACCAAATACTGCAATTTTTCATAAATATGAGCATATTTCTGGATGCAGTCCTTCAAAGAATATCATGGTTTTACTAGATTTTCTGAAAAAAAAATTAATGAAAAGCATGATTCAAAGTTAGAAAATCATACCTAAACCCCATTGACAAGTAAAAACCCCACTAAATAGGGACATGTTTTATGGCCAAATATAAACTTATTCTACATCAACACCCAGACAAAACCCACTCACTAGGATACTTTCTTGTACTGGTTAATACATTTCAAAAGACACTTCCCATTTCAAAGGACACTGTTCTCACATTATTACAGCTATCTACTTGTGTCCTCCACTACTGCCCCCCCCCTCCCGAGTTTGTATCTGTACCTGGTCATCTGTTTAATTTGTTTGATGTTTACTATCCCAATGTGTATATAAGTTTGTGATTTCTCAGTTTCTTTTGTAACATCCAGCCTGAAGAAGGGGGCTTAGGACTCCCGAAAGCTTGCTTAATTTTTTTTATCTAGTTAGCCAATAAAAGGCATCACAACTTTACTTTTTTTCTCATACTTATGGCTAACACGGACAAACCTCAACTATTGCTTTGACTATAGAAGATACCGCAATGTACCGCTTATATACTGAACTGAGGAATCGATTCAAGAAATTGGCACACCTGGACAGCAACATCTTCTTCTTATCTACATGAAAGAAAGAAGAAAGAAAACCTTATTCCAAGAGGCCTCTCAATATGCAATCCAACCTTAAGCTGGGTACACACGATTAGATATTTCGGTCCGATCGACCGATAGTTCAGTGTATCGGTCGATCGGACCGAAATTATCGAATCCGAATGTGCCCATGTCCGATCGACCGTTCGTCCGAATCGGACGAAAGGACGATC
Organism: Hymenochirus boettgeri; assembly: GCA_019447015.1. NCBI lineage: Eukaryota > Metazoa > Chordata > Amphibia > Anura > Pipidae > Hymenochirus > Hymenochirus boettgeri. The sequence continues at coordinate 245,495,867 of CM033476.1, read as the reverse complement.
GGACAGGGTGGAAAACCTCGTCCGATCGTGCGGTCCTCTATGGACCGCACGATCGGTCGCGGTGACTATCGGACGTGGCTGCTTTTGCCGCGACCGACAGTCTTTCCTCCTGGCCGACCGTTCGAAAGTATCGAACGGTCGGTCAGGAGGAAAAATCGCTAGGTGTGTACCTAGCTTTAAACACTTATAACAGCCAGCTGTGTGGCAGGAGCTCTGAGAATTAGAAACTGGCTCATTAAAATCCTGCACAATATCAAGAAAAACACCCAGGAAAAAATATGGGAACTTAAGTACAAAATCAGTTTGTGCAGTGACATGGAGGAATTCATCAGGAAACTTAGGCTGAAAAAATTATTTCATGACAAAGAGGACTCCATCAAACAAAAACCAGCACCCGGACAGAACATCAGATACACCAAGAAATCTGGAATCAATCCTGCCCTCAACGAATACATAGACTGTTTCCATAACAGGGTTTCAGCTGAAATCCTGGACAGTAACCTGACCCTAACTCATAACATCACACCACAGGAGCAAAAAACTATTTACAGCCCGAGGGAAAATAAAAACATCATTATAAAACCAGCAGATAAAGGAGGGGCAGTAATCATCATGAATACACCAGGCTACAAACAGGAAGCTCACAGGCAGTTATCCAACCCTGCATATTACTGCAAACTGCAGGAGGACACTGGAGCCATATACAAAAAAAGAATTCAAAACTTGATAAATAACTAACCTAAGACCATTAGAGACCAACTTAATGCCCTTATTCCAGACAAGCCTAAAGTTGGCTGCTTCTATACACTCAAAATCCACAAAGAGGGATGTCCAGGATGACCAGGTACAGATACACACTCTGGAGGGGGGGGGGGGGGGGACAGTAGTGGAGGTGTGAAATGGCCACATGTAGATAGCTGTAATAATGTTAGAACAGGTTCCTTTGAAATGGAAAGTGTTTTTTTGAAATGTATTAAACAGTACAAGACAGTGTCCTGGTGAGTGGGTTTAGCCTGGGTGGGGATGTAGAATAAGTATATATTTAGCCACAAAACTCATGTCCCTATTTAGTCCGCTGTTCAGGGAATTCAATTTCTGAATGAATTTGTATTCCCATTCCTTACACTGTTTTTGATTGTGAAAATTGCCCATAAGAATGGTGATCTTGAGGTCTTTCATACTGTGGCTTTCATACAGGATATGACGTCCTAACCACAAGGTAAGTTGTTATAGTCTCACCAGCAGGCAAATCAGAGCTGATAGATATCACATCTGTCCAATACAATTGGAGCAAAGATACTATTAAAAACAGATTAAAAATGAAGTAGCAACATGTAACTTTCTGAATCCTACAGCAAATGTATGTTAGAACAAAGCAACAAAAGTAACACTTAATGGCGAACATAAATTCATATAAATGTCCTAAATATGTAAAGTAGCCACAAAGGGAACATAGCGATGCAGGGTAATTTAAAAGAAGCATTGATATGCTTGTTGCTCATTTAACCCTTTTGGGGAAAAAATCCCAAGAGTATAATATCAATTCATATAACTGTCTTAAACTTATAGGGTAGACACAGAGGGAATGTAGCAATACATAGTAGTTTATAAGAAGCATTGGTATGCTTGTTGCTCATTTAACCCTTTTGGGAAAAGAATCCCAAGCGTGCAAATTCTTTTCTTATCAACAATCTGTCATGATTAATGTTGGCTGCAAGTTCGGATCATGTCAGACCATCAAAGATCATGCACTTAAGGCTAGACAGAGGGTGACCCGCAGTGCAAAAGTGCATAGCCACCGAAAGGTCCCCATATTTGGTGTTGGTGACAGAAGTGCTTTTTGTAGATAAAGCAGACCGAATGGAGGACCGATGATTCGCCATTCACTCTTTAAAAGTAGTCTGGGTTTTACCTACATAATAGAGACCACATGGACACGAAATGTAGTAAATAACCCACCTACTCTCACATGAAAATTTCTGTTTGATATTGATACGTCTGCCACTATGGGGATGTGCAAAATCCCTGCCCGACCAACATGGAACGGCAGGTGATACAATCAGGGCTTTCTGGCTTGAGAAAGGTCTGAGTGTGTAGACCGAAACGTTGCCTGTTGTTTTGCACTATGAAGTAAATAAAATTATTTGAGATGACCCAGGAGTGCTCCTTATTTTTGTATTTGATATGAGATGAAGAAAAGGATTGCACATGGGCAATACACCAGCTACAAGTGTGTGCCTGCAACAAACAATATATAGATAGATAGATAGATAGATAGATAGATAGATAGATAGATAGATAGATAGATGAGTTCCATGCACTTTCCTGCTTGAGCCTCAAACAGTAATGCCTGTGAGTTCCATGCACTCTCCTGCTTGAGCCTCAAACAGTAATGCCTGTGCGTTCCATGTACTCTCCTGCTTGAGCCTCAAACAATTATACCTGTGAGTTCCGGGCACTCTCCTGCTTGACCCTCAAACAGTAATGCCTGTGCGTTCCGTGCACTCTCTTGCTTGAGCCTCAAACAATTATGCCTGTGAGTTCCGGGCACTCTCCTGCTTAAGCCTCAAACAGTAATGGCTGTGCGTTCTATGCACTTTCCTGCTTGAGCGTCAAACAGTAATGCCTGTTAGTTCTGTTCACTCTCCTGCTTGAGCCTCAAATAGAAATACCTGTGAGTTCCTGGCACTCTCCTGCTTAAGCCTCAAACAGTAATGCCTGTGCGTTCCGTGCACTCTCCTGCTTGACTGATCTCAAACATAATGCCTATGTGTTTCTGTGCTCTCTCCTGCTTGAGCCTCAAACAGTAATATGCCTGTGAGTTCCATGCACTTTCCTGCTTGAGCCTCAAACAGTAATGCCTGTGCGTTCCGTGCACGCTTGACCTCAAACAGTAATGCCTGTTGATTTCCGTGCCCTCTTCTGTCTGAGCCTCAAACATTATGCCTGTGAGTTTCGTGCACCTCCTGCTTGAACCTCAAACAGTAATGCCTGTGCGTTCTATGCACTTTCCTGCTTGAGCCTGAAACAGTAATGCCTGTGAGTTCCGTGCACGTCCTGCTTGAGCTCAAACAGTAATGCCTGGCGTCTGTGCACCCTCCCTGCTGAGCCTCAAACAGTAATGCCTGTGAGTTCCATGCACTCTCCTGCTTGAGCCTCAAACAGTAATGCCTTGTAGTTTCCGTGCACGTTCCTGCTTGAGCCTCAAACAGTAATGCCTGTGCGTTCTGTGTACCCTCCTGCTTGAGCCTCAAACATTAATGCCTGTGAGTTCTATGCACTCTCCTGCTTGAGCCTCAAACATTAATGCCTGTGAGTTCCGGGCCTCTCTACTACTTGCGCCTCAAACAGTAATGCCTGTGAGTTCTGTGCACTCTCCTGCTTGATCCTCAAACAGTAATCCTGTGAGCTCCGGGCTCTCACTACTTGAGCCAAACAGTAATGCTGTTGAGTTCTGTTCACTCTCCTGCTTGAGCCTCAAACAAAATAACCTGTGAGTTCGGGCTCTCTACTACTTGAGCCTCAAACAGTAATGCCTGTGAGTTCTGTGCACTCTCCTGCTTGAGCCTCAAACAGTAATGCCTGTGAGTTCCATGCACTCTCCTGCTTGAGCCTCAAACAGTAATGCCTGTGAGTTCCGTGCACGTTCCTGCTTGACCTCAAACAGTAATGCCTGTGCGTTCTTGTACCCTCCTGCTTGAGCCTCAAACATTAATGCCTGTGAGTTCCATGCACTCTCCTGCTTGAGCCTCAAACAGTAATGCCTGTGAGTTCGCGGCTCTCTCCTACTTGAGCCTCAAACAGTAATGCCTGTGAGTTCTGTGCACTCTCTGCTGATCCTCAAACAGTATGCCTTTGAGCTCCAGCTCTCTACTACTTGAGCCTCAAACAGTAATGCCTGTGAGTTCTGTTCACTCTCCTGCTTGAGCCTCAAACAGAAATACCTGTGAGTTCGCTCTCTACTACTCTGAGCCTCAAACAGTAATGCCTGTGAGTTCTGTGCACTCTCCTGCTTGAGCCTCAAACAGTAATGCCTGTGAGTTCCGTGCACTCTCTCTGCTTGAGCCTCAAACAGTAATGCCTGTGAGTTCCGTGCACTCTCCTGCTTGAGCCTCAAAAGTAATGCCTGTGCGTTCCGTGCACTCTCCTGCTTGAGCCTCAAACAGTAATGCCTGTGAGTTCCAGGCACTTTCCTGCTTGAGCCTCAAATAGTATTGCATGTGTTCCGCCCTCTCTGCTTGAGCCTCAAACAGTAATGCCTGTGAGTTTCGTGCACTCTCCTCTGCTTGATCCTCAAACAGTATGCCTGTGCGTTCTATGCACTTCCCTGCTTGAGCCTGAAACAGTAATGCCTGTGAGTTCCTTCTGTGCACGTTCCTGCTTGAGCCTCAAACAGTAATGCCTGTGCGTTTCGGTCCCCCTCCTGCTTGAGCCTCAAACAGTAATGCCTGTGAGTTCCATGCACTCTACTGCTTGAGCCTCAACAGTAATGCCTGGGAGTTCCATGCACGTTCCTGCTTGAGCCTCAAACAGTAATGCCTTGCGTTCTGTGTACCTCCTGCTTGAGCCTCAAACATTATGTCTGTGAGTTCCATGCACTCTCCTGCTTGAGCCTCAAACAGTATGCCTGTGAGTTCCGGGCTCCTACTACTTGAGCCTCAAACAGTAATGCCTGTGAGTTCTGTGCACTCTCCTGCTTGATCCCAAACAGTAATGCCTGTGAGCTCCGGGCTCTCTACTACTACTTGACCTCAAACAGTAATGCCTGTGAGTTCTGTTCACTCTCCTGCTTGAGCTCAAACAGAAATACCTGTGAGTTCGGGGCTCTCTACTACTTGAGCCTCAAACAGTAATGCCTGTGAGTTCTGTGCACTCTCCTGCTTGAGCCTCAAACAGTAATGCCTGTGAGTTCCGTGCACTCTCCTGCTTGAGCCTCAAACAGTAATGCCTGTGAGTTCCGTGCACTCTCCTGCTTGAGCCTCAAACAGTAATGCCTGTGAGTTCCAGGCACTTCCTCTGCTTGAGCCTCAAATAGTATTGCCTGTGAGTTCCGTGCACTCTTCTGCTTGAGCCTCAAACAGAATGCTGTGGTTTCGTGCACTCTCCTGCTTGATCCTCAAACAGTAATGCCTGTGAGTTCTATGCACTTTCCTGCTTGAGCCTGAAACAGTAATGCCTGTGAGTTCCGTGCACGTTCCTGCTTGAGCCTCAAACAGTAATGCCTGTGCGTTCTGTGCACCCTCCTCTGAGCCTCAAACAGTAATGCCTGTGAGTTCCATGCACTCTCCTGCTTGAGCCTCAAACAGTAATGCCTGTGAGTTCCGTGCACGTTCCTGCTTGAGCCTCAAACGTAATGCCTGTGAGTTCCATGCACGTCTCCTGCTTGAGCCTCAAACAGTAATGCCTGTGCGTTCGGTGCACCCTCCTGCTTGAGCCTCAAACAGTAATGCCTGTGAGTTCCATGCACTCTCCTGCTTGAGCCTCAAACAGTAATGCCTGTGAGTTCCGTGCACGTTCCTGCTTGAGCCTCAAACATTAATGCCTGTGAGTTCCATGCACTCTCCTGCTTGAGCCTCAAACAGTAATGCCTGTGGTTCCGGGCTCTCTCCTACTTGAGCCTCAAACAGTATGCCTGTGAGTTCTGTGCACTCTCCTGCTTGATCCTCAAACAGTAATGCCTGTAGCTCCGGGCTCTCTACTACTTGAGCCTCAAACAGTAATGCCTGTAAGTTCTGTTCATCTCCTGCTTGAGCCTCAAACAGAAATACCTGTGAGTTCGGGGCTCTCTACTACTTGAGCCTCAACAGTAATGCCTGTGAGTTCTGTGCACTCTCCTGCTTGAGCCTCAAACAGTAATGCCTGTGATTCCGTGCACTCTCCTGCTTGAGCCTCAAGTAATGCCTGTGAGTTCCGTGCACTCTCCTGCTTGAGCCTCAAACAGTAATGCCTGTGAGTTCTGTGCACTCTCCTGCTTGAGCCTCAAACAGCAATGCCTGTGAGTTCCGTGCACTCTCATGCTTGAGCCTCAAACAGTATGACTGTGATTTCTGTGCACTTTCCTGCTTGATCAAAAAAGAGAGGGAGACAAAATTCCCACTAAAAGACACTTGTGAGGCACTCTACCTGTGATTCCCATAATAAATATACTACTAATATTGTAGATTTGCGGTAATATTTAATATAACACTCTTAGTAAGTCAACCACAAGTGCTGTTCACTCATTTACCAACATAAATACAATGTGCAAAGTGCGTGTTGAATAATAAATAAGTCACACTGTTAAAACATGTAGAGGTAGTTAAATGCACATTTGGAACACTAATAGCAGCAGTTCACATCCCAAAACAGTCTCACTGAATCCCAAAGTCACGCACCACAACAGCCCCCCTGCACTTGGAAACTGAGATGTCCCAACTCCTCCAGTATACAAAGTTCCATAGGCTAAATCCACAAGTTGCTATAAGTACATAGGCTCCATGTCACAGTGATAGTTATCCCAAGTTTAAGTAGACTGTACAAAAGCGGAATACTCCGCCGCAATATTTACCACTCTCGACCCCCGGATCATTATTGTCCCATTCCGTCCAGCTCTGTACTAGCCAGACCGAATGGGTCTGGACTATTGAACAAAATTAGTATAAGAGTGAGGAACAAGTAAAGAGGGAATATAATAAAAAAAAAAGGAAATGAAACAGAAGCAAAAAAGAAGAAAGAACAAGGAAGGGGAAAAAAGACCAGGTTTAAACAAGGGGCCCAAAGCCCACAAGGCACTGAAGTCTGCATATAAGGCACCAAAAATAGAACGTTTTATGAGGATAAATTGCCTCTAAAAATAAAGTACCCCCATGGTTTATACAAAACATCATCATTATTCAACATAGAAAAGACCCAACCGACATATAAAGTAAAACAATAAAATCACTGCGCAGTGAACCCCCTAAAAAGAATTGTGGCCTGACCAGTTCAAAGCTGTGGCACAAAAATATGTATGATGGAGACCACAGCGGTAAATAGAATCCAATGTTTGTGTATCCTCAATATATGCATGAGCGTAGCACAAAGTGACAGGCTTATGTGGAAGAATAGACAAGTGTGCTTGTAAGTAGATCAGTTCCACAACTCATATAGTGCAGGTGTACCGGGCCAAGAAAGCAACACTACGCGCTCACTGAGGTACAATATATAGGCGATCAGTCATATCACACACAAAAATGGATGTATCTCACCCAAAGGATGGTGAATTGCCACAGCGGGCACAGTCCATATTGCCAGGTCCGTCCTGCTTTCTGGCGTGCAGACAAGTCACGAACTGTCTGGACTATTGAACACTGCTGCCAAGATACACCTCCAATCCAGATCCACTTGCAGCGTGGATCGGATTGGAGGTGCATCTTGGTTTTGCAGCGTGGATCCAGATTGGCAGCATTGTTCAATAGTCCGGACCCTTTGGTCTTATGGGAGTGGCTAGTACGGACATCGTACTGGACGGACAGAGCTTAATGACGTTCATCGTAGAATCCCGTGTGGTAGTAAACTACCGCAATGGTATTCTATGTGGATCGTAAATATTTTAGACGGCTTTCTCCATGACTCCCAACCAACACTTAAAGTCCAGTAAAAATATCTTGCTTAATTTGACTGACTGGCTATTTAAGGCTAAATAGACAAATGCGTTTATATGTATATGTATCTATGTTTTGCTGTTACTATAGAATATAAGACAGGGCAATTTTCACCTCTGTTTTTCTATATTACTGGTATTTGGTTTTTTGGTGATTGAAGCACCTCCCTGTTCACGTATGTAATATTTAATATTTAACAATTGTGAGTCTTAGTGCCTGTGAACATCCTTTGATGTGAAAAAAAAAGGTAAGACTTCTGTTTGTACTCCGTTCCAACCCTATACAAAGTCCTGTTTCATGCTGGGAGGTAGCAAAAAAACTTATCTAAAGGGAATTTGTATTGAGAGTGCTGCACTATTAAACATTTGGAAATTCAATGCCATTTGTTGCTCATTTATTTAAAACATATTAGTGTAAGCATAGAGGTTTCTGTCCTATTATATCAAGTCCAATTAAACAAACACCCGTAACTGTTAAAATTCAGTCTACATGAAAGGGGTAAAGTAAATCATAACTCCCATGGTAAATGACCCCAGGTGCATTGGCATCTTATATGCTGAGAGCGGTGTGAGGTGCATCGCAGTGCCAAACTATATCAGCACTTTTAACGCCAGCCTTAGCTAGTGCTAAAAGTGCCAAAATAGAGTGTTGCTATAATGAGATGACAAACAAGAAAATCTCAATGCCACACAATGAATTAATTCAAATCTTGTTATTTTTTTTCCAAACGTTTTTATAGAATCATCACCTTCACTTCATTATTTTAACAGATCTTTTTCAATCTTGCTTAAAGCTTTACTTTTCATTTATTATAATGAAGTAGAAAACAAAATAATAGCAAATGTTGTTTCCCTGCTTAATATGCACACAGTGACTAACTGTTTAGATAGAGCCAAGCTATGTATACCATCTCCTGAATCCACCTAATCTTTTCAGCTCTGAATGAGATTGATTTTCTTGGTTAAATCTGATAACATTTTAATTAACACTGCACATGGATTCAAATACAGAGAAGCATGTTAAAATACTCATATTTAATGTGCATTTGGAAAACTGATTCTACTGTATGTCCTTTATTTTCTTTTTTTTTTTTTTTAAGAAAAATCATTTGGAACTTCAGTTTTACTTGCTTGAAGGTACATTACATTTTTTAGTATTTATTGTTTGACAGTGATTTCAATAACAAAAATTAAACCTAAACCCAAGTTGTCAATATCTCTAGTACAACAAAATTCAACCAAACTTATTTATAGTGTATATTATAATATTATAAATGCAAATTAACTCTTCAATACCAGCAGAATTTTCCAATTTTTTTGCGTTATGGCCAGAGGAATTTTCAAGATTAGTCCTCAATCGGTATACATTTTCCAACAGGAAATCCCTGACTAAAAGGGAATATTATGTATCCTTTCTTTTCAGCTTAAAGTATACTTTAGTATTTATCTTTTATATCCAAAAAACAGCCAAATCTTCAGAAAAGCCACAACATTAAGTTTTTGCTAAATTTTGGTAATTTAAAGGGCATGTCCACCCTTTTTGAAAACTTAAGGCATTCGGCCCCAGTCCCAACCATTAATATTTTGTTAGAAAGTCCCCTGATCCTTACTTACCTTCCCTCTTTCCTCCGCTGAAATGTCCCGGCCCTCTGCTTGCATGGAATCGCAAGCAAGGGGTGGGACCGGCAGCCGTGTCCGTGATGTGCTGAGAGGCAGCCAATCACGGTCGCGGCTGCTGGGAGTTCTGAACACGCGAGGAGAGAGGAGGTAAGTAAAGTTTGGGGACTTTTTTGCAATAATATTAATGCGGTTGGGGCTGGGGGAGCATGCCCTACCGCATCACCTTGATGAGGTTGAGGCAGACTCAGGCACAGCATGAGTCACACACTGCTTCTACACAGCAGTTTCCTGGACTTTGGAGGAGCACAGCAGGGGAACCATTTTGAGCAGAAATGTGGTAAGGCTTGTTTTAAACTTCTTAATGTGGCCAGTAAGGGGTTAAATTAGTTTTGGGGGTGGACATGCCCTTTAAGATTTTTTGAATTTATATTTGTAGAAAACATACATTTACAAATCTTGTTTCTAAAAGCTCTGGCTCTTCTGGGTACAACGGTACCAGACATACTGTATGTATAACACTTTTCCGTCCAGGAGACGACCCAAAAATAAAACAGCAACTATAATTTTACACCAAATTAAAATGTATAAGCCCTTTTGAAGGTTAAATGACAACTATACGGAGATAAAAAGAAAACAAGCTGTCATGTGTGTTTTGTTGCCTCCAGTATGTTTTCTCTCTCCTCATTACCAACACCTCCTTAATCAGACCTGACTATCTGTATAGTAACTGGCATGCTCAGTAATCACTATCAGCCAGCATTCAGGAGAGAGGAATTCCCCACTATGCAATTTACACATAGATAATTATCTTGACCTCTCTGTCACCCTTCAAATTGTTACAGCAGAACTGTAACTTTGCTACGCAGAGTTTATGCCTTCATGACATCTGAGTGGATATTTAAAAAAATAGGGGACAAAAATCAAAAAAAAGGTATAGCGGCGGTTAAGGAAAAATGTTGTTTCCAATAATGGTAAATTCACTAAAAAAATTCACAGTATATATCCTTTTATGTGGAAAACCTCGAAATTCACTAACATTGTGGTTATGATCAATGCAGATACCCAGACACAGCTGTGTTATCTGCATTTTACATCAAATTGGCAAGGTTTTTTTCACATGTTTTCTTTCTTTTATAAAAAAATCAAATGAGAATTTCACACTGTTGCAGAACCAACACAAATGTGAAAGCCTAACCTGTTCTGAATGAATCCGTATGTACATGTATGGACATGCATACAGATATATCTAACTCCAAAAGGTACCAATGCACTTACAAAAAAAAAGTGCAGCTTCAACTTTTTAAACTTTTATCATTCTTTTATACGTAATTGCAGAATTTTGGAAGTAGTTCTCCCTTTTTGGAGATTTTCTGAAATATGAAGGAAAAGATGCTAAAAAATTAGAAATCCTACCAAAACTCAATTGAAAAGTAAATATCCCTGAATAAAATATTGAACCACATGCATGGGTGCAGAAAGACCGTGAACAGCAATAGACCAAATGACCAAAAGCATACTAATTGTATGGAACCTATAATTTTTTTCAGACTAAACATCAATCTTCGCAAACAACGATAATATAGAACGTTTGACAATATGCTATAAAACTGCGCGGGTCCCACACGCAGCAAAGAGGAAGGAGTAAAAAAAGCCCCCTCCCCCAAAGTATAAACACTAATAACAATATAGCTGGATAAAAAGTCCCCAAAGAGAATTTTAATAATAAAATCCAATCCATAATGTAGGAATGTTCCTAATAATAACAGTGTATACAAAACACTGCAAATAACCCCAACAAACTATTATAAATAATAGCTTACCAAGGAGAACAAACAGTGGAGCACTCTTGGGACTTTTTCAACAGATCAAACATTTATTTCACAATCGACGCGTTTTGGCTCACCCAGCAGCCATCCTCAGGATGGCTGCTGTGTTAGCCAAATGCGTAGATTGTGAAATAATTGTTTGATCTTTTGAAAAAGTCCCACAAGTGCTCCACCGTTTGTTCTCCTGGGTCTTGTTTAACAGTTTATTACATGCAAAAGTGCAACAAGTGCAGGCGACATTTCGGTCTGTGTTCTAAGACCTTTCTCAAGGTCTTAGAACAGACCGAACGTCGCCTGCACCTGTTGCACTTTTGCATGTAATAAACTGTTGAACAAGACCCAGGAGAACAAACTGTGGAGCACTTGTGGGACATTTTCAACAGATCAAACAATTTATTTCACAATCAACGAGTTTCGGCTAACAGCAGCCGTCCTCAAATCCTGAGTGTGCTGACATAATTTTTTTTTTTGTATCTTCATCATACAGCAGCCACCCGTCACTAACCACGGCTTGAATATATATATTATTATAATCCAACTACATTGTGCTACCATTCTTTAATTCATTAATGCAAAATGCAAAATTCTGGATACAGTTCTTTGTAGTAATGTTCAGTTTTCAGAATTTCTAAAAAGGCAACAAATAAGGTCAGTACATAGATAATGTCCTGAATACTTTTTGTTTACTTATAAAAACCTGTATTTGTTTTGTAATTATTTTGAAACATTCACAAATACTAAAAAACAATAACTAAAATACGGTACTATCAGAACTGTGAGATTGGTGTGCCAACAGTTTTGTAGGTATAGGTAATAGGTCTCCTTTAATACTAATTTATTTTTTCAAGAATATTATTTTTTATTCAAACATAGACTGTAAAGTGCTGCTAAAAAACCTTTGTTAAACCAACTTTCTATGCATCGTAATTGTTTTCAGTTTGATTCACAGCAGCTGTTCTGATTATACCCAAGGAGCTGCCATTTTCATCTGAACTGTATACATCAACCTTTCAATGGACAGAAGATGTAATGATGCATAGAATAGGTCTGCTGTTTTCTTTTTTTTATACCCCCTTTTAAATGTGATACAGACCATATTATTGAGATAAATGCTTTTAAATACGCATATATTCTATATATGAATATCTACAATAAAAACAGTGGCTCTTGGAAAAATGTCTTTAGAAATTTTTCATTGATAAAACTGGACTGGTTTTACACTACTGATTTCAGCTAAATAAAATAGTTCTGGTGTTAACTAAGGTGAAATAGTTACAATGACATCTGATAAAATTCCAGTAAGTGGCAGGATGAACACATTAAATAGTCATTTAAAACTTTTCATGAAACATTGGGTAAAGTTGTTTAAAATGTTTAGCAACATGTAAAAGAACACGACATTGAACCATGGCATATTAATCTGCTAAAAAGATCTACTTGGACCCCAAACCTGGAACTAGAGATGACCGAACTATATAAAGTTCGGTCCTTTTTCGAACTTTCGAACTTCAAAGAAAGTTCGAAATTCGAATTCGGACCTATTCAAGTCAATGGAGTTGTGACAGTTCGAAAAATCTGAGTGATTTACAGCTAATAACTAACAATAAACTAATTATAGTAACTAACAATAAACTAATAAACTAATGGTAACTTACTGTAAATGGCTGTGGCACCTGGGAAATGGTCTGGGGAACATGTCACTAGCTCCGAAACTTGTTACAAACACTTCTTAAAGTCAGACGGGCTACATTCGACGATAACGAGCGAATGATCCTTCCTGTTAGCAAATGGGCCTTCCTAAGCGTAGCGAACGAAGGGTTGGATAGTGGTTAAAGGCACCGCCTTGACACGGAAACCAGGGTTCAAATCCTGGCTAGGGGCAGCTATATAATGTTTGGATTTTTATAATACCCTAGTAATATATTAACCATATAATAACCTAGTAATATAATAACCATATAATACCCTAGTAATATAATATTGTTATTTATACTAGGTTATCATATGGTTATTATATTACTAGGTTATTATATGGTTATTATATTACTAATATAATAATATAACTATATATACCCTAGTAATCTAATATTGTTATATATATACTAGGTATCATATTGTTATTATAATATAGGTTATTATATTACTAGGTATTATATGGTTATTAATTAGTCTAGGTTATTATTACTAGGGTATTATAATATAATACCAATAATAACCTGGTAATATATTATCCATACCATATGATAACCTAGTAATATAACAATATTAGATACTAGGGTATTATATGGTTATATATTACTAGGTTATTATATGGTTATTATATTTACGTAGGTATTATAATAATCCAAAATCTCTAAAGCTGGTCTCCCATGTCAAAGGCAGTGCCTTTAACCACACCACTATCCAGCCACTACATTATACAGGTAATAATTACTAGGTTATCAATATGGTTATTATATGGTTATTATTCTATATAATCTAGTAATATATCAACCACATAATGTAGTGGCTTGATAATGTAGTGGTTAAAGGCACCACCTTTGACATGGAAGACCGGGTTTAAACCCTGCTGGGGCAGCTATACAAATTTTGGATTATTATAATCCCCTAGTAATATAATACCATATAATAACCTAGTAATTTATAAATTATAATAGCCTAGCATAAATATTATATTACTAGGTATCATATGGTTATTATATTACTAGGTTATTTATAATACCCTAGTAATATAATAACCATAATAACCTAGTAATATAATAACCATAAAATAACCTAGTAATATAATAACCATATGATACCTAGTAATATAATAAACAATATAGATTACTAGGTTATTATATTACTAGGGTATTAAATAAATCCAAACATTATAATAATCCAAACATAATCCAGGATTCAAACCCTTGTCCCCATGTCAAAGACAGTGCCTTTAACCACTACACTATTTAGCCAGTACGTTACACTACACTACATTCTAGACTTAGTGAACGGCCCGTAAATTCGATAATTATCGTAAATTCAATAATTATCGAATCTCTAGATCGAAAGTCGGAACACTCGAAAGTCCGAGAAATTCCGGGTCCAGATAGTTCGAGAAGTCCGAGTCTGTTCGTACTCATGAATTTCTGCTCGAACTCGGCTCGAGTTCGAGTTCTAGTCAATCCCTACCTGGAACCAACCTTACTTTGGACACATATATTAACTACTTCAATTCTCTCACCTCAAATAGAATACTCTAAAGAAACTCCAAACCCTCTACAAAGAAGACAGATTACAAGAGACATTCCGAGATCCCCCTCTCTTAGATTATTGACAACCACCCAATTTAAAATAACTGCTTGTAAGAAGTTCCCTAATAAGCCCCACACAAACTGGAACATTTTCCTGGTTGCAGAAAAAGTTTGAAACCTCCAAGTACTTCACACCAGACAGGATACCAATGCCAGGTTCGCAATATTGATTTGAAATAAAGGAACTTTCTCCTGCAAATCATTAAATGTGGTATACCTTATTTTATGTTCTAGGTGCCCCTCAGACTATATGAAGGAGAAACTGGACAGACCCTGAGGCAAAGAATGAACTCATAGATTCACAATCAATAACAATAAAAGAGATGTCCCTGTGGTGCCAATTCCTGCAGCCAAGGGCACAGACCGAAAGATCTAAAGTCATGGGGTCAAGGGAAATTTTAAATCCCAAAAGGAGAGGATAGAATGGATACAAAAAATTTTGGAACAGTGGACTTACAAGATCTAAACTATACTCTTACCTGTGAAAACTTGCTGGAAAGGTTGCTCTTAAGCTGTACAGCTCTTATGAGCTTGCACATGTGCAAATGAGGTGGTTTTGGGCAAAAAATGAGGTGGTATGCAATTTAAGCTAAGAAGAGGATTGTTATTGATTCTCTTAATGTGTATGTTAGGTTGTTTGCACCTTTAACACCTAGTTCTAAAAAAGCACAAACATGACAACCTTGAAAATGAAAGTATTGTTTTTAACAAGATCTTCTAGAAAACATATTGTGATATATACAGCATTGACTTCTAAGGAAAATTCCAGGTGGAATACATACTGTATTGTCCCAAAACCTTTAATCACTGGGAAAACTGTTTTGTGAAGGTTTGTGAAATTTTCATCTAATACAAGCTCCTCATTATACAACCAAGCAGCTTTACACATTAAAACCATAATTTGTATACAGTGAATTCATATGAATTTCATGCTTTCCGTTTTGAAATTTTAAGCAGCTAGCATTGCAATTCAATACCCTTTAAAGCAGCACATTTTACTGCTATTCAGTTTATATCTGGACCCTATACGGATGTTTTAAGACAAATCTTTTCCAGACGCCTTACTAAGCTTTCCATTTGGACTGTGTTCAAAAAGGATTAATGTTTCATCTAGTTGACGAGATTAATGGGCCAAAAGTAGCAGCACATTACATTAACCTGTGTTTATCACATTATTCTTAGTTCTTTGAGAACAAAGTGTTTATGTTAGTTTACATTGTACAACAGATACATAAGGATACACAGCCCTCCCTGCTTAATATAATTATATGTCTAATAGATCGGAACCTCATTCTGTATCAAACTATTTCCTTCTCTAGAGGTTCATTGCAGCTTTGCAATTCCTTTACTATATTTATCCTAAGAGTCACATAGGGATTCTATAAAAAAGGTGTAGGCGTAGTAACAGATAAACAAATCACATACAGTAAATTAGAAAGATACAAAAACTCATTAGTTTGTCTAAAAGAGCAATTTTAATATTTTAACACAACCAAACAATAAAATAAAATAACAATATATAACTGGTCAACAATTAAATAAACGTCAATAATTTCCACCAATAATCTGTGGCAGAAATTAAACTCAATGTAAAAGAAATCATTCTTGATTAACACCCTAATATTTTTCACCTTACATGTTCTTATGTAGAAGGGAAAAATAGAGAAAAGAAAGATTGTACATTTTACATCTTTTGGGATTAATATGTGAATCAGGTGACCTGCTCTAATGTTGATCAGTTACACTTGCAAATGTAATAAAACCAACAACTCCATAAAGAGGCATGGTTATGTGACAGGGATAATATAAAGCTATTACAAGCACACAACAAGGATCCCAGTGCACATTCCACCCAGAGGTACAGATTCTCCAAATCCAATCTCAAGGGATACATTTATATAGCAACATTTGCTATATGTAAATGTTTTTTTAAATGAACTACAGTATATATCATCACAACATTCCAATGCATTCTCCCCTTTCCCATTAATGATTAAACACATTTTTTTTTAAAAATCCTAAATAATTTGAAAGAGCAATACAAAATAGCAACCAGAGTACATGAGTTGCAAGTTCAATTCCCCAGACTTTTTACTGAAATGTTAATATTCATTTTCTTACATCCATGGTATTTAAGAAATGCACTGCAAACATTTTTTTTGTATAAAAAGCAAAGTATTATATAATTGCATTGAGGAGCATTGAATGTGTTTAGGGGGGAAAAAAAATCCATGTTCTGTGTTAAGAGAAGAGAGAGAGAGTTTCTGTGCTGTTATGCGATTGTCTGTTGAGCACTACAGAGCATGTGAAGTGTACTTGTATATGTACTGTGTATACAGGGCTGACCCCTTGTACCCACAGGTTAGTTTCATTAATCACCTAGAAGCCACAGCAAAGCTAAAGATGAGAACAGCTAGTTTGTATGTTTTGTGAATGTGCTATTCCTATTGGACAATGTTGTCTGGAGACTTAAGTCCCCATTATAGCCATTTCTAAACGTATGGCTCTAATGTTCTATTGCTTTATCTACTTTTAAGTATATCAGGGGCCTGCATGTTAAAAGCTTTACCATTGGGAGCCCTACTGTATAACCAGAGACTGGTAAAGTCATTGATACAGGTAACCACACCTGTCTACTTGCCTAATCAGCCACTACAGAATGTGGTTCCACACAAATGGAAATGGTTCAGGTAAGGGAAAATTTAGAAGTTTAATACAGATATGTATTATTTTTTATTATTTTTTAATTGACACTGATTTCTTGTGTATTTTTGACAAATTATTTCTGTATGGGCCCTATTAGGCTGATAAAAGCCCTTACATTGTTTCTTTAAAGGGCAAGTCCAGTCCTCAAATAATGAAACTTATCTACAAGGCACAATCACTCCCCCACAACCTAAACTGTAATAGTTTAAAATCTGAAATATATAGATGAACCTGAAATCCTGCACAATGTCCTGTTGCCCCTGTTTCCTCTTCCTGTTCTTCCAGTTAGTAACTATCAGTTATGGATTTGACCATTGACATCACAGCCAATGAATGAATCTCAATCCACTAGCTGCCTCATCTGAGCATGCTCAGGCTCAGTACTGGTCACTAAATTGCCAGTTTCCATGAGGTATCCAGAAGCATAGCAGGCTACCGTAATGAATTCAGAGGGCAAAGT
Source organism: Hymenochirus boettgeri (assembly GCA_019447015.1). NCBI lineage: Eukaryota > Metazoa > Chordata > Amphibia > Anura > Pipidae > Hymenochirus > Hymenochirus boettgeri. The sequence continues at coordinate 245,478,341 of CM033476.1, read as the reverse complement.
ATGATATATCAACATATTGAGAGGCCATTCTTTCTAAAAGATGTCATTATGAGGTGGAGTTGTCCTTTAAAGTTAACACTTGAATGCATCTCTAGGATAAAACTTGCAAAACATTATATTACTCGCAAAGGTTTAGCAATAAAACTTCCTAAACACCTGATTGTAGCCAACTAGCCATGTGAGCAATCTCTGTCAACTCTAATTTTTCTCCTGTCATCATCCCCCTTCTTTTGCTGTTTGAGGCTCAAGCAGGAGAGTGACAGAACTCACAGGTATACTGTTGAGGCTCAAGTAGTAGAATAGCCCGGAGCTCACAGTGCATTACTGTTTGAGGATCAAGAGGAGATAGCACAGAATCACAGGCATTACTGTTTGAGGCTCAAGTAGTGAAGCCCGGAACTCACAGGCATTACTGTTTGGAGGCTCAAAGCAGGAGAGTGCATGAACTCACAGGCATAAGTGTTGAAGGCTCAAGCAGTAGGTACAAGAACCACAGGCATTACTGTTTGAGGCTCAAGCAGGAAACGTGCACGGAACTCACAGGCATTATGTTTGAGGCTCAAGGCAGGAGGTGCATGGAACTCACAGCATTACTGTTGAGGCTCAAGCAGGAGGGTGCACAGAACGCACAGCATACTGTTGAGGCTCAAGCAGGAACTGCACGGAACTCCACAGGCATTACTGTTTCAGGCTCAAGCAGAAAGTGCATAGAACCGCACAGGCATTATGTTTGAGGATCAAGCAGGAGAGTGCCAGAACTCACAGGCATTACTGTTTGAGGCTCAAGCAAAAGTGCAACAACTCACAGGCAATACTATTGAGGCTCAAGCAGGGAAAGTGCCTGGAAGTCAAGGCATACTGTTTGAGGCTCAAGCGGAGAGTGCAGGAACTCACAGGCATTACTGTTTGAGGCGGTCAAGGCAGGGAGAGTGCACGGAACCCAGGCATTACTGTTTGAGGCTCAAGCAGGAGAGTGCACAGAATCACAGGCATTACTGTTTGAGGCTCAAGAGTGAGAGCCCCGAACTCACAGTTTCTGTTTGGGCTCAAGCAGGAGATGTGAAACAGAACTCACAGCTTACTGTTTAGGCTCAAGTATAGAGAGCCCGGAGTCACGGCATATACTGTTTTGAGGATCAAGCAGGAGAGTGCACGAACTCACAGCATTACTGTTTGAGGCTCAAGTATAGAGAGCCGCGGACTCACAGGCATTACTGTTTGAGGCTCAAGCAGGAGAGGTGCAGAACTCACAGACATTAATGTTTGAGGCTCAGCAGGAGGGTACACAGAACGCACCAGGCATTACTGTTTGAGGCTCAAGCGGAAGTGCATGGAACTCACGGCATTACATGTTTGAGGCTCAAGCAGTAGAGTGGCATGGAACTCACAGGCATTACTTGTTGAGGCTCAAGCAGGAGGGTGCACAGAACGCACAGGCATTACTGTTTGAGGCTCAGCAGGAAGTGCCACGGAACTCACGGCATTACTGTTTCAGGCTCAAGCAGGAAAGTGCATAGAACGCACGGCATTACTGTTTGAGGATCAAGCAGGAGAGTGCCCGAAACTCCCAGGCATTACGTGTTTGAGGCTCAAGCAGAAGAGTGCACGGAACTCACATGTCAATACTATGTTAGGCTCAAGCAGGAAGTGCCTGGAACTCACGGCATTACGTTTGAGGCTCAAGCAGGAGAGTGCACGGAACGCACAGGCATTACTGTTTGAGGCTCAGCAGGAGATGCACGGAACTCACAGGCATTACTGTTTGGAGGCTCAAGCAGGAGAGTGCACGGAACTCACAGGCATTACTGTTTGAGGCTCAAGCAGGAGAGTGCACGAACTCACGGCATTACTGTTTGAGGCTCAAGTAGTAGAGAGCCCCGAACTCACAGGTATTTTCTTTGAGGCTCAAGCAGGAGAGTGAACAAGAACTCACAGGCATTACTGTTTGAGGCTCAGTATAGAGAGCCTGGAGCTCACAGGCATTACTGTTTGAGGATCAAGCAGGAGAGTGCACAGAACTCACAGGCATTACTGTTTTGAGGCTCAAGTAGTATAGAGCGCCCGGAACTCACAGGCTTACTGTTTGAGGTCAAGCAGGAGATGCATGGAACTCACAGGCATTAATGTTTGAGGCTCACAGCAGGAGGGTCACAGAACGCACAGGCATTACTGTTTGAGGCTCAAGCAGGAACGTGCAACGGAACTCACAGCATTACTGTTTGAGGCTCAAGCAGGAGAGTGCATGGAACTCACAGGCATTACTGTTTGAGGCTCAAGCAGGAGAGTGCACAGAAACTCACAGGCATTACTGTTTGAGGCTCAAGTAGTAGAGAGCCCCAACTCACAGGTATTTCTGTTTGAGGCTCAAGCAGGAGAGTGAACAGAACTCACAGCATTACGTTTGAGGCTCAGTAGTAGAGAGCCCGAGCTCACAGGCATTACTGTTTGAGGATCAAGCAGGAGTGCACAGAACTCACAGGCATACTGTTTGAGGCTCAAGTAGTAGAGACCCGGAACTCACAGCATTACTGTTTGAGGCTCAAGCAGAGAGTGCATGAACTCCCAGGCATTAATGTTTGAGGCTCAAGCAGAGGGTACCAGACGCACAGGCATTACTGTTGGCTCAAGCGGACGTGCACGGAACTCACAGGCATTACGTTTGAGGCTCAAGCAGGAGAGTGCAGAACTCACACAGCATTACTGTTTGAGGCTCAAGCAGGAGGGTGCACGAACCACAGGCATACTGTTTGAGGCTCAGCAGGAAGTGCACGGAACTCACGACCGGCATTACTGTTTATCAGCCTCAAGCAGGAAGTGCATAGAACGCAGGCATTACTGTTTGAGGTCAAGCAGGAGAGTGCAGAAACTCACGGCATTACTGTTTAGGCAACAGACGAGTGCACGGCTCACAGGCATACTATTTTGAGGCTCAAGGAGGAGTGCCGTGAAATCACAGCATTACTGTTTGAGGCTCAAGCAGAGAGTGCACGGAACGCACAGGCATTACTGTTTGAGGCTCAAGCAGGAAGTGCATGGAACTCACAGGCATTACTGTTTGAGGCTCAAGCAGGAGAGAGCACACAGAACACATAGGCATTACTGTTTGAGGATCAAGCAGGAGAGTGCACGGAACGCACAGGCATTACTGTTTGAGGCTTAAGCAGGAGAGTGCATGGAACTCACAGGTATTTCTATTTGAGGCTCAAGCAGGAGAGTGAACAGAACTAACAGGCATTACTGTTTGACGCTCAAGCAGGAAAGTGCATAGAACGCACAGCCATTACTTTTTGAGCTTAGCAGGAGAGGCCCGGAACTCACAGGCATAATTGTTTGAGGCTCAAAGAGAGTGCACGGAACGCACAGGCATTACTGTTTGAGGGTCAAGCAGGAGAGTGCCCGAAACTCACAGGTATATATTGTTGAGGCCTCAGCAGGAGAGTACTGGAACGCACAGGCATTACTGTTTGAGGCTCAAGCAGGAGAGTGCATGGAACTCACAGCATTACTGTTTGAGGCTCAAGCAGGAAAGTGCATGGAACTCACAGGCATTATTGTTTGAGGCTCAAGCAGGGGAGAGCACAGAACGCACAGGCATACTGTTGAGGTCTCAAGCAGGAGAGTGCCGGAACTCGCAGGCATTACTGTTTGAGGCTCAAGCAGGAGAGTGCACGGAACTCACAGGCATTACTGTTTGAGGCTCAAGCAGGAGAGTGCCCGGAAACTCACGGGTATTTTGTTTGAGGCTCAAGCAGGAGAGTGCACGGAACTCACAGGCATTACTGTTTGAGACTCAAGCAGGAGAAAGCAGAGGAAATCTCAGAGGGGCGGAGCTTAACATTCAGCAAACCAGTAACAAGATGTCGACACATTCAAGGCACAAGCTAGGCTCTGGAGGGGCAGGGAAAAAATATGGCAACAGTATTTTTAAAGCTGCAGCTTCCAAATGAACATAACTTGATTTTACAGTGCACTTATCCTTTAATGACTTGGTAAGATTAGTAGCACTTGTACTGCATTAACTGTAATTTTGCACACATTTTCCACAGTCCCTTTTTAACTGAAACCAACATTCCTTTGTTTATTAACTAATACATATCTTAAAAACAATTTGATAATGTATGTGTTTTTTCCAAAAATATTCAGGTTAATTTGGTCAGTATTAACAGCAATAAAAACTTGCAGTGTATTTATAAAGAAAGAAGGCCCAGAAATCATAGTTTGTCTTAGCATTGCCGTTTCTAAAAGTGTTGATATGATACAGAATTCTAAACCCAGCATGAGGCACTAAGCTTCGGAAGATATAATAAAGAAATCAAAGTCATTATTAAGGGGGATTGAGAATAAGCCTGGCAAAAAAACAGAAAGCAGTCAGAAAATTGCAAAATCTTTTGTGCCTAATGATTCCATAAAAAAGCTAACATGCCATTAATGCTAGTGGAACACAACACCCCAACAATTAAAAATAGAAAAATCACACTGGTCATATATTACTATACCACTGAATATTTGAAGGGGAACCCAAAGGATGCTAAATTAAAAAAATTCTTGCATTTGTCCTTTTCTGTATTTTAGATGCCAGGAACATACCCCTATTTGGTCCCAGTGCTCCCTTAAGGTGCCCATACATCTATAAGATTTTACTACCCGACTGAGCGCTCATGCGATGTTCATCGATGCTGCCCGAATCGCTTTCCCGATCTTACATTCGGCGACATGCAATCGCAAAATCCCTCATTTTTGAGGTGAGCGCTCGGTCGGGTAAGTAAAATCTTATAGATGTATGGGCACCTTTACACCATATCTTCTCATGTCTTGTTCAACCCACTCCTAGTTAGAATGCCTTCTCTGTGCTCAGCTCCTTCCAGAATCTTAAACACAGCTAGAGTGGACGAGCATGAGGATTTAAGCTGTGTCTGAAACAGACAGCAGTGAGTTAAAGCCAATAGCATTAACCTTGTGTTTTGTGCAACGTGAAGGACAGCAGCTCTGGCAGTTTTATTACTCCCATAACCTTCAAACAAGCTTATGGTGATGCCAATAGTTTTTTCAACACAAAATATGGCTTGTAAAGTGTCTCTTCTGCTTTGCACTGTTTTCTTGTCTCTGTGGCAGGCATGTGGTTATAGCTGTGTCATAAGCCCAAACCACCAAAACCCTGATTATTTATGAAAGACTAGTTACAGGATTGCAATTAAGATCTGTGATTTCCTCTGCCTATGGACACCTTTGGTTGAGAAAAAATGATTTTCAAGTTAGTGGATTGCAGCAAAACACTAAAGGGGCTGAGCTTAGATGTAGCTGATGATGCTCTGCCCCAGCAATACGATACAAGTGGGAAGCTTAAGCAGTGGCCTCGCAGCTTACTGTGTAAGTAAGAAGCGCCATTCTTTATACCTCTGTGCTTGTACATTTTTATGGACTGCAGCTAGATGTATGATCCTGGAGTTATTTTAAATGTGGGAGGGAGGTGCACTTTATTAATAGGCATGTGTATGCAGAAATTTGTGTGAGTGGTGTGTGTGATGAATGTGTAAGTTGGGGGGCATTGAAATTGATTTCTTTAGATGCAGTGATTGGGTATGTGCTTCGAACACTGCAACTAACTGCAAGATTGGGTTTCAGCTTCAGGTAGATTTGAGAGCAAAGGACACCAGGCAAGCTTTTTTCCCTGAAGGATCATAATGCTGAATCAATTAGCCATGCACTAACAGAGGAAAAAGCTTTCATAGATGGATATTGTTTTTACACATAGTAGTGCCAGGGGGAGAGGTGGAATATGCAAAGAAAGTGGTGATCGACATGTGGCTACTATCTGACCGTTCCCCTTGAAAAGTGAAAACACCAAGAGCGAAAAAGAGGGAAATTAGAGTCAGAGAAAAGGAAAATGCAGATGTAAGGCAATTAATACGTATTGCTGTGTAGTTGAAATGATTTCAACAGTTTACATGGCCTAATGCGAAAATTTGGAATCTAATATGCTTAGTGTTTAAATGTAAGGGGACTTACACATCTTCAAACTGTAATTAGGGTTAACTGCGAGAATCTTTTTGCAGTACACTCTTAACATCTTGTTAGTTAGTCTAATAGACCCACTCCCCTGAATGGCTTGACAATTGGTTCAGCCTTAGATGTGTAACCTAAAAATAGATGTAGAACTAAAACAGCAAAGTATTTATAAAGCAAAACACTCTTATCAAGTTAATATTCAAAAGAGTATAGTACAATTTGCTTAACACTATTAGTCTCACCTCACGATTAACTTAAAGTGGAAATATAGTCAATATGCAATGTCTCAGCAAATCACAGATGCCACGGCCGTCAGGCCCTTCTGCAGCACGTAGATAGGTAGAAGGCAGACGATAGAAAACAATGGCTGGCTAGTACATTTAGAATGACTTAAATAACTTTATACCTCACAAGTCAAGGTTTTGGGTGGCAATTAATCTATACAAAAGTTTTTTTGGGAAGTGGACATACCCTTTAATACAATTATTATCAGTCACATTTTATTACACTCTTAACAGTCCAGTTATTGCAATATTTTAGAGTCTTTAATTGCAAACTATCAACTTTTTTGTTTGTATATTTTTTTCTGTTTGTTTTACTGCATCAGGTAGCTACATGGTAAAAATGAGACTACATAGATATATTGCAATCATTCTGTGTATTGCTATACCAAAAGTTATTTTTTTGTTTTATATTCTATGTTAATGCTTTATACTGCAATTCAATAATAATACTGAATATATTATACCATAAAAAGTCTGTATAGACTGAGGATTTTTATGAGGATTTTTTTATGAATATGGTGGTCCACACAATCATGGCAGTCCCATAAGGCAGTGGCTCTTACACTGCTACACATTCTGACTCATTTCTAATGGTCGAAAGGGGTTATATATGTATATGTGATGCCGCTTACAACCTATTTGCATGTGTTGTGACATCTTAGTGAAGCAGCGACAAAGCAATGAACAGAAAGTTAAGCAAACTTGCATAATAATGAAAACAATTTCCAAGCATTTGTAAGTCAGTTACCTCTGCCAGTTTTGCAAATCCTATCACACACTAGGTTAACTACAGCCCTGTGACTATGCCCCCCCCCCCGCAATCAGCAGTTTTTAAACTACTGCCGGTCCAGTAACAGTGTTTAAACATCTGATCACATGTACCTTTACTAACATACGCATGGCCGTGTTCAGAATGTGAATTAACAAAGCAAGACATGTGCACATGTATTAAATTAGTTAATTGCTGGCAGGGCCGCCATCAGACTTTTCTGAGCCCCATACTGGGTACATTTCTGGGCCCCCAATAGCACAAACCACTCAGACACCTCACATATACCTCCCAAACTTTTAAAAAGCAAAAGAGGGACACATGGGGAAAGAGAAGCGGTGAAAACATTTTTTTTTCATGCTCTAGACATTATGCCTGTTAGATTAACGGGCGCTGGACATGCTCCACCTCCCCGACGCACACACAGACCGCTACCGCTGGTAAATATAACATACCTTTAAGCCAAGCCCACACAGACTGAATCCCATATTAAGACCCCATATTATTCTGCATCATGGACTCTCACAAGCAAATGGCATAAGTGTAACTTACAGTTACCCCCCTTCTCTCTATGTTGATCACAGCACAGAAGACAACAATTCAGCAAGAGATGGGAGGGGCGGAGCCACATAGACAGTAAAGCCACCTTTTACTGAGTAATCTGCCATGCAGCAGACACGCCCTGTTTGTCTTCTCTATCTAGAAATGAGTGAATGCAGTATTGCAGAAAAAAGAAATTCGCCCCCCCCCCCTTTCTCTCACTCTCTGGGCCCCTTCCAAGTCCGGGCCATACTGATGGCGTCCCTATTGCTGGTGATAAAACAGTCGGTGGATGGAGAATTTAGGGTCTTATTTAATCTGCAAATACTAGCTGTCATCAGATGTTTTTCTATCTGCAGTAAACCAGTAATATGTTACATCTGATTGGTAGCTTCAGATTAGAGCACACTGCCACCTTTCCAGAGTAAAACATTTTATGCTGGAAACCCAACAGACACTAGTAACAACTGGTCAACAACTATGGATTAAAACTTAAATACACTAACAAATGTATTTACAACAGACCTTTGAACAGGTAAGCCCATAATCCTATATGTGTATATAGCAACTCTGCCAGCACATTTAATGATTACCAGCACAAATAGATTTTTATAATAATGCATATATTATCATTGCGGCCAATGGATGTGTAATAATGCAATCATGATTTTCATTGATCATCTTAACCAGTGTCATGAATAAGTGGTAACTAGGATAAAAGTCTGGAAACAGCCTTCGCTGTGCGTAAATTACTTTGGTAATAAAACGTATTCTTAGAAATGCACAATTGTCACAGTAATGTATGTTAGCCTTTCTGTTTCTTTATCACTACAAACCAAGTGATAGTTGCATCAAAAAGTAATGTGAAAAGCAAAGACCCTATTCTTATTTAATGTTGTATATGGAATATACCGTATATACTCGAGTATAAACCAGCCCGAGTATAAACTGAGTGTCAGGAACTTACCTGCCGCTTCGGTCCCACCCCAGTTCCAGCAGAGAACTTACCTTGCCGTTCCCGTGTGTTACTTACTTTGCAGTTTCAGCAAGCCACTTACCTTGCCATTCCTGTGTGTACTTACCTTGCCAGTTTCAGCAGGGAGAGACACTTACATTGCCAGTTCCTGTGAGTTACTTACTGCCAGTTCCTGTGGAGTCATTTACCTTGCCAGTTTCCCAGCTGTACATCCAGCATTCTATTCCCATCAGCCTCATCTGCTCCTGTATATAACCTTCAGTCTGAGGTCTCCTCCTGAAAGCTTACCTGTAAGAACCCTGGAATTTGTTACCTGAGGTACCTATTTACCTAAAAAGGAATAAAAAGTGATTGACTCGAGTTAAACCAAGGTAGAAAATATGACCACTACAGCCTCTGATTCTTACAAAAAACAGAATTCTAGTGCACAAACTTTAATGCATATTGGCTACCTCCATTAGGTTGCTACTACAAATACAAATCTGCTAAACCCGGATAATAAAAAGCAATTATTCAAGAAGTTGGCCAAATTATTTAAGCCCAGTCACCACGTCAAGGTTGCTTTCTATAACTGGTCCTAACCTACTAGTATTTGCCTTTTGGCTGCATGAGCTGACAGCTTCTCCTTTGTGGCCTGGATGCTTGAAGCTGACTCTCTAGTTTAAAGCACTTGCTCAAACAAGCACAGACCTAACCTGGGTGGAGTAAATTCCCAGAGGCTTAGTCAAACCTTCAATGTAACACACAATATATAGGAAATTGGGCTGTTGTACATCCATATTAATTGCAACTAAGAGACCAAATATAATACATACAAAAAACAGAATTCTAGTGCACAAAACATTCTAATTGCATATTGGCTACTTCATAAGGTTGCTACTATAAACAGTCTTTAAGCCCAGTCACCACTCAAGGTTGATTATGATTCTGTATTGTTTTGAGGCTTTAGTTGCCCTTTAAATGAACAGCAGAACTCCCATACAATAGTCCTATACAGTAATAGTCTAATCCAGTATGGCTATTCCACTGCTCTGCCGCTTGCTCCGCATGACTCAAGTATAAACCAAGGTTGGTTTTCAGGCTCATTTTTTATCCTGAAAACCTCAGTTTATACTTGAATATATAAGGTATGTGAATGTGATTGAACAACAATTGACCTAATATCTGGATGTGTATGGGTAGCATTACTTAATGGCTTCATTCTGTTTTATATTCATCATAATGAATGGCCGCTTAACTGCATTGCATGCATGTGCAGACACTTTTAACAATTCCTAAGTCTATTATTCACAATAACCCACAGGTCCTTCTCATCTGATTCAGCTGCCAGTACTTCATTTAGAGTATAGCTAACATTTATGTTATTCCTGCCAATGCATAACCTTGTATTATAAATGTTACTCTCTTTCCATTTTGCTGCCAGTCTTGAAGTTTATTCAAATTGCTCTGCCAAGCCGGAGACATCCTGCAATGAGCCTATTGTCTTGCAGAATTACGTTTATCAGCAAACAAAAACACGGTACTTTCAATACCAACCTAAAGGTCATTTATGAATAATTAAAAGGACTGGACCTAGAAAGACACCAAAGGAACTATACTGACAAACACTCGTCCAACTAAAAATGTTTTATTTATAAACCACTCTTTGCAATCTATTTTTCAGCAAAATCACAATCCGTGTTTAAATACTAATTTACTTTAACCAGGTTCCTTGCAGTTCAAAGCATTTGTGCAACTGACCCTGACGATGAACTTTTATAAATTAACATTTTTTTTAAAAGAGATGTTTGTATGCCAGGACTTATTCTTTTAAATTCAGAAAATATTTTAAACTTAAAGGGTAACCATGGTCTCCATATATGTTCCTCTATTTAAATAGCTACTCCACCATTCAACAAGCCTATGATGGTGCCTCTTACTTATCTGGATCTTAAGTTAGGGGCTTGTAAAGTTATGCCTTTTGTCTGTCCTGAATCTCTGAGTCTGTGACAATCACATGATGTGCTGTGTAAGAGCCCTACCCCCAAAATAAATCCTTTCTGAAGCTAGTTACAGGCCTTCAAGCATCCTGTCCTTTCCTCTCTCTATGGGCACCTTAGAGTGGAATTTTCTTTTTTTCAGGCTTCTGGCTAGCTTTAAATTGATTTAAATTGGGCTTATAATGCAGCTGATAATGCTGCCCCAGCAGTAAGCATGCTCAAAACTAAGACTTGGGGGCAGAACAGTGGGCTGGTGATGTCACAGAGAAAAATATCTGTATTCAGTTAGATCAAGTGAACTTGAACTTAAGGTTAGATCTTGAAGACATTTCGCTAGTCATCCAACTCACTTTCTCATTTAGAATGACTGAATCTGTTGGCATAAGTACACTGGCAAGTCCCAATTAGCATATACCACAAGGTGTTAGGGACCTTCTGATGAGTCAAGCTGTTATTGAACTGCACAGAGTAAGGAGTTACAACACATTGTAACGCAGACATTGGTGTCGAGCTCCCACACCCATCTTTTAAGGCTTGGTTTCCTTATTTTCACATAAATAGCCTCCTTGACACCTCTCTTGAACAAATATTGGTCCTTTGCAAAGATGTTGACATTCAATCTTCAAAAGTATGTCCTTATTCCTTAGAATCCAGGTACACGACTAAGTCCTGACCTGAGGAATTGGCTCTGCTTTGCAGGGCCATATATTGGTGTAGCTGCTGTTTGGTCTCCCCACATACAAATCATGCACTCTTCACTGCACTGCACTCATCGCTCTTCTAATTTTTCAGTATTGGGTCTTCAGGTGCACCAGTTGCTGCTCAGTGTGTTGTTCGGATTAAAGCAGACAGGGATACGGTGGTTATTGAAATTCTTCTCAATTTCTCGGAGACCCTTGCACATAAGGGATGACCATGTTCTTCCTCCTGTCTTGCTTTCCTCTCTTTTCTTTTTCACTCTAACTCAATACAACAGATATACCTGACCTGAATGATTGAGAACCTTCACAAGCATATATCAAGAGAAACCATATTTTATACTGCTGTAACTTTAAGACTGCAGCTAAAAGCATGATCATTGTAAAGGTAAGATATGTGTGCCTTTTTTTTTTTTTTACAAAGGTCACCGTTCTCCTTTAAATGGAACTGCCTATTGTTAAAAAAAAATCATTATTATTAAACCAACATAGTATTCAAGAACTGCTGAAGTACCAAACAAAAAAAGGTTAACTTTTTTGTTGTAATTGTGTACTATCTACTTAAATGGCATGTCCAGTCAAATTTTTTTTGATATAGAATGCGAGAACCCCCACAAACCCCGATTCACATTAAAAAATAATTCCAAAGATCCCCCTGAGGGTAAGTCCCTTCAAGGGCATCTTTGGCATTTCTTTATAATGCAAAACTGGAGGGTTTTTTTCTGGGGGGGGTCCTCTGCATTTATATCAAAAGTTTTTTTTTGACTGGACATGCCCTTTAAAGGGGGTCATAGATTACTTAGCAGCACTAAAACACAGGGAAAATGCATAATAGAAGACTGCAAATTACATTTATAACAATCATCAGATATATATAGAGCAAATTGTATTTTGCAGTGTCTAAAGAAGTAATAAATTCATATCAAGTAGATTGGGCTATTAAACCAATGCACCTTACCTTAGCAAGGTAAGGACATAGGGGAGTGATAATGTATCGCCCCAAGTACCTTTAAACACATTTATTATTGTTCTTGCAGAAAAAAAACAACAGCTCAGCTGCTTATTCTCATGTTAATTGAAGTTTTAGTTTAAAATGTAACATTGCTTTGAATTTCAACAACATTATGTTTTTTTATTCTTTTGCATTTTTTTCACTGGTTGACTTTTATATTCTCTGATTATTTACACTCTGTTTATGTCCTCATATCTTACAAATCCAAATTGAACAGTGAAAAAAAAGACTGTACTAGAAATCTACAGAAAAAGTTGCCAACTTCCCAGCTCTGATTTCATCGGTAATTTAAACTCCCTGGAAATAGCAGTGTACTGCCATATTTATAACAAAAATCCTAAATATCTTTTTCTTTTTATTTTGATATATGCTATGCTGTTTTTGTGCCTAGAATCATTAAGTGCTGGGGAAAGACTGTTAGCGTGCTATGCAATACTGTATGTTCTACATACAATATGCAGCATAACATATATATGTCTTCCTTAAAAAACATTTGTATCAGTTGATTATTTTTATGAAAAAGGTGGATTTTGGGGAGTAAAAATAGCATTCTTTAGCATTGTTGTTCTTCACTGTATTGATTTTATATTATCCTAGGGTTTATTTAAAGGGTATCTTTAAATCTAAGCTTGTTTTTTTTTCAGACTTTAACTGTATTTTCTGAGAAATCATAATCTGAAATAACCAGCATTTACAGGAAAAGACCTGTCACTCCAGAAGCGGAAATATTTTCCCCTATCCTGACTCTTATTAGGATCTTAGCTCTTGCCAGCACATTTTCTGCAACATTTAAGAGAATCAGCAGAGAAAAAAAAGAAAAGGGCGGAACTACTACAAGAAGAGGTAAGGGAAGTGGGGGGAAATTAGGAGCACTCACTAAACATTAATATTTTAATGCACAAGGCAAGCACAGATAAATATGTGAGCACCATTTCCATCTCTCAAATTGTAGTTTCAGAGAATGTAAAGTTGTTTGAGTGAGTATAGTCCCCCCTTTAAATAATCATCTTTATTTTAAAGAGTATGTCCACCCACTCAACAAACTTTTTATATTTGGTTGGCATCCCCCCAAACCCTTGAATTTGAGAGGTTTATAAAATCCTAAGATGCTTCTAACGTACTACCCCCAGCCTTCTTTTCCCCGGCGCACTTCTTCTTCTGCAAGGAAGCAAGTAAAGGGGCCGGACCTGCAGTGTCTCCTGTGATTGGCTGAACAGGCTGGTTAAGCACTGTTATAATATTTTGGATTTTGTGAACCTCCTGAGGTTGAGTTTTGGGGGTTGCAACCAAATATAAAAGTTTTTTTGGGGGTGGACATACCTTTAAGAAATTCCAACTAAACTGTGATTTTGTTTCTTTGATCTCTTTTGTTCTCCTTAATGCAAGAGAGTGATGATCTAACAGTAAAGCGACTCATTTGTGTAACAGTCTGAATCTGTAAGTGGCAAAATATAAAGTTCATGAAAATAAAGCCTGTAAGTGAAATTTCATTTAAATTAAAATGTGCTGTAGACATTTCTTTTAACATTGTTTTAGGGGTCTTACTTTATCTTTGTCAGAATGTTTTTGTATTATGCAGTGCCTCGGGACACTATTCTGTTTAAACAAACTAGAATCTGAACATAACATGTTTCTGAAAGCTATTAATAAATTGTGCTTTCCTGTTTAAACAGTTCACGCATCATCACTACTCATTATTATCTTAGTCAAAATATAATGTTAGTAGCAGGAAAAATAATGATGTCAAAAGATCACAGACAGCTGACTTTTTATTAATATGTAAGAACTTTAATAATGTAAAATAACAGATGAAGTTGACTAGTAATAGCATTGTGCTGTGGTTATTTTCTTGTAGTTGCTTTCTGTTTTCGAGCTTATAGCTAAAGGGACGTTTTCAAAAGTGTTTTTTCGCATATTGATTGAATGCAGTATGTAGGTAGGTTACTAAGCCACAGGCTTTTCTTAAATCTATCATGCAAATAGAGAAGATTAGTACAAAGACTTTTTTGGGACTGTGGTTTATCTACTTGTTGGGGATTAGGGTTTTTGAAATAGTGTGTAGAGTTACAATACACATTTGAGCAATGGTTCTAATATGGGATGAATAATGGTACTTATAGGAATGCCCAAGATTTTAAACTCTGGTGTTTAGTATTTTCTGTATTCTTCCGAACTGCATCTAAGCCCATCATCATGACTAAATAGTCTGCAGCATAAATCCTTTTAATTTTCATGAACCAAACGGGGCATTGTTTACAGATCTGAAGAGGAAACCTCAGACATGTTTCTCAGACAAGTAAATTATAGATTTCTAAGATAAAGTGTAAATATTATGGTATTCCTATCATAAAACAGCAACCACTGAATTGAACTAAGTAATATATTAGCACCAAGCATACATTAAAATGTAATGTCATATTCACATAAAATGTGTATTGTAGCAAAAAACATTGTGAAAACTTTTTTTTGAGCTTACATTTAAAAATCTGTCTCAATCTATTTATATATACTGTATGTTAACAAACATTAGTGGTAATGAAAAAATGAGGGTGGATGGGGTGTAAATTCTTTTCCTCCTGACCAATTGGCTTCTAAAACCAAGGAATGTCTTATAAAACAATAATCTACCATGAAAATGCACGTTATATAAGGTTTTAAATAGGTAATTCATGGCCTACACAATTCTAATTGTCAACTTTAATTCTTCATGCAAATATTCCAGTACCCCTTATCCTTAATTTTGCTTTCAAGATGGAAAAAATGCTCTTGGGTTAAACTTCTAGAAAAAGGTTGACGAGAAACAAGTGTATATTGTATTATTTTAATATGGCGCATTTACTTATTTAAACAAAGAGTACTATGTTAGTGTGGAAAAACATTTTAAACACTCTTAATTAAAAAAAAAACAAGCTACATAAATAGAATTACTCATTAACACTCCTTACCATTTTTTTCTAATTTCAAAGATTTTTTTTTTATATTTCTTTTGTCTCCCTGGGACCTGCATCATACTGCATTAAAAAAAAATCACTACATAGAAAATAATGCAGACTTCAAACACATTTCATTTTGTCCGTCAATAGTAGATTAGAGATGGCCAAAACTCACCCAAAATTCCCGATGGCCAAAACTCACCCAGATTCCTGAAAACGGAAAAAATTGATTACGAAGTTCAAGGCCTCAAAATACTATTGAGAGACTACTAGTTTCCAGCATATTTTTGAGGATAATTTTCGATAATGCCGAGACGTTCGATAATTATAGAAAATAGGCTCAAAGTCCCGTATCGTATCATTCGGATTTTAGAAACCGAAATCCGTGTTGATCCGGGTCTGAGTCGGACACGGATCCCATCTCATATAGATAGCACCATGGGGATTACCATTTTGATTATTTCTATGCGATAATATCTGGTAAACAACAGGGGAAAAAGGAAGAAAATTAAATAAGTAGGAAAAGATGATAAAGAGAACATAAAACCTTTATCTGTAACAATTATTTAATTGATGGGATATTGTACAACATTTAACATTGTCATTATTACCTTGGGTACTTATGTCATATCTGATTACACTGAAAGATTTATGCAATTTAATTAATACTAATCGTATTGTGGATTTTAGCACATTTACCTAAAGCCATGTATCCAATGTTAAAACAAATAAACCAATAATAAATCAGTCACATCTGTCTCAGAAATCAAGAGAAGAATTCAGTCATAGTTTTATTTTTGACAGAGATAATGCAGGCATAATATTTTGTTGGACATTGTCTTTAGCATCTGCGTAAGTGACTGTTAGCTAATAAGCAGATCCTTATGTAGCTAAAAAAGGTTGTTGATGTATACGGTAGGTCAATCTAAAGTCTGTTCAATTGAAACTCTGCATTTGAACTGGGATCATATTTTGTGCTGTGTGCAGATAAATGGATACTTATTTCATCAGCACAAAACAGAGGGGCAAGCACATCTGAATTTGTTAGAACCAAGCTTAAAAACACCAGGATTTAAAAGGCAGGTATCCAACCTAAAATTGATTAGTCTGCAGAAGCAAGAAAAAGCATTGTTGGGATAAGGAATATCTCTCAACACAGCCATAAAGCAATGCAAACTATACTGTAGGTGTATTTATCCTCCTGGAAAACGCATTTTAATGGTTAATAGTTAGCAATATTTATACATGTTTGTCAATAGATAACTTTAACTGAGCATAAATGGGCATAACACACCATCGATTGTTTGAGAAGTTAAAAATGATTTTATTCTCATTTTGTTTTTATCTTTTTAAATTTGCAAAGGAAATCAAAGTGAATCAATATACTTAGGCATGAAGAGCTTTTATTTAGCCAATCAGTTTTAAATAATGCAGCATAATGGCTACAAAATTGTTGTAATTAACAGACTAAATTAAAGGGCAATAACACTCTACATGAAAGTAAGATTTGTTATAACCATGTAACTCTGGTTTGAGTACACAAAGGATTATGGGTGATAAGCACTATTATTAATTGTTCTGTGCAAAAAAAACTCAAATGCATTTTAATAGTTAAATAGGCTTCTACCTAGCTACTTTAGTTCCTAAATAAATTGTTTATGTATAAAATACGAATAAGGCAAAGCAAAGAGAATTAAACTGCATAGCATAGTTCATTTATTTTGCCTAATCACCAACCAAACTATTGTGGTTTGGGGATGGAAAACTGCTTATTTGCAATTTTTAGTTTAGAGGGTGTCATGTCAATTTAATATTGCTCTCTAATTAATACCTGGACTATGTTGTAGTGATATGAGGCTTGTCCCTTGCACGGTTCCCCTTGTATTTACTTTCATGCAGTCTTCTTTATGGTAGACTTTGATATAATATGCCTACCCCCTGGAGAGTGTTGTTCACTTGTTGGCTGTTGTGAAGGGGTTTCTCTTCACCATGGAAATGTTCTGCGATTATCCACCATTGTTGTCTTCCGTAGACGTCCAGGTCTTTTTGTGTTGCCAAGTTCACCAGTGCTTGATTTTTTCTTGATGTAACAAACTGTAGATTTTTTTTCTCGTAATATTGTAGAAATTTCTCTATGTGTAGTTGAGTGCTGGAGTCTTTTGTGTAATGTATAAATTGCCAGTCCTCCTTTGCAATTTATAGAGGGCCAGGAGTCAAGCGGAGGAAAGAGGAAGGTAAGTAAAGATCGGGGAGTTTCTGGAATCTATTATAGCGGTTGGGGCTGGGGGAAGGAGACCTATTACATGTTAAAATGTTAAAAGGGGTGGACATGCCCTTTAATGAAAAGTTGCTCATTTATTGACTTCTACCTGCAGCAACATGTCCTGGGATACTTTAAACATTGTACAAAGATCAGTGATATTCCACTAGAAAAAAATATAATTTCCTGGAATGTGGAATCGTGTATTCTAAGCAAATGAACCAGGCCTAAAGATACTTTTTTGAAATGCGCAAATATTTATCATGAAAACAGGTATAAGTGTGTCCTAAATTTAAAGTTTTGTTCTACACCATAATTACATTTGATAATATCTACTATTTACAGCTTAAGGAGACGGCGATAGGCACAATATGCCAACCTGTTCCTAGGTAGGTGGAAGCATAAATGTATTTTCATTGAAACATCTTACATCTTACATAGTTGTATGGGCAAGATTCATTGAAGGTATCTTCATACTCTGGAAAGGGCCATAGATCTTGAGACATCTTTCATTTCTCACTAGTGCTGGGCTCTCACTAGTGTACTGTTTGGTAGTGGAAGGAGTGAGACTAAGTAGAAAAATAAAAAAATATGTTTTATAAACAATTTAGTACTTTAGGAGTGGTCACCCCAGGATTAAATGACGTTGGACCATGTCTCTTTCATTTGAATATGATAGATTTTTGATCTTTGTGGGATAATAAAGGAGGAGATAAGCCTATTACAAGACATCTACATATGGAGTCTGCTATTCTAGCCCCAGATTGTGAACTCTGAGAACATCAAGGTTTAAAAAAAACCTTGGTTTAGGACTCCTACTTCCTCCATTGCCTTCTTCTGGATATTTGTCTGGATTTAACAGTATTAAAGCTACTAAAGTTGTGAGCGCATAAGCTCAAAGAATTTTAACTTTGGGCTAGTTATCTCACAGTATCAATCTCTGAAAAATGACAGAATCTGTATTCTCTCTTAGAAGATGAGGGTATACACAATCCTGAGAGAACCTTCGAGACTGACATGTTTCCCGTGACTAGGAATTAAGTATGGGGGGGGGGGCTGTAAATGCTTGTTTATGCGTACACACATTGCCAACAAAGGGGAAATTCCCTATATTCTTTATGAAGAATGATCGTTCAATACAAGCATAAAGATAGACCAGATGCACACTTTTGTAGGTCATTCCTTTATTAGGTGCATTACAAACACACCGTTTTGGGATCAATTTGCCCCCTTTGTCAGGGGGCAAAAGAATCCCCAAAACGCTGTGTTTGTAATGCACTATAAAGGAATGACCTTACAAAAGTGTGCATCCTGGTCTATCTTTATGCTTGTGCCAATTCAAAGTTCCCCTTTTATCCCAAAACTGAAATCCGAGACAAAATGTATGTTCTCCATTTTGTTCTCCAAGTTCCAGGGGTTATGGTCAAAATAAGGTTTCATTAGTACCTCCACCCATTTCAATGGAAACTAATCTCAATTATACATGCAAGGTATTTTTCGTGCAGATACCAAAAAAGAGACCAAATCAGATATTTGAGGTCAATAAGTATGCATAAATTTGTGCATCTGTCATTGACACTATATTTAATTTTCAGATTTCATCCCTGAGAATAATCAGTGGAAAAATCACCCCCTGTCATTTTCAGAAACCAAAATTAAAATGTGAATTTGATTGTCCTGTGTAATAAATTCTACATGTACAAATCCAAGGACTGTAGCGCTAAATACCTGAAAGTGTTTATGTTCCCAAAATAGTATGAGCAACCATTTCAAAGATTTTAGCCTGATGTACCCAAAATAATGTATTGACTCAGATTTTAGTTGCTGCCCATGTCTCTGTGCACACCCATGCATACATTCAATTCGAACCCTTAGAAGATTGATATTAAGAGAGTTTTCTAACTTGTCATAGGGGTTTCAAAAAATCAGTGAAAATCGTGATCTTCTATAAAGGACTGCATCTGAAATTATGTACATATGTATGTAAAATAGAACACTTTTGTTAGCTGACAGTGTAAACATTCCAAATCTCACTAATATTAATTTCAGATTTCATCCTGAGAAATAATCAGTGGAAAAATCACCCCCTGTCATTTTCAGAAACCAAAATTAAAATGTGAATTTGATTGTCCTGTGTAATAAATTCTACATGTACAAATCCAAGGACTGTAGCGCTAAATACCTGAAAGTGTTTTATGTTCCCAAAATAGTATGAGCAAGCCATTTCAAAGATTTTAGCCTGATGTACCCAAAATAATGTATTGACTCAGATTTAGTTGCTGCCCATGTCTCTGTGCACACCATGCATACAATTCAATTCAGAACCCTTAGAAGATTGATATTAAGAGAGTTTCTAACTTGTCATAGGGGTTTCAAAAAATCAGTGAAAATCGTGATCTCTATAAAGGACTGCATCTGAAATTATGTACATATGTATGTAAAAATAGAACACTTTTGTTAGCTGACAGTGTAAACATTCCAAGATAGATAGATAGATAGATAGATAGATAGATAGATAGATAGATAGATTTGGAATGTTTACACTGTCAGCTAACAAAAGTGTTCTATTTTTACATACATATGTACATAATTTCAGATGCAGTCCTTTATAGAAGATCACGATTTTCACTGATTTTTTGAAACCCCTATGACAAGTTAGAAACTCTCTTAATATCAATCTTCTAAGGGTTCTGAATTGAATTGTATGCATGGGTGTGCACAGAGACATGGGCAGCAACTAAAATCTGAGTCAATACATTATTTTGGGTACATCAGGCTAAAATCTTTGAAATGGCTTGCTCATACTATTTTGGGAACATAAACACTTTCAGGTATTTAGCGCTACAGTCCTTGGATTTGTACATGTAGAATTTATTACACAGGACAATCAAATTCACATTTTAATTTTGGTTTCTGAAAATGACAGGGGGTGATTTTTCCACTGATTATTTCTCAGGGATGAAATCTGAAAATTAAATATTAGTGTCAATGACAGATGCACAAATTTATGCATACTAATTGACCTCAAATATCTGATTTGGTCTCTTTTTTGGTATCTGCACGAAAAATACCTTGCATGTATAATTGAGATTAAGTTTCCATTGAAATGGGTGGAGTACTAATGAAACCTTATTTTGACCATAACCCCTGGGAACTTGGAGAACAACTTGGAGAACATACATTTTGTCTCGGATTTCAGTTTTGGGATAAAAGGGGAACTTTGAATTTGGCAAAGCATAAAGATAGACCAGGATGCACACTTTTGTAAGGTCATTCCTTTATTAGTGCATACAAACACAGCGTTTTGGGGATTCTTTTGCCCCCTGACAAAGGGGGCAAATTGATCCCCAAAACGTTGTGTTTGTAATGCACTAATAAAGGAATGACCTTACAAAAGTTGCATCCTGGTCTATCTTTATGCTTGTATTGAACGATCATTCTTCATAAAGAATATAGGGAATTTCCCCTTTGTTGGCAATGTGTGTACGCATAAACAAGCATTTACAGCCCCCCCCCCCCATACTTAATTCCTAGTCACGGGAAACATGTCAGTCCTGAAGGTTCTCTCAGGATTGTGTAATATACCCTCATCTTCTAAGAGAGAATACAGATTCTGTCATTTTTCAGAGATTGATACTGTGAGATAACTAGCCCAAAAGTTAAAATTCTTTTGAGCTTTATGCGCTCACAACTTTAGTAGCTTTAATACTGTTAAATCCAGACAAATATCCAGAAGAAGGCAATGGAGGAAGTAGGGAGTCCTAAACCAAGGTTTTTTTTAAACCTTGATGTTCTCAGAGTTCACAATCTGGGGCTAGAATAGCAGACTCCATATGTAGATGTCTTGTTAATAGGCTTATCTCCTCCTTTTATTATCCCACAAAGAGATCAAAAATCTATCATTGATCAAATGAAAGAGACATGGTCCAACTCGTCATTTAATCCTAGGGGTGACCACTCCTAAAGTTACTAAATCTGTTTATAAAAACATATTTTTTTTATTCTTCTACTTAGTCTCACTCCTTCCACTACCAAACAGTACACTAGTGAGAGCCCAGCACTAGTGAGAAATGAAAGATGTCTCAAGATCTCATGGCCCTTTCCAGAGTATGAAGATACCTTCAATGAATCTTGCCCATACAACTATGTAAGATGTAAGATGTCTTCAATGAAAATACATTCATGCTTCCACCTACCTAGGAACAGGTTGGCATATTGTGCCTATCGCCGTCTCCTTAAGCTGTAAATAGTAGATATTATCAAATAGTAATTATGGTGTAGAACAAAACTTTAAATTTTCAGGACACACTTATACCTGTTTTCATGATAAATATTTGCGCATTTCAAAAAAGTATCTTTTAGGCCTGGTTCATTTGCTTAGAATACATCGATTCCACATTCCAGGAAATTATATTTTTTTCTAGTGGAATATCACTGATCTTTGTACAATGTTTAAAGTATCCCAGGACATGTTGCTGCAGGTAGAAGTCAATAAATGAGCATACTTTCTCATTAAAGGGCATGTCCACCCCTTTTAACATTTTAACATGTAATAGGTCTCCTTCCCCCAGCCCCAACCGCTATAATAGATTTTCCAGAAACTCCCCTGATCTTTACTTACCTTCCCTCTTTCCTCCGCTGTACTTCCTGGCCCTCCTATAAATTGCAAAGGAGGACTGGCAATTTATACATTACACAAAAGACTCCAGCACTCAACTACACATAGAGAAATTTCTACAATATTACGAGAAAAAAAATCTACAGTTTGTTACATCCTAAGAAAAAAATCAAGCACTGGTGAACTTGGCAACACAAAAAGACCTGGACGTCTACGGAAGACAACAATGGTGGATAATCGCAGAACATTTCCATGGTGAAGAGAAACCCCTTCACAACAGCCAACCAAGTGAACAACACTCTCCAGGGGGTAGGCATATTTATATCAAAGTCTACCATAAAGAAAAGACTGCATGAAAGTAAATACAAGGGGAACAGTGCAAGGGACAAGCCTCATATCACTACATACATAGTCCAGGTATTAATTAGAGAGCAATATTAAATTGACATGTCAACCCTCTAAACTAAAAATTGCAAATAAGCAGTTTTCCATCCCCAAACCACAATAGTTTGGTTGGTGATTAGGCAAAAATAAATGAACTATTGCTATGCAGTTTAATTCTCTTTGCTTTGCCTTATTCGTATTTTATACATAAACAATTTATTTAGGAACTCAAAGTAGCTAGGTAGAAGCCTATTTAACTATTAAAATGCATTGGAGTTTTTTTTTTGCAAGAACAATTAATAATATTGTGCTTATCACCCATAATCCTTTGTGTACTCAAACCAGAGTTACATGGTTATAAACAAATCTTACTTTCATGTAGAGTGTTATTGCCCTTTAATTTAGTCTGTTAATTACAACAATTTTGTAGCCATTATGCTGCATTATTTAAAACTGATTGGCTAAATAAAAGCTCTTCATGCCTAAGTATATTGATTCACTTTGATTTCCTTTGCAAATTTAAAAAGATAAAAACAAAATTAGGAATAAAATCATTTTTAACTTCTCAAACAATCGATGGTGTGTTTATTGCCAATTTTATGCTCAGTTTAAAGTTATCTATTTGACAAACATGTATAAAATATTGCTAACTATTAACCATTTAAAATGCGTTTTCCAGGAGGATAAATACACCTACAGTAATAGTTTGCATTGCTTTATTGGCTGTGTTGAGAGATATTCCTTTATCCCAAACTGCTTTTTCTTGCTTCTGCAGACTAATCAATTTTAGGTTGGATACCTGCCTTTTAAATCCCTGGTGTTTTTAAGCTTGGTTCTAACAAATTTCAGATGTGCTTGCCCCTCTGTCTTGTGCTGATGAAATAAGTATCCATTTATCTGCACACAGCACAAAATATGATCCCAGTTCAAATGCAGAGTTTTCATATTGAACAGACTTTTAGATTGACCTACCGTATACATCAACAACCTTTTAGACTACATAAGGTATCTGCTTATTAGCTAACAGTCACTATCGCAGATGCTAAAGACAATGTCCAACAAATATATATGCCTGCATTATCTTCTGTCAAAAATAAAACTATGACTGAATTCTTCTCTTGATTTCTGAGACAGATGTGACTGATTTATTATTGGTTTATTTGTTTTAACATTGGATACATGGCTTTAGGTCAATAATGTGCTAAAATCCACAATACGATTAGTATTAATTAAATTGCATTAAATCTTTCAGTGTAATCAGATATGACATAATGTACCCAAGGTAATAATGACAATGTTAAAATGTTGTACAATATCCCATCAATTAAATAATTGTTACAGATAAAAGGTTTTATGTCTCTTTTATCATCTTTTTCCTACTTATTTAATTCTTCTTCCTTTTCCCCTGTTTGTTTACCAGATATTATCGCATAGAAATAATCAAAATGGTAATCCCCATGTGTCTATCTACTATAGAGATGGGATCCGTGTCCGACTCAGACCCGGATCCAACACGGATTTCGGTTTCTAAAATCCGAATGATACGATACGGGACTTTGAGCCTATTTTCTATAATTATCGAACGTTCGAGCATTATCGAAAATTATCCTCAAAAATATGCTTGGAAACTAGTAGTCTCCAATAGTATTTTTGAGGCCTTGAACATTCGATAATCAATTTGTTCCGTTTTCAGGAATCTGGGTGAGTTTTGGCCATCGGGAATTTTGGGTGAGTTTTGGCCATCTCTAATCTACTATTGACGGACAAAATGAAATGTGTTTGAAGTCTGCATTATTTTTCTATGTAGTGATTTTTTTTTAATGCAGTATGATGCAGGTCCCAGGGAGACAAAAGAAATATAAAAAAAAAATCTTTGAAATTAGAAAAAAATGGTAAGGAGTGGTTAATGAGTATAATTCTATTTATGTAGCTTGTTTTTTTTTTTAATTAAGAGTGTTTATTAAATGTTTTTCCTAACACTAACATAGTACTCTTTGTTTAAATAAAGTAAATGCGCCATATTACATAAATAATACAATATACACTTGTTTCTCGTCACCTTTTTCTAGAAGTTTATACCCAAGGAGCATTTTTTCCATCTTGAAAGCAAAATTAAGGATAAGGGGTACTGGAATATTTGCATGAAGAAATTAAAGTTGACATTAGAATTGCTGTAGGCCATGAATTACCTATTTAAAACCTTTATATAACGTGCATTTTTCATGGTAGATTATTTGTTTTATAAGACATTCCTTGGTTTTAGAAGCCAATTGGTCAGGAGGAAAAGAATTTACACCCCATCCACCCTCATTTTTTTCATTACCACTAATGTTTGTTAACATACAGTATATATAAATTAGATTGAGACAGATTTTTTAAATGTAAGCTCAAAAAAAAAGTTCTTCACAATTAGTTTTTTGCTACAATACACATTTTATTGTAATATGACATTACATTTTTAATGTATGCTTGGTGCTAAATATATTACTTAGTTCAATTCAGTGGTTGCTGTTTTATGATAGGAATACCATAATATTTACACTTTATCTTAGAAATCTATAATTTACTTGTCTGAGAAACATGTCTGAGGTTTCCTCTTCAGATCTGTAAACAATGCCCCGTTTGGTTCATGAAAATTATAAAGGATTTATGCTGCAGACTATTTAGTCATGATGATGGGCTTCTAGATGCAGTCTCGGAAGAATACAGAAAATACTAAACACCAGAGTTTAAAATCTTGGGCATTCCATATAAGTACCATTATTCATCCCATATTAGAACCATTGCTCAAATGTGTATTGTAACTCTACACACTATTTTCAAAAACCCTAATCCCCAACAAGTAGATAAACCACAGTCCCAAAAAAGTCTTTGTACTAATCTTCTCTATTTGCATGATAGATTTAAGAAAAGCCTGTGGCTTAGTAACTTACCTACATACTGCATTCAATCAATATGCGAAAAAACACTTTTGAAAACGTCCCTTATAAGCTATAAGCTCGAAAACAGAAAGCAACTACAAGAAAATAACCACAGCACAATGCTATTACTAGTCAACTTTCATCTGTTATTTTACATTTAAATTGTTCTTACATCATTAATAAAAAGTCAGCTGTTCTGTGATCTTCTTGACATCATTATTTTTCCTGCTACTAACATTATATTTTGACTAAGATAATAATGAGCTTAGTGATGATGCGTGAACTGTTAAACAGGAAAGCACAATTATATTAATAGCTTTCAGAAACATGTTATGTTCAGTATTCTAGTTTGTTTAAACAGAATAGTGTCCCGAGGCACTGCATAATACAAAAACATTCTGACAAAGATAAAGTAAGACCCCTAAAACAAATGTTAAAAGAAATGTCTACAGCACATTTTAATTTAAATGAAATTTCACTTACAGGCTTTATTTTCATGAACTTTAATATTTTGCCACTTACAGATTCAGACTGTTACACAAATGAGTCGCTTTACTGTTAGATCATCCACTCTCTTGCATTAAGTAGAACAAAAGAGATCAAAAGAAACAAAATCACAGTTTAGTTGGAATTTCTTAAAGGGTATGTCCACCCCCCAAAAAAACTTTTTATATTTGGTTTGCAACCCCCCAAAACCTCAACCTCAGGAGGTTCACAAAATCCAAATATACTTATAACAGTGCTTAACCAGCCTGTCTCAGCCAATCACAGGAGACACTGCAGGTCCGGCCCCTTTTACTTGCTTCCTTGCAGAAGAAGAAGTGCGCCGGGGAAAAGAAGGCTGGGTAAGTACTGTTAGAAGCATCTTAGGATTTTATAAACCTCTCAAATTCAAGGTTTTGGGGGGATGCCAACCAAATATAAAAAGTTTGTTGAGTGGGTGGACATACTCTTTAAAATAAAGATGATTATTTTAAAGGGGTACTATACTCACTCAAACAACTTTACATTCTCTGAAACTACAATTTGAGAGATGAGAAATGGTGCTCACATATTTATCTGTGCTTGCTTTGTCATTAAAATATTAATGTTTAGTGAGTGCTCCTAATTTCCCCCCACTTCCCTTACTCTCTTCTTGTAGTAGTTCCGCCCTTTTCTTTCTTTTCTCTGCTGATTCTCTTAAATGTTGCAGAAAATGTGCTGGCAAGCAGCTAAAGATCCTAATAAGAGGTCAGGGATAGGGGACATAATAATTTCCGCTTCTGGAGTGACAGGTCTTTTCCTGTAAATGCTGTTATTTCAGATTATGATTTCTCAGAATCTACAGCTTAAAGTCTGAAAAAAAAACAAGCTTAGATTTAAAGATACCCTTTAAATAAACCCTAGGATAATATAAAATCAATACAGTGAAGAACAACAATGCTAAAGAATGCTATTTTTACTCCAAAAATCCACCTTTTTCATAAAATATATCAACTGATACAAATGTTTTTTAAGGAAGACATATATATGTTATGCTGCATATTGTATGTAGAACATACAGTATTGCATAGCACGCTTAACAGTCTTTTCCCTAGCACTTAATGATTCTAGGCACAAAAACAGCATAGCATTAATATCAACTAAAAAAGAAAAAGATATTTAGGATTTTTGTTTATTAAATATGGCAGTCACATGCTATTTCCAGGGGAGTTTAAATTACCGATGCAAATCAGAGCTGGGAAGTTGGCCAACTTTTTCTGTAGATTTCTAGCTACAGTCTTTTTTTTCACTGTTCAATTTGTATTTGTAAGATATGAGGACATAAACAGAGTGTAAATAATCAGAGAATATAAAAGTCAACCAGTGAAAAAAATGCAAAAGAATAAAAAAACATAATGTTGTTGAAATTCAAAGCAATGTTACATTTTTTAAACTAAAACCTTCAATTAACATGAGAATAAGCAGCTGAGCTGTTGTTTTTTTTCTGCAAGAACAATAATAAAATGTTGTTAAAGGTACTTGGGGCGATACATTATCACTCCCCTATGTTCCTTACCTTGCTAAGGTAAGGTGCATTGGTTTAATAGCCCAATCTACTTGACATTGAATTTTATTTACTTCTTTAGACACTGCAAAATACAATTTGCTCTATATATTATCTGATGATTGTTATAAATGTAATTTGCAGTCTTCTATTATGCATTTTCCCTGTGTTTTTAGTGCTGCTAAGTAATCTATGACCCCCTTTAAAGGGCATGTCCAGTCAAAAAAAAACTTTTGATATAAATGCAGAGGACCCCCCCCCCAGAAAAAAACCCTCCAGTTTTGCATTATAAAGAAATGCCAAAGATGCCCTTGAAGGGACTTACCCTCAGGGGCATCTTTGGAATTTATTTTTAATGTGAATCTGGGGTTTGTGGGGGTTCTCTGCATTCATATCAAAAAAAATTTGACTGGACATGCCATTTAAGTAGATAGTACACAATTACAACAAAAAAGTTAACCTTTTTTTGTTTGTATGCTTCAGCAGTTCTTGAATACTATGTTGGGTTTTAATAATAATGATTTTTTTTAACAATAGGCAGTTCCATTTTAAAGGAGAACGGTGACCTTTGTAAAAAAAAAAAAAAAGGCACACGCCTATCTTACCTTTACAATGATCATGCTTTTAGCTGCAGTCTATCCAAAGTTACAGCAGTATAAAATATGGTTTCTCTTGATATATGCTTGTGAAGGTTCTCAATCATTCAGGTCATGGTATATCTGTTGTATTGAGTTAGAGTGAAAAAGAAAAGAGAGGAAAGCAAGACAGGAGGAAGAACATGGTCATCCCTTATGTAGCAAGGGTCTCCGAGAAATTGAGAAGAATTTTCAATAACACCGTATCCCTGTCTGCTTTAATCCGAACAACACACTGAGGCAGCAACTGGTGCACCTGAAAGACCCAATACTGAAAAATTAGAAGAGCGATGAGTGCAGTGCAGTGAAGAGTGCACTGATTTGTATGTGGGGAGACCAAACAGCAGCTACACCAATATATGGCCCTGCAAAGCAGAGCCAATTCCTCAGGTCAGGACTTAGTCGTGTACCTGTATCTTAAGGAATAAGGACATACTTTTGAAGATTGTAATGTCAACATCTTTGCAAAGGACCAATATTTGTTCAAGAGAGGTGTCAAGGAGGCTATTTATGTGAAAATAAGGAAACCAAGCCTTAAAAGATGGGTGTGGGAGCTCGACACCAACTGTCTGCCATGTACAATGCTGTTGTAACTCCTTACTCTGTGCAGTTTCAATAACAGCTTGCACTCAGAAGGTCCCTAACACCTTGCTGGTATATGCTAATTGGGACTTGCCAGTGTACTTATTGCCAACAGATTCAGTCATTCTAAATTGAGAAAGTGAGTTGGATGACTAGCGAAATGTCTTCAAGATCTAACCTTAAGTTCAAGTTCACTTGATCTAACTGAATACAGATATTTTTCTCTGTGACATCACCAGCACCACTGTTCTGCCCCCAAGTCTTAGTTTTGAGCATGCTTACTGCTGGGGCAGCATTATCAGCTGCATTATAAGCCCCAATTTAAATCAATTTAAAGCTAGCCAGAAGCCTGAAAAAAAAGAAAATTCCACTCTAAGGTGCCCATAGAGAGAGGAAAGGACAGGATGCTTGAAGGCCTGTAACTAGCTTCAGAAAGGATTTATTTTTTTGGGGGGTAGGGCTTCTTACACAGCACATCATGTGATTGTCACAGACTCAGAGATTCAGGACAGACAAAGAAGCATAACTTTACAAGCCCATAACTTAAGATCCAGATAAGTAAGAGGCACCATCATAGGCTTGTTTGAATGGTGTGAGATAGCTATTTAAATAGAGGAAACATATATGGAGACCATGGTTACCCTTTAAGTTTAAAATATTTTCTGAATCTTAAGAAATAAGTCCTGGCATACAAACATCTCTTTTAAAAAAAATGTATATTTATAAAAGTTCATGCTCAGGGTCAGTTTGCACAAATGCTTTGAACTGCAAAGGAACCTGGTTAAAGTAACTTAGTATTTAAACACGGATTGTGATTTTGCTGAACAATAGATTGCAAAGAGTGGTTATAAATAAAACATTTTTAGTTGGACGAGTGTTTGTCAGTATAGTTCCTTTGGTGTCTTTCCTAGGTCCAGTCCTTTTTAATTTATTCATAAATGACCTTTAAGGTTGGTATTGAAAGTACCGTGTTTTTGTTTGCTGATAATACGTAATTCTGCAAGACAATAGGCTCATTGCAGGATGTCTCCGGCTTGCAGAGCAATTTGAATAAACTTCAAGACTGGGCAGCAAAATGGAAAATGAGATTTAACATTTATAAATACAAGGTTATGCATTGGGCAGGAATAACATAAATGTTAGCTATACTCTAAATGGAATTGTACTGGCAGCTGAATCAGATGAGAAGGACCTGTGGGTTATTGTGAATAATAGACTTAGGAATTTTGTAAACAGTGTCTGCACATGCATGCAATGCAGTTAAGCGCTCCATTCATTATGATGAATATAAACGAATGAAGCAATTAAGTAATGCTACCCATACACTATCCAGATATTAGGTCAATTTGTTGTTCAATCACATTCACATACCTTATATATTCAAGTATAAACTGAGGTTTTCAGGATAAAAAATGAGCCTGAAAACCAAACCTTGGTTTATACTTGAGTCATGCGGAGCAAGCGGCAGAGCAGTGGAATAGCCATACTGGATTAGACTATTACTGTATAGGACTATTGTATGGGAGTTCTGCTGTTCATTTAAAGGGCAACTAAAGCCTCAAAACAATACAGAATCATAATCAACCTTGACGTGGTGACTGGGCTTAAAGACTGTTTATAGTAGCAACCTTATGGAAGTAGCCAATATGCAATTAGAAAATGTTTGTGCACTAGAATTCTGTTTTTTGTATGTATTATATTTTTGGTCTCTAGTTGCACTTTAATATGGATGTACAACAGCCCAATTTCCTATATATTGTGTGTTACATTGAAGGTTTGACTAAGCCTTCTGGGAAATTGTACTCCACCCAGAGTTAGGTCATGTGCTTGTTTGAGCAAAGTGCTTTAAACTAGAGAGTCAGCTTCAAGCATCCAGGCCACAAAGGAGAAGCTGTCAGCTCATGCAGCCAAAAAGGCAAATACTAGTAGGTTAGGACCCAGTTATAGAAAGCAACCTTGACGTGGTGACTGGGCTTAAAATAATTTGGCCAACTTCTTGAACTAATTGCTTTTATTTATCCAGGGTTTAGCAGACTGTTTGTAGTAGCAACCTAATGGAGGTAGCCAATATGCAATTAAAATTGTTTGTGCACTAGAATTCTGTTTTTTGTAAGAATCAGAAGGCTGTAGTGGTCATATTTTCTACCCTTGGTTTATACTCGAGTCAATCACTTTTATTCCTTTTTTAGGTAAAATAGGTACCTCAGTGTAACAAATTCCAGGGTTCTTACAGGTACGCTTTCAGGAGGAGACCTCAGACTGAAGGTTTATATACAGGAGCAGATGAGGCTGATGGGAATAGAATGCTGGATGTACAGCTGGGAACTGGCAAGGTAAATGACTCCACAGGAACTGGCAAGGTAAGTAACTCACAGGAACTGGCAATGTAAGTGTCCCTGCTGAAACTGGCAAGGTAAGTAACACACAGGAACTGGCAAGGTAAGTGGCTCTGCTGAAACTGGCAAAGTAAGTAACACACGGGAACTGGCAAGGTAAGTATCTCTGCTGGAACTGGGCGTGGGACCGAAGCGGCAGGTAAGTTCCTGACACTCAGTTTATACTCGGGCTGGTTTATACTCGAGTATATACGGTATATTCCATATACAACATTAAAATAATGAATAGGGTCTTTGCTTTTCACATTACTTTATTGATTGCAACTATCACTTGGTTTGTAGTGATAAAGAAACAGAAAGGCTAACATACATTACTGTGACAATTTGCATTTCTAAGAATACGTTTTATTACCCAAAGTAATTTACGCACAGCGAAGGCTTGTTTCCAGACTTTTATCCTAGTTACCACTTATATCATGAACACTGGTTAAGATGATCAATGATAAATCATGATTGCATTATATACACATCCATTGGACCGCAATGATAATATATGCATTATTATAAAAATCTATTTGTGCTGGTAGATCATTAAATGTGCTGGCAGAGTTGCTATATACACATATAGGATTATGGGCTTACCTGTTCAACAGGTCTGTTGTAAATACATTTGTTAGTGTATTTAAGTTTTAATCCATAGTTGTTGACCAGTTGTTACTAGTGTCTGTTGGGTTTCCAGCATAAAATGTTTTACTCTGGAAAGGTGGCAGTGTGCTCTTAATCTGAAGCTACCAATCAGATGTAACATATTACTGGTTTACTGCAGATAGAAAACATCTGATGACAGCTAGTATTTTGCAGATTAAATAAGACCCTAAATTCTCCATCCACCGACTGTTTTATCACCAGCAATCAGGGACGCCATCAGTATGGCCCGGACTTGGAAGGGGCCCAGAGAGTGAGAGAAAGGGGGGGGGGCGAATTTCTTTTTTCTGCAATACTGCATTCACTCCATTTCTAGATAGAGAAGACAAACAGGGCGTGTCTGCTGCATGGCAGATTACTCAGTAAAAGGTGGCTTTACTGTCTATGTGGCTCCGCCCCCTCCCATCTCTTGCCTGAATTTGTTGCTCTTCTGTGCTGTGATCAACATAGAGAGAAGGGGGGGTAACTGTAAGTTACACTTATGCCATTTCTGCTTGTGAGAGTCCATGATGCAGAATATAATATGGGGTCTAATATGGGATTCAGTCTGTGTGGGCTTGGCTTAAAGGTATGTTATATTTACCAGCGGTAGCGGTCTGTGTGTGCGTCGGGGAGGTGGAGCATGTCCAGCGCCCGTTAATCTAACAGGCATAATGTCTAGAGCATGAAAAAAAAATGTTTTCACCGCTTCTCTTCTCCCCATGTGTCCCTCTTTTGCTTTTTAAAATGTTGGGAGGTATATGTGAGGTGTCTGAGTTGGTTTGTGCTATTGGGGGCCCAGAAATGTACCCAGTATGGGGCTCAGAAAAGTCTGATGGCGGCCCTGCCAGCAATTAACTAATTTAATACATGTGCACATGTCTTGGCTTTGTTAATTCACATTCTGAACACTGGCCATGCGTATGTTAGTAAAGGTACATGTGATCAGATGTTTAAAACACTGTTACTGGACCGGCAGTAGTTTAAAAACTGCTGATTGCGGGGGGGGGGGGGGAGTCACAGGGCTGTAGTTAACCTAGTGTGTATAGGATTTGCAAAACTGGCAGAGGTAACTGACTTACAAATGCTTGGAAATTGTTTTCATTATTATGCAAGTTTGCTTAACTTTCTGTTCATTGGCTTTGTCTTGCTTCACTAAGATGTCACAACACATGCAAATAGGTTGTAAGCGGCATCACATATATACATATATAACCCCTTTCGACCATTAGAAATGAGTCAGAATGCGTTAGCAGTGTAAGAGCCACTGCCTTATGGGACTGCCTATGATTGTGTGGACCACCATATTCATAAAAAAATCCTCATAAAAATCCTCAGTCTATACAGACTTTTATATGGTATAATATCTCAGTATTATTATTGAATTGCAGTATAAAGCATTAACATTAGAATATAAAACAAAACAAATAACTTTTGGTATAGCAATACACAGAATGATTGCAATATATCTATGTAGTCTTCATTTTTACCATGTAGCTACCTGATGCAGTAAAACAAACAGAAAAAAATATACAAACAAAAAAGTTGATAGTTTGCAATTAAATAGACTCTAAAATATTGCAATAACTGGACTGTTAAGAGTGTAATAAAATGTGACTGATAATAATTATTTGTATTAAAGGGTATGTCCACTTCCCAAAAAAACTTTTGTGTATAGATTAATTGCCACCCAAAACCTTGACTTTGTGAGGTATAAAGTTATTAAAAGTCATTCTAAATGTACTAGCCAGCCATTGTTTTCTATCGTCTGCCTTCTACCTATCTACCGTGCTGCAGAAGGGCCCTGACCGGCAGTGGCATCTGTGATTTGCTGAGACATTGCATATTGACTATATTTCCACTTTAAGTTAATCGTGA
Source organism: Hymenochirus boettgeri (assembly GCA_019447015.1). Taxonomy (NCBI): domain Eukaryota; kingdom Metazoa; phylum Chordata; class Amphibia; order Anura; family Pipidae; genus Hymenochirus; species Hymenochirus boettgeri. The sequence continues at coordinate 245,444,820 of CM033476.1, read as the reverse complement.
GTGAGACTAATAGTGTTAAGCAACTTGCTACTATACTCTTTTGAATATACACTTGATAAAGAGTGTTTTGCTTATAATAAATACTTTTGCTGTTTAGTTCTACATCTATTTTCAGGTTACACATCTAAGGCTGAACACAATTGTCAAGCCATTCAGGGGAGTGGGTCTATTAGACTAACTAACAAGATGTTAAGGAGTTACTGCAAAAAGATTCTCGCAGTTTAACCCTAATTACAGTTTGAAGATGTGTAAGTCCCCTTACATTTAAACACTAAGCATTATAGATTCCAAATTTTCGCATTTAGGCCATGTAAACTGTGAAATCATTTTCCAACTACACAGCAATACGTATTAATTGCCTTACATCTGCATTTTTCCTTTTCTCTGACTCTAATTTCCCTTCTTTTTCGCTCTTGGTGTTTCACTTTTTCAAGGGGAACCGGTCAGATAGTAGCACACTGTCGATCACCCACTTTCTTTGCATATTCCACCCTCTCCCCCTGGCACTACTATGTGTAAAAACAATATCCATTCTATGAAAGCTTTTTCCTCTGTTAGTGCATGGCTAATTGATTCAGCATTATGATCCTTCAGGGAAAAAAGCTTTGCCTGGTGTCCTTTGCTCTCAAAATCTACCTGAAGCTGAAACCCAATCTTGCAGTTAGTTGCAGTGTATCTGAAGCACATACCCAATCACTGCATCTAAAGAAATCAATTTCAATGCCCCCCAACTTACACATTCATACACACACACCACTCACACAAATTTCTGCATACACATGCCTATTAATAAAGTGCACCTCCCTCCCACATTTAAAATAACTCCAGGATCATACATCTAGCTGCAGTCTATAAAAATGTACAAGCACAGAGGTATAAAGAATGGCGCTTCTTACTTACACAGTAAGCTGCGAGCCACTGGCTTAAGCTTTCCCACTTGTATCGTATTGCTGGGGCAGAGCATCATCAGCTACATCATAAGCTCAGCCCCTTTATTGTTTTTGCTGCAATCCACTAACTTGAAAATCATTTTTTCTCAACCAAAGGTGTCCATAGGCAGAGGAAATCACAGATCTTAATTGCAATCCTGTAACTAGTCTTTCATAAATAATCAGGGTTTTGGTGGTTTGGGCTTATGACACAGCTTATAACACATGCCTGCCACAGAGACAAGAAAACAGTGCAAAGCAGGAAGAGACACTTTACAAGCCCATTATTTTGTGTTGAAAAAACTATTGGCATCACCATAAGCTTGTTTGAATGTTATGGGAGTAATTAAAACTGCCAGAGCTGCTGTCCTTTCACTGTTGCACAAAATCACAAGGTTAATGCTATTGGCTTTAACTCACTGCTGTCTGTTCTCAGACACAGCTTAAATCCTCATGCTCGTCCACTCTAGCTGTGTTTAAGATTCTGGAAGGAGCTGAGCACAGAGAAGGCATTCTAACTAGGAGTGGGTTGAACAAGACATGAGAAGATATGGTGTAAAGGTGCCCATACATCTATAAGATTTTACTTACCCGACCGAGCGCTCACCTCAAAATGAATGGGATTTTGCGATTGCATGTCGGCCGAATGTAAGATCGGGAGAAGCGATTCGGGCAGCATCGATGAACATCGCATGAGCGCTCAGTCGGGTGAGTAAAATCTTATAGATGTATGGGCACCTTAAGGGAGCACTGGGACCAAATAGGGGTCATGTTCCTGGCAGCTCTAAAAATACAGAAAAGGACAAATGCAAGAATTTTTTTAATTTAGCATCCCTTTGGGTTCCCCTTCAAATATTCAGTGGTATAGTAATATATGACCAGTGTGATTTTTCTATTTTTAATTGTTGGGGTGTTTGTTCCACTAGCATTTAATGGCATGTTAGCTTTTTTATGGAATCATTAGGCTACAAAAGATTTTGCAATTTTCTGACTGCTTTCTGTTTTTTGCCAGGCTTATTCTCAATCCCCCTTAATAATGACTTTGATTTCTTTATTATATCTTCCGAAGCTTAGTGCCTCATGCTGGGTTTAGAATTCTGTATCATATCAACACTTTTAGAAACGGCAATGCTAAGACAAACATATGATTTCTGGGCCTTCTTCTTTATAAATACACTGCAAGTTTTTATTGCTGTTAATACTGACCAAATTAACCTGAATATTTTTGGAAAAACAACATACATTATCAAATTGTTTTAAAGATATGTATTAGTTAATAAACAAAGGAATGTTGGTTTCAGTTAAAAAGGGGACTGTGGGAACACTTGTGTGCAAAATTACAGTTAAATGCAGTACAAGTGCTACTAATCTTACCAAGTCATTAAAGGATAAGTGCACTGTAAAATCAAGTTATGTTCATTTGGAAGCTGCAGCTTTAAAAATACTGTTGCCATATTTTTTCCCCCTATGCCCCTCCAGAGCCTAGCTTTGTGCCTTGAATGTTGTCGACATCTTGTTACTGGTTTACTGAATGTTAAGCTCCGCCCCTCTGAGATTTCCTCTGCTTTCTCCTGCTTGAGTCTCAAACAGTAATGCCTGTGAGTTCCGTGCACTCTCCTGCTTGAGCCTCAAACAGAAATACCCGTGAGTTCCGGGCACTCTCCTGCTTGAGCCTCAAACAGTAATGCCTGTGAGTTCCGTGCACTCTCCTGCTTGAGCCTCAAACAGTAATGCCTGCGAGTTCCGGCACTCTCCTGCTTGAGCCTCAACAGTAATGCCTGGCGTTCTGTGCTCTCCCCTGCTTGAGCCTCAACAATAATGCCTGTGAGTTCCATGCTTTCCTGCTTGAGCCTCAAACAGTATGCCTGTGAGTTCCATGCACTCTCCTGCTTGAGCCTCAACCAGTAATGCCTGTGCGTTCCATGTACTCTCCTGCTTGGCCTCAAACAATTATACCTGTGAGTTCCGGGCACTCTCCTGCTGACCCTCAAACAGTAATGCCTGTGCGTTCCGTGCACTCCTTGCTTGAGCCTCAAACAATTATGCCTGGGATTCCGGGCACTCTCCTGCTTAAGCCTCAACAGTAATGGCTGTGCGTTCTATGCACTTTCCTGCTTGAGCGTCAAACAGTAATGCCTGTTAGTTCTGTTCACTCTCCTGCTTGAGCCTCAAAAGAAATACCTGTGAGTTCCTGCACTCTCCTGCTTAAGCCTCAAACAGTAATGCCTGTGCGTTCCGTGCACTCTCCTGCTGATCCTCAAACAGTAATGCCTATGTGTTCTGTGCTCTCTCCTGCTTGAGCCTCAAACAGTAATGCCTGTGAGTTCCATGCACTTTCCTGCTTGAGCCTCAAACAGTAATGCCTGTGCGTTCCGTGCACGCTTGACCTCAAACAGTAATGCTCTGTGATTTCCGTGCCCTCTTCTTGCTGAGCCTCAACATGTATGCCTGTGAGTTTCGTGCACCTCCTGCTTGAACCTCAAACAGTAATGCCTGTGCGTTCTATGCACTTTCCTGCTTGAGCCTGAAACAGTAATGCCTGTGAGTTCCGTGCACGTTCCTGCTTGAGCCTCAAACAGTAATGCCTGGCGTTCTGTGCACCCTCCTGCTTGAGCCTCAAACAGTAATGCCTGTGAGTTCCATGCACTCTCCTGCTTGAGCCTCAAACAGTAATCCTTAGTTCCGTGCACGTTCCTGCTTGAGCCTCAACAGTAATGCCTGTGCGTTCTGTGTACCCTCCTGCTTGAGCCTCAAACATTAATGCCTGTGAGTTCTATGCACTCTCCTGCTTGAGCCTCAAACATTAATGCCTGTGAGTTCCGGGCTCTCTACTACTTGAGCCTCAAACAGTAATGCCTGTGAGTTCTGTGCACTCTCCTGCTTGATCCTCAAACAGTAATCCTGTGAGCTCCGGGCTCTCACTACTTGAGCCAACAGTAATGCCTTGAGTTCTGTTCACTCTCCTGCTTGAGCCTCAAACAGAAATACCTGTGAGTTCGGGCTCTCTACTACTTGAGCCTCAAACAGTAATGCCTGTGAGTTCTGTGCACTCTCCTGCTTGAGCCTCAAACAGTAATGCCTGTGAGTTCCATGCACTCTCCTGCTTGAGCCTCAAACAGTAATGCCTGTGAGTTCCGTGCACGTTCCTGCTTGAGCCTCAAACAGTAATGCCTGTGCGTTCTGTACCCTCCTGCTTGAGCCTCAAACATTAATGCCTGTGAGTTCCATGCACTCTCCTGCTTGAGCCTCAAACAGTAATGCCGTGAGTTCGCGGCTCTCTCTACTTGAGCCTCAAACAGTAATGCCTGTGAGTTCTGTGCACTCTCTGCTGATCCTCAAACAGTAGCCTTTGAGCTCCAGCTCTCTACTACTTGAGCCTCAAACAGTAATGCCTGTGAGTTCTGTTCACTCTCCTGCTTGAGCCTCAAACAGAAATACCTGTGAGTTCGCTCTCTACTACTCTGAGCCTCAAACAGTAATGCCTGTGAGTTCTGTGCACTCTCCTGCTTGAGCCTCAAACGTAATGCCTGTGAGTTCCGTGCACTCTCTCTGCTTGAGCCTCAAACAGTAATGCCTGTAGTTCCGTGCACTCTCCTGCTTGAGCCTCAAACAGTAATGCCTGTGCGTTCCGTGCACTCTCCTGCTTGAGCCTCAAACAGTAATGCCTGTGAGTTCCAGGCACTTTCCTGCTTGAGCCTCAAATAGTATTGCATGTGTTCCTGCCCTCTCTGCTTGAGCCTCAAACAGTAATGCCTGTGAGTTTCGTGCACTCTCTCTGCTTGATCCTCAAACAGTATGCCTGTGCGTTCTATGCACTTCCCTGCTTGAGCCTGAAACAGTAATGCCTGTGAGTTCCTCGTGCACGTTCCTGCTTGAGCCTCAAACAGTAATGCCTGTGCGTTTCTGTCCCCCTCCTGCTTGAGCCTCAAACAGTAATGCCTGTGAGTTCCATGCACTCTACTGCTTGAGCCTCAACAGTAATGCCTGGGAGTTCCATGCACGTTCCTGCTTGAGCCTCAAACAGTAATGCCTGTGCGTTCTGTGTACCCTCCTGCTTGAGCCTCAAACATTATGTCTGTGAGTTCCATGCACTCTCCTGCTTGAGCCTCAAACAGTATGCCTGTGAGTTCCGGGCTCTCTACTACTTGAGCCTCAAACAGTAATGCCTGTGAGTTCTGTGCACTCTCCTGCTTGATCCCAAACAGTAATGCCTGTGAGCTCCGGGCTCTCTACTACTACTTGACCTCAAACAGTAATGCCTGTGAGTTCTGTTCACTCTCCTGCTTGAGCTCAAACAGAAATACCTGTGAGTTCGGGGCTCTCTACTACTTGAGCCTCAAACAGTAATGCCTGTGAGTTCTGTGCACTCTCCTGCTTGAGCCTCAAACAGTAATGCCTGTGAGTTCCGTGCACTCTCCTGCTTGAGCCTCAAACAGTAATGCCTGTGAGTTCCGTGCACTCTCCTGCTTGAGCCTCAAACAGTAATGCCTGTGAGTTCCAGGCACTTCTCCTGCTTGAGCCTCAAATAGTATTGCCTGTGAGTTCCGTGCACTCTTCTGCTTGAGCCTCAAACAGAATGCTGTGGTTTCGTGCACTCTCCTGCTTGATCCTCAAACAGTAATGCCTGTGCGTTCTATGCACTTTCCTGCTTGAGCCTGAAACAGTAATGCCTGTGAGTTCCGTGCACGTTCCTGCTTGAGCCTCAAACAGTAATGCCTGTGCGTTCTGTGCACCCTCCTCTGAGCCTCAAACAGTAATGCCTGTGAGTTCCATGCACTCTCCTGCTTGAGCCTCAAACAGTAATGCCTGTGAGTTCCGTGCACGTTCCTGCTTGAGCCTCAAACGTATGCCTGTGAGTTCCATGCACGTCTCCTGCTTGAGCCTCAAACAGTAATGCCTGTGCGTTCGGTGCACCCTCCTGCTTGAGCCTCAAACAGTAATGCCTGTGAGTTCCATGCACTCTCCTGCTTGAGCCTCAAACAGTAATGCCTGTGAGTTCCGTGCACGTTCCTGCTTGAGCCTCAACATTAATGCCTGTGAGTTCCTGCACTCTCCTGCTTGAGCCTCAAACAGTAATGCCTGTGGTTCCGGGCTCTCTCCTACTTGAGCCTCAAACAGTATGCCTGTGAGTTCTGTGCACTCTCCTGCTTGATCCTCAAACAGTATGCCTGTAGCTCCGGGCTCTCTACTACTTGAGCCTCAAACAGTAATGCCTGTAAGTTCTGTTCATCTCCTGCTTAGCCTCAACAGAAATACCTGTGAGTTCGGGGCTCTCTCTACTTGAGCCTCAACAGTAATGCCTGTGAGTTCTGTGCACTCTCCTGCTTGAGCCTCAAACAGTAATGCCTGTGATTCCGTGCACTCTCCTGCTTGAGCCTCAAGTAATGCCTGTGAGTTCCGTGCACTCTCCTGCTTGAGCCTCAAACAGTAATGCCTGTGAGTTCTGTGCACTCTCCTGCTTGAGCCTCAAACAGCAATGCCTGTGAGTTCCGTGCACTCTCATGCTTGAGCCTCAAACAGTTGACTGTGATTTCTGTGCACTTTCCTGCTTGATCAAAAAAGAGAGGGAGACAAAATTCCCACTAAAAGACACTTGTGAGGCACTCTACCTGTGATTCCCATAATAATATATACTACTAATATTGTAGATTTGCGGTAATATTTAATATAACACTCTTAGTAAGTCAACCACAAGTGCTGTTCACTCATTTACCAACATAAATACAATGTGCAAAGTGCGTGTTGAATAATAAATAAGTCACACTGTTAAAACATGTAGAGGTAGTTAAATGCACATTTGGAACACTAATAGCAGCAGTTCACATCCCAAAACAGTCTCACTGAATCCCAAAGTCACGCACCACAACAGCCCCCCTGCACTTGGAAACTGAGATGTCCCAACTCCTCCAGTATACAAAGTTCCATAGGCTAAATCCACAAGTTGCTATAAGTACATAGGCTCCATGTCACAGTGATAGTTATCCCAAGTTTAAGTAGACTGTACAAAAGCGGAATACTCCGCCGCAATATTTACCACTCTCGACCCCCGGATCATTATTGTCCCATTCCGTCCAGCTCTGTACTAGCCGAGACCGAATGGGTCTGGACTATTGAACAAAATTAGTATAAGAGTGAGGAACAAGTAAAGAGGGAATATAATAAAAAAAAAAGGAAATGAAACAGAAGCAAAAAAGAAGAAAGAACAAGGAAGGGGAAAAAAGACCAGGTTTAAACAAGGGGCCCAAAGCCCACAAGGCACTGAAGTCTGCATATAAGGCACCAAAAATAGAACGTTTTATGAGGATAAATTGCCTCTAAAAATAAAGTACCCCCATGGTTTATACAAAACATCATCATTATTCAACATAGAAAAGACCCAACCGACATATAAAGTAAAACAATAAAATCACTGCGCAGTGAACCCCCTAAAAAGAATTGTGGCCTGACCAGTTCAAAGCTGTGGCACAAAAATATGTATGATGGAGACCACAGCGGTAAATAGAATCCAATGTTTGTGTATCCTCAATATATGCATGAGCGTAGCACAAAGTGACAGGCTTATGTGGAAGAATAGACAAGTGTGCTTGTAAGTAGATCAGTTCCACAACTCATATAGTGCAGGTGTACCGGGCCAAGAAAGCAACACTACGCGCTCACTGAGGTACAATATATAGGCGATCAGTCATATACACACAAAAATGGATGTATCTCACCCAAAGGATGGTGAATTGCCACAGCGGGCACAGTCCATATTGCCAGGTCCGTCCTGCTTTCTGGCGTGCAGACAAGTCACAACTGTCTGGACTATTGAACACTGCTGCCAAGATACACCTCCAATCCAGATCCACTTGCAGCGTGGATCGGATTGGAGGTGCATCTTGGTTTTGCAGCGTGGATCCAGATTGGCAGCATGTTCAATAGTCCGGACCCTTTGGTCTTATGGGAGTGGCTAGTACGGACATCGTACTGGACGGACAGAGCTTAATGACGTTCATCGTAGAATCCCGTGTGGTAGTAAACTACCGCAATGGTATTCTATGTGGATCGTAAATATTTTAGACGGCTTTCTCCATGACTCCCAACCAACACTTAAAGTCCAGTAAAAATATCTTGCTTAATTTGACTGACTGGCTATTTAAGGCTAAATAGACAAATGCGTTTATATTATATGTATCTATGTTTTGCTGTTACTATAGAATATAAGACAGGGCAATTTTCACCTCTGTTTTTCTATATTACTGGTATTTGGTTTTTTGGTGATTGAAGCACCTCCCTGTTCACGTATGTAATATTTAATATTTAACAATTGTGAGTCTTTAGTGCCTGTGAACATCCTTTGATGTGAAAAAAAAAGGTAAGACTTCTGTTTGTACTCCGTTCCAACCCTATACAAAGTCCTGTTTCATGCTGGGAGGTAGCAAAAAAACTTATCTAAAGGGAATTTGTATTGAGAGTGCTGCACTATTAAACATTTGGAAATTCAATGCCATTTGTTGCTCATTTATTTAAAACATATTAGTGTAAGCATAGAGGTTTCTGTCCTATTATATCAAGTTCCAATTAACAAACACCCAGTAACTGTTAAAATTCAGTCTACATGAAAGGGGTAAAGTAAATCATAACTCCCATGGTAAATGACCCCAGGTGCATTGGCATCTTATATGCTGAGAGCGGTGTGAGGTGCATCGCAGTGCCAAACTATATCAGCACTTTTAACGCCAGCCTTAGCTAGTGCTAAAAGTGCCAAAATAGAGTGTTGCTATAATGAGATGACAAACAAGAAAATCTCAATGCCACACAATGAATTAATTCAAATCTTGTTATTTTTTTTCCAAACGTTTTTATAGAATTCATCACCTTCACTTCATTATTTTAACAGATCTTTTTCAATCTTGCTTAAAGCTTTACTTTTCATTTATTATAATGAAGTAGAAAACAAAATAATAGCAAATGTTGTTTCCCTGCTTAATATGCACACAGTGACTAACTGTTTAGATAGAGCCAAGCTATGTATACCATCTCCTGAATCCACCTAATCTTTTCAGCTCTGAATGAGATTGATTTTCTTGGTTAAATCTGATAACATTTTAATTAACACTGCACATGGATTCAAAACAGAGAAGCATGTTAAAATACTCATATTTAATGTGCATTTGGAAAACTGATTCTACTGTATGTCCTTTATTTTCTTTTTTTTTTTTTTTAAGAAAAATCATTTGGAACTTCAGTTTTACTGCTTGAAGGTACATTACATTTTTTAGTATTTATTGTTTGACAGTGATTTCAATAACAAAAATTAAACCTAAAACCCAAGTTGTCAATATCTCTAGTACAACAAAATTCAACCAAACTTATTTATAGTGTATATTATAATATTATAAATGCAAATTAACTCTTTCAATACCAGCAGAATTTTCCAATTTTTTTGCGTTATGGCCAGAGGAATTTTCAAGATTAGTCCTCAATCGGTATACATTTTCCAACAGGAAATCCCTGACTAAAAGGGAATATTATGTATCCTTTCTTTTCAGCTTAAAGTATACTTTAGTATTTATCTTTTATATCCAAAAAACAGCCAAATCTTCAGAAAAGCCACAACATTAAGTTTTTGCTAAATTTTGGTAATTTAAAGGGCATGTCCACCCTTTTTGAAAACTTAAGGCATTCGGCCCCAGTCCCAACCATTAATATTTTGTTAGAAAGTCCCCTGATCCTTACTTACCTTCCCTCTTTCCTCCGCTGAAATGTCCCGGCCCTCTGCTTGCATGGAATCGCAAGCAAGGGGTGGGACCGGCAGCCGTGTCCGTGATGTGCTGAGAGGCAGCCAATCACGGTCGCGGCTGCTGGGAGTTCTGAACACGCGAGGAGAGAGGAAGGTAAGTAAAGTTTGGGGGACTTTTTTGCAATAATATTAATGCGGTTGGGGCTGGGGGAGCATGCCCTACCGCATACCTTGATGAGGTTGAGGCAGACTCAGGCACAGCATGAGTCACACACTGCTTCTACACAGCAGTTTCCTGGACTTTGGAGGAGCACAGCAGGGGAACCATTTTGAGCAGAAATGTGGTAAGGCTTGTTTTAAACTTCTTAATGTGGCCAGTAAGGGGTTAAATTAGTTTTGGGGGTGGACATGCCCTTTAAAGATTTTTTGAATTTATATTTGTAGAAAACATACATTTACAAATCTTGTTTCTAAAAGCTCTGGCTCTTCTGGGTACAACGGTACCAGACATACTGTATGTATAACACTTTTCCGTCCAGGAGACGACCCAAAAATAAAACAGCAACTATAATTTTACACCAAATTAAAATGTATAAGCCCTTTTGAAGGTTAAATGACAACTATACGGAGATAAAAAGAAAACAAGCTGTCATGTGTGTTTTGTTGCCTCCAGTATGTTTTCTCTCTCTCATTACCAACACCTCCTTAATCAGACCTGACTATCTGTATAGTAACTGGCATGCTCAGTAATCACTATCAGCCAGCATTCAGGAGAGAGGAATTCCCCACTATGCAATTTACACATAGATAATTATCTTGACCTCTCTGTCACCCTTCAAATTGTTACAGCAGAACTGTAACTTTGCTACGCAGAGTTTATGCTCTTCATGACATCTGAGTGGATATTTAAAAAAATAGGGGACAAAAATCAAAAAAAAGGTATAGCGGCGGTTAAGGAAAAATGTTGTTTCCAATAATGGTAAATTCACTAAAAAAATTCACAGTATATATCCTTTTATGTGGAAAACCTCGAAATTCACTAACATTGTGGTTATGATCAATGCAGATACCCAGACACAGCTGTGTTATCTGCATTTTACATCAAATTGGCAAGGTTTTTTTCACATGTTTTCTTTCTTTTATAAAAAAATCAAATGAGAATTTCACACTGTTGCAGAACCAACACAAATGTGAAAGCCTAACCTGTTCTGAATGAATCCGTATGTATCATGTATGGACATGCATACAGATATATCTAACTCCAAAAGGTACCAATGCACTTACAAAAAAAAAGTGCAGCTTCAACTTTTTAAACTTTTATCATTCTTTTATACGTAATTGCAGAATTTTGGAAGTAGTTTCTCCCTTTTTGGAGATTTTCTGAAATATGAAGGAAAAGATGCTAAAAAATTAGAAATCCTACCAAAACTCAATTGAAAAGTAAATATCCCTGAATAAAATATTGAACCACATGCATGGGTGCAGAAAGACCGTGAACAGCAATAGACCAAATGGACCAAAAGCATACTAATTGTATGGAACCTATAATTTTTTTCAGACTAAACATCAATCTTCGCAAACAACGATAATATAGAACGTTTGACAATATGCTATAAAACTGCGCGGGTCCCACACGCAGCAAAGAGGAAGGAGTAAAAAAAGCCCCCTCCCCCAAAGTATAAACACTAATAACAATATAGCTGGATAAAAAGTCCCCAAAGAGAATTTTAATAATAAAATCCAATCCATAATGTAGAATGTTCCTAATAATAACAGTGTATACAAAACACTGCAAATAACCCCAACAAACTATATATAATAATAGCTTACCAAGGAGAACAAACAGTGGAGCACTCTTGGGACTTTTTCAACAGATCAAACATTTATTTCACAATCGACGCGTTTTGGCTCACCCAGCAGCCATCCTCAGGATGGCTGCTGTGTTAGCCAAATGCGTAGATTGTGAAATAATTGTTTGATCTTTTGAAAAAGTCCCACAAGTGCTCCACCGTTTGTTCTCCTGGGTCTTGTTTAACAGTTTATTACATGCAAAAGTGCAACAAGGTGCAGGCGACATTTCGGTCTGTGTTCTAAGACCTTTCTCAGGTCTTAGAAACAGACCGAACGTCGCCTGCACCTGTTGCACTTTTGCATGTAATAAACTGTTGAACAAGACCCAGGAGAACAAACTGTGGAGCACTTGTGGGACATTTTCAACAGATCAAACAATTTATTTCACAATCAACGAGTTTCGGCTACACAGCAGCCGTCCTCAAATCCTGAGTGTGCTGACATAATTTTTTTTTTTGTATCTTCATATACAGCAGCCACCCGTGCACTAACCACGGCTTGAATATATATATTATTATAATCCAACTACATTGTGCTACCATTCTTTAATTCATTAATGCAAAATGCAAAATTCTGGATACAGTTCTTTGTAGTAATGTTCAGTTTTCAGAATTTCTAAAAAGGCAACAAATAAGGTCAGTACATAGATAATGTCCTGAATACTTTTTGTTTACTTATAAAAACCTGTATTTGTTTTGTAATTATTTTGAAACATTCACAAATACTAAAAAACAATAACTAAAATACGGTACTATCAGAACTGTGAGATTGGTGTGCCAACAGTTTTGTAGGTATAGGTAATAGGTCTCCTTTAATACTAATTTATTTTTTCAAGAATATTATTTTTTATTCAAACATAGACTGTAAAGTGCTGCTAAAGAAACCTTTGTTAAACCAACTTTCTATGCATCGTAATTGTTTTCAGTTTGATTCACAGCAGCTGTTCTGATTATACCCAAGGAGCTGCCATTTTCATCTGAACTGTATACATCACCTTTCAATGGACAGAAGATGTAATGATGCATAGAATAGGTCTGCTGTTTTCTTTTTTTTATACCCCCTTTTAAATGTGATACAGACCATATTATTGAGATAAATGCTTTTAAATACGCATATATTCTATATATGAATATCTACAATAAAACAGTGGCTCTTGGAAAAATGTCTTTAGAAATTTTTCATTGATAAACTGGACTGGTTTTACACTACTGATTTCAGCTAAATAAAATAGTTCTGGTGTTAACTAAGGTGAAATAGTTACAATGACATCTGATAAAATTCCAGTAAGTGGCAGGATGAACACATTAAATAGTCATTTAAAACTTTTCATGAAACATTGGGTAAAGTTGTTTAAAATGTTTAGCAACATGTAAAAGAACACGACATTGAACCATGGCATATTAATCTGCTAAAAAGATCTACTTGGACCCCAAACCTGGAACTAGAGATGACCGAACTATATAAAGTTCGGTCCTTTTTCGAACTTTCGAACTTCAAGAAAGTTCGAAATTCGAATTCGGACCTATTCAAGTCAATGGAGTTGTGACAGTTCGAAAAATCTGAGTGATTTACAGCTAACTAACTAACAATAAACTAATTATAGTAACTAACAATAAACTAATAAACTAATGGTAACTTACTGTAAATGGCTGTGGCACCTGGGAAATGGTCTGGGGAACATGTCACTAGCTCCGAAACTTGTTACAAACACTTCTTAAAGTCAGACGGGCTACATTCGACGATAACGAGCGAATGATCCTTCCTGTTAGCAAATGGGCCTTCCTAAGCGTAGCGAACGAAGGGTTGGATAGTGGTTAAAGGCACCGCCTTGACACGGAAACCAGGGTTCAAATCCTGGCTAGGGGCAGCTATATAATGTTTGGATTTTTATAATACCCTAGTAATATATTAACCATATAATAACCTAGTAATATAATAACCATATAATACCCTAGTAATATAATATTGTTATTTATTACTAGGTTATCATATGGTTATTATATTACTAGGTTATTATATGGTTATTATATTACTAATATAATAATATAACTAATATATACCCTAGTAATCTAATATTGTTATATATATACTAGGTTATCATATTGTTATATATAATATAGGTTATTATATTATCTAGGTATTATATGGTTATTAATATCTAGGTTATTATTACTAGGGTATTATAAATAATACCATAATAACCTGGTAATATATTATCCATACCATATGATAACCTAGTAATATAACAATATTAGATACTAGGGTATTATATGGTTATATATTACTAGGTTATTATATGGTTATTATATTTACTAGAGTATTATAATAATCCAAAATCTCTAAAGCTGGTCTCCCATGTCAAAGGCAGTGCCTTTAACCACACCACTATCCAGCCACTACATTATACAGGTAATAATTACTAGGTTATCAATATGGTTATTATATGGTTATTATTCTATATAATCTAGTAATATATCAACCACATAATGTAGTGGCTTGATAATGTAGTGGTTAAAGGCACCACCTTTGACATGGAAGACCGGGTTTAAACCCTGGCTGGGGCAGCTATACAAATTTTGGATTATTATAATCCCCTAGTAATATAATACCATATAATAACCTAGTAATTTATAAATTATAATAGCCTAGCATAAATATATATACTAGGTATCATATGGTTATTATATTACTAGGTTATATTATAATACCCTAGTAATATAATAACCATAATAACCTAGTAATATAATAACCATAAAATAACCTAGTAATATAATAACCATATGATACCTAGTAATATAATAAACAATAAGATTACTAGGTTATTATATTACTAGGGTATTAAATAAATCCAAACATTATAATAATCCAAACATAATCCAGGATTCAAACCCTTGTCCCCATGTCAAAGACAGTGCCTTTAACCACTACACTATTTAGCCAGTACGTTACACTACACTACATTCTAGACTTAGTGAACGGCCCGTAAATTCGATAATTATCGTAAATTCAATAATTATCGAATCTCTAGATCGAAAGTCGGAACACTCGAAAGTCCGAGAAATTCCGGGTCCAGGATAGTTCGAGAAGTCCGAGTCTGTTCGTACTCATGAATTTCTGCTCGAACTCGGCTCGAGTTCGAGTTCTAGTCAATCCCTACCTGGAACCAACCTTACTTTGGACACATATATTAACTACTTCAATTCTCTCACCTCAAATAGAAATACTCTAAAGAAACTCCAAACCCTCTACAAAGAAGACAGATTACAAGAGACATTCCGAGATCCCCCTCTCTTAGATTATTGACAACCACCCAATTTAAAATAACTGCTTGTAAGAAGTTCCCTAATAAGCCCCACACAAACTGGAACATTTTCCTGGTTGCAGAAAAAGTGTGAAACCTCCAAGTACTTCCACCAGACAGGATACCAATGCCAGGTTCGCAATATTGATTTGAAATAAAGGAACTTTCTCCTGCAAATCATTAAATGTGGTATACCTTATTTTATGTTCTAGGTGCCCCTCAGACTATATGAAGGAGAAACTGGACAGACCCTGAGGCAAAGAATGAACTCATAGATTCACATCAATAACAATAAAAAGAGATGTCCCTGTGGTGTCCAATTCCTGCAGCCAAGGGCACAGACCGAAAGATCTAAAGTCATGGGGTCAGGGAAATTTTAAATCCCAAAAGGAGAGGATAGAATGGATACAAAAAATTTTGGAACAGTGGACTTAGCAAGATCTAAACTATACTCTTACCTGTGAAAACTTGCTGGAAAGGTTGCTCTTAAAGCTGTACAAGCTCTTATGAGCTTGCACATGTGCAAATGAGGTGGTTTTTGGGCAAAAAATGAGGTGGATATGCATTTAAGCTAAGAAGAGGATTGTTATTGATTCTCTTAATGTGTATGTATAGGTTGTTTGCACCTTTAACACCTAGTTCTAAAAAAGCACAACATGACAACCTTGAAAATGAAAGTATTGTTTTTAACAAGATCTTCTAGAAAACTATTGTGATATATACAGCATTGACTTCTAAGGAAAATTCCAGGGTGGAATACATACTGTATTGTCCCAAAACCTTTAATCACTGGGAAAACTGTTTTGTGAAGGTTTGTGAAATTTTCATCTAATACAAGCTCCTCATTATACAACCAAGCAGCTTTACACATTAAAACCATAATTTGTATACAGTGAATTCATATGAATTTCATGCTTTCCGTTTTGAAATTTTAAGCAGCTAGCATTGCAATTCAATACCCTTTAAAGCAGCACATTTTACTGCTATTCAGTTCATATCTGGACCCTATACGGATGTTTTAAGACAAATCTTTTCCAGACGCCTTACTAAGCTTTCCATTTGGACTGTGTTCAAAAAGGATTAATGTTTCATCTAGTTGACGAGATTAATGGGCCAAAAGTAGCAGCACATTACATTAACCTGTGTTTATCACATTATTCTTAGTTCTTTGAGAACAAAGTGTTTATGTTAGTTACATTGTACAACAGAATACATAAGGATACACAGCCCTCCCTGCTTAATATAATTATATGTCTAATAGATCGGAACCTCATTCTGTATCAACACTATTTCCTTCTCTAGAGGTTCATTGCAGCTTTGCAATTCCTTTACTATATTTATCCTAAGAGTCACATAGGGATTCTATAAAAAAGGTGTAGGCGTAGTAACAGATAAACAAATCACATACAGTAAATTAGAAAGATACAAAAACTCATTAGTTTGTCTAAAAGAGCAATTTTAATATTTTAACACAACCCAAACAATAAATAAAATAACAATATATAACTGGTCAACAATTAAATAAACGTCAATAATTTCCACCAATAATCTGTGGCAGAAATTAAACTCAATGTAAAAGAAATCATTCTTGATTAACACCCTAATATTTTTCACCTTACATGTTCTTATGTAGAAGGGAAAAATAGAGAAAAGAAAGATTGTACATTTTACATCTTTTGGGATTAATATGTGAATCAGGTGACCTGCTCTAATGTTGATCAGTTACACTTGCAAATGTAATAAAACCAACAACTCCATAAAGAGGGCATGGTTATGTGACAGGGATAATATAAAGCATTACAAGCACACAACAAGGATCCCAGTGCACATTCCACCCAGAGGTACAGATTCTCCAAATCCAATCTCAAGGGATACATTTATATAGCAACATTTGCTATATGTAAATGTTTTTTTAAATGAACTACAGTATATATCATCACAACATTCCAATGCATTCTCCCCTTTCCCATTAATGATTAAACACATTTTTTTTTAAAAATCCTAAATAATTTGAAAGAGCAATACAAATAGCAACGAGTACATGAGTTGCAAGTTCAATTCCCCAGACTTTTTACTGAAATGTTAATATTCATTTTCTTACATCCATGGTATTTAAGAAATGCACTGCAAACATTTTTTTTGTATAAAAAGCAAAGTATTATATAATTGCATTGAGGAGCATTGAATGTGTTTAGGGGGGAAAAAGAAATCCATGTTCTGTGTTAAGAGAGAGAGAGAGAGTTTCTGTGCTGTTATGCGATTGTCTGTTGAGCACTACAGAGCATGTGAAGTGTACTTGTATATGTACTGTGTATACAGGAGCTGACCCCTTGTACCCACAGGTTAGTTTCATTAATCACCTAGAAGCCACAGCAAAGCTAAAGATGAGAACAGCTAGTTTGTATGTTTTGTGAATGTGCTATTCCTATTGGACAATGTTGTCTGGAGACTTAAGTCCCCATTATAGCCATTTCTAAACGTATGGCTCTAATGTTCTATTGCTTTATCTACTTTTAAGTATATCAGGGGCCTGCATGTTTAAAAGCTTTACCATTGGGAGCCCTACTGTATAAACCAGAGACTGGTAAAGTCATTGATACAGGTAACCACACCTGTCTACTTGCCTAATCAGCCACTACAGAATGTGGTTCCACACAAATGGAAATGGTTCAGGTAAGGGAAAATTTAGAAGTTTAATACAGATATGTATTATTTTTTATTATTTTTTAATTGACACTGATTTCTTGTGTATTTTTGCAAATTATTTCTGTATGGGCCCTATTAGGCTGATAAAAGCCCTTACATTGTTTCTTTAAAGGGCAAGTCCAGTCCTCAATAATGAAAACTTATCTACAAGGCACAATCACTCCCCCACAACCTAAACTGTAATAGTTTAAAATCTGAAATATATAGATGAACCTGAAATCCTGCACAATGTCCTGTTGCCCCTGTTTCCTCTTCCTGTTCTTCCAGTTAGTAACTATCAGTTATGGATTTGACCATTGACATCACAGCCAATGAATGAATGCTCAATCCACTAGCTGCCTCATCTGAGCATGCTCAGGCTCAGTACTGGTCACTAAATTGCCAGTTTCCATGAGGTATCCAGAAGCATAGCAGGCTACCGTAATGAATTCAGAGGGCAAAGTATGATATATCAACATATTGAGAGGCCATTCTTTCTAAAAGATGTCATTATGAGGTGGAGTTGTCCTTTAAAGTTAACACTTGAATGCATCTCTAGGATAAAACTTGCAAAACATTATATTACTCGCAAAGGTTTAGCAATAAAACTTCCTAAACACCTGATTGTAGCCAACTAGCCATGTGAGCAATCTCTGTCAACTCTAATTTTTCTCCTGTCATCATGAGCTCCGGGCTCTCTACTACTTGAGCCTCAAACAGTAATGCCTGTAAGTTCTGTTCACTCTCCTGCTTGAGCCTCAAACAGAAATACCTGTGAGGGCTCTCTACTACTTGAGCCTCAAACAGTAATGCCTGTGAGTTTGTGCACTCTCCTGCTTGATCCTCAAACAGTAATGCCTGTGAGCTCGGGCTCTCTACTACTTGAGCCTCAAACAGTAATGCCTGTGAGTTCTGTTCACTCTCCTGCTTGAGCCTCAAACAGAAATCCTGTGAGTTCGGGGCTCTCTACTACTTGAGCCTCAAACGTAATGCCTGAATGTGAGGTTGGTGCATCTCATGCTTGGCCTCAAACAGTAATGCCTGTGAGTTCTGTTCACTCTCCTGCTTGAGCCTCAAACAGAAATACCTGTGAGTTCGGGGCTCTCTACTACTTGAGCCTCAAACAGTAATGCCTGTGAGTTCTGTGCACTCTCCTGCTTGAGCCTCAAACAGCAATGCCTGTGAGTTCCGTGCACTCTCATGCTTGAGCCTCAAACAGTAATGACTGTGAGTTCTGTGCACTTTCCTGCTTGATCAAAAAAGAGAGGGAGACAAAATTCCCACTAAAAGACACTTGTGAATGGCACTCTACCTGTGATTCCCATAATAAATATACTACTAATATTGTAGATTTGCGGTAATATTTAATATAACACTCTTAGTAAGTCAACCACAAGTGCTGTTCACTCATTTACCAACATAAATACAATGTGCAAAAGTGCTGTATGAATAATAAATAAGTCACACTGTTAAAAACATGTAGAGGTAGTTAAATGCAGCATTTGGAACACTAATAGCAGCAGTTCACATCCCAAAACAGTCTCACTGAATCCCAAAGTCACGCACCACAACAGCCCCCCTGCACTTGGAAACTGAGATGTCCCAACTCCTCCAGTATACAAAGTTCCATAGGCTAAATCCACAAGTTGCTATAAGTACATAGGCTCCATGTCACAGTGATAGTTATCCCAAGTTTAAGTAGACTGTACAAAAAGCGGAATACTCCGCCGCAATAATTTACCACTCTCGACCCCCAGGATCATTTATTGTCCCATTCCGTCCAGCTCTGTACTAGCCGAGACCGAATGGGTCTGGACTATTGAACAAAATTAGTATAAAGTGGAGGAACAAGTAAAGAGGGAATATAGTAAAAAAAAAAAAGGAAATGAAACAGAAGCAAAAAAGAAGAAAGAACAAGGAAGGGGAAAAAAGACCAGGTTTAAACAAGGGGCCCAAAGCCCACAAGGCACTGAAGTCTGCATATAAGGCACCAAAAATAGAACGTTTTATGAGGATAAATTGCCTCTAAAAATAAAGTACCCCCATGGTTTATACAAAACATCATCATTATTCAACATAGAAAAGAAACCAACCGACATATAAAGTAAAACAATAAAATCACTGCGCAGTGAACCCCCTAAAAAGAATATGTGGCCTGACCAGTTCAAAGCTGTGGCACAAAAATATGTATGATGGAGACCACAGCGGTAAGATAGGAATCCAATGTTTGTGTATCCTCACATATATAGGCATGAGCGTAGCACAAAGTGACAGGCTTATGTGGAAGAATAGACAAGTGTAGCTTGTAAGTAGATCAGTTCCACAACTCATATAGTGCAGGTGTACCGGGCCAAGAAAGCAAACACTAGCGGCTCACTGAGGTACAATATATAGGCTGATCAGTCATATAACACACAAAAAATGGATGGATCTCACCCAAAGGATGGTGAATTGCCACAGCGGGCACAGTCCATATTGCCAGGTCCGTCCTGCTTTCTGGCGTGCAGACAAGTCACGAACTGTCTGGACTATTGAACACTGCTGCCAAGATACACCTCCAATCCAGATCCACATTGCAGCGTGGATCTGGATTGGAGGTGCATCTTGGTTTTGCAGCGTGGATCCAGATTGGCAGCAGTGTTCAATAGTCCGGACCCATTTGGTCTTATGGGAGTGGCTAGTACGGACATCGTACTGGACGGACAGAGCTTAATGAACGTTCGATCGTAGAATACCGTGTGGTAGTAAACTACCGCAATGGTATTCTATGTGGATCGTAAATATTTTAGACGGCTTTCTCCATGACTCCCAACCAACACTTAAAGTCCAGTAAAAATATCTTGCTTAATTTGACTGACTGGCTATTTAAAGGGCTAAATAGACAAATGCGTTTATATGTATATGTATCTATGTTTTGCTGTTGACTATAGAATATAAGACAGGGCAATTTTTACCTCTGTTTTTTCTATATTACTGGTATTTGGTTTTTTGGTGATTGAAGCACCTCCCTGTTCACGTATGTAATATTTAATATTTAAACAATTGTGAGTCTTTAGTGCCTTGTGAACATCCTTTGATGTGTAAAAAAAAAGGTAAGACTTCTGTTTGTACTCCTGTTACACCCTATACAAAGTCCTGTTTCATGCTGGGAGGTAGCAAAAAACTTATCTAAAGGGAATTTGTATTGAGAGTGCTGCACTATTAAACATTTGGAAATAGTGCAATGCCATTTGTTGCTCATTTATTTAAAACATAATTAGTGTAAAGCATAGAGGTTTCTGTCCTATTATATCAAGTTCCAATTACAAAACACCCAGTAACTGTTTAAAATTCAGTCTACATGAAAGGGGTAAAGTAAATCATAACTCCCATGGTAAATGACCCCAGGTGCATTGGCAATCTTATATGCTGAGAGCGGTGTGAGGTGCATCGCAATGTGCCAAAACTATATCAGCACTTTTAACGCCAGCCATTAGCTAGTGCTAAAAAGTGCCAAAATAGAGTGTTGCTATAATGAGATGACAAACAAGAAAATCTCAATGCCACAGCAATGGAATTAATTCAAATCTTGTTATTTTTTTTCCAAACGGTTTTATAGAAATTCATCACCTTCACTTCAATTATTTTAACAGATCTTTTTCAATCTTGCTTAAAGCTTTACTTTTCATTTATTAATAATGAAGTAGAAAACAAAATAATAGCAAATGTTGTTTCCCTGCTTATAATGCACACAGTGACTAACTGTTTAGATAGGATCCAAGCTATGTATACCATCTCCTGAATCCACCTAATCTTTTCAGCTCTGAATGAGATTGATTTTCTTGGTATAAATCTGATAACATTTTAATTAACACTGCACATGGATTCAAACAACAGGAGAAGCATGTTAAAATACTCATATTTAATGTGCATTTGGAAAACTGATTCTACTGTATGTCCTTTATTTTCTTTTTTTTTTTTTTAAGAAAAATCATTTGGAACTTCAGTTTTACTGCTTGAAGGTACATTACAATTTTTTAGTATTTATTGTTTGAACAGTGATTTCAATAACAAAAATTAAACCTAAAACCCAAGTTGTCAATATCTCTAGTACAACAAAATTCAACCAAACTATATTTCATAGTGTATATTATAATATTATAAATGCAAATTAACTCTTTCAATACCAGCAGAATTTTCCAATTTTTTTGCGTTTAGTGCCAGAGGAATTTTCAAGATTTAGTCCTCAATCGGTATACATTTTCCAACAGGAAATCCCTGACTAAAAAGGGAATATTATGTATCCTTTCTTTTCAGCTTAAAGTATACTTTAGTAATTTATCTTTTATATCCAAAAAACAGCCAAATCTTCAGAAAAGCCACAACATTAAGTTTTTGCTAAATTTTGGTAAATTTAAAGGGCATGTCCACCCTTTTTGAAAACTTAAGGCATTCTGCCCCAGTCCCAACCACATTAATATTATTGTTAGAAAGTCCCCTGATCCTTACTTACCTTCCCTCTTTCCTCCGCTGAAATGTCCCGGCCCTCTGCTTGCATGGAATCGCAAGCAAGGGGTGGGACCGGCAGCCGTGTCCGTGATTGGCTGAGAGGCAGCCAATCACGGTCGCGGCTGCTGGGAGTTCTGAACAGCGGAGGAGAGAGGGAAGGTAAGTAAAGTTTGGGGGACTTTTTTGCAATAATATTAATGCGGTTGGGGCTGGGGGAGCATGCCCTACCGCATACCTTGATGAGGTTGAGGCAGACTCAGGCACAGCATGAGTCACACACTGCTTCTACACAGCAGTTTCCTGGACTTTGGAGGAGCACAGCAGGGGAACCATTTTGAGCAGAAATGTAAGGTAAGGCTTGTTTTAAACTTCTTAATGTGGCCAGTAAGGGGTTAAATTTTAGTTTTGGGGGTGGACATGCCCTTTAAAGATTTTTTGAATTTATATTTGTAGAAAACATACATTTACAAATCTTGTTTCTAAAAGCTCTGGCTCTTCTGGGTACAACGGTACCAGACATACTGTATGTATAACACTTTTCCTGTCCAGGAGACGACTCCAAAAATAAAACAGCAACTATAATTTTACACCAAATTAAAATGTATAAGCCCTTTTGAAGGTTAAATGACAACTATACTGAGATAAAAAGAAAACAAGCTGTCATGTGTGTGTTGTTGCCTCCAGTATTTGTTTTCTCTCTCATTACCAACACCTCCTTAATCAGACCTGACTATCTGTATAGTAACTGGCATGCTCAGTAATCACTATCAGCCAGCATTCAGGAGAGAGGAATTCCCCACTATGCAATTTACACATAGATAATTATCTTGACCTCTCTGTCACCCTTCAAATTGTTACAGCAGAACTGTAACTTTGCTACGCAGAGTTTATGCTCTTCATTGACATCTGAGTGGATATCTAAAAAAATAGGGGACAAATAATCAAAAAAAAGGTATAGCGGCGGTTAAGGAAAAAATGTTGTTTCCAATAATGGTAAATTCACTAAAAAAAATTCACAGTATAGATTCCTTTTAATGTAGGAAAACCTCGAAATTCACTAACATTGTGGTTATGATCAATATGCAGATACCCAGACACAGCTGTGTATCTGCATTTTACATCAAATTGGCAAGGTTTTTTTCACATGTTTTCCTTTCTTTTATAAAAAAATCAAATGAGAATTTCACACTGTTGCAGAACCAACACAAATGTGAAAGCCTAACCTGTTCTGAATGAATCCGTATGTATCATGTATGGGACATGCATACAGATATATCTAACTCCAAAAGGTACCAATGCACTTACAAGAAAAAAAGTGCAGCTTCAACTTTTTAAAACTTTTATCATTCTTTTATACGTAAATTGCAGAATTTTGGAAGTAGTTCTCCCTTTTTGGAGATTTTCTGAAAATATGAAGGAAAAAGATGCTAAAAAATTAGAAATCCTACCAAAACTCAATTGAAAAGTAAATATCCCTGAATAAAATATTGAACCACATGCATGGGTGCAGAAAGAACCGTGAACAGCAAATAGACCAAATGGACCAAAAGCATAACTAATTGTATGGAACCTATTAATTTTTTTCAGACTAAACATCAATCTTGCAAACAACGATAAATATAGAACGTTTGACAATATGCTATAAAAACTGCGCGGGTCCCACACGCAGCAAAGAGGAAGGAGTAAAAAAAGCCCCCTCCCCCAAAGTATAAACACTAATAACAATAAATAGCTGGATAAAAAGTCACCAAAGAGAATTTTAATAATAAAATCCAATCCAATAATGTAGGAATGTTCCTAATAAATAACAGTGTATAAAACACTGCAAATAACCCCAACAAACTATATATAATATATAGCTTACCAAGGAGAACAAACAGTGGAGCACTCTTGGGACTTTTTCAACAGATCAAACAATTTATTTCACAATCGACGCGTTTTGGCTCACCCAGCAGCCATCCTCAGGATGGCTGCTGTGTTAGCCGAAATGCGTAGATTGTGAAATAAATTGTTTGATCTGTTGAAAAAGTCCCACAAGTGCTCCACCGTTTGTTCTCCTGGGTCTGTTTAACAGTTTATTAACATGCAAAAGTGCAACAAGGTGCGGCGGACATTTCGGTCTGTGTTCTAAGACCTTTCTCAAGGTCTTAGAAGGAAACCGAACGTGCCTGCCACCTGTTGGCACTTTTGCATGTTAATAAACTGTTGAACAAGACCCAGGAGAACAAACTGTGGAGCACTTGTGGGACATTTTCAACAGATCAAACAATTTATTTCACAATCAACGAGTTTCGGCTAACACAGCAGCCGTCCTCAAATCCTGAGTGTGCTGACATAATTTTTTTTTTTGTATCTTCATCATACAGCCAGCACCCGGGCACTAACCACGGCTTGAAGTATATATATATTATAATCCAACTACATTGTGCTACCATTCTTTAATTCATTAATGCAAAATGCAAAATTCTGGATACAGTTCTTTGTAGTAATGTTCAGTTTTAGCAGAATTTCTAAAAAGGCAACAAATAAGGTCAGTACATAGATAATGTCCTGAATACTTTTTGTTTACTTATAAAAACCTGTATTTGTTTTGTAAATTAATTTTGAAACATTCACAAATACTAAAAAACTAATAACTAAAATACGGTACTATCAAGAACTGTGAGATTGGTGTGCCAACAGTTTTGTAGGTATAGGTAATAGGTCTCCTTTAATACTAATATTATTTTTTCAAGGAAATATTATTTTTTATTCAAACATAGACTGTAAAGTGCTGCTAAAGAAACCTTTGTTAAACCAACTTTCTATGCATCGTAATTGTTTTCAGTTTGATTCACAGCAGCTGTTCTGATTATACCCAATAGGAGCTGCCATTTTCATCTGAACTGTATACATCTACCTTTCAAATGGACAGAAGATGTAATGATGCATAGAATAGGTCTGCTGTTTTCTTTTTTATACCCCGCTTTTAAATGTGATACAGACCATATTATTGAGATAAATGCTTTTAAATACGCATATATTCTATATATGAATATCTACAATAAAAACAGTGGCTCTTGGAAAAATGTCTTTAGAAATATTTCATTGATAAACTGGACTGGTTTTACACTACTGATTTCAGCTAAATAAAATAGTTCTGGTGTTAACTAAGGTGAAATAGTTACAATGACATCTGATAAAATTCCAGTAAGTGGCAGGATGAACACATTAAATAGTCATTTAAAACTTTTCATGAGACATTGGGTAAAGTTGTTTAAAATGTTTAGCAACATGTAAAAGAACACGACATTGAACCATGGCATATTAATCTGCTAAAAAGATCTACTTGGACCCCAAACCTGGAACTAGAGATGACCGAACTATATAAAGTTCGGTCCATTTTCGAACTTTCGAACTTCAGAGAAAGTTCGAAAATTCGAATTCGGACCTATTCAAGTCAATGGAGTTGTGACAGTTCGAAAAATCTGAGTGATTTACAGCTAAACTAACAATAAACTAATAAACTAATAGTAACTAACAATAAACTAATAAACTAATGGTAACTTACTGTAAATGGCTGTGGCACCTGGGAAATGGTCTGGGGAACATGTCACTAGCTCCGAAACTTGTTACAACACTTCTTAAAGTCAGACGGGCTACATTCGACGATAATCGAGCGAATGATCCTTCCTGTTAGCAAATGGGCCTTCCTAAGCGTAGCGAACGAAGGGTTGGATAGTGGTTAAAGGCACCGCCTTTGACACGGAAGACCAGGGTTCAAATCCTGGCTAGGGGCAGCTATATAAATGTTTGGATTTTTATAATACCCTAGTAATATATTAACCATATAATAACCTAGTAATATAATAACCATATAATACCCTAGTAATATAATATTGTTATTATATTACTAGGTTATCATATGGTTATTATATTACTAGGTTATTATATGGTTATTATATTACTAATATAATATAATAACTATATAATACCCTAGTAATCTAATATTGTTATTATATTACTAGGTTATCATATGGTTATTATATATGGTTATTATATTACTAGGTTATTATATGGTTATTATATTACTAGGTTATTATAATATAATAACCATAATAACCTGGTAATATAATTACCATATGATAACCTAGTAATATAACAATATTAGATTACTAGGGTATTATATGGTTATAATATTACTAGGTTATTATATGGTTATTATATTACTAGAGTATTATAATAATCCAAAATCTCTAAAGCTGGTCTCCCATGTCAAAGGCAGTGCCTTTAACCACACCACTATCCAGCCACTACATTATACAGGTAATATATTACTAGGTTATCATATGGTTATTATATGGTTATTATATTACTATATAATCTAGTAATATATCAACCACATAATGTAGTGGCTTGATAATGTAGTGGTTAAAGGCACCACCTTTGACATGGAAGACCAGGGTTTAAACCCTGGCTTGGGGCAGCTATACAAATTTTGGATTATTATAATACCCTAGTAATATAATAACCATATAATAACCTAGTAATATTATAAATATATAATAGCCTAGCAATATAATATTATATTACTAGGTTATCATATGGTTATTATATTACTAGGTTATATTATAATACCCTAGTAATATAATAACCATAATAACCTAGTAATATAATAACCATAAAATAACCTAGTAATATAATAACCATATGATAACCTAGTAATATAATAACAATATTAGATTACTAGGTTATTATATTACTAGGGTATTATAATAATCCAAACATTATAATAATCCAAACATAATCCAGGATTCAAACCCTTGTCTCCCATGTCAAAGACAGTGCCTTTAACCACTACACTATTTAGCCAGTACGTTACACTACACTACATTCTAGACTTAGTGAACGGCCCGTAAATTCGATAATTATCGTAAATTCAATAATTATCGAATCTACGATCGAAAGTCCGGAAACATCGAAAGTCCGAGAAATTCCGGGTCCAGGATAGTTCGAGAAGTCCGAGTCTGTTCGTACTCATGAATTTCTGCTCGAACTCAGGCTCGAGTTCGAGTTCTAGTCAATCCCTACCTGGAACCAACCTTACTTTGGACACATATATTAACTACTTCAATTTCTCACCTCAAATAGAAATACTCTAAAAGAAACTCCAAACCCTCTTACAAAAGGACGACAGATTACAAGAGACATTCCGAGATCCCCCTCTCTTAGATTATTGACAACCACCCAATTTAAAATAACTGCTTGTAAGAAGTTCCCTAATAAGCCCCACACAAACTGGAACATTTTCCTGGTTGCAGAAAAAGTGTGAAACCTCCAAGTACATTCACACCGAAGACAGGATACCAATGCCAGGTTCGCAATATTGATTTGAAATAAAAGGAACTTTCTCCTGCAAATCATTAAATGTGGTATACCTTATTTTATGTTCTAGGTGCCCCTCAGGACTATATGAAGGAGAAACTGGACAGACCCTGAGGCAAAGAATGAACTCATAGATTCACAATCAATAACAATAAAAGAGATGTCCCTGTGGGTGCCAATTCCTGCAGCCAAGGGCACAGACCGAAAGATCTAAAAGTCATGGGGGGTCAAGGGAAATTTTAAATCCCAAAAGGAGAGGATAGAATGGATACAAAAAATTTTGGAACAGTGGACTTAGCAAAGATCTAAACTATACTCTTACCTGTAGAAAACTTGCTGGAAAGGTTGCTCTTAAAGCTGTACAAGCTCTTTATGAGCTTGCACATGTGCAAATGAGGTGGTTTTGGGCAAAAAATGAGGTGGATATGCAATTTAAGCTAAGAAGAGGATTGTTATTGATTCTCTTAATGTGTATGTATAGGTTGTTTGCACCTTTAACACCTAGTTCTAAAAAAGCACAAACATGACAACCTTGAAAATGAAAGTATTGTTTTACAAGATCTTCTAGAAAACATATTGTGATATATACAGCATTGACTTCTAAGGAAAATTCCAGGTGGAAATACATACTGTATTGTCCCAAAACCTTTAATCACTGGGAAAACTGTTTTGTGAAGGTTTGTGAAATTTTCATCTAATACAAGCTCCTCATTATACAACCAAGCAGCTTTTACACATTAAAACCATAATTTGTATGACAGTGAATTCATGAATTTCATGCTTTCCGTTTTGAAATTTTAAGCAGCTAGCATATTGCAATTCAATACCCTTTAAAGCAGCACATTTTACTGCTTATTCAGTTATATCTGGACCCTATACGGATGTTTTAAAGACAAATCTTTTCCAGACGCCTTACTAAGCTTTCCATTTGGACTGTGTTCAAAAAAGGATTTAATGTTTCAGTCTAGTTGACGAGATTAATGGGCCAAAAGTAGCAGCACATTACATTAACCTGTGTTTAATCACATTATTCTTAGTTCTTTGAGAACAAAGTGTTTATGTTAGGTTACATTGTACAACAGAATACATAAGGATACACAGCCCTCCCTGCTTAATATAATTATATGTCTAATAGATCGGAACCCTCATTCTGTATCAAACACTATTTCCTTCTCTAGAGGTTCATTGCAGCTTTGCAATTCCTTTACTATATTTATCCTAAGAGTCACATAGGGATTCTATAAAAAAAGGTGTAGGCGTAGTAACAGATAAACAAATCACATACAGTAAATTAGAAAGATACAAAAACTCATTAGTTTGTCTAAAAGAGCAATTTTAATATTTTAACACAACACAAACAATAATAAAATAACAATATATAACTGGTCAACAATTTAAATAAACGGTCAATAATTTCCACCAATAATCTGTGGCAGAAATTAAACTCAATGTAAAAGAAATCATTCTTGATTAACACCCTAATATTTTTCACCTTACATGTTCTTATGTAGAAGGGAAAAAATAGAGAAAAGAAAGATTGTACATTTTACATCTTTTGGGATTAATATGTGAATCAGGTGACCTGCTCTAATGTTGATCAGTTACACTTGCAAATGTAATAAAACCAGACAACTCCAATAAAGAGGGCATGGTTTATGTGACAGGGATAATATAAAGCATTACAAGCACACAACAAGGATCCCAGTGCACATTCACCCAGAGGTACAGATTCTCCAAATCCAAATCTCAAGGGATACATTTATATATAGCAACATGTGCTATATGTAAATGTTTTTTTAAAGTGAACTACAGTATATATCATCACAACATTCCAATGCAATTCTCCCCTTTCCCATTAATGATTAAACACATTTTTTTTTAAAATCCTAAAATAATTTGAAAGAGCAATACAAAATAGCAAGACAGAGTACATGAGGTTGCAAGTTCAATTCCCCAGACTTTTTACTGAAATGTTAATATTCAGTTTCTTACATCCATGGTAGTTAAGAAATGCACTGCAAACATTAGTTTTTTGTATAAAAAGCAAAGTATTATATAATTGCATTGAGGAGCATTGAATGTGTTTAGGGGGGAAAAAGTGAAATCCATGTTCTGTGTTAAGAGAGAGAGAGAGAGAGTTTCTGTGCTGTTATGCGATTGTCTGTTGAGCACTACAGAGCATGTGAAGTGTACTGTGTATATGTACTGTGTATACAGGAGCTGACCCCTTGTACCCACAGGTTAGTTTCATTAATCACCTAGAAGCCACAGCAAAGCTAAAGATGAGACACAGCTAGTTGTATGTTTTGTGAATGTGCTATTCCTATTGGGACAATGTTGTCTGGAGACTTAAGTTCCCCATTATAGCATTTCTAAACGTATGGCTCTAATGTTCTATTGCTTTATCTACTTTTAAGTATATCAGGGGCCTGCATGTTTAAAGCTTTACCATTGGAGCCCTACTGTATAAACCAGAGACTGGTAAAAGTCATTGATACAGGTAACCACACCTGTCTACTTGCCTAATCAGCCACTACAGAATGTGGTTCCACACAATGGAAATGGTTCAGGTAAGGGAAAATTTAGAAGTTTAATACAGATATGTATTATTTTTTATTATTTTTTAATTGACACTGATTTTCTGTGTATTTTTGACAAATTATTTCTGTATGGGCCCTATTAGGCTGAAATAAAAGCCCTTACATTGTTTCTTTAAAGGGCAAGTCCAGTCCTCAAATGAAAACTTATCTACAGGCAAATCACTCCCCCACAACCTAAACTGTAATAGTTTAAAATCTGAAATATATAAGATGAACCTGAAATCCTGCACAATGTCCTGTTGCCCCTGTTTCCTCTTCCTGGTTCTTCCAGTTAGTAACTATCAGTTATGGATTTGACCATTGACATCACAGCCAATGAATGAATGCTAATCCACTAGCTGCCTCATCTGAGCATGCTCAGGCTCAGTACTGGTCACTAAATTGCTCAGTTTCCATGAGGTATCCAGAAGCATAGCAGGCATACAGTAATGAATTCAGAGGGCAAAGTATGATATATCAACATATTTGAGAGGCCATTCTTTCTAAAAGATGTCATTATGAGGGTGGAGTTGTCCTTTAAAGTTAACACTTGAATGCATCTCTAGGATAAAACTTGCAAAACATTATATTACTGCAAAGGTTTAGCAATAAAACTTCCTAAACACCTGATTGTAGCCAACTAGCCATGTGAGCAATCTCTGTCAACTCTATTTTTCCTGTCATCAAAAAATAATGACATAAAGTGAGAATATTAAAAAAATCAATAGGTGTAATTTACTAATTATAAACCAACTTTCAGTACACATATACAATGTTTCAGGGACTAAATTTCCTTCCTCGGGTATATGCTGGTTTATATTTAGTAAATGACATTTATTGACTTTTTTGCGTGCTCTCTTTATCTTGCTATGTTTCAACGTTGTGTATTTCCATTTTCCATCAAGCAGGAACAGAGGAGACGCACCTTTGATTTTTTTCTGGCGCAATCTGCGTCACATTGTTGTTTTGGATAATTCCTGCCTTTCCAAGCATTAAGTCTTAAGTGGACATGATCTGCCCCTGGGGACAAGGTAAGAGCAGAGGGTAAGGTGATATCGCTCAAAGCTACTGGAAGCCTGTATCACAGACAGAATAGTACAGGTGTCCCTTGCCCAGTAGGCACATACTGTATTGAGAGAACTTTCAAGGATATTCAATAAAAGTTCTTATCGTTTAAAATGGTGCTAAATTTGCCCCAGCCAATCAGATCTTATTTAACATTTAAAAGCTAACATCTGATTTGAATCTCCCTGTTTGTGTCTGATGACTTTAATCTCATTAAAACTTAAATGTATAATGTTTAAAATGTAAAATGAACAACAAGATTTTTAACTTCAGCCAAATGGAAATTAGATTTTTCAGTTAAATATAAGTATGATTTGACATTCATGCACAGATATGTTTGCATTTAAAAGGCAGGTCCACCCCCCCCAAGCTATATTCATAATCTTGTTAAGCACTTTCAAAATCTTGAGATCATTTTACTTGTACCTGTGGCCCCTGGAGTGATTATTCAATGTATTCCACTTGATCTCCACTTACTGGTTTTTGCCTCCTCTTCAAGTCCAGTGAACTCTTTAAGAGCACACACCTGCAGAGGAGGAACACCAGTATATTGTGATTGATGGCTGTTACAAGGAAGTATGGAAGTATCACATGGATGGGATTGGTGGCTATTGGGAAGAGTACAGCCCTTCAGGGACCACAAGGACAAAGGTGAGTGATCTGGTGGACATGCCTTTTTATAAGTACTCATTTCTCAATATTAGACAAACAGAAAAAATAAGACCAAGGTCCTTGTTTATCCTCGCGTGATGCGCAAATGTAAGCGGTTGAACTCTCACTAACTGATATTGAATAGGTTAGTGCAAGTTTAACTCGCGAGTTTCAGAAAAGATACCCGCTCAACTGGCACAATGTATTTAATAACAGAGTCTGCGCTACTTTAAGCAATACTATTCATCACCTGCTTAACTGGCACAATGTATTTAATAACAGAGTCTGCGCTACTTTAAGCAATCTATTCATCACTGCTTAACTGGCACAATGTATTAATAACAGAGTCTACTTTAAGCAATACTATTCATCACCTGCTAATGGCTGGAGTTAAAATAGTACTTGGTGCAAATCCAATATAAAATACCGGAAGCAACATTTGCGATTGCTGTAAATGAGGCCCCAAGTCTCTTCAAAGGATATTTTACAGTATTTCATTTGACACGTTAGGGCACATTAAGATTTCTGGTTTGCTTCATTAGTGAACATTTAATTAACTTTATGCTTAAAAATAGATTTCCTCAAGTTTATTGTTTTCTGCTTCCCATATCATTTTATTTTAAATTACTAATCAGCAACTTTGTCAGGCTCCATTTTCTAGTTTCTTTGTACGATATGGTCCATTAGCCAAGGAAAGACATTTCATAACAAATATTGCTGACTATAGCATTATCACTTAAAAGCTTTATCTTGCTTGTCTTATCCATTCATGTTCCATTAAAGCTGTCTTATACTCCCTGTTTCTTATAGAATCATTTTTATTTTGAGTTTGTTATTGTCCATATTTTTTTTAAAATCTAGATGTATCTTATATTTTTAGACACAAAAAAAAATTATTTTAAAAAATATTGAAACGCTTCCTTTTCATGGTGTTCATAAATGCCTTTTGATGATTTCTATATAAAACACATGGAAGGTGTAATAATATACTGGAACACAAATAATATGCTATACAATATGCTATACTAACAAATGAGAGGAAATCACTCACTCTAACAGATATTTGTATTTTTTTTGTGTGTTACTAGGAAAGGTTAAT
The DNA here is from genome assembly GCA_019447015.1 of Hymenochirus boettgeri. NCBI lineage: Eukaryota > Metazoa > Chordata > Amphibia > Anura > Pipidae > Hymenochirus > Hymenochirus boettgeri. Next base: position 245,412,086 of record CM033476.1, on the reverse strand, counting down.
GGTTGATATTTTAACCTAATCACAAACAACCAATACAGTATGTTTGGCAGCTTTCTTTCACCCATTAAAGTGATTCCCAGTGATTAACTTCAGTAAAAATCACAAGCATAGATCTTCCATCTGCATAATATTCAGGTTGGTAGTTTTTATCAAGCTTTAGTTTTCTTTAAAAGAAGAAAATGATTACAGGAATTTACATGGAAAATTGTAATCGAAATACTTTGCCAGTGCGCATTCACATTTCTTAAACAATATGTTTAATTTAATATTTAACTTCCCAATTATTTTTTTTTTAAGATAGGAGAAGGTACTCGCATCACCACTACTTACATAGTTAACACTTGTGCCTGCAGCACTATTCTCTATTCCTGAAGTGGGCATGATAAGAACAGTGAAGAGAGAGGTGGATGATACTAGGGACTGCATTTTCAGAGCTTTGTTAACTATGTAAGTGCTGCAGGTAGAAGTAGTGTCTCCCACTTCCCTGTAAATTATGAAAAAAAAAACCTGATGTGATATTTATAAAGATCAGGCCAGGCAGTTCTTCAGAAGTAAAAATGTAGTATTTTGGGCAGCTTTAGTCCTGTAGAGTAAAGATGGGTACACACATGAAAGATAAATAACTGATAACCAACAAATTCCATTAGAAGCTCATTAGAAGTCATCAGCTATAAAAACTCACCCACACGTATATAAATATACACACGGACAAAATATTTGTTTGTGTGGCCAGCGGATGCTATTGTCTCCTTTTTCTAAAAGTATAGGCACTGAGTGACCCTAGGGAGTGAGGTCATGGCAGGGGAGAGTTAGAACTGATTCAGATGGGGAGGGGGGATTACACTGGGTATTGATACCTAGAGAAAGCAGGGAGAGGTGATTTACTGAGCAGGAGTGAAAAGTTTAAAGGAGAGGGGAAGTCTATTAACAAAAGGGATAACACCAGTGAGCGTAAGCATGATGCTCCCCTACATGAGATATCCAAATCTGGAATCGAACTAGAGCAAGGTTTCTCTGAGGGTTTTCACATTCCTTTTAAAACAGTCCCAGGCCAAGCTACCTATAAGAATTGAAAATCAGTTCAGGCCCACCCAAAAGGTGATATCTAAGAAGTTATTTAACTCCCTTCTCTGTCTGCCACCTCCTCTGCCTACTCCCTGTTTATTGGCTAATGTAATAGCCTTATATTTCATGGGGGAGAAAAATGTCAGAAATGGTTTTCCTGCTCAACCTAGCTCCTCCCTACAGCTTACAACTATTACCACTGCACTGCCTAACCTCCCTTTATTGCTCACCCCCTCCATCTATAACCCTACCATTGCACTCTCTAAAATAGGAATCCAATCTTATGAAATGTGAATCTTATAATGCTTACTTATTTATTGCGGTGGTCCGGGTGTAAGAAACCCCAGACCCCTCGTTCCTCCAGATAGCAAGATAGAACACTTCCAATAAGAATTCAACAATATATATTCGGGACTTACCCGTGCTTCTTGGTGACCCAGGTGCAGAGTGCCCCAGGTCCGTCGCTTGAGACCAAATCCCACGGATACAACAAAAGAAGAAACGGCACAGCATCAACCAGGAAAAGAACAAGAGAACTCCGGATACAACATGAATGAATGAAATCACAGCTTTATTAACAATACGCCTGACGCGTTTCAGACTATGATTAAGGACCGGGAGGTCTAAAACGCGTCAGGCGTATTGTTAATAAAGCTGTGATTTCATTCATGTTGTATCCGGAGTTCTCTTGTTCTTTTCCTGGTTGATGCAGTGCCGTTTCTTCTTTTGTTGTATCCATTGCACTCTCTAGCTTCCCTTCAATAGCTACTCCCTCTGCTTACCCCCTAATGAGCTTCACCGCTATTACAGAACAGGTACTCTTATCTCTTCTATCCAGGACACGTGTCACTACCTGCCCCCTCGACCCCATCCCCTCTTATCTCATTCCTCACCTTTCATCTTCATTCATACCAGCCCTAACCTCTCTCTTTAACTTCCTCATTTAAACATGCTGTGGTATCCCCTATACTTAAAAAACCTTCCCTGGACCCATCTGCTCTTCCCAGCTACCCGCCTGTCTCCCTTCTCCCTTTTGCTTCCAAACTGCTGTAAAGACATGTCTATGCTGACCTGGTTCACCACCTCTCTAATAAATCCTCTCTTTGACCACCTCCAGTCAGGCTTCCGCCCTAACCACTCCACAGAAACTGCCCTCACTAAAGTGTCCATTGATCTACATAGTGCTAAATCTAGGGGTCACTACTCTTTGCTTATTCTTTTTTACCTGTGCTTTGATTGTGATACTGTTGATCACCCTCTACTTTTTCAGACCCTGGCCTCCTTTGGTATCCAGGACACTGTATGTTCTTGGATATCTTCCTATCTCTCTGGTAGGACCTTTAATGTTTTACACTCTGGAATTAGCTCCGTCCCTTGCCCCCTCCCTGTGGGGGTATCGCAAGGCTCAGTACTTGGTCCTCCTCTTTTCTCCACTTACATCTATGGCCTTGGACAACTCATTAGCTCATTTGATTTTCAGAATCACCTGTATGCGGATGATACCCAAATTTACATCTCTGCCCCAGACCTCCCTTTACTGACATCCCAGGTCCCCAAATGCCTGAGTGGCAGGGTCCTCTTTCCTCTTGTATCATGGTATTGCTGTAAGCAACTCATTACTCTGTGTACATATATTATGAATTACCTGTGTATGTAATATGTATGACTGTATAATATGTATTACCCTGTATGTAATGTATGACTATGTAATTGTAAAGCGCCATGGAAGATGTTGGAACTATATAAATCCATAATAATAATAATAATAATAATACAAAAGATGTATCTGACAAATAGCAGGCCCATAGACGTTCCTCCCTATGAGAGATTTGAGGGTGTCCTCTCTCTGTGTTGTGCCGAAGAAGGAGTTGGAAAATTTTAGAATGATGCACCACCTGTCATACCCCAAGGGCACTTCTGTTAATGATGACATTGGCAGGGAGTTGTGTAAGGTTTTCATATTCATCTTTTGATGTGGTGGTGCAGAGATTGAGGGCAAGGTGCTTTGATGGCAAAAACATATATTGAAGCAGTTTGTAAACAAGTGCTTGCCCAAGAGATGCTCAATCTTGTGCTCCTAATTGGAAGTTTCAGTTCCTGTCTAGAATGGGTAGTTAATTCTAGAGTCAGGTTCTGACACCATTCATTACCTTGACGATTTTCTATTATGTTTTAAGTGATTCACAGAGTTTGAGCTCATTTCAGGGTTCCGTTGGCCTAAAAAAACACGGAAACCCCCCACACTTTGATGTAATTTTTGGGACTTCAAATAGATTCCATGACCATAGAGTGTAGATTGCCCTTTGATAAATTAAAAGAACTGCTGATGGTTATAGAGCATGCTAGGGGTCAGGGCTGGTTTATAGACAAGGCTCCTGAGGCAAGTGCCAGGGGCCCGGTTGGCAGAAGGGCTAGTTGGGAGCCATCCAGGGGTCCCAGTGGATGTATAACACAATTTCAGCATATTTCCGCATTTACCTTTAAAATATTCCGGAGGGGGGCCTGGACCGGTCTTCCAATCAGGACACAGCAGCCAGTTAGCACTCAGAAGGTGTAGGCGCACTGCGCAAGTGCATCAGACTCTGCATGGTCATGTGAGTGCGTAAGTTCCCCGCTGCCTCAGCTGGATCTGATGTTCAGGCAGGTGCAGCCTGCGCAGGAGCAGGAAGCGGAATTGGCAGACAATAACCTTCCAAGTCCCCATGTGCCTAATCTTAAGATTGACAGCCACAGATGACTGAGTCCTCTATCCTCCTGACACACAGGTACCTACCTAGGTGTACTGTATAAACTTTTAAAAAACTTGTGTGCCAATGGGGGTGGTGGTATTATGCTGTGTGGTGCCAGAGGGACCAACACATCTCCCTGGCACCACCCGCACACACCCTGGCACCACCAGCATACCACCAGGATGTGCCGGTGGTGATGATCCCCCCCTGGCACCACAGCACGTCCCCCCTGACACCACCAGCACATACCCCCTTACACCACCAGTATATCTCCCTGGTACCATCAGCACACACCCCTGGCACCACCAGCACATCCTGGTGGTGCCAGGGGAATGTGCTGCTGGTGCCAGGGGGGATGTGCTGTGGTGCCAGGAGGGATCTTTACCACCAGAATATCCTGGTGGTGTTCTGGTGGTGCCAGGGGTGTGTGCTGGTGGTGCCAGGGGGGATGATCCCTTCTGGTCCCACCAGCACATTCCCGTGGCCCCACCAGCACATCCTGGTGGTGCCAGGGGGATATGCTGGTGGTGCCAGGGGGGATTTGCTGTGGTGCCAGGGGGATCATCACCACCGGCACATCCTTGTGGTGTGCTGGTGGTGCCAGGGGGTGTGAGGGTGGTGCCAGGGAGATGTGCTGGTGGTAATGTGTAATCTGACTTGTGCTTGGGCCCCATTTGGTCTTAAACTGGCGTTGCTAGGAGTTCTAAGAAGCTTACACTAAGGGAAATCCAGTCATTGTTTTGCAAGCTTAACTTTGCTTGTAGGATTCTCTCCATGGGTAGAATGTTTTCCAGAAGGTAAGCACAACTAACTTTCAGTGTCAGTCACCCCCATGACTTTGTACAACTAGCAAAGGAAGTAAAAGAGGACTTAGCTGTATGGAATTTCTTTCTGCGGCAGTATAATGGTAAACCTCTTTGACAAGAGGCAGCAATAGAAAGCACAGAGTTACAGCAAGGTAGCAGGTAGCATCGGCTATAGAGCATATTTGGCATGCCACTGGAGCACACAGCCCTGGACGGTTAATAGGGGAACAAACAGTCTTACCAGGAACCTGGCGTTTTTGGAGCTCTTTCCCATTCTGTTGGCTTCGGAGTTTTGGGGGGATGTTTAAAGAAACAGGCAGGTAATTTTTTATTTGGATTCCATGGCAGTAGAGATGTCCGAACTTCGCAAAATCCGGTCCGCTCGAGGATCCGCGAATTTTCGAAAAAATTTGAAAATTCAAAAATCCGCGAGCGGACCCGTTAAAATTAAAAATACCCTTGAAATAACGAGATTTTTTGTATTTTCGAAAATTTTCTAAATTACGAGTTTTCACGTATTTTCGTGAATTTTTGAAATTACGAGCTTTCACGTATTTTCCCGAAAATACGTGAAAACTCGTAATTTAAAAAAATGTCGAAAATACGAAAAATCCGCGAATCGGAAGTTCGGAAGGCGGAAAGTCTGGAAAAACCCGCCGTTCGCGAACGGGATAAATCCACGGCGGATCCGGGTTCGGATCCGCGAACCTGGCCATCCCTACATGGCAGCAGTGCAGGCCATTAATAACATCTCAGCCTCTTCCTTACCAGTGGTCCGCTTGCTCAGGTACCTAGTATTAAAATTCTAACATCTGAATGTCACATTTAGAGCCAGAGGCCTTGTTCCAGAAAACCAATGTGGATGAAGCACAGTTAGGGGCCCCCTTATAGTATTGCTGGTGACCCAGTGATTGCCCCACATACCTAGCTTTGAGAACTCAATTGCTGATTCTTTGTCTCCCTTGCAGTGGGACAGTTTTTGAACTCTTGCACCAAGTTCCAACAGAAAAGGATCAGCTTGCCCAAGCTGGCTTTGGGACCCAGGAACAGGCTTGTGGCAGAGATGGTGAGGCATTCACTGGTGAAATCTCCTTGGATAAAGTATGATCCAGTGCAGTTGGACTGGGGGATAGTGAAGCAGAGGTTAACACTACTAAAGCCAGATATAATGGATAGGGACATACTTTTGCAATGGATTGTGGACATATCACATGGCATATCGCATGCCTTGACAGGTTGGCATTTCATTGGCGGATGATGGGATGTGGCAAAGGATGCAGTAGTTAGGCAGGCTTTGAACGGGCATCCTGATAGGCGAAAACTGGGATCCTTTCAACTGTTAGTTCAGATTATAGTTTGGCTGCAGGACACTACTTCCTCTCCTTATGAGAAACTTCTCTTTAGCTTAGCTTTCTTCCTGGCAATTTTTTGAGCATTTCGGATAAGTGAATTAGTGAGTACTAGTCACAAGTTTGTGATGTTCAGGTGGCAAGTGGTAGCCTAGTGATTCACATTAAAAAATCAAAGACCACTCAACTAGGAAGAGGATGTCAAATTACTTTGAGACAGGCAGGTTGCCCAGTTCAGATATTTAAGACATATAAGGAAATCAGAACAATGGGGTCAGCCCTGTTTTTGGTACATCAGGATAGGGCTTTCTAATCGCAGTTTCAGTTTTGTGCAATTTTTCGAAGGTGTTTAGTAGGAGTGTTAAGCCGCAGGATTGTACTTCTCACTCCTTTCGTATTGGTGCAGCCACAGAGCCACTTAGGCTACCAGGTGGGGCTTAAGAAAAGAGGCAGTTAAGTAGTTAGGCAGATTGGGGTCTAGGCGGTTCAAGTGTTATGTTCGGCCACATATGTTGGCAAAAAATAGTGTATATACACACCCTTTTATTTTTTAAGTTACCTTGGTTATGAACAGTGATAAATATAGTTAAAAACATTAAAAAGAACAAAATCATATAGCCTCCATTGTGGGAAAACATGTGGTCATTACAACCCTCCCTGACTAAATATCCTTATAGCTACAGTGCTTAAGGAATGTTACACTTATCTGTCCACCGTATGTCAAAAGTCAGGGTTACACCATGGGGGATACAAGTGCCATATGATTGTCAGGGGTCCCAGCTTAGGAGGACAAAGAGGCCAGGCGAGTTAACGCTAGACGCGTTTCACCTCAAAATGAGGCTTTCTCATTAGCGAGGGTAAGTCGGTAAAGCAGTTGGAGTTGTTATGACGAGACCAAGTATCGCGATACTATCGCAATAGTAAAAAAGTGGTTCAAAAAGGTGTGGGAGGCTGTTAGTTTTGCATTATTATTTCTTCTTTCTATGGGCATTTATTTATTCACTACACAGCCAGAAGAACGGTGGTGTGGCCTAGCAGGAAAAAGCTCGACTTTTAGGAACATGAGGTAGTCACCAGATGGTTAGGTTTTAGGAGCCTTAGGTGGCACAGATTTCTACAGTCCATTAGAGAATATGAGGCCAGACACAGGCTCTCTTCAGTCCTAAGTGCACTTAAGAGGACAACAATAGGTGTAGTCCCTATGGAGACCCTTATTAAAGGGGCACTATACTGAAAAAATTACTTTGCCTCCCATTAATCTATAATTGAATACATGTAAGTAGCACTTACTCTGAGGTGTGTGTCTTGCTGCATGCCTTCAATCCAGCACGTTTTGCTTGGGAACGGTATCCCCCTCCCTCTTTTAACCACTCCCACTTCCATCCGACCTGACTTTTTCCCAACTGTCAAACATGCACACAGCATACAGCATTTAAACTGCCAAAACTCATTCCAGCTACAGCAAAACTGCTCATAGAAAAATAGTTTTTGAGAGCAAGGAACTTGAATGACATCTGAAATGTAAGATGTTTTAGATATAAAGATATAAAATAGAGGGCAGATCAACAAAAGAATGATATAGTGGTGGTTGGGAAGAATTACAGTTTCCAGTTATGGTAAATTTAAAATAACCTATTTTTCAATATAGATGACCTGTAAGGATTAGAGATGTCTGAACTTCGAAAAATCCGGTCCGCTCGAGGATCCGCGGATTTTCGAAAAAATCCGAAAATCCGTGATCGAACCCGTTAAAATGTATTAAAAGGAAAGTTCGGCAAAATCCGCATTAAAAGTGGTCTAAATAGCCTTGGTAACGTACACTTAATCACTCAAGGACCTGGGTAATGACCTTGGAAACACGTATCAATGCCTACAATACCTAAAAATTACAGTTCGCTAGTGTGAAATTCGAAAAATGAGGATTTCCGTAAATATTCTTCGGAAATACGGACTGGAACTTCGATGATTCATTGCTTTTTACTACATCCTGATCCTGCCTGCAAAATGTCGAGCTCTGCCAGGCAGCTCTATGCCACCCAATACCTCCTGGCTAGGGGGTATGATAATTTTGCACCAGGTACTTCGCATGTGCGGTGCAGGAAGCACGATAATGGAGGGCCTGCAGCGCCGCTTCAACTTTTAGACCACTGTCTCTACCCTCCAGAGACAGTGGTCTGATCTTAAGAGGCAAAGGCCTCATTATGTTGAAGCCATGTGGCAAATTATGAAAGGCAAGTATACTTTTTATTATATTACTGTATTGTAATGAGTAGTAAAATATATTAATTCACTTCTGACAAAAACATATTTATATATATATATATATTTTTAAAAACATCAATAATGCATAAATTTGGCTTGAGAGAGAGCGAGAGAGATCCAAGTTCTTTGTATTTCTCATTCACTGGTTATTATTACATTATAACCTACCCCTGTAGTAGATTTCCATGGGAGGAACTGTAAGATTATAGCCTTATAATCTTACAGTTCCAGGAGGAGAAAGAAACCAGAAGCCACAAAGGGGTAGGTTATATAAATAATACACCCCCAACTGTAAATATAGGGATATAACCTACCCCTGTAGTGGATTTCCATGGGAGGAACTGTAAGATTATAGCCTTATAATCTTACAGTTCCAGGAGGAGAAAGAAACCAGAAGCCACAAAGGGGTAGGTTATAATAAATAATACACCCCCAACTGTAAATTATAGGGATATAACCTACCCCTGTAGTGGATTTCCATGGGAGGAACTGTAGATTAAGCCTTATAATCTTACAGTTCCAGGAGGAGAAAGAAACCAAAGCCACAAAGGGGTAGGTTATAATAAATAATACACCCCCAACTGTAAATTAAAGGCATATTAGAAGTCACCTTGGAGTTCCGTGCCCTGTATAAAAGGTACTCGGCCTGCGGCCTCGTGCTTTTATATGGTCACGGAACTCCTCGGTGACTTCAAATATCCTTATAATTTACAGTTGGGGGTGCATTATTCACTATATTATTATTATTATGATTATATTATTCAATATCAGCCCTATTTAAAGGGTAAGTAAAGTCAAAAATCACTGAAAAGTGACTTTATTTAACATAACACCTATAAATTCAAAATGATACCCACACATAGACACAGCTAAACACACTTGGTGGCCCACCCTTCCATTTCCATGGCAGCCTTATTTAAAGGCTAAGTAAAGTTAAAAATGAAATCAATCATTAAAAATTGATTTCTTTTTATCTTATAAATGCACACTGATACCCACACATAGACACAGTTAAACACACTTTACTGACCCACCCTTTTAGTTACATGGCAGCCCTATTTAAAGGGAAAGTAAAGTCAAAAATTATTGATCAATTATTAAAAATTGATTTTGTCTTTCAAAAATGTCATATTCAAATATTTATTTTTACACTCCAAAATTAAAAATGTTGTGTTACCCACAAAATCTATACAGATACAAGTACACACAGCTACTGATGCTCCCCTACACCCAACCAACTTTTCCCTCTCCATGACTACAATACACACAATAAAAATATAAGTACTTAGCCAGAATAAGGTATGAAATCATTGCCATAGAAATATGATTGACTTTTAAAGCAACTATAACATATTGCCTTATATAATCTGTATTTTCAAGCAGAATTCAAATTATATGTATTTTTTTATTTTAATTTGCAGCCTATTGAAAAAAAAAATTTTTTCTAAATTTTTCATTTGACCAAGGCCACATTACAGCGCACCCTCCAGAAACAAGCATACAAGCGCGTATTTCCGGTGCGCTCATGTGTATTGCCGTGTATTGTCCCCGACTCCCCATTGTTTGGGCTGTATCTTGTCCCTCTTTTTTTGAGCTTAAGTCACGAAATTCGGTCCAAACGTCCAAAATTATCCAAGAACTGTTCACTACGTAGCCTTTTAGGAAATATTCTTATACATGTAATATTACTAATGGATTGGGCAGTGATTGTTGAAATAAAACATTTTTTTTTCTAGAAGCAGGACCAGCCTCTACAGGTCCTCCACCTTCTCCAGGCCCACCACCCTCTCCAGCACCTCCAGCCTCTCCAGTCCCTCTGGCGGCCATGATTAAAAAACCGTAAGTAAATCATATGCAACGTTAATGAAATGTTATATACAAGACTATTAATATCTGTATTTTTCCAGTGTAAAATCCACGCTATATGATGGAACATTGGGTACTGTGGGTTTGACAATGCTTTTATGGGGGCTGCACCACTTCCAAAAAATTTTGTATGTAGCACAGTCCTAGTGATACAAAACCAAGAATGTTCTGATACAATTTAGCAATAAACATAATGTTTTATGCCAGCATTACCTCCTGCTGTTTTTCAGTGATCCCCCATGATGCAATAATATCGCTTTAAGTGGAAGTTCAGTGATAATATATATACTTTTAAGAAAAAGTATTTATCCATCCCAATGACCTTAATCTGCCCATTCAGCATTTAATGCAACCGAAATACTAACTTCCTGTTTGCAGGACCCCTAATAGAGATCGTTACGGTCTTGCCCTTGACCCAGTCCCTGGGTTGATTCAGTTGGTCAGTAGAGATCTGAGCATGTGTAACCCATCCAACAGCCAATCAGTTGAAATCACTGTTACCATAACTAGGTATGCATAATATAAACTAAGAATTTTAGAAATAATGATATTTTATACTGAGCTTTTCTTTTTATGACATACAGCAACATTATTGCATTGCAGTACCATGTATGTGTAACTAGCGGTCAGGTGCAAAATTGCATCACCCACACTGCTTTAGAAAATGTGCTCGAACATCTTCAACACAATTCTCTCAATATTTTCCTCCACAGATTCCCAGAGCATACGGCGGGAAATACGCGGGACCATACAGCAGGAGATTCGCCACATGGGGCAGCGCATGAACCGCCGCCTGACCAGACTGGAGAGGCGGGTATCCAGGCTGGAACAAAATTAATTTTTTTTCTTTTTATTTATTTTTTTATGTATATAGTTAAAAAAAAAAAAAAGAACATTATTATATTATTATATATAAAAACTGTTTTTGAAAAATATGTTTTTGGGCTTTATTTTTCGATATATCAAATTATTCAGATAAATTCATAATCAATTTTTATTTGAGAAATTACAATACACATATCTATTTAGCTAGCTATATGTCATATGTCATTAATGCCATTAAACACACCACATTGGCCACATTCCCCTATATAGTAGTTTGCACACAACAAGGGAAAGAAGGCGATGGGGGTACTGGGTTACATAATGTCCACTGCGGTTTGCCACCATTGTTGTGGGGCCAGGCAGGCTTGGCCCCACTGGACATACCCCTCACCACATTGGCCTCTCCCCCCCAGAGTATGCTTTGTGCAAGGGAATACGGGTGAATGGGTAAGGCTTCGTAGGAACAGCACCATTGAGTTACAGCAGGCCCACTGCGGTTTGCCACCATTGTTGTGGGGCCAGGCAGGCTTGGCCCCACTGGACATACCCCTCACGCCATTGGCTTCTCTCCCTCAGAGTATGCTTCGTGCAAGGGAAAGCGGGTGAACGGGTAAGGCTTCGTAGGAACAGCACCATTGAGTTACAGCAGGCCCACACTTTGTAATATGGAGTACTGCTCTCAGGCCAGGCAGGATTGACCCAGAGATGAAAACATTAGCCACAGAGTAGCTGTTGCGGCTGTATGAGATGGTCAGAGTAGGTGACACCACAAAGGTGCCTCATGGAGAGAGAAGGAAGAACAAATATGGAGTACTGCTCTTGGGCCAGGCAGGATTGACCCAGAGCTGAAAACATTAGCCACAGAGTAGCTGTTGCGACTGTATGAGATGGTCAGAGTAGGTGACACCACAAAGGTGCCTCGTGGAGAGAGAAGGAAGAACAAATATGGAGTACTGCTCTCGGGCCAGGCAGGATTGACCCAGAGCTGAAAACATTAGCCACAGAGTAGCTGTTGCGGCTGAATGAGATGGTCAGAGTAGGTGACACTACAAAGGTGCCTCGTGGAGAGAGAAGGAAGAACAAATATGGAGTATTGCTCTCAGGCCAAGTAGGATCGACCCAATCTTAGAAAAACTAGCCACAGAGTAGCTGTTGTCAGCTACACAAAACACACAGACACTGACACACAGATACAGAAAGACAAACATAAAAACAGGACACCTAGACCTCTAAAAGGTCTAACACAAAATGTGTCCAAAGAACTTATAGGGGGTTAGTCCTTAAAAGGACTTTTGGGTCTCACAAGGAAGGTTAGTCCTTAAAAGGACTGTTGGGTCTCAAGATGTGTGAATACAGGGGTGGTTAAAACAAGTGCTAAACCACCACACTGAATTTCACACACAGAAAGCTCAAAAAAGCTCAAAAAGCACAAAAAGCACAAAAAACTCTCTCCAACTCCTACACTGTCAGGTCTCCACTAAACACACACACTGACAAAATGGCGCCTGTGAAGCAGCCTTTTATACCCAGGGGCTGGCAATAATCATGTTAGCTGCCATTGGATAATTTGGGACATGTGGCTTGCTCCGTCTTGAAAATAATCCCCAAAATGCGAAAATTCTGCGAATTTACAAGAATTTCTCGTATTTTCGAAAATATGCGAATTCTCGTAATTTCGATTATTTCCTGTATTTCGAAAATACGGAGATCCTCGTAATTTCAAAAATACGAGAAATCTGCGGTTTGGAAGTTCGGAAGGCGGAAAATCCGCCATTCCCTGATGGGATAAATCCGTGGCGGATCCGGGTTCGGATCCACGAACCGGCCATCCCTATTAAGGATATACAATTTGATCTCTTTCGCCTATGGTCAAGTGATACTAGTGTGGTCATACATAATAACCAGGGGTATGGAGGGACGGTCGGGATCGGAAAACACTTGATAGGGTATGAATTAAGATTAACAGGGCAGTGGGACAATTTGTGGCAGGAGTGGTATGGCAGGGACAAGGTTAATTTAATGGAGAAAGGGTCCGATATCCTGAATTTAGACCTGTGCCTGGGCGTTGGCCCATCTGTAGTGGTGGAGGTCCATAAGTTACAAGCAGCTGTTATGGTTACCAAGTTTTACATTCTACTATGTTTATATTGTTACATGTTATAATTTTTTTAAAATAATGCTGTGGCCTTTTGTTCCACTATGTTGTAGTCTGGTTATTGTTGAAAGGGGTGGGTAGAAGGCACTTAATGCTACCACTGCCAAGCCGCTGAGTGACCGTAGGGAGTGGGGCTAAGGCAGGGGAGAGTTAGAACTGGATCAGAAGGGGAAGGGGGATTGAAGCAGCAGCGGTGTTAAATCTCCTTCAAGTAAGTTAAACTGCAGGTTGTCCATGATTACTCATCACAGAGTAGTGATGAGTCATTATCAGGTATCCACCCCTCCCGAGTCTCCCTCATTCATGCACATGCACACCCGCACCCCAGACTCCCAGACTTGAGAGCAGACTTGAGTCTCCTCCCAAGCCACGCCCCCTTTCAGTGGCCACACCCGGGAACACACTGATGCCTCCCTAACACTGCCTCCTACCACCCCTAGAATGGTGGCCCCGCCTCCATGTGACATCATGCCCCACCCTCACGTGACATCACACCCTGCTCACCACACCCCCTTCTCCACTCTGCCCAGAAGTCTGAAAGGTCTGCATTATGGACAACCGGCAGTTTAACTTACTTGAAGTCAACTCGGAGTTCCCTGCCCTGTATAAATATGGTCAGGGAACTCCTCTGTGACTTTATATTACACTGTAAGGGGCATATTATCCCTTATATGTAATTGAACATATGCATATACAAAATAGCGGTTTTGTACTACCGCATGCTAATGTGAGGCCGTACTTTTATGATAACCCACAAAGTTTAAACTTTCCGATACTGCTGGTTTATAAACGACCCTGTGTTACTCCATGTATGTCAAATGCAGCTCCTAAACAGTGACACAGCTATGCAGCTGTATATTGTGACTTCCTCGTCACTGCTGCAAGCAAGTAATGTTAATTAGTATTAAATGGGAAATTGGGGTAAATCTCTAATTTCTCTTGTGTGCAGTCACGCAGTGTAAAAGGATGCACAGGCTAATAAAAGAAAAGGGACATCCTCACAGACTGTTCCTGTATTACCACTTTTGCCATAGGATCTGGCAACTGTATTACCGTGGTCTGCCAAAAACCATGAAAATGGTCTGTGATGAATTTACTGTTTCATTAGAATGATAGATTTCTGGACCGGCGGCACTTTCACACTATGCAGTAAACTCTTTTCTCCTAACACACTTGTGTTCTTAAAGGAAAAATAAAGTTAAAATATATAAATGAGCCAGAATAGAGTTTATAATTTCTAGCTTTATGATAGCTGCATGTTTCAAATATCAAATCAGCAGCATTTTGAAATGCTCTAGTTATCTAGAAATTATCTTGTAAAAGGGCATGTCCACCTAAAAATCATTATTTAATATATTTTAGATTTGGTATACTGATCTTAATAATCAGTTAGAAATAAATAACATTATTTATTCAATATTCAATCGTTTGGTGTCTTGTTAATGACCATTAGTCACAGTATAAAGCAGATTCTCAGATAAAATCTCCTTCAGCAGTTTTTTTTTCATTTCTGAGTGACTCATAAGTTTTGATTAAAATCAAGCCTTAAGCAGGAAAAATTGAAGTAAGTTTGCTGAAGGAAATTGACACCTGCTCAAGATGCAGTTGATACTTGATATAATGCACAGTATGTATAAGTAAAATACAATACATTCTAGAAAAAACATGATTGCAAGCACATACATTTAATAACCCAGTAAACCTAATAAATCTACAATGTACCTATACCTATATGTTAGGAATCGTTTTTTAATACAACAAAATGTTAACTGAATATATAAAGAAAGAGCATGCTTTTATCATATTTATATATGTAATTGCATATAACACATATACTGACGTGAAAGTAAATATGTAGTAACAAACATGATTAAATGTTTCAATATTATGTTGCTTATCATCTTCAAGAATTATGAGATCTATCATATATTTAGTGTTGTGCAGTCTTGTTATATACACACTAATGACAAAGGGGCAATACCATTGTATCCAACAGTATGGTCCCTTCATCGTGTGTGTAGCGCATTTCTGAGCCGAATGTTTCGTGTTTCTGCGTTTTCCATTCTAACCAAAATCGTGTGCACAAATGCGCAAAAGACGCGTTAGTGTGGGCTAGCGCTTATAGTTTTCTATAACCCAAAGCATGGATCCTCAAACTATGGCCCTCCAGATGTTTGAAAACTACAACTCCCAGAATTCATTTACTATAACTTGAAAGCAGCGAATGCTGGGAGTTGTCGTTTTTTAACATCTGGAGGGCCATAATTTGAGGATCCCTGATCCAGAGTGTTCCCCCTATGCATTTCATAGGGTGAGCGATCATACTGCGTGTAGAGGGATCTGTCGGTGATTTTTAAAAAGACAGAAAGCTTAAAGACACCCAGCTTAAAGTGTATGTATACTGAAAAAAATAACTGTGCATCATCTTAATCTATAAATAAATAAGTGCAAGTAGTAAGTAAGCAGAGGTGTGTTGCTGCATGCCTTCAATACAGTACTTGTTTTGCTCAGGCTCTGACTACCAATTTTTTTCCCACATACCAACTGCCAAATCATTCCAACTACAGCAAAACTGCTCACAGCAGAATAATTTTATGAAAGTGAGGCACTTGATTGACAGATGAAATGTAAGATGTTTTGGACTGGACATCTAAAGGAATAGGGGTCAGATCAACAAAAAAAAAGGTATAGTGGTAGTTGGTTTGAATTATTGTTTCTACTAATGGGAAATTTAAAAAAAACTATTTTTCCAGTGTACATACAATACTTGTCATCCAAGTATTTGGGTACAAGATAGATATGAAGTTCTGATTCTTAGTACTGCAGCTATTAAACATTACTCAAATAAAAGAAAACAATGTTTAGAAAGGGCACATTATAAACCTTATACAGTTGCATGGTTTTAATCATTATTTTAATAATTAGTATTAAGTAATAATTAGTATTCTGTTGTACTCAGTTAGATCAAATGGACTTTAAGTTTAGTTCTTGAAGACGTTTCCCTAGTCATCTGACTGGCTTTCTCAATTCAGAATGACTTGTACAAGAATCTGTTGGCAATTAAAGGGCATCTATACCAAAAAATAAGTTATTTTAAATTGACCATAACTGGAAACTATAATTCTTCCCAACCACCATTGTATCATTTTTTTGTTGATCTGCCCCCTATTTCTTTAGATATCTAATCTAAAACTTCTTATATTTCAGCTGTCAACCAAGTTCCTTACTCTCAAAAACTATTCTTCTGTGAGTAGTTTTAATGTAGGTGGAATGGTGACAGAGTTTTGACAGTTGACTGTATGCTGTGTGCAGGCTTGACAGTTGGTTTGTGGGGGAAAAGTCAGGTCGGATGGAAGTGGGAGTGGTTAAAAGAGGGAGGGGGGATACTGCTTCTCAACAAAATGTGTGCTGGATTGAAGGCATGCAGCAACACAAGCAAATCAGAGTAAGTGCTACTTACATGTATTCAATTATAGATTAAGATGAGGCAAAGTCATTTTTTCAGTATAGTGTCAATTTAAGTACCCTGGAAAGTCCCAATTATCATAAAACAGCCAGGTTTTCTGATGCAAAGTGTAATTGTATTGTGGCTAAGATGTGTTATCAAAACTGCCCAGTGTAAGGTGTCAAAACTACATTGTATATGGCATAAAGTTGGTGTCGAAACCCCCCCTCCCCCCTTGCCATTTTTCCTTAAGATGCAGGTACACGGCTGAGTCCTGACCCAAGGAATTGGCTCTTCTATGCTCAGCTATATGTGCAGCTGCTGTTTGGTCTCTCCCACATACAAATCAGAGCACTCTTCACTGCACTGCGCTGCGCATATGGTGTTGCTCTTCTTATGCTTCGGTATTGGGTCTTTCGGATGTACCAATTGCTGCCTCAGTGTGTTGTTTGGTTTAAAGCAGACAGGGATACGGTGTTTTTTTGAGAAATCTCCTTATTTTTTGGAGACCCCTGCTACATATGGGGTGACTATGTTCTTTTCTCCTTTCCTAACCTAAAGATTTAACTTCTTTTCTTCCAATCTTAAAAGATGTCCATGTGTCCTCTGATATGACCGATTAGTAAACAATGCACCAGAGAGTTTACTGTATGGTTATTAATATATTTGTATAAAGTGATCATATGCCCAGGCAAATGTTGTTTCTCTAATGTAAACAGTCCTAACTTATCTAATCTGCCTGCATATTCAAGCCCCTCCATTCCCTTTTTTATTTTAGTGGCCCTTCTGTGAACTGCTTCCATTTCCAAGATGCCCCTTTTGTGTACGGGATTCCAAAACTGCTCAGCATATTCCAAATGAGGCCTTACCAGTGCCTTGTAAAGAGGGAGAAAAATATTTTTTTCTCTTGACTCTATTTCCCTCTTTATACAAGACAATATCTTGCTAGCTCTAGTCGTTGCTGTCTGGCATTGTTTGCTACAGCTAAGTCTGTTATCTACCAGAACCCCCAAATCTTTTTCCAGTTGAGATTCACTTAACACAGAGTTATTTATGGTGTAGGTGGCACCAGGATTGTTAAACCCCAAATGCATCACCTTACATTTATCAATATTGAATCTTATCTGACAATCTGCTGCCTGTTTTGATAATCTATCTAGGCCAGCTTACAGCAATTGAACATTATTTGAAGTTTCCAAAGCTCTGCATAGTTTAGTATCATCAGCAAAGACAGAGGTGTAGCTCCATTGACCACCAGTCAAGCATCAAATACTGGTCTGTGTGGGTTGGTTTTCTGTAAACCTCTGCTTCCAGTTGACACCTTACCCATGGCAGTTTTGATAACACCTCTTAGCCACAATGCAATCACACCTTGCAGAAGGTCCCTAACACCTGGCTGTAATATGCTAATTTGGACATTCCAGGGTACATAATTGCCAACAGATTCTTGTCTTTCTGAATTGAGAAAGCCATTCGGATGACTACCGAAACGTCTTTAAGAACTAAACTTTAAGTCTGGTGAATCTAACTGAATACAACAGATATACCATGACCTGGATGACTGAGAACCTACATATACTAGTATTTCATTATTTACAATCATATTACTGTATAAGAAATATTCTGTCACATAAACTCAAGATTATTTTAATCATATTTTCTTTTACATCAGTTGTCTATTGATAGGGAGGAGTATCTATAATATCAACTCCTTGGTAAAAAAAAATAAACATATATTATATATATAATACAGATAGTGAAGGAAACTAAGGTAAATTAAAGAAAATAAATGCATACAATACAAGAATTGTGGAAGCACTCCAATTAGGCTAATTTACAACTACATTTAGCGGAAGTGCTACTGATCTGGTCAAAACATTTATACAAACAGTCTGGGGTTACCTTGACGTGGTTGGAAGGCTTTTCATTCATGTGATCACAGTAATGTATACTAAAACCCCTTTGTTTATAAAGTATGCCAGTGTGCAGATAATATGATATTGTATGGGGCCTAGGAATGTGCATTGATTATCTTTTCTATGTTTGTATAAAAGAAAATAAATGCCAGAGTTGTTAGGGTCTGATACAAAATACAAAACTGAAAACAAAATAGTATATACTGATAGAACAAAATAGGAACTTAAAAGAGAATGGAAGTCTATTAATTAATAAAGTGCAGGTGGTTCTCTATGTAATGAGGACCAGAAATGTTTCTAACCTTAGTTTCTAACCTTAGAAATGTATAATTATAAATATAATATAATGTGTGTGCTCCTTCTTTTCTTTCCAAACTACACCACATCTTATACCACCTCTTTATAAGCTCAAAAGGGGGGCTGTGGGAGCACTCCTGTGGCAAAATTACTTTATAACAAATAGTGGAAGTGCTACTGATCTAACCAAAACATTAGAACAAACAAGAAAAGAGATGATCAATGCACATTCCTGGGCCCCATATATCATAATATCAATGCTAGTGCAAACAGTAAAAACATGGGGGCTTTTCACTTTTATGCATAAAATTGTAACTAAAAACCCCCATGCTCCCATGTGGTAGTAGCACCCCCAACACGTCCCTTTAATTGGAGGTCTTATGCCTTGAATACTAAGCATTGGATGAAAGGCCTCTTCCCACCTTGTTAAAAGCCAGTAGGCATAGGGAAATGATAGCCTGTAATACTAATCCAATGCAAGGTCAGGGAGACAACCTTCCCAAGAAAATGCAACCAAGCAGGGAGTGTCAGCCCAGATAAATGACCCAAGGTAAACTGTTAGGACCTTCCATACAGGGGTTACCTTGACGTGGTTGGAAGGCTTTTCACTTTTATGCATAAAATTGTAACTAAAATCCCCCATGTTTTTACTGTTCGCACTAGCATAGATATTATGATATATGGGGCCCAGGAATGTGCATTGATCATCTCTTTTCTTGTTTACCTCTTTATAAGCTAAAACATTTGACACCAGACCAGCCCCAAAGACTTGAACATAGCCAGAAACGAAGGGAAACAAGAAGAGAGGAAGCATCAATATTTGAATTATTTATAAGGTATTACCATTTAAAAATATTTACACAAAGAATCACCTAAACTTAACTTATAAGGCTTTTTCCTCCTCTGTTATCAACAATGATATATGGTATATGGCATACAGTATGGTTAGCTTATCCTGCTACCTAACCATAGCTTTATGTACATATTTAATCCATTGAGCATCTCTAAAGCATCTTTAAATAGACAGTAGTATGCTAATCTACATGCAACCCACTTGAATGCTCAGGATATCAAAGTAAGCTCATAAATCTATAAAATTGTCATTTGTATGTAGGTACTGTAAAAATGTATTGAATGAACTGGAAACTGAAGAATAGTCTTTTCCTGGCATAATCCATATACACCTCTAACTGTTTCTTATGAGTGTTTTTTTTAGAGGTCTGGGGCCCTTCTGCTGCTTCTATGATCATAAGAAGCAGCAAAAAGCTGCTGATGGAACAAAAACTGGTAAGTATATTTAGGATCAGATCTTGCTCAGTTAAACCTAGTGAGGTTTAGGTTTGGGGACATTTCAAAACAGATACTGATTTTTGTTGGGGGGAGGTGACATGCCCTTTATAACCATTACTTTACAGTGCATTGATTTATATAATGAATGATCGCCCCCCTATCTTAAAATATAAGGATATAAACCAACCATAACCATTACATTATTAATTATAACAAAACAAACAATCTTTTGGATGCCATTGTCATAAAGGACAAGTGTAAACAACAAGTGTATTCCTCGAATGAAAAATTATATGTAAATAAATCCTGCCAAAAACCCAAAACTACAATAATTATAAAAAAATATTGGGTTATCAGTTATGCAGCAAAATTATGCCTCTGCCTATCAAAAGTTTCCACCTCCTCTTTCCAATCTTTCCAAGCCCTTATTTTTTAAGTTTTTACATGCTCAGAGGAGGCAGCTAGTGAAATAGCATTCTGTCACTGGCTGTGATGTCATCTGTTACATTTATAACTGGCAGCTGCTAACAAGAAGGAGCAGAGATAACAGGACATCAGAAGCCTAACAGGTTAGACTTAAATCTCTTAGGTTTTTTAACTATTGCAGTTTTGGGGTTTGTAGGGTGATTAAACTTTGTACAATTTTTCATATGCGGTTAGAACTTGCCATTTAAAACTGAATAATATACAGCTTCTATGAAAGTACCTGTCAGAAAGTAGGCATTGTTTTTATTTAACAGCTGTTATTTGGGGTCATACTAAGACTTGACCCCAGCGATCCTGATAGTAGGAGGGAACAAATGAGTATGTTGTATTTGAAATATGAATTGGCCTTAAGCAATTTTAAAAAAAACAGTGTTATTAAAAAACAACCATTACGCTATTTCAGTGACAGATGTGTAAACATATTATTGTGCTTCTTCTTATTATTTTACCGGTAGTTTTATTAGGAAAAGAGAATCCTTTGTTGTGGGCTGTCATAAGGTTTCTAAGATGTTCTTATTACTGCATATGCTAAGTTACAAATAATGTTGGAAGTTTGTGTTGAAAAGGGAATATACTAGATATAAGTAGGTTATCTTTTATCACACGCCACTAATAGTTGGGATTTTCAGCATACACCTTAAAAATAATCTTAAATACATTAAATAATTAAAAATAAAATGATTACTTGTTCTTACTATAAAGGAATTGGTAATACTAGTTTCTTATATGTTTATGGATGTAGATGGGAGATCTCTAAACTGAAAATATGTTCTATGACCACAATGTTTCAGTCTGTAAAGGGTTGAGAATGTTAATCCACATTTTTATAGTATAGCCTAGAAATTGCATTTGTTGTCTATTGTGACATTTGTCACATGATAGGACTATTAAAATTTCATAACAGCAAAAACACTTAACCCTTTCACTGCCAGGAGATTTTCATTTTTTTTTTGCGTTAACTGCCAGAAGAATTTTCAGGATTTTGTCCTTAATCGCTTTAGACTAATTTTACAGTAGGAAACCTTGCAGTAAATCAGGAATATTATACATTGTTTTTTTCAGCACAAAGTGTACTTTAATATGGTAACAAAATTTTGTAACTTTTCTGGAAATTTTACTGGAATTATGGGTAAAATATGTAAAAAAAATGAAAAATTTGCAAATTTTCATGGATTTTTCCCATTTTTACTTATAGTTATCTTAAGGTTACACACAAAAATCTTACTGTTTCTAAAAGCTCAGATACTCCCGAGTACAACGATACCAGATATATGTAGGTACCCGACGTTTCCTGTACAGGAGACCCCCCCAAACTAAAACTGCACCTCCTAGAATATTACACCAAATTAAAATGTGTAACCACTACTGACAGTTAACATAGAATATCTACCAAATTATCTAAACTATCCCCCCAAGTGAGATATTTTTAGAAACTACACACTCGCAGGATTTTACGAGTGAGGTTAGTTTCGATCAAAATGCAGATACCCGGACGCAGCTCTTCGTCAAATTGTAAGTTACTTTCTCACATTTTCCTTTTTTTCCTCAACTGTAAAATCAGAGACAAAATCAAATGCGAATTTCAGCTAAAAACTGTGGAGGAAAGTTCAAACGCATCTCAAATATGAAAGCCTAACCCCTCCCGAATAAAACGGTATGCCACATTCATGGGTGTACCCAGAGACATGGCTACCAACTAACCCAGAGCGTGACCAGTGCCAAATGTCAGTAGCAGCAAAAAAAAATTAGCCAGTTTTGTATTTGAACAGTCTGCAGTTTTTCCACAAAACACCCCCCCAACTCAAAAATACCCCCCACAAACTATATATTCCTGAAATCTACACACCTTCAGCTATGTAACGCTGTAGTTCGTTCATTCATACCATCAATGGTGTGGGCGCAGTTCTTCGTAGAAGTTTGCACTTTTACCAGATTTAAAAAAAAAAATGAACATCAAACAACGTTCAAAAAGGTCGAAATCATGTCAAAACCCCATGGAATGTAAAAAAAAGGTACCAAATATCAATCTCCCAAATGTCCTGAATCAAACGGTATGCCATATGTGTGGTTACACACGCGGACGTGGAAGCGAAAAGCCACAAAGTGAGACAATGCACGAGGCTATCAGAAACAGCGAAATATTTAGCCAACTCCGAATTGGACAGTCTGCAGTTTTTTTCCACAAAACACCCCCGTAACTTAGAAATAACCCCCACAAACTATATATTCCTGAAATCACACACCTTCAGCTATGTAACGCTGTGTGTTTGTTCATCATACCATCAATGGTGTGGGCGCAGTTCTTCGTAGAAGTTCGCACTTTTCTGAAAAAATGACAAAAAAAACAACTTCAAAAGGTAGAAATCATGCCAAAACCTGATGGAATCTAAAAAAAAGTTACTAAATATCAATCTCCCAATGTCCTGAATCAAACGGTATGCCATATGTGTGGTTAACACCGGACGTGGAAGCGAAAATCACAAAGTGAGAACATGCACGATGGCTCAGAAACAGCGAAAATATTTAGCCAACTCCGAATTTGGACAGTCTGCAGTTTTTTCCACAAAACACCCCCGTAACTTAGAATAACCCCACAAACTATATATTCCTGAAATCTACACACCTTCAGTATGTAAAGCTGTAGTTTGTTCATTCATACCATCAATGGTGTGGCGCAGTTCTTTGTAGAAGTTCGCACTTTTCTGAAAAAATGAACAAAAAACAACTTCAAAAGGTAGAAATCATGCCAAAACCTGATGGAATCTAAAAAAAGTTACTAAATATCAATCTCCCCAATGTCCTGAATCAAACGGTATGCCATATGTGTGGTTACACATGGGACGGAAGTGAAAAGCCACAAAGTGAGACAATGCACGATGGCTCAGAAACAGCGAAAATATTTAGCCAACTCCGAATTTGGACAGTCTGCAGTTTTTTCCACAAAACACCCTGATAACTCAGAAATACCCCCCACAAACTATATATTCCTGAAATCTAAACACCTTCAGCTATGTAGCACTGTAGTTCGTTCATTCATACCATCAATGGTGTGGGCGCAGTTCTTCGTAGAATTTCGCATTTCTACACAATTTTCTGGAAAAATAGAGAAAAATACATTTCAAAGTTACAAAATCACACCAAAACCCCATGTAATGTAAAAAAAACTTACCAAATATCAATCTCCTAAATGTCCTGAATCAAACAGTGTGCCATATGTGTGGTTACACACACTGACGTGGAAGCGACTAGTCAAAATGTAAAACAATGCGCAGTGAGCCAATAACAGCATTTTCCCAGATTTTCCAAACTGAACACCCCTCTAACTTGGAAATACCCCCGCAAAACTATATATTCTCAGAATCTACATACCTTCAGCTACGTAACGCTGTAGTTTGTTCATTCATACAATCAATGGTGTGGGCGCAGTTCTTCGTAGAAATTCGCATTTGTCTGAAAAAATGAACAAAAACAACTTCAAAAGGTAGAAATCATGCCAAAACCCCAAGGAATGTAAAAAAAAGTTACCAAATATCAATCTCCCAAATGTTCTGAATCAAACGGTATGCCCTATGTATGGTTACACACGCAGACGTGGAATCAACTAGCCACAAAGTGAGCCAATGAACAGTGGCCCAATTACAGCAACTTTTCAGATTTGTCAGACTAAACACCCCTCTATATTAGAAATACCCCCCAAAACTATATATTCTTGGACTCTACACACCTTCAGCTACACAATGGTGTGATTCTTTTATGCATACCACCAATGGTGTGGGTGCAGTTTTGTGTACAATTTCGCTTTCTTACCAGATTTTCAGGAAAAATTTATAAAAATACAATTCAAAGTTAAAAATCATGGCAAATTTCCATGTCATGTAAAAAAAACTTGTCAATTATCAATCTTCCAAATGCCCTGAATCAAACGGTATGCCATATGCGTGGATTCACACAGGGACGTGGCCACCAACTAGCTCAAATGGGACGCATGCACCAGTGTAATTACAAGAAAAATATCAAAGTGCTCTGTAATTTCAAACAGCCCCAAAACTTTGAAATGCCCCCCGCAAATAAACCCCCCCACTAAATATCAATCTCTCACATGTTCTGAATCAAACGGTATGCCATATGCGTGGATGCACACAGAGACGTGGCCACCAACTAGCTCAAATGGGACGCATGCACAAATGCAATTACAAGAAAAAATCAAAGTGCTCTGTAATTTGAACAGCCTACACTTTTTCTAAGGAAACAGTCCCGAAACATGGAAATTCCCTCCACAAACTATATATTTTTGGAATCTACACGCCTTCAGCTACGTTACGGTGCCATGCTTTCATACATGCATGAAGTATTCCAGACCCAGCGATCCAAAGAACTCTGTGTTTTTACGAGATTTTGTGAAAAATAAAATGAGATGATTCAAGGGTTGAAATCCTACCTAAACCCACTTGACAAGAAAAAAAACCCACTAAATAGCAATCTCCCACATGTCCTGAATCAAACGGTGTGCCATTTGCGTGGGTGCAAACAGAGACGAGGCCACCAACTAGCTCAAATGGGACGCATTTAGAAGTGCAGTTACAAGAAAATTTTTTAAAAACGCCACAACCCACCCCCCACACACACACTCTCCCCCTTTTAGTGGTATTTTAGTGAAGTCGGTTAGTATGGAGAGTCACACACGTTTTTGCACACTTTACTGATCCTAAAAATTCAATACGGTCTTTATTTGGTACCTCTGCAAAATTTCCTTATAAAATATAGGCTTAGTTTCCCTTGAAATCGAACAAATAAGTATCCGCGTTTACTTTACCGATATCACTGGGGACATTGGGGAGCTTGGAGAAGACAACTTTTTTTTCTAATTTATAGTTTTAGGGTAAAAAAAAAAAGGGTGTGTGTATCACTTTAAGAATTTTTTTGTGTGTATTTCCCCTTTTTTTCCCCGATCATTCCCAAAGATAATCATCAGATCATCTTAGGGAATGATACCGAACTTGGAATACGGGCATAAATGCCCGTTTTCCAATTCGAAATCCGATCGGAAAAATCACTTCCCGGAAATCATTTTCCAGGAAGTGATTTTTCATTCATTGGCAAAGATCAATAATTTGGTGATCAGAAGTGATCACCAAATATTGATCTCTGTCCCCATTTTTTTTCTAAGTCTTCGCTAAGTAGCAAAGACTTAGAAAAAATCCTATTTGTGAATGGAACTTTGAGTTCCATTCACAAAATGTATAGAAAAGCTGGCAGCTTGACAGCTTGTTCTATACTAGGTACTGCAGCATGAGCAAATTGAGATCAAGCTGCAGTACCTCAACTAGACCACCAGGGGCAGTCTCCTACCACTTCAAGGGAGACCCCGGTGAAGGAGGAAGCTCCGTGACGTCACCGGGGTCTCCCTTTCCGCTTCCTCCTCTTCATCCACGTGGGACCAGAAGCTCCTGTACGGTCACGGCAGAAAAGGTAAGATAACTCCCGATCCCCCCCTCGGATTTGGACACAACCGAGGGGGGGTCGAGGGGGATAGGGGGGCAGCTGAATGCTGCCCCCGGGACGGCCCTAGCGCGCGGTGTTTTTCCATTTTTAAAGGGGAAGCCACAGATCGTATATTCACGATCTGTGGCAGTTAAAGCATTCTCTGCACAGATCGTGAATATACGATCTGTGGCAGGGAAAGGGTTAAAGGATAGTTGTATTGCCTCAATGCATTTTTTTAAAAAAAAGTAAAGGTATGCAGCCCTCCACATACATTTGTTTTCCTGATTTCGAGCCTCTCTCTGCCTTCAATTAGCCATGTTTTGAAGGGGGTGTAACAATTCTGCCTCTAACTGTCACTCAAATCTTGCATGCGAGAAAACACTCCTCCACCCTCCTTTGATCAGCTTGATTATGTAGGTTGTATCTTAGCAACAGGACATTTCAAGTTTGTTTGACTGGCAGAGGAGGAGGAGGAGACAGGTTGTAACAGACATTCCCACCAGCCAATGACATGTGCTTTTTTAACCATGGCCCTGGGCCATCTAGGAGGCGGGCTTTAAGCACTCATATTTGCTGTGTGATATCTAAGGGAGGGCAGCATGGTTGTAAATGTGAGTAAGTGATTTCAGCTGCTGGAAGGGTGGACATGTAATGGGGGTAATGTTATTATTTTTTTATATTGTTGTCCTTTAAAGGAGAGTTATGCAGTATGACTAAAAGTCAGTGATAATGACTGTAGGAGGAGTCAAAAATAATTCAGTTAATGCATGAGTATAATTCTCCTTAAAACTGAAACAGTAAAAGTGAGAGATTTTAAAATATGTAGATATGCTGCTTAAAGTTTATTGGGGCTAAGTACGGAGAGCCGTTATTCGCTATTTGTGTCTTAAAGCCACGTTATTCGATATAAAAAGGGTTAATGCAGTGGTAAGACACAACTAACGGCAAAAACTTTAAGACAGACATTCCAGAGTATTCTTTCAGCCCAGATACCACCAATATACAAGTTCCCACTTACCAGAAGTATGGTCAGGGATCGAGCCAGGGGTCAAACAGGAAGATCAAACAGCCTGGCAAGGTACACAAGGATAGAGAGAATAGTTAAGGGACAGGCAGCAGTCTAGACAGTCTTGACAAGGATCAGGGATGAGATAAGCTACGGTTGGTAACTAGAAAATAAAATAGGATTACACCATAAGCAAGATTTATAAATATATATCTATAACTGGCAGGAATGTAAAGGTCAGAGTAGAATATTAAGAGGAACCAATAGAGAGGAACCAAGCTACAGTAGAAACCATGAAACCCCCGAGTTAAGATAATACAAAGTTCTGGTCTTGGATTTTTAACCTCAGTAATTAAGGTGGTGCCTGTAGAGCAATCTTATTACAAACAAACACAGACTAAGGATCTACACATTGTTCAAGAGCCCTGAGGAAGTGCACGGAGGTGCTCAAAATGTGGGTTAGTGTTGTGTTTGGAGTATCCTGAGGGAAAACCTAGCCTGGAGCCAGAATGATGCTGCTATTTTCTTTCTATCCTGCTCCTACGCTCTCAATATACCCCACACTCATTGTTACCCTGAACGGCGGTATACTGTGCACGAGTGGATATCAGCTGGGAGGTAGGCACATTTTTAAGTGTTGGACTGGATGCCACACACAGATGGGTGAAGTACAGACCGAGGTGTCACGTGAGTGCCGTCCTGATACAGCTGTATGATTAATCCCTAGCTTTCAGTACACAGAGGACTTGCACAGTTCTGTGAGGGGAATAGTTTTTGCACATTTTTGCAGTTTTAGGTGTATTCAGCTTTTGGGTTATGTTGCGGTGCAGATGGTGATATATGAATAAAAGTGGCATGTCCCACTTAGATCTGGTTTAATCATTTTTTGTTTTTTTGGAGAGAGGAGCCAAGGCAGGAAGAGAAAAGTTGAATTAGATTGGAAGAGTCATTGTTGTACCTGAACCTGCTGCAGAGAGCATAGGAGGATCTCATTGTCACTCTTGCAAGAGCTGAAATGAGCCAGAAGATCCGGAATATTCTGGAGATCGCTAGAGAAGGTGGAAGAGGAAAGATAATTTCCAAGGCGATGGGCGTTAGTGAACGGAAGTTCAGATCGCCAGCACACACCACCTAAGCCCCATAGGAGGACAAATATGGCGATTAGACAAAATAAAACTACAGGAGCATGAACCAGGTAAGCAGAACTGCCATCAGATTGATTTTCATTCCTCAGAACTTATTGAAGTTTCAAAAATATGATTCGAACCTAATTAAGTCTGAAATGTCCATCACAAATTTCAAATATAAGCTAGAAATTTTCAGCAGCCTATTTTTTCCCTATTTTTCAATTCTAGGGAAAAAAATTTGGTCTAATTCTCGACTAATTTTCAACTTTCCAATCCATTGGATTTTCTAAATTGTTAGTTCCAATTCAAAACAAGGAAGAATCACTATCAGCCACTGCTAAAGAAGGTGTGGCTGACAGTTTGATGAGACTGGTCCATAAGAGACAGATCAAACAGCACAATTGGCAGTGATTTACCAACATGTCCAATTGCCCATTTGTCCGATCCTGGCTACAATGAAAAACACTGCAGAGTTTTGTGCTCGTATGTAACCAGCCTTAGGGCATATGAAGCATATGAACCTTTACTTCTCCCCTAAAGGATCAACATAGAATTGTAACATCTTCAATTAGGAAAAAATGGAGGACCCAGTGTATGGGTTGCATAAAGCAACGTCACTTGCAATTTTTACAATTTTGAGACAGTGGCTTTGCATTTATACAGCACATGTAAAAGTGCTGGATTTTTTTTTTTTTGGTAAAGGGGAAGTATTTTGGCAGCATAAAAGGGTTGATACTTAACAATTTTTCTTAAATCCCTTGAGAATAATTTGGGCACTAATGTAAATCGTATGGTTTATATTCACAAGTAAAAACTTTTATTTCCTTAGAACTTCTAACTCATGGGAATTACAATGAAATCTTATTACTTTATGGCTGACCTCAAGGTTTTCCTACAGCAAATGCAAATAGAACTGTTGGATGCTTGATGACACATTTATTAAAAGACAGCGGGCAAAGAACACTGTCTACATTTTTGCGGTACCTTCAAGATTTTCATGTATCTATAAAATTAAAAATAGTTTATGGCATATACAAATAATTCCTTGGCTACTGTGTTAAATTGAAATCATGGACGGTACTGTACATTACATTATTGAAAGAGCCATCACATAGACACAGCTAGAATACTTTCAGTATTTCTTTTTCTACCCCACATGGAAAAAATATCCAGAAGGACTATCAGACAGAATAGGTAATAGTAACAATTACTTTCATAGGGTGCCAGAGTCATTTATGCAAAGAAGCTACCAAAAAAAATGCCATGCGTCAAAATTTTTACTGTAACACATTGCAGTGTTAATTTTGACCTTTACATTGTTTTTTCGGCACATTTATAAAGCGGCAAAATGTTGACAGGAAAACGTAAAAAGAAGCGTAAAAGAAACACAAATGCGATTAACACTGCAAAATAAATTAATGCTACGAAAATTAATGTAATTGCAAATGTCAACATTAAGATCTTCTCAATTCAATTTGAAATCAAGTCAGCATAATGTAACCCTAGTCAAACATAGGGACACCTATTAAAGAATAAGGAGCACAAATACCATTAAAAGCAGGTAGTTTCACACTAATAGTTACTCATTTAGAAGTGATATATAACCTTATAATCTTACCGTTCCAGGTTATAATAAATAATGCACCCAGAACTAATTAAAGGGATATTAGAAGTCACCCTGGAGTTCCGTGCCCTGTATCAAAGGTACTCGGCATGCGGCCTTGTGCTTTTATAAGGTCATGGAACTCCTCTGTGACTCTAATATCCTTATAATTTACAGTTGGTGATGCATTATTCACTATATAATCCACCCTTTTAACAGGTGCTAATGGGACCAAGTGTAAACCCTAATAATAGGCCTCATATTAACTACATATTAACGTATATTAATATTAATACATTAACGTATATTAATGTCAATTATATAATGGAAGTTGTGCTTCCCTAACTTACTTGTTGCAGGCATGGTGGTGGTCATAATCTGCTGTGATCTGGTGTGCAGTTTGGGAGGGGAAACTTGTGCAGGCCAACCCAGACAGAAAAGAAGGGGGCAGAGAATGCACTTTTATAGTAGGGTGTGTAAAGATTTTATATCCACTATATCCGCAAACATACACACACATAATTCTCACTGTGCACCAACAGTGACACCTTTGCTAGAGGATAGATAGATAGATAGATAGATAGATAGATAGATAGATAGAAGCTAAGACTTGTGTAGTACAGTGCAGTGTAGCAGCAGCATTGCTAAAGATTTAAGATTTTGATTTCATTGAATAACCAGGGCCCTGGACAAAAATAAGAGTTGAACAAAATGGTAAGATGTGTGACTGTCCTGCAACAATCCTGAGAAAAAGAGCAGAAAGAATACATTTCATATATGGCTTAATTGCCCCCAAAACTTGACCCTGCAAGGACTATTTTTTTCAAATCTGTTCCTAAATATACTTCCTCATTATCATTATCATCATCCCTCATTATCTCAGCTGCCTTCTGCCTGTCATCTATGCAATTACCACGCAATTACAGACATCGCTAATGGTCCGGACCCTGCTTCTGTACATGGAAAAGCATTCAACAGCAGCAAAAGGGAGGCCAAGGGAAGGAGGGATGGTAAGTATATTTAGAAGCAGATTTGGGGGGGGGGGTGCAATTGGGCCACATACAAAATTTCATTTTGGAGGTGGACAAACCCTTTAGCAGCACCTCCTAGAGAAAAATACAATAAAGGTAAAAGCTTTTCACACACCAAATTAGCAGAATAGTTATTCTTTAAATGGGATATTTAAGACTCTTGATTTACTATAATAATCTCTAAGCATACCTCTGCTCTCCAAAATTCCATGCTGAGACTACAACATTTTGAATTTCTTTAATAATTTGGACTTACAACATTTGGAATTAGGAAATTGTATTTTCGACCCAAAGCCAGGTTTAGGTTAAAGCTCCAGTACATCCCTATATCCCTAGCTACAACCTGCAGTCACCTGCTAAGTAGGCTGCTTTCTCTTTACTTTTCTTCTTGTATCTGCTTTTTTCTCCAGTATTCATCTCTGCTGTGCAGTATTTGCATTCATGCTCATTAGTATCCATCTCTGCTTTCAACTATCCAGTTATAACAGCTCTCTAGTATTCCATCTTGGCTTTTCTGCACTCTCTTATTCAGCTTTTGCCCACATGTGTCCAGCTATAGCTGTTCAGTTTCAGAACTTACTCATTGATGGATTACTGTATTTGTCCATGGACTTGGATTTGACTTTCCTGGTCCAAACTTTACCTATGGGCCATAGGCTTGGCATATGCTTAGTTTCTCTTGTCTCTTAAGTTGCAGTACACTATTTACTTACTTGATTTAAAGGGCATGTGCACCTCTTTTTTCAAAATTTGCTGTATTGTATGGGACCCTCTCCCACCCCCAACCGCTATAGTAAAAAAAAATAAGCAAAACTCTACTTACACAGCCTTGTTCCCCCCGGCGGTCATACATCTGCTTGCAGGAAACTGCAGGAAGGGGGCTGGACCAGCAGCCGTGTCTGTGATTGGCTGAGAGGCAGTGTAGAATGCCAGGGGAACAAGGCTGTGTAAGTAGAGTTCAGATAAGTTTTTTTACAAACTACTATAGTGGTTGGGGTGGGAGAGAGTCCCCTACACTACAGCAAATGGATTTCAAACTAGGGCACCATGGAGGAAACAGGGAATGGGGGGAGGGAGGAAGGGAGAGAGGAAAACCTCTCAGAGGACACCTAAGAGTTGGAAACGTTTTCCCCCCCTGCCAGGCTCCTCGTCTTTACTTTCTAGGACTTTGGGCTGACACTGCAGGAGAACCATTTGGAGCAGAGAGGTAAGGTAAGGATTTTTAAACTCTGCCCAGTGGGACCAGTAATGGGGGAGAATGTAGTTTTGGGATGGACATGCCCTTTAATTACAGAGGTCCCACTTGGGCACAAGCTACCAATGTAATTGTTCTTGTTTTCCAGTAATATGATTTGAATTAGTGTAAATGTACACTATTACATGTACTATATGCAATATAGTTTTAAACATTAAACACAAATTTGACCTGAGTATCTTTGAGAGTTTGATTTAATATTCCATATCCATCCCACAATAAAAATAGTCATCAATCCCCAGGCTCCACCTGAATCACGCAGATTAAAATAGGCATCAGAGCAGATTACAAATCAGTTTGTATTCATTTAATAGTATATTTTGTAAACTAAGGTAGCGGGATTAAAACACCTATTTGTAAAAATAGAAAGCTGTAGTAAAGGTGACACACATTTTATGTTTATTTATTTCACTAGGGTTAAAAAATATACTTGCTTGATTTTAAGAACATTGCAGTTTCATCCTATGGACCTTCCTTGGCACTCCTTTAACCCGATTCTTGATCCAATATTGAAGCAGCTCGTTTGTTTAAAAACAGATTCTTTATTTGCACATCACATTAAAATCAATTGTTTAGTATGGAAAAAGAATTAGCACTCAAGTCTGACGCGTTTCGCGTCAGGTGACCCTTACTCATAGACTCAGTGTGTCATAGTAGCCACCTTCTTAAAAAAGGTATAATACCCAATCAGAGGTAAGTATAGTTTAACACTCAATGTACCAACCCATAATACATATTGGTTAACAAAAAATGATATCAGTTTACAATCAGTATAACACACAGCAACATATTACTACAAGGTAAATATGTATATCATCTCATATGTGGCAGAACTTGACATATGGTATAATAATAATAAAAATCATTAAAAACATCTATAACATTATGAGCTAAGAGGTAAAAAAACTTTGTTTCTATATATTAACTCTTTATAGTCCATAAGGCAATGTGTGGCATTAAAGGAGACAGATTTTTCCTTTGGAGGAAAAGAGGGGGGAGTAATCTAAATTAACTAAATCTCTAGTTAGTAATTATCCCTCTTATTGATATCAATACCCTATGTTATTCAACTGATATCCCATCTATAATTTAGGCCATCTGGCACCCTTGTACATAATTTGAAAATCCAAAACGCTTCTCTTTTATTTATAAGTTTTAGAATATCTCCTCCTCTGATACCACACCGTACCCTTTCTATAATTTGTACATTACAATTTTGAATATTACCATTATTACAATGCCTGAAATGTTTCCCGACTGGGGTTTTATCTTCTTTTTTATAAATGGAATTTAGATGCTCCCTAATTCTTTCCTTAAGGGGCCTAGTTGTTCTCCCTACATACTGTTTCGAGCACTTATTACAGGTAATCAAGTATATCACATTTGAGGTATCACAATTCACATAATCATTAATTTTATACTCTTTTTGTGTGACTGATGACATAAAAGTGTCACCCGTCTGAATGCATCTACATGTTTTACATATTGTTTTGCCACATTTGTAATTACCTTTATGTGACAGCCATGATGTCTTTTTATTTTTCTGTCTGTCATTCCAGCATAAGCTGGGTGAGATTAAACTTCCAACTGATCTTGCCTTTCTAGTTACCATTTTTACCCCTTCTGCAAGGATTTGTTTAAGATAAGGTTCCCTTCTGAGGACAGGTAGATGTTTATATATAATCTTCTTGATGGATTTATACTCTAAACTATAGTCTGTTACAAAGTATGTATAGAGTTTGTCTTCTTTCTAGTATTACTACTAAGGAGTTCTTTCCTAGGCTTAGATCTAGCTTTATGATAGGCATGATCAATGTCCAAGTTAGTGTAGCCTCTTTCTAATAATCTCTTTCTCAAATTATCTGAAGCAGTTTCGTATAGTTCATTCGTGGAGCAGTTTCTTCGAAGACGAATAAACTGCCCATAGGGAATAGCTTTAATTGTCTGTCTCGGGTGACAACTATCCGCTGCTAAAATAGTATTGTGAGCTACCTCCTTTCTGTAAACATCTGTTATCACTTTCTTATTAATAAGATCACCTTCTCTTTTAAATCCAGAAAAAAGACACTCTTTTTGTTATATATTAGTGTAAATTTCAAATTTAAATCATTTGCATTAACATAGCTTAGAAAATTTTCAATAGACCTATCATCACCCTTCCAAATAAATAAGAGGTCATCTATATACCTGCCATACCATTCAATATGATTTCTATATGGGTTCTTCTCTCCAAAGATGCGGGGCCCCTCCCACCAACCCATAAAAAGGTTGGCAAAGGGAGGGAGCAAAGGCCACGCCCATTGCAGTCCCGCATCTTTGGACATAGTAACCACCATCAAAAAAGAAGTAGTTATATCTTAACAAAAAATCTATAGCATCCAAAATAAACATTTTCAATTCCACAGTGTATGATGAATGTCTATTTAGAAAAAACTTTACAGCCTCTAATCCTTGTTTATGATCAATAACAGAATATAGAGATTTTACATCTAGGGTTAACCAATAGAAGTCCTGTTCCCAATTCTGATTTGACATTTTTTGTAAAACCTCTTTGGTGTCTTTAATGTATGATTTTAGCGATTGTACAATTGGCTGAAGGTAGAAATCCACGAGTCGCCCTAGGTTCTCCCCCAATGAGCCAATGCTGGCAATGATAGGTCTCCCCTCTGGATTGTCTAATCCTTTATGAATTTTGGGAAGATGATGATAAATAGGGACAATTGGGCTGTTACACATAATGGCTTCCTTATCCTGCTCCGATAAAACTCCTACAGTGGTGTAATTATTTATTAAATCATCTAATAGTTGTTTAAACTTCTTTGTAGGGTTAGAATGTAGCTTAACATATGTAGTGTCATCATTTAATTGGCGATATGCCTCATCCATATATATATCTGTATCTGATAATACAACCGCCCCTCCTTTATCAGCTGATTTGATAACAACATGGCTGTTTGTTTTCAACAATTGAAGACCTTCTCTTTCAGCTATAGATAAATTATCCTTAAACGTATAACATTTATTTTTTGCTAACTGTCTAAGATCCATTTCTACAAGTTGTTGAAATAATTCAACTTCATTGGTACGGGCATTTACAGGATAGAAGGTAGATCTTTTTCTAATATGACTATTGAGTCTTAAGATCTTACCTTCCTCTTTTGTGAAGGAGTCATCACCCTCCATATCCTGTAGATCCTGTAGCAGAACAAGATCCTAAAAAGAAAACTCATTAGTTCTTAAGTCCGCTTCTAAACTCGCACTTGTTGTTCTAGTGGAAACATCAATCATATTTTCATTATCATTATAAAAATGCTTACGAAACATTAATTTTCTAATAAAACTATTCACATCCAATATTGTTTTGAATAAGTCAAAATGGGTATTAGGTAAAAAAGTCAACCCTTTTTCTAATAGCGACGCCTGTGCTTCACTGATGACCTGGGAGGAAAGATTAATCACATTTGAACATTTTTCCTTCTGCTCCACGATTGTCTCTGAGGGTATCTCCGAAAATTTGTGTCTATTTCTACCTCCTCTTCTAATTCTTGTTGCTCCCTTATTCGTAAAGGACGCAAATAGTTTTTTGATGGTCCCTGTTTGATTGTCCCTGCGTTTTCTGGCTAGTGTGGCATCAGTTTGTTCCTCATCTGACGTCCTAGCATCACTCATAAAATATTCACTCTCTGATGATTCATCTGTTCTTCTGGTGAAAGAAACATGTTTATTAGTTGGTTTAAGAATAGACTTTTGTTTGTTTTTTATTATTGGTGTCTTTCTAAAGACAGTCCTGTGTCCATATACCATATTCCTTTCATAATCCGTTTTATCTCTAGTGAATTTCTTTTGTTTCCTTGTCTGTGATTCTGTTTCTATTATTTCTATTTTTTCTTTCAAAACTTTATCTAAAGTTTGAAGATCAGGATCTGGTTCAAATTTGGTAATCTCTTGTTGTACCACTTCCATTTCTTCCCTCACTTTAATGATTTGCTGTTCTTTTAGTTCCAAGATAAGCCTCATTAGGTTAATAGAACAAATCGATAAAGCATTATTCCATTTATCTAAAAAGGTCTAGTCTCCATTATGAAAACTGGGCCTCTTATTTATTCTTAGTCCCCTCGGTATTATTTCATAGTGCAAATACCTTTTAAAGCTCATAATGTCCCAATAAAGGTATGTCTCTTTTGTCATGAGTTTTTCTAATTGTGCAAATCTGCCATCAAGACTATTATTGCGTGTGCTAAAATCATTCTCCATATCCTCCATACATTTCTCAAACCCTCTAAACGAGCGGTTATAAAAAGTGTGCGTGCGTTCTATGTTATCTATAACTGACCTTTTTGACCGAACTGCTTCCATTTTCAATGGCGTAATAGGCAATAATCGCGGGTACTCCTGTATCACGTGTAGCGTATTGGGATCCAATTTTGCTCCCTCCTTTGCCAACCTTTTTATGGGTTGGTGGGAGGGGCCCCGCATCTTTGGAGAGAAGAACCCATATAGAAATCATATCAAATAGTATGGCAGGTATATAGATGACCTCTTATTTATTTGGAAGGGTGATGATAGGTCTATTGAAAATTTTGTGAGCTATGTTAATGCAAATGATTTAAATTTGAAATTTACACCAATATATAACAAAAAGAGTGTCTTTTTTCTGGATTTAAAATTAGAAGGTGATCTTACTAATAAGAAAGTGATAACAGATGTTTACAGAAAGGAGGTAGCTCGCAATACTATTTTAGCAGCGGATAGTTGTCACCCGAGACAGACAATTAAAACTGCTCCACGAATGAACTATACGAAACTGCTTCAGATAATTTGAGAAAGAGATTATTAGAAAGAGGCTACACTAACTTGGACATTGATCATGCCTATCATAAAGCTAGATCTAAGCCTAGGAAAGAACTCCTTAGTAGTATACTAGAAAGAATACAAACTCTAATGCAACATACTTTGTAACAGACTATAGTTTAGAGTATAAATCCATCAAGAAGATATATATAAACATCTACCTGTCCTCAGAAGGGAACTTATCTTAAACAAATCCTTGCAGAAGGGGTAAAAATGGTAACTAGAAAGGCAAGATCAGTTGGAAGTTTAATCTCACCAGCTTATGCTGGAATGACAGACAGAAAAATAAAAAGACATCATGGCTGTCACATAAAGGTAATTACAAATGTGGCAAAACAATATGTAAAACATGTAGATGCATTCAGACGGGTGACACTTTTATGTCATCAGTCACACAAAAAGAGTATAAATAATGATTATGTGAATTGTGATACCTCAAATGTGATATACTTGATTACCTGTAATAAGTGCTCGAAACAGTGATGTAGGGAGAAAACAACTAGGCCCCTTAAGGAAAGAATTAGGGAGCATCAATTCCATTTATAAAAAGAAGATAAAAAACCCAGTCGGGAAACATTTCAGGCATTGTAATAATGGTAATATTCAAAATTGTAATGTACAAAATTATAGAAAGGGTACGGGTGTGGTATCAGAGGAGGAGATATTCTAAAACTTATAAATAAAGAGAAGAAGCGTTTTGGATTTTCAAATTATGTACAAGGGTGCCAGATGGCCTAAATTATAGATGGGGATTTAGTTGTATAACATAGGGTATTGATATCAATAAGAGGGATAATACTACTAGAGATTTAGTTAATTTAGATTACTCCCCCCTCTTTCCTCCAAAGGAAAAATCTGTCTCCTTAATGCCACACATTGCCTTATGGACTATAAAGAGTTAATAATAGAAACAAAGTTTTTTTACCTTTAGCTCATAATGTTATAGATGTTTTTAATGATTTTATATTATTATACCCTATGTCAAGTTCTGCACATATGAGATGATATACATATTTACCTTGTAGTAATAGTTGCTGTGTGTTATACTGATTGTAAAATGATATCATTTTTTGTTAACCAATATGATATGGGTTGGTACATTGAGTGTTAACACTTACTTAACCTAGGAATATCTGGTGTATTATACCTTTTTTAAGGAGGTGGCTACTATGACACACTGAGTCTATGAGTAAGGGTCACCTGACCCGAAACGTGAGTGCTAATTCTTTTTCCATACTAAACAATTGATTTTAATGTGATGTGCAAATACACAATCTGTTTTTAAACAAACGAGCTGCTTCAATATTGGATCAAGAATCGGGTTAAAGGAGTGCCAAGCCAGGTCCATAGGACGAAACTGCAATATTGTATGGGGGCGTGGACAAGCCCCGGGCAGTGAGCACACTACCGAGGAGTACTGACCGCCATCGCGAGGTTTGCATCACGTGACCACGTACCAAAATGCTGGAGACACAGAGACCAGCTACGGAGTGGGTGAGAGCGGGGAACAGGGGAGGTTTGGAGCCACTGACTGTTTGTTGTTGATTTTAAGAACCAAATGAATTACCAATTCAGACAAATGATTGTTTATCAACTGACAGCAATCTACCTAGTACAGTGAAACGTTTTGAAATTTCACATATTTAGAAAAACAGTAATATGATTTTAATCTTTAAACTGTGAAATCTTTAAATATACATAGTTGGAAGTTGAGAGTACAGTAGCTTCAGACAGAAGTCACAGCTATGACAATCACTGCAATATCTTTCTAGTAAAGAAAAATGGCATGTCAGGGAGTCAAAGCACTACACTGACAATGCATGACAAGGAACTGATGCAGGCTAGATAGCTTAGTTATAAAGCAACATATTGCTAAGTAGCAGAAAGGCTAGAGATTGGGAAGGGACTCCAGAATACAGTACAGAATGCTCAAGCAAGATCAAAAGATCTGAAGAAGTTAAAAGACAAGCAGTTCAAGGGTTCTGTGTGTTTTAAGGAATGAAGTAGTGGCCATGGCTAGAGATGAGCTACATAATTCCGCAAATGTTAAATTTTTATGAATTTCTGTGGCTT
Source organism: Hymenochirus boettgeri (assembly GCA_019447015.1). Taxonomy (NCBI): domain Eukaryota; kingdom Metazoa; phylum Chordata; class Amphibia; order Anura; family Pipidae; genus Hymenochirus; species Hymenochirus boettgeri. The sequence goes on along the minus strand of CM033476.1, from coordinate 245,373,165 downwards.
TTAGTGAAAAATTCATCATGATGTTTTGAAAAGTGTCAAAACACGTTCATTAAATTTTCCTTCTCCTCTGACATGCAATATAGACTGTCGACAGAAAATTGCTGCCTCGGTTAAAATAAAAGTTAAAAGGCACAAACAAAGGGAAAGCAAACGTTAGAGAGTAAGAAACAAGGAAGAAATAAGTTAAGGCTTTATTTACAAAAATTGTGTTCTTAACTTTAACCCAAAATGCACATTACAAATTTTAGTTTACAGTGAATGTTAAATGTCTTATTATATACATTATAACAACTAAGATATTTACATATTTACAGCAGTAGCTAAGCTTGCAGGAAAGGGGTGGGGATTACAGGGAAAGTTCAGTTTGGTACTTTATGGGAAAGGTTTTTTTAGGGGGGTGGTTTACAGGTGCCCTGTTTCCCCTCTTTCTATTGTCATTGTTTTCTGCAGTTCTGGCAACTTGAGGACATTAGAAAGTGCAAGAAAGTCAGAAAGTGAAAGGGGATTAAAACAATTGGAGCCAAAATAACTTTTGTTATTTGCAACCTATATTTAATGACAATATATCATGGGTTTATAAAAACTTCAACCTTTAGGAAACCTAATTTTATGCATTTAAAAGAATAACTCCTGCTCATAGACTGAATACTGAACAGAAGTGAACTGCTTTTAAAGAGGTTACATTGCAATTACATTGCTCAATTTTTATTTTTAGGGAACAAGTGTAAAAAATGGAGGTCTGCTCCTGCATGGCTTAATACTCAAGTAAAAAGTAATATAGGCTTTTAGAATTTTTTTCAGAGGGAACAGAAGTATAGAAGTTGTAATAAGAGTGCTAGGAAGCAATTAAACAAGCCAAAATAGAAAATGAACTACAGGTAACTGAGCAAAGCAAGGCCTACCCCAAAATGTCTTTTAAGTATTTCAATAGTAAATAGATGAGGACAGAAACAATGAGACCATTAAAAAATGGGGTTAAGATGGTTATAAGGGATGCCAAAAAGGCTAATATGCTAAAGATTCCCCCCATCTGTATACACTATATAGAGTATAGTCCCTATAGCAGGGACTGTAAGAATAAGAAGGGTATAAATGAGGAATGTTTACCCTGAATGACAGAGGGTATGGTACGGAATCAATTAGACAAAGGGGGCTAGGCCACACTAAGTCGTTTCTCACATGCTTACAATGGTGTTTTGCGATCCTTCAGCAAGTGAGCTTTTCAGGCAATTATCTAACATGTGCATGGGCCTAAAATATATGTACACTAACCACAATCCTGGGATTCTTGTGCTTACCCAAAAAGATTAGCAAGGGTTTTCAAATCATGGCAGGACAAACAAAAGTGTGATTAGGTTTAAATGTAACTGATGATCAGTTGAATCAGAAAAAGATTTGTTTGCTGCCCTAGTTGTGATTTTAAGGTTGAAATGTAGGATAAAACTGCTCAGACAGGGAACAAGTAAATTTTCTGCAGGTTTGGTCAATATTTGTGAAAAACATTTTCAGCAAAATTGGACAAAAACGTATTGGACATGTCAGTAAATTGTGGACAATTGCGCAGCCTTCAATGAACCGTGCAATTATTTCACTGAAATACCTTCAGTGACACTTTTTTCCGTAATCGACAGGCTACTAATCAGTTCTGTAGTCTGATGGTTAAGAAAATGGGGTCAAAATAGACTTGTGTATACCAGGGCTTTGTACCAAGACTTTTGTTCAAGTGATCGATATACAGTAGGGTATATTAAAAAACATTCCCTGGTACCTTCCCGATCTTTCACTCTAATGGGTATGGCTATGGGTGTTGTCAGTTCCCTTCTGGTTTTCCATCATCCTCCTTTGCAGAGGCAGCACTGAGCACAGTTTAGTAGAATATAGCAGACAAAATAAAAACACTGGTAAAATTAACATAATAAATTAAGATTCAAAGGGAGAGTAGTCAAAGACTGGGAGATACATTTGTCTGTCTGCTTGCATAATATAGTAGTGAAGAACATTATAAGAGATGCCAGCAAATAAAAAACTATCAGCCTCATTGTCGGAAAAGCGCCGGTCTATATTGCAGATTTAAAGTCTCGCTTACTAGTTTAAAATCGCTTAGTATCTTAGCACTGGCTGCACGGGTTATGCAAAAGACACTCATGTATCTGGTGCTCGGGATTTAATATTGCATTTGTGCAATTTTTACCTGTTAGCCGGCATTAAAATCATGCCCTGGGTAATAACATTTTGGAATTTAACTGGTGCGCAAAAGCAATATTGAATCACGTATGGGAGATTTATCCTGTGCGATAGCGGCTCTGGGTAAATCTCCCCGTATTTGTGTTAAGCAATCATGTGAATTTCCAAACAGGTATTTATTCAAACATCACACATCTTCATTAATGTGTGCATTCATAGTTTATACTATATTAATTCAATATTTCAGTAGGTACTTTCAAGGTACACAACTCAGACTTCATTTAAGCTTTTTATTAAGGTAAATAGAACAGCATGTTTCAGTCTTCTTTCTTAGACTTTTATCAAGCCAACCAAACAGGTGCATTCATGTGTGAGATCCTTAGTATATTTAAGCAGGATTTAATGGCCTTTTTACTATTCCTGCACAGATTTGGTCTGGACTTGGGGCAAACGATCCAATGTAATAATTCGTGCAGTTTAGAAAAGACTGTTTTTCAACAATTTCTTTGGGATCCAGGACCAGCATGTATTGGTAAAAGAATTGCCGTTGCATTCCCTTGTTTTAAGGACAGGCCAGGTTTTGAATGTGGGAACAAGCCCAATCAGCTCACCTGACTGAGTTCACTAGTGTATGTGGTGTATGTTCTCAGAAGGTGGGGCCTGTACAGCAGAGTGGCTGCTGATGTTCTGGGGTTAGCTAAGCCCTAGGACCGTATATCCAGGAGGAACCTGGACAAGCAGGTGGCAGATAGTGATGGCCCAGTTCGCGGATCCGAACCCGAATCCGCGGCGGATTTACCTCGTTCGCGAATGGCAGATATCACGGATTTTCCATTTTTCCGCCTTCCGAACTTTTCCGTTTTCAAAAATTTTCAAAATCACGAGGATTTCTCGTATTTTCGGAAATGCATGGAAACCCGTATTTTTGAAAGTTTTCGAAATTACGAGGATTTCACGTATTTTCGAGGATTTTTTCATTTTAATGGGTTTTAATGGGTCCGCTCGCGGATTTTCGAATTTTTTCGAAAATTCACGGATCCTCGAGAGGACCGGATTTTGCGAAGTTCAGACATCTCTAGTGGCAGAGTGCCTTTAGGCCCATGGTGTATGGCCAAGAGTGAGCCAGAGAAAGATGTCAAAGATTTAACTAGGGTAACCGCAGAGTGACTGTAGAGATAACCCAAGGTGAGGGTTTGGCACACAAGCAGTGCAGTGTTTTGTGTTACCATTTTCTTCTTTAAAATGTGAATTGCAAAGATTGTCTTGACCTTATATTAAGCTAAATAAATATTTTTTTCCCTTTTTGTTTAACCCAGAAAGACTCCCCGCTACTGGATAAAAGCCATATGTCGTTTTGTAGAGGGTGGTACATTTGCTGGGTGGCTGTCGGGTCCTGGGTCCTGACATGGGGGCTGGGGTGGATTAGAACTTCGCGAAACAATGGACATCTTGGCGGCGCAATAATACTGCTAGTTACCAAATGTATAGGGTGGGGGGGGTAACCCCTGGGGTCTGCAAGGATGGGTTGAAAGGTTTAAAAGTAGGAGATTGCGGCCTTCGGGATGGAAAGAATAGCCACTAAAGTAAATGTGGTTGGTATTGGAGATAATGCTTCGATTTGAACTGGGAGGGTTTCTACTCAATAACGTAAAAATGGTTGAAATTACAACTTAAATTATAAAGATGGAAATGGGGTTCTTCTTTACGATACTACTAAGGAGTTTTTCCTAGGCTTAGATCTAGCTTTATGATAGGCAATGATCAATGTCGAAGTTAGTGTAGCCTCTTTCTATATCTCTTTCTCAAATTATCTGAAGCAGTTTCGTATAGTTCATTCGTGGAGCAGTTTCTTCGAAGACGAATAAACTGCCCATAGGGAATACTTTAATTGTCTGTCTCGGTGACAACTATCCGCTGCTAAATAGTATTGTGAGCATACCTCCTTTCTGTAAACATCTGTTATCACTTTCTTATTAATAGATCACCTTCTAATTTTAATCCAGAAAAAAGACACTCTTTTTGTTATATATTAGTGTAAATTTCAAATTTAAATCATTTGCATTAACATAGCTTAGAAAATTTTCAATAGACCTATCATCACCCTCCAATACAATAAGGTCTCTATATACCTGAATAAATACATATACCATTCAATATGATTTCTATATGGGTTCTTCTCTCCAAAGATGCGGGGCCCCTCCCCCCACCAACCCATAAAAGGTTGGCAAAGGGAGGGAGCAAGGCCACGCCCATTGCGTCCCGCATCTTTGGACATAGTAACCACCATCAAAAAAGAAGTATTTATATCTTAACAAAAAATCTATAGCATCCAAAATAACATTTTCAATTCCACAGTGTATGATGAATGTCTATTTAGAAAAAACTTTACAGCCTCTAATCCTTGTTATGATCAATAACAGAATTAAGATATTTTACATCTAGGGTTAACCAATAGAAGTCCTGTTCCCAATTCTGATTTGACATTTTTTTGTAAAACCTCTGGTGTCTTTAATGTATGATTTTAGCGATTGTACAATTGGCTGAAGGTAGAATACACACGAGTCGCCCTAGGTTCTCCCCCAATGAGCCAATGCTGGCAATGATGGGTCTCCCCCTGGATTGTCTAATCCTTTATGAATTTTGGAAGATGATGATAAATAGGGACAATGGGGCTGTTACACATAATGGCTCTCCTTATCTGCTCCGATAAAAACTCCTACAGTGGTGTAATTATTATTAAATCATCTAATAGTTGTTTAAACTTCTTTGTAGGTTAGAATGTAGCTTAACATATGTAGTGTCATCATTTAATTGGCGATATGCCTCATCCATATATTTGTATCTGATAATAACAACCCCTCCTTTATCAGCTGATTTGATAAAACATGGCTGTTTGTTTTCAACAATTGAAGACCTTCTCTTTCAGCTATAGATAAATATCCTTAAACGTATAACATTTATTTTTTGCTAACTGTCTAAGATCCATTTCTACAAGTTGTTGAAATAATTCAACTTCATTGGTACGGGCATTTACAGGATAGAAGGTAGATCTTTTCTAATATGACTATTGAGTCTTAAGATCTTACCTTCCTCTTTTGTGAAGGAGTCATCACCCTCCATATCCTGTAGATCCTTGTAGCACAAAACATATCCTAAAAGAAAACTCATTAGTTCTTAAGTCCGCTTCTAAAACTCGCACTTGTTGTTCTAGTGGAAACATCAATCATATTTTCATTATCATTATAAAAATGCTTACGAAACATAATTTTCTAATAAAACTATTCACATCCAATATTGTTTTGAATAGTCAAAATGGGTATTAGGTAAAAAAGTCAACCCTTTTCTAATAGCGACGCCTGTGCTTCACTGATGACCTGGGAGGAAGATTAATCACATTTGAACATTTTTCCTTCTGCTCCACGATTGTCTCTGAGGGTATCTCCGAAAATTTGTGTCTATTTCTACCTCCTCTTCTAATTCTTGTTGCTCCCTTATTCGTAAAGGACGCAAATAGTTTTTTGATGGTCCCTGTTGATTGTCCCTGCGTTTTCTGGCTAGTGTGGCATCAGTTTGTGTCCTCATCTGACGTCCTAGCATCACTCATAAAATATTCACTCTCTGATGATTCATCTGTTCTTCTGGTGAAAGAAACATGTTTATTAGTTGGTTTAAGAATAGACTTTTGTTTGTTTTTTTTATTGGTGTCTTTCTAAAGACAGTCCTGTGTCCATATACCATATTCCTTTCATAATCCGTTTATCTCTAGTAATTTCTTTGTTTCCTGTCTGTGATTCTGTTTCTATATTTCTTTTTTGTTTCTTCAAAACTTTATCTAAAGTTTGAAGATCAGGATCTGGTTCAACATTTGGTAATCTCTTGTTGTACCACTTCCATTTCTTCCCCTCACTTAATGATTTGACTGTTCTTTTAGTTCCAGATAAGCCTCATTAGGTTAATAGAACAAATCGATAAAGCATTATTCCATTTATCTAAAAGGTCTAGTCTCCATTATGAAAACGGGCCTCTTATTATTTTTTAGTCCCCTCGTATTATTTCATAGTGCAAATACTTTTAAAGCTCATAATGTCCCAATAAAGGTATGTCTCTTTTGTCATGATTTTTCTAATTGTGCAAATCTGCCATCAAGACTATTATTGCGTGTGCTAAAATCATTCTCCATATCCTCCTACTTTCTCAACCCTCTAAACGAGCGGTTATAAAAAGTGTGCGTGCGTTCTATGTTATCTATAACTGACCTTTTTGACCGAACTGCTTCCATTTTCAATGGCGTAATAGGCAATAACGCGGGTACTCTGTATCACGTGTAGCGTATTGGGATCCAATTTTGTCCCTCCTTTGCCAACCTTTTATGGGTTGGTGGGAGGGCCCCCCGCATCTTTGGAGAGAAGAACCCATATAGAAATCATTCAAATAGTAATGGCAGGTATATAGATGACCTCTATTTTATTTGGAAGGGTGATGATAGGTCTATTGAAAATTTTGTGAGCTATGTTAATGCAAATGATTTAAATTGAAATTTACACCAATATATAACAAAAAGAGTGTCTTTTTTTCTGGATTTAAAATTAGAAGGTGATCTTATTAATAAGAAAGTGATAACAGATGTTTACAGAAAGGAGGTAGCTCGCAATACTATTTTAGCAGCGGATAGTTGTCACCCGAGACAGACAATTAAAACTGCTCCACGAATGAACTATACGAAACTGCTTCAGATAATTTGAGAAAGAGATTATTAGAAAGAGGCACACTAACTTGGACATTGATCATGCCTATCATAAAGCTAGATCTAAGCACTAGGAAAGAACTCCTATAGTAGTAATACTAGAAAGATACAAACTCTAATGCAACATACTTGTAACAACTATAGTTTAGAGTATAAATCCATCAGAAGATTATATAAACATCTACCTGTCCTCAGAAGGGAACCTTATCTTAACAAATCCTTGCAGAAGGGGTAAAAATGGTAACTAGAAAGGCAAGATCAGTTGGAAGTTTATCTCACCCAGCTTATGCTGGAATGACAGACAGAAAAATAAAAGACATCATGGCTGTCACCATAAAGTAATTACAAATGTGGCAAAACAATATGTAAAACATGTAGATGCATTCAGACGGGTGACACTTTTATGTCATCAGTCACACAAAAAGAGTAAAAATTAATGATTATGTGAATTGTGATACCTCAAATGTGATATACTTGATTACCTGTAATAAGTGCTCGAAACAGTATGTAGGGAGAACAACTAGGCCCCTTAAGGAAGAATTAGGGAGCATCTAATTCCATTTATAAAAAAGAAGATAAAACCCCAGTCGGAAACATTTCAGGCATTGTAATAATGGTAATATTCAAATTGTAATGTACAAATTATAGAAAGGGTACGGTGTGGTATCAGAGGAGAGATATTCTAAAACTTATAAATAAAGAGAAGCGTTTTGGATTTTCAATATGTACAAGGGTGCCAGATGGCCTAATTATAGATGGGATATCAGTTGAATAACATAGGGTATTGATATCAATAAGAGGGATAATTACTAACTAGAGATTTAGTTAATTTAGATTACTCCCCCCCTCTTTTCCTCCAAAGGAAAAATCTGTCTCCTTAATGCCACACATTGCCTTATGGACTATAAGAGTTAATATATAGAAACAAAGTTTTTTTACCTCTTAGCTCATAATGTTATAGATGTTTTTAATGATTTTTTATTATTATTATACCATATGTCAAGTTCTGCCACATATGAGATATATACATATTTACCTTGTAGTAATATTTGCTGTGTGTTATACTGATTGTAAACTGATATCATTTTTTGTTAACCAATATGTATTAGGGTTGGTACATTGAGTGTTTAAACTATACTTACCTCTGATTGGGTTTATACCTTTTTTTAAGGAGGTGGCTACTATGACACACTGAGTCTATGAGTAAGGGTCACCTGACCCGAAACGTGAGTGCTAATTCTTTTTCCATACTAAACAATTGATTTTAATGTGATGTGCAAATACACAATCTGTTTTTAAACAAACGAGCTGCTTCATATTGGATCAAGAATCGGGTTAAAGGAGTGCCAAGCCAGGTCCATAGGACGAAACTGCAATATTGTATGGGGGCGGTGACAAGCCCCGGGCAGTGAGCACACTACCGAGGAGTACTGACCGCCATCGCGAGGTTTGCATCACGTGACCACGTACCAAAACGCTGGAGACAAGAGACCAGCTACGGATGGGGTAGAGCGGGGAACAGGGGGTTTGGAGCCACTGACTGTTTGTTGTTTTTTAAGAACCAAATGAATTACCAATTCAGACAAATGATTGTTTATCAACTGACAGCAATCTACCTAGTACAGTGAAACGTTTTGAAATTTCACATTTTAGAAAAACAGTAATATGATTTTAATCTTTAAACTGTGAAATCTTTAAAATATACATAGTTGGAAGTTGAGAGTACAGTAGCTTCAGACAGAAGTCACAGCTATGACAATCACTGCAATATCTTTCTAGTAAAGAAAAATGGCATGTCAGGGAGTCAAAGCACTACACTGACAATGCATGACAAGGAACTGATGCAGGCTAGATAGCTTAGTTAAAAGCAACATATTGCTAAGTAGCAGAAAGGCTAGAGATTGGGAAGGGACTCCAGAATACAGTACAGAATGCTCAAGCAAGATCAAAAGATCTGAAGAAGTTAAAAGACAGCAGTTCAAGGGTTCTGTTGTTTTAAGGAATGAAGTAGTGGCCATGGCTAGAGATGAGCTACATAATTCCGCAAATGTTAAATTTTATGAATTTCTGTGGCTTTTAGTGAAAAATTCATCATGATGTTTTGAAAGTGTCAAAACACGTTCATTAATTTTCCTTCTCCTCTGACATGCAATATAGACTGTCGACAGAAAATTGCTGCCTCGGTTAAAATAAAAGTTAAAAGGCACAAACAAAGGGAAAGCAAACGTTAGAGAGTAAGAAACAAGGAAGAAATAAGTTAAGGCTTATTTACAAAAATGTGTTCTTAACTTTAACCCAAAATGCACATTACAATTTTGTTTACAGTGAATGTTAAATGTCTTATTATATACATTATAACAACTAAGATATTTACATATTTACAGCAGTAGCTAAGCTTGCAGGAAAGGGGTGGGAGTTTACAGGGAAAGTTCAGTTTGGTCTTTTATGGAAGGTTTTTTTGGGGGGTGTTCGGTGCCCTGTTTCCCCTCTTTCTTTGTCTATGTTTTCTGCAGTTCTGACAACTTGAGGACATTAGAAAGTGCAAGAAAGTCAGAAAGTGAGGGGATTAAAACAATTGGAGCCAAAATAATCTTTTGTTATTTGCAACCTATATTTAATGACATATATCATGGGTTTATAAAACATTCAACCTTTAGGAAACCTAATTTTATTTGCATAAAAGAATAACTCCTGCTCATAGACTGAATACTGACAGAAGTGAACTGCTTTTAAAGAGGTTACATTGCAATTACATTGCTCAATTTTTATTTTTAGGGAACAAGTGTAAAAAATGGAGGTCTGCTCCTGCATGGCTTAATACTCAAGTAAAAAGTAAATAGAAGTTGTAATAAGAGTGCTAGGAAGCAATTAAACAAGCCAAAATAGAAATGAACTCAGGTAACTGAGCAAAGCAAGGCCTACCCCAAAATGCTTTTAAGTATTTCAATAGTAAATAGATGAGGACAGAAACAATGAGACCATTAAAAATGGGGTTAGATGGTTATAAGGGATGCCAAAAAGGCTAATATGCTAAAGATTCCCCCCATCTGTATACACTATATAGAGTATAGTCCCTATAGCAGGGACTGTAAGAATAAGAAGGGTATAAATGAGGAATGTTTACCCTGAATGACAGAGGGTATGGTACGGAATCAATTAGACAAGGGGGCTAGGCCACACTAAGTCGTTTCTCACATGCTTACATGGTGTTTTTGCGATCCTTCAGCAGTGAGCTTTTCAGCAATTATCTAACATGTGCATGGGCCTAAAATATATGTACAACTAACCACAATCCTGGGATTCTTGTGCTTACCCAAAAAGATTAGCAGGGTTTTCAAATCATGGCAGGACAAACAAAAGTGTGTTAGGTTTAAATGTAACTGATGATCAGTTGAATCAGAAAAAGATTTGTTTTGCTGCCCTAGTTGTGATTTTAGGTTGAAAGTAGGATAAAACTGCTCAGACAGGGAACAAGTAAATTTTCTGCAGGTTTGGTCAATATTTGTGAAAAACTTTTCAGCAATCAAAATGGACAAAACGTATTGGACATGTCAGTAAATTGTGGACAATTGCGCAGCCTTCAATGAACCGTGCAATTATTTCCCTGAAATACCTTCAGTGACACTTTTTTCCGTAATCGACAGGCTACTAATCAGTTCTTAGTCTGATGGTTAAGAAAATGGGTCAAAATAGACTGTGTATACAGGAGGCTTTGTACCAAGACTTTTGTTCAAGTGATCGATATACAGTAGGGTATATTAAAAAACATTCCCTGGTACCTTCCCATCTTTCACTCTAATGGGTATGGCTATGGGTGTTGTCAGTTCCCTTCTGGTTTTCCATCATCCTCCTTTGCAGAGCAGCACTGAGCACAGTTTAGTAGAATATGCAGACAAATAAAAACACTGGTAAAATTAATAATAAATTAAGATTCAAAGGGAGAGTAGTCAAAGACTGGGAGATACATTGTCTGTCTGCTTGCATATATAGTAGTGAAGAACATATATGAGAATGCCAGCAAATAAAAAACTATCAGCCTATTGTCGGAAAAGCGCCGGTCTATATTGCAGATTTAAAGTCTCGCTTACTAGTTTAAAATCGCTTAGTATCTTAGCACTGGCTGCACGGGTTATGCAAAAGACACATCATGTATCTGGTGCTCGGGATTTAATATTGCATTTGTGCAATTTTTACCTGTTAGCCGGCATTAAAATCATGCCCTGGGTAATAACATTTTGGAATTTAACTGGTGCGCAAAAGCAATATTGAATCACGTATGGAGATTTATCCTGTGCGATGCGGCTCTGGGTAAATCTCCCCGTATTTGTGTTAAGCAATCATGTGAATTTCCAAACAGGTATTTATTCAAACATCACACAATCTTCATTAATGTGTGCATTCATAGTTTATACTATATTAATTCAATATTTCAGTAGGTACTTTCAAGGTACACAACCAGACTTCATTTAAGCTTTTATTAAGGTAATAGAACAGCATGTTTCAGTCAGTCTTCTTTCTTAGCCTTTTATCAAGCCAACCAAACATGTGCATTCATGTGTGAGATCCTTAGTATATTTAAGCAGGATTTAATGGCCTTTTACTATTCCTCACAGATTTGGTCTGGACTTGGGGCAAACGATCCAATGTAATAATTCGTGCAGTTTAGAAAAGACTGTTTTTCAACAATTTCTTTGGATCCAGGACCAGCATGTATTGGTAAAAAGAATTGCCGTTGCATTCCCTGTTTTAAGGACAGGCCAGGTTTTGAATGTGGGAACAAGCCCAATCAGCTCACCTGACTGAGTTCACTAGTGTAGTGGGTGTATGTTCTCAGAAGGTGGGGCCTGTACAGCAGAGTGGCTGCTGATGTTCTGGGGTTAGCTAAGCCCTAGGACCGTATATCCAGGAGGAACCTGGACAGCAGGTGGCAGATAGTGATGGCCCAGTTCGCGGATCCGAACCCGAATCCGCGGCGGATTTACCTCGTTCGCGAATGGCAATATCACGGATTTTCCATTTTTCCGCCTTCCGAACTTTTCCGTTTTCAAAAATTTTCAAAATCACGAGGATTTCTCGTATTTTCGGAAAGCATGGAAACCCGTATTTTGAAAGTTTTCGAAATTACGAGGATTTCACGTATTTTCGAGGATTTTTTCATTTTAATGGGTTTTAATGGGTCCGCTCGCGGATTTTCGAATTTTTTCGAAAATTCATGGATCCTCGAGAGGACCGGATTTTGCGAAGTTCAGACATCTCTATGTGGCAGAGTGCCTTAGGCCCATGGTGTATGGCCAAGAGTGAGCCAGAGAAAGATTTCAAGATTTAACTAGGGTAACCGCAGAGTGACTGTAGAGATAACCCAAGGTGAGGGTTTGGCACACAGCAGTGCAGGTGTTTTGTGTTACCATTTTCTTCTTTAAAATGTGAATTGCAAAGATTGTCTTGACCTTATATTAAGCTAAATAAATCTTTTTTTCCCTTTTTGTTTAACCCAGAAAGACTCCCCGCTACTGGATTACACCAGGGTGCTGATGTGCAGTGTAGAATAAGTAAAAGATCCATGGAGCACTTGTGGGATTTGGTTTGTAACACATATTATTGTTTGTCAGAAAAACAAACTTTTGCAATTTTTATACCTGCGCACTGGATCAATATAGTAGGCTCTCCCTTTCCCCCCCACCAGCCTATTTGCTTTTTAAAATGAGGGAAGAGGCTGTCCATCCACTGCTTTACATTAAAGGCATAGGTCCTCCCATTAAAGGGTGCATGTTGGGGGTGCTATTACCACATTGAATCTTGACCATGCTTCCTAATAAATACATGGACTGTGGACTGTGGACTGTGGAAGCGCTCCTTATGCCAATTTACAACTACATTTTGCGGAAATGTTACAGATCTGGACAAACATTTATACAAAGAAAAGACACATTCCTGGGCCCCATACAATATGATATATATTATCTGCACACTGGCATACATTATTTACAAAGTGGTTTTAATATACATTACTGTAATCACATGAATGAAAAGCCATCTAACCATGTCAAGGTAACCCCAGTAAGGAAGGTAAAAATTTCTAAGCTTTTTTACTTTAACTATGATTAGCAAACTTGTATATTTCCTATGGTCCTGTGCCTTTAATATAAAGCACTGGATGGACGGCCTCTTCCCTCATTTTAAAAAGCCAATGGGCTGGGGGGGGGGGGGGGTGAGAGCCTACTATATTGATCCATTGTGCAAGTATGATAAATGCAAAAAAAGTGTAGTAATACTTCTGATTGGGTAGTCCCACCAGCCCCCACTGTGATAAGTGTAATAGTGTAGGGAGATTAATGCCTTTCATGCAGTAGAATATATTGTTCCTATATTGTTTTTTTTATAACCAAAGTTTGTATATAGTGTTACTTATTGGGCAATACAAGTGAGAATAGAATGTCAGCATGTAAACTGAGAGGTTACATATTTAAAATTGAAACAATGTAACACATCTAAGTAGGACATCGAGGAACATAAATCCATTTGGTTGATAAGAGAGCCTTCTAGTGAATGGTAATAAACATAATATGGCTAATCCTAATAGGACAGTTAAACATTAGTTAGCTATAGCGATATCTGTGGGTTTGTCAGGGAAAGGGGAAGGACACTTACCTATTTATTGAATCGGACAATCAAAATGGAGTATCCTGATGAAAGCCATGTGGTGGTTGAAACACATTGATATATACAATAGTTAAAGGGCATGTCCACCCTTATTAACAACTTTTGCCCTATAATAGAATACAGTCCCCCAGCCCCAACCGCTATAAAAATAATTTAAGAAAGTGACCAGATGTTTACTTACCTTCCCTCACTCCTCCGACGCCTGGCCTTCTGCTTGCAAGACACTGCAAGCAGGGGGCGGGACCGGCAGCCGCGTCCGTGATTGGCTGAGAGGCAGCCAATCACAGACGTGGCTGCCAGCTTCTCAGAATGCTGGGGGAGAGAGGGAAGGTAAGTAGAGTTCTGGGGACTTTCTTAAAATTATTTTTTTGTGGTTGGGGCTGGGGGAACATATTCTATTATATGGACAAGGGGTTTTGGGAGGGATAGCAAAACGAGAGGGAGGGGGAGGGAGAGGGAGAAGGGCTGCAGTACGCATGCCAAACTTCTCCCGGAGGCCAGATAGGAGGCAGAGTCCTATATAGACTCTGCTATCCTCCTGGTGGGCAGTTTTTGGGACTTTGGGGGGGGAGAACCATATGGAGCTGGGATGTGAGGTAAGGGTTTTACTACACTACATGGGGGGGCCAGTAGTGGGGGGGATTATAGATTTGGGGGTGGACATGCCCTTTAAAAAGTTATTTTCTAAAGGAATAGTTTACTGCAAAAGTGAACTATTCCTTTAATGCATTGATTGAAGACCAGAAGTTAAGGAGCTATGCCTTACCTCCTGTTCTTCAATCAACTGTTGGAGAGCCAGGAACGAAGAAGCCAAAAGCTTACCTTTCACACGATCCATCACCGCTGTGCACCGCTACTTATGTTTATCTATAAACGTTTCTGTCTCTGGTCGTGGACCTTGGATTGATAAATGACCAAGACCAGGGACTGAAACATTGCCACCTATGCTGTATTCATTAACCCACTTTATTTTCAAGTCCTTGGAGTGCTTGGATATATTTTGGGAGCTATATATATATATATATATATATATATATATATACATATATATATACAGTATGTAACAGCTTTTGCTCCTCCTGGGTGCAATCCATTTAGATCTTCATATAACCTTATGTACATATAATAGGGAGCACTTCTTGGTCTTTACAAATAATTTTATTTAATTTAAACTGCAAAATGTTAAGTGGCATTTCAGTATTTGTCCTAAGATCTTTCTTAAGACACCTTGAGAAACGTCTTAGGACAAAGACCAAAATGTCACTAAATATTTTGCACAGAGAGCCAGGAGTGCTTTGTATTATATATACATATACATTTTTATAATTTTAAAAGAATCAATTCTTTAAGAATCAACACCTTAAAGGGATAGAGTATTTAAAGGGATACACATTTGCAATCCTTATTTAACGGCATACAAGTCATAATCTTTGTTTACTCCCTTTGGCCACAAAGTATCCAGTTTACTTATCCAGAACACCTCTCTCTGTTTTAATCTATGTTCTTTATCTTCTCTCTTTAACTTACATACTGTTACGCATATTTTAAGATGTGATGTTTTCAATAAAGTGATTTTTTAATATTACAACCTGTAAGTGGCGCTTCCATATCGATGGAAAAGGGTTTCTAAAAAAGGTGTGTAAAATAAAATCAGAAAATTGGAGACATCACAAAAGGAAATATTCTTAAGAGAAAATGGTTTTGATGTGTAATGGCTTGTACAGATATCCTTTGCCTTTCATGTCTCTGATGTATTTGCAAACAAACTCTTACTGGTAATTAAAATCTGGTAATAGTAAATAAGTAAATAAATAAAAAAGTTTTACTTGCCTACTTTGATGTATTTCTGACTTTTCACACATTTTTCTTAAAAGTTCATCATTAATATTTTGCTTTGATAGCATTTTAGGTAGGTGTGCAGGATAGGTTTAGGTGTAGGTGATGGGTTTATTTTGTGAAATATTGGGAAATGTGCAAATGATGTATGTTCCCATCCATGTCTTTAGGGAAAATTTTGGTTACTCAAACACTGTTAATTATTTTTGAATACTAATTCAAAAGCTGAAATATGTTGCAGGGAATGGTTACCTGATCAGGAATTACAAAGCCCAATTTGGGGTCAAATGGATGATTTCATGACCATGACAACCCATCCATATAATTTCCTCTATCACAGGAATAACTCTAAATACTGCAAATATGACGTGCACATCAGGAATGTACAAAGCAGCGGTGTCTCCATAAAACAAACTTTATTTAAATCACATATAACAAGGCACAGATAGATGGAATCTGATAACATACAGAAAAATATGTGTCGATATTGTCTGATTAATAAAATACAAGTCATATGATTGCTGTTCTGCCTTCTCTGCACACAGTTGTCTACAGAAATAGTTTAGGGGCTGTTCTTACATTATTGTTACCATCAAGGTTTTCTAAAAACTTATTTCCTATAAAACTGTCCTTCAAAGTAATTTAATATTAAATCTTCTTGTGTGACATAATCGTAAATAATGTTTTTCGAACACACTGTTGGCCAGCCATTCAATGCCAAACTTTGCAACGTGACAAAGTCATGAGTTACTGTTCAGTATTACTGAACTCTAAGACCATTAGCACTTGTAGATTCAGTTTCAAATGGAAGTTTGGAAAAATTAAATAACCGCTGTGTATTTATTTAGTTATACAATGATAGAACTACTGATATAAGTGAAGTCAGTGTCCAAATATACTTTACAAATTGCAGATATTACAAGTTTCCGTGCTATTATATGAGCTATAATGGTTCATGTATATTTTTATATATATAATCATTACATTTAAGTTTTTATTTTAGATTAATTAGATCACTTTGAATCAGCTAATGTGTGGTTGCAGTCAACCTTGCAGATTGATAAACTGATCAAAAGGGGATCCGGCAAAGCTGTAAATTTTCATTCCCCTTTAAAAGATGAAGTGGAAAAGGGTTAATAGAGACAGTTACATAGATTTGTACTGCATTGAGAAGTAGAAAGCTGGACAATGATTTTTAGAATGGACATGACCTTCAAATGAATGATCAAATGTATTTTGCCCTCAAGATTTGACACTCTAACACTGTGTGCACCCTATTGACCCTGTTTGTGAACTCAGTATCGCAATCTAGTGATGCCACACGTTGTGGAGGGAGCCTTTTCAAATATGCCACTTATTTGGCGGCAATGAATTCAAATTACATTTCTAAATAAGAAAATTAATATTAAAGCAGGAGAATGGTTTGTTAAAGTGATCCATTTGATTGGACTATACATATACATGCATGCTTAATTATTGTTCTTTAGGTGTGGTTGTATATTGAACTGAAAAATAGTGAAAACTGTTTATAGCAATGGAATTGGAAATGAAATCATTAATAAAAACCAGCAGTTCTGATTGGGTGCTATAGTTTATAAATGAGCATCAGTTTTGGACAAAAGATATTTTGCATTCATAAATTATAATTTTATTTTTAAGGTTATCTTTATATACCTTTAAAAAATTCCACATTTATATTTTACCATTGCCTTTACTAACACAATGATGTAAAGTATAATTCAGTGCTTCAGTGTTTATAACTTATACAGAGAGCAAAATCTTACTTTTCCCTTGTTTTCCTAAGAGATCACCATCTATGGGATTACCTTTCTGCTATATCAAAAGACTGTCTCCTTACAAGACCCTTTGCCAAGATTCACAAGAATAGTTGATGTACTTATGGTTATTAAATGAGGCAGGAGATTTGCGTAATTATGTCTCAGATGATCAAGATAAATTTTGATGAAATATCCTGGTAATAAATGTACTCATCACATATGACAATGCTGAAGTATTGAATGAACAATACATTCCCAAAACTGACCCAAGAAATAGATTTGGCAAAAAAAACAACAAAAAAACCCACACACATAATAATGTAATATCTCCCATCAGAATTGTGTTCTTTATTTTGTTGATTAATGTCAGAATCTTAATAAAACAGAATTGTTTAGGGATATATTCCATTCTGTCATTTCCAATTAAGAAACTAAAAATGGAATAAATAAATAATTAATGGCCTTATACTTAAGTTGATTTTTAATAAATAAATTTTCACAACAAACTAAGTAAAACAGTAAAAAACTAACATCTGATTGGTTGCTGCAAATTACTACCTTAGGTAAACTTTAGTTCCTCCAATAGCATTACCCTCCTAAAGTGTTTTTTGGAATATGGTACAAGCACATATGCTCCATAAGTTGAAGGTGTGTACAGCACACCTTCATAGAATCATGGGACACTCATATTCATTGACATTTTTGTAACGTAAAACAAAACCCAACTGCCCTATTGCCATCTCAGCCCCATTATACAAGCTTGGAGCGAGGGATATGGTATATTCAGTATGTGGACAGTGGTCAGGACTTGGTAGTATCTGGGGTGTTTAAATGGCATGTCCAACCCCCAAACTAAAATTGAACCCACTACTGGCCCCACTGTGTAGTTTAAAACAATCCTTACCATACTCCAGTACTTATGGTTCTCCTGAAGTGCTTGTCCAAAGTCCAGGAAACTGAAGTGTATTAGTTGTCTTCCTGTTTAAAAGGTTTCTTCCTCCTCCACCTTGAGAGGACAGTGGCATGTGCAGGGGGGGCTTTCCACCCACCCCCCTCCCTCGCTCCTGATCACTCCATGGCTGCCCTTCAACTAGCGTAAAACATTTTTGATATAATGTAGGGCATCCCTTTCCACTCCCAACCACTATGTTAGATTGCTAAAAAAGAATCTGAACTCTACTTACAGCCCTTCGATCCCACGGCACTCTCATTGACAGCAGCTGCATCTGTGATTTACTTAAGTAAAAAAAAAAGTGATCCTATGTTCATAAAATAGGTTAGCTTTCCACATAAGTGCCCTCAATACCTCTATCATACCTTTGAAACAAGCCTAGTGTTACGGATCTTCTGGAAAAAAAACTCCTATAAGACCCCATCTGGACGTGGATTCTAAGTGCCTGCCGGTCTTCCCCAGAGCCTCTGATGGTGAGGATGTTGCACAGCAAACAGGCACCAGGTCGTGGCTCCAGAGGAGAGCCCCACAAAATCCAATCCCACAATTCAAAGAAGGTAGCAGGACCAGGGAGCTAAAACAAGACTGGCAGATGAAAGTCAGGTAGCAGGCATGGACATATCTGCAGCAGGAGCAAACTGATGGATGTGAAGACCAAGGTTGAACTGGAGGCCAGAGCAAACTGGCAGATATGGATAACAAAGGTCCAACTGGAAGCTGGAGCAAACTGGTAGATATGGAGACCAAAGGTTGAATGGAAACTGGAACAAACTGGAAAATATAGAAGTTGCTGTGATGTCAACTGTCAAATCCAAATGTTGCTAACTGGAAGAACCAGGAAGCAGAAACAGGTTCAACAGTACAATGTGCAGCATTTCCGGTTAGACTTATGCATTTCAGATTTTAAACTATTACAGGGTTTTCTGGGTGATTTACCTATATAAGTTTTCATTTGAGGGTTAGACTTACCCTTTAGAGTCTTGCTTGTGTCAGCTGTATGGGTTTCTCAAAATACATTCACTCAGCGGCCAAAAGCGTTTCAATACCGTTTCTACCACCTATGATTATGAACACCTTGGAGAGCAAATTTTTTATTTTTTTTTTGGCTTCTGGCTATTAAGAATTTGATGGTGTGGCATCTTCCCTCTGTCCCAGAAGTAGGATAGCAGAACACAAATAACCACAGAAAGCTCTCAGCCACTAACACATACACTTTCGAGTTTCCAGTTGTATTTTCGAGGCTTACCGAACATTTGAGGTTATTTACGAGGGTTACCAAAAATAAGCAGTAGTAAGTAGTAAATCAAGCTTAATAAAGGAGCACACAGCGCTGAAGCATGTTGCTGAATACACAATAAAAGTTTATATACTGCCTGAGGCTCGTCTACAAATCCTTACTACTGCTTGTCTCCTGACCACTGATGATGGAGTGGGGTAGATTAACAGGGTTATTCAATAAAAGTTTTTATCGTTTAAAATGGTGGTAATTTTGCCTCAACCAATCAGAGCTTTCAAATGTTAAATAAGATCTGATTGGTTGGGGCAAAATTAGCACCATTTTAAACGATAAGAACTTTTATTTAATCTCCCTGTAAGAGCCTAAAAACTTAATAGTGATGTGAGTAATCTGCACTTATTTGCTCATGGTTACTGAAAATAACCTTGTACATTCGGAAACACTTGAAAATACCTTCCAAAGTCCCAAAATCCGAATGATCCGTCCAAGGGGTTCCATGTCGGATCCGGGTCTCTAGTGGCTATATGGAGAATAATCATTAAAAATATACTGATGGAAGTAGAACCTTTGTTAACCTATTGTTTTACCAACAAAATATTTTTGTGGGCCATTAGATAGTAGTTGCACAGATAGCAGTTTAGACATTCTTTTGATTTTTCATCTA
The DNA here is from genome assembly GCA_019447015.1 of Hymenochirus boettgeri. Classification (NCBI taxonomy): domain Eukaryota; kingdom Metazoa; phylum Chordata; class Amphibia; order Anura; family Pipidae; genus Hymenochirus; species Hymenochirus boettgeri. Next base: position 245,353,110 of record CM033476.1, on the reverse strand, counting down.
TCTATCTTTCTGTCTATATTACATTAGTGTCTGCTGTTCTTACAGGCCTATGCTATATTGGCAATATTTGGCCTGAATTAGTCCAAATCAGGTTAGCGTGTGTTTGGCACCAATTCTCATAATTCTCAAAATTGGGAAAAATTGGGGTAAAGTGAGCACTTTACTATTTTACTATTATAAATAAATAGTAAAAATTCAAGCAAATTCAAGTCTCTCATTCATTCAAAAGATAGAGAGCTTGTCAGCCGAGCAGGGCTCAGCACCCTGGACAAGCCTATATTTGGTGACTGCTGAACATTTTTTATACTGTCAAAAAAGTGAAGTGATTCCTCTTTTTGTAAGCCAGGAGCATTTTGTTTAAGCCCTAAATGCTAAACGCTATTTAAATACTAACAGCCAGATGCAATATCAGCAGCAGAGTTAAACCCACAGCTGGAGTAATATTGGGTCATTGTGGGTTTAACTAATTATTTGTAAGGCCTGTGCCATTTTCTATCAACCGCACAGTTGCCTGATACTTATTTAAAAGCCAGCATTACCCTCTGCGCACCTTACCTGCCTCGTTCCTGTGATGCAGTATCTCTCACTGTGAGTACTGCATAACGACAAGTGAAGCGCGGAGGTTAAGTATTTGTATAATAATAATACAATCACCCAATGCACTATCTATAGTAATGACTTGTGCTATCCCAATAGGACGGTGCTAGGGGTGTGTGTATATATATATATATATATATATATATAAAACTTTAATGAGACAAAGACATCTCACAACAGACCCCAACATTAGCACTCACGCATATATAAGTCAAATTCATAACACTATTTATTGACACAAAGTAGTATATCTAAAAACCAGCATACAAAATAGAATACCTCCACCCCTAATCTTATATATTATAGATATAAAGCTGGGCGTCCCCAGTATAAAAATATATAAATTTATCAAAAATAGGTCCAATATAGGAAGCTCCTGCTCCAGAGATATAAAAGTGTCCACTTGTTTTAACTTGTAGTGTCCACAGTAATATTACAAATCCAAGTGTTACAAATGTAGCATTCAATAGACACCGTGCACTTATTATACTGCAATGACCAATCTCAGCTTCAAACAAATATTATGCAGCCAAACCTTCACTTACAGGTCTTACTATACATCGGGACTTATTGCAGAACACATGCACAGGTACAGCATACTACATTACCAGGTTCATAGTTGCTACCCCTCTGGCCGCTACTGGAAAGTCCTGTGCCTTCACCCGATTCTCCTCAAGCAACCTTACGTCTTTCGGCAGTGTCCACAGGAATGGCTCCAAACATGTAAGTTCAATCAGTGCACTTATATCTCACAAACACTAGGCTCCATCTCCACCTACGCACGTTTCACTCGCTCTGTACACACCGCGAGGTCTGAGGAAGTGGACACTTTTATATCTCTGGAGCAGGAGCTTCCTATATTAGACCTATTTTTGATGAATATATATATTTTTATACTGGGGACGCCCAGCTTTATATCTATAATATATTAGACTAGGGGTGGAGGTATTCTATTTTGTATGGTGGTTTTTAGATATACTACTTTGTGCCAATAGTGTTCTGAATTTGATTTATATATGTGTGAATGCTAATTTCGGGGTCTGTTGTGAGACGTTTTTGTCTCATTAAGGTTTTATTTATTTGTAACCTTTTCTATTAGCACAGTTCACTATTATACAATTAAATTCATAACTGTTATTGCAGAATCATATTGTAACACAGGAAAGCAAATTTTGCAAAGTGCACAATTGCTCTTACATATCTTATCTTTACATGTAACATCATGTGCTGCCATAAATGTCTACATCTTGCATAGCCAGGATACCCTTCCACATCGTTTCCAACTTCCTTTACAATTAATTTTTTAATCATATATTTTGTCATCACAAGGTCAGTTTTACAATAATAAGTGAATACCGGTAATATCCCTGCATCCTTATATTGAGATGTGTAAAGCCAAATTGTTATAATTTATTATGATGCTCTATAAACACAAGCTTTGCATTACACAAAATTGTAAAATGTCACTCTTTACCATGGGATTAATTAACAACTGTTTTTGTTCAAAGAATGCCAATAGGTTGTCAACATTTTAATAAAATGCTTTGTCGTGTTACTGCAGGTAAACTACATTATATAGATATGTTGAAAACATTTGTTCATTTTATTTATAACATTTTTCAGGCAAATTGTGCTGAAATTTATTAACTCCAATTTATCACTAAAATTAAAATTGTCACCATAGCAAACCTTAGTCACTTTAGCAAGCATAAAAATTGATCAAACACTAAATACATTCATGTTTTATTCTTGGTACCCTTTGTAAATCTGATCGCTATAGCTTTCCATGAGCATACAGTAAATTATTCACACAGAATTTGTTTTGCATTTTAAATTTATTGCAGATGCAAGAAAGCTACAAGCAAATAAACATAGTTTGATGTTTTAAAAGTTATTTTTTTTCTCTTCTTGTCTAAAGAGAATGTTTCAACTGAAATAAGCACAGTTCCCTAATTACCGGTGTTCCTCTTATATGTAACCGATCAAGTGGCAGATGAATAATTTTCCATTTGAAAGAGACAGCATCAGTTCAGTAAATAGCTAGTAAATCACCATTAATCTAAAGGTTACTTAACCGACTTTAAACATTGCCCCTACCAACTGTAGTTCTATAGAGATCATGAAACATGGCTCAGTAGTTACACATTCAGGATTATTCAAAAAAAGTTCTTATCGTTTTTAAAATGGTGCTAATTTTGCCCCAACCAATCAGATTTTAGCTTTCAAATGATAAATAATTTGATTGTTTGGGGCAAAATTAGCACCATTTTTAATGATAAGAACTTTTAATGAATCTCACTGACTTCCTTTGGTACTTCACAGCAGTTGAACACAAATTTTCCCATCTCTTCATGAGGGTTTAAACTCTAGCTTAATCTATCTAATGTCGGTTATAATAAATAGTATTGCAAAAGACACCTGTGCAGCAGCTGCAAGGTATTTAATACCAGTATTTGCAAAAAGCTGGGGTTATATCCATTTAGGAATTTACCCACATATGTAAATCTAGAAGGGAGATTTGCCCAGAGGGATTGCGGCTCTAGGTATATCTAGGTGCCACTGCAAGGCTTCTAAAATTGAGGCAACTATCACTGTATTTTCAACAAATTGTGTGATGTTTTAAAGCTATATTGTATTTACATGAATCTACTCTGGGGTAGAGTGTTTTTGCTTACTGTCAAATAAATCAGAAACAGTGAGGGGCAAAATCCATATCCTGGTTTAAATTTCTAAATTTCTATTCTGCTGACTAGCATCACTTAAGTTATCTCTCCACTAACATTTTATTATCTGGTACATGACTCAGGGAAATCTCAACTGCGACCAGAAATCTTCTCACCTCCTTAGAACTTTAATCCTTTTATTCCAACCACAACTCCACTTTAAATAAAAGACACACAACAATTATTGTATGGTACTGGCCACAGCTTTATTACAAAATTACACATTATTTTAAGAGCTTTTTCAATAAGTTTTGATATTATAAACAAACAACAAGCATGCATTAAAATCTTATCAACAATCAAACAGCACCTTACTGGACACCCTGCCAGTCTGCTGTACACCCTATTTCTCTCATCTACATACAGTAGTAACATAGTAGTGAAGGTTGAATAAAGACATACGTCCATCTAGTCCAACCTTTATAGTCAACTCATTAACCAACTGCACAAACCTAGCAAAGCAGGAGCCTTATACATGGCTGGGGCTGACTCCATATTATTTTTCCTCACTGGCTACCCACCTCAGATGACTGGCAGGGACCACTGGACACTGATAAATTGATACCCAAGACCCTGAAAGAAACCTTGAATAGTCAAGGTAACATTGCACTGGGCATATTTACCTCCTAAATACCTGACCCAATAATATGGAAAGTAACCCATCTTTACTAGTTTTAGGATCTTGCACTAAAATTTGCCACTGGAACTTTACCAGTATGATGTGCCACTAAAGCCCACCTGGGGACCATTGATCCTACTAACCAATTTTGGCATTCATAACGCCCATCAGCCAGCACAGAAACAAACTTTCAAAATCTGAGTCAGTTAGAGACCCCAAGCAGTCAAACAAACCTTCCAATACAGGTAATGTAATCAGACATCTGTTTGTCTTTCACATTTAAAGGGTATGTCCACCCTTAAATTTTTTTATTTACCAGACATTGCCCCTGTCCCCCCAGCCCCAACCGCTATGTTAGTTATCTCATAAAATGCCCCAAACTTTACTTACCTTCCCTCTTGCCTCCGCTGTGCTGCCGGCCCTCTGCTTGCTAGAAAATGCAAGCAGAGGGGCAGGACCGGCAGTCGCGTCTGTGATTGGCTGAGCGGCAGCCAATCACAGATGCGGCTGCCAGGAGTTCAGTGCGGCGGAGGCAAGAGGTAAGGTAAGTAATGTTCTGGGCATTTTCTGAGATAACTAACATAGCGGTTGAGGCTGGGGGGACAGGGGCAATGTCTGGTGAAATGCTTTTTACGGTAGGGGGAGGGAATCTTAATCGGGAGGGAGGGGGGAGGGAGGGGGAGAAGGGCTGCAGTACGCATGCCAAACTTCTCCCGGAGGCCAGGTAGGAGGCAGAGTCCTATATGGACTCTGCTATCCTCCTGGTGGGCAGTTTTTGGGACTTTGGGGGGGGACTACAGGAGAACCTTATGGAGCTGGGATGTGAGGTAAGGATTAAACTACACTACATGATGGGGCCAGTAGTGGGGGGTATTATAGTTTTGGGGGTGGACATGCCCTTTAAAACTGCCTGCTAAAAAAACATTTGGAGAAAGCCTGCCAAATCAATAATTTAGAGAGAAAAACCAGCACCACCAAAGTTCTGTCATCCTCTGCTGAGCCCCAACCACCTTCAATTTCAAAGCAAACAAGTCCCGCCAAGCCCAAGAATATTTATCCCACATAGCAGGCACTAATGACCCCCTGATCTAGCTGTACATACCTCTCAAACAAGCTGCCACATCCATTTCCACTGGAGACAAACATGAAAAAAAAAAAAAACATGAAAAACCTCCCCATACAGTCTGTTCAGGAGTTACTCAATGTCTCCTGTTATGCTCAGGCCTAAAGTAACCAAAGAAAGGCATTCTCAGGGTTTACCCTCCCCTAATATAAACTTATACTTCCATACTCCTCCAGTCTATTCCCTACCTGCTCCCTTTGTGGTCCACCTGGTCCTGTACGTCCCTCCCTATCTGTTATGGGGCTTTACTTTACCCTCAGTAATGTTTTGCTTTTTACCATTGTTGTTATCTTGTCCCTTTTGTAGTGTTTTTTTCATCTTGATAAAAGTTTTTTTTACAATTATTATTTTGTGCATGAATTCTTGCTAAAAAACACAAATGATGGTAAGTGTAAAAAAACAGTTAAAATTTTGCAGCCAACCCAACAGCAGTAAATACTGGTCTGCTCTGCTGCTGTGGCTTTTAATGCAGCAAACATTTCTGAATAGTTAAAATGACAATCCTTTGCAAACATTTTTAAATTCTTATCACATACTTTATGGTCTCTACTATTATATCTCATTTGTGTGCGATTTGATTATCTAATTGTCTGAGGTGTGACAGCACTAATTAAGTAAGCACCTGCTGATTTTTTCACACCTACATGGCTGATTGAAATATCTGTTAGTCCAAAGCATATATTTAAAGGAACATACATGTGACATCTGTATCATTTATGCTGTCATTCGTGATTTCAATCAATAATAGTACTACAAGCATGTCAGCTGCCACAACGTATTTTTTAGAAACACAAAACTGAGTAAATGACAGGACTGTACTGATTGTTATTTTTTATTCAAACACATTTTTGCCTTTATGATTGTGGTTTGATCCATTAGTGTAAATAAAATGTGATGTGGTTTAAAAAATTAGTGTAAATAAAATGTGATTTTAATCAGACTGATGTTATGCTTCCATATAAATTTGCCAGGACATATTGCAATTTTGCAAAATTGCGGATTTACTGTATAGAAGGGGCTTGCACAGAATAGTCCCATTCACCTTAATGAACTTAAGGTCAATTTTGAAAAAAAAAAAGTTTTCTTAAATTTTTTTTTCACAAAATAAAAGTAAATGGAACTTTATCGATCCGAATGTAGCAGCCACAATTCAAACATTAAATCAATTTTAAAGCCCTCCTCGCCTTTCTTGTTTTCTTCTTTTATAGCAGCAGCTTCTAGAACTGTTGTTGTTTTCCAAAGGAATTTTCTTTAACAAAGAACTATTCTGTTTTATATCTTATTTTTAATTATGACAACCTGTCTATTTGGACATTAAGACATCAAAGCAATTAGCTATTCATACTAAAAACTAAACTTTTGTTCCAATCACGTTAAAAAGAAAAAGCAGAAATAGAAGGATTTACTGGAGAAACCATACTAACTAGGTTTGTAAATTGGTGCTATACAAATTAACCTGGCAATGTAATACTTACCCTCTGCGCTCCTGTTCCTTCCAGGTTCCCACAATGTAGTAATCACTCAGCAGGGAGGGTAACACCAGCATTTACATGGCCAGCGTTTAATGGCTACTAATTAGTTCAAAAACGCTTTAGATTTTGATCCAGGTGCCTGTCCCATTAACAGAAAACAATATTACATGTAGGTGAATGTGTTTCAAACTATGATTCTTCAAACTATTATCATAGCACATTGTAAGATTTAAATAGTTGCATATAATGAAAGGGTGCCTCCTATTACAGTTATTAACACATGGGCTAGCTTGCTTTCACAAGGAGAAGAAATGTCTGACTCTAAAATCCAAGTACTGCTAGGGGCTAGCACAACTGTAAATGTATATCAGCCTGGTTTGTGATTTGTTTTTTGAGATGCCTGTGTAGCCACCACAAATGGTTATTGAATTTGTTAGCGCTACTTTAAAGGGCATCTATAGTGAAATTTATACTCAAATCCAGACATAAAAAAGGTTAGTGTATGCTGCCTTATTCCCACCTTCCTCTGTGGCTCTGTGTTTGCACACAGTCTGGTTATTCCCCCATTTATATATTCCGGATGTGAACTAAACCGATCATGCGCATTAATCCTCCTACACGTCACTCTAACCTTTGTAAACAAAGAAATACCCCTCTGTATGTACAGTAAGTCTGTAGAGAGGAAGTGTCTGCATTGTTCTGGAGATACTTACTACATAAGGAGAGGGAGGGGGTGAGTTAGGAGAGACCCAGTCCTGCCTTATCACTGCAGCCTGATCTCCCTTTGACAATAAATTGGTGAAAGCTTCCCTTTACTTCTGTTTTTTAACCCAGTATTTGCCAAACATTTTACTTGCTGTAAAATTTGTGTAAGCCTACACACTACACCGGCATGCTGTTATGGGATTTGATTGACAGCTCAAGCAGGAGTGGTGTATTGAATTCTTGACTTCTTTTAACCTGTATATCATGCGACAGGAGGAAACTGAAGAAAATAAAGGTACTCTGGGGGTTTGGGGAGATCTTCCGTAGTGCTTTACAATTACATGTATACATTCACATCAGGCCCTGTCCCAAAGAGCTTACAATCTAAGCACATTTATTTGACACATACACCCTATTAGTATGTCTTTATGATTGTGGGGGAAACTGGAGTGCCCAGAGGGGAGAACATACAAACTCCTTGCAGATGTGTCCAAGGGTGGAATCGAACTCAGGACTTCATGGCTGCAAGGCATCAGTGCTAACCACTAAGCCACACATAGAAAGAAAAAAAAATTACATTTTCCCACTATAGATGTCCTTTAACTCCTCAGGTGGCTCTGCATGAATTGGGCTGTATGTTGACTAGTTCCCTCATAAGAGTATTCCTGGGCAGTTTATGGGGTAGTAGAGGAGGAGGCTTGATTCTAGTGGCACTGCCCTAGAAACTGATATATATATTTTTTTTACTACACACATTATCAGGATTGTTATTGTTAAAAATGGTGCTCATTTTGCCCCTACCAATCAGATTTTATTTATCATTTGAAAGCTAACATCTGATTAGTTGGGGCAAAATTAGCACCATTTTAATGATAAGAACTTTTATTGAATAGATAGTTAGTATATCTATCTATTTAGCTATTGCTCTGCCTGGATGTCTTGAGAAAAGCTCCAGAAAAAGAGCAGAAACCTTGTTTTATGTTTTGCACAGTTCACAAATAAAGAAGTTGTTTGAAGACCCAGGGGTGCTCCTTATTTACATGTCTATTAAAATATATATATATATATATATATATATATATATATATATATATATATATATATATATATATATATATATATATACATTTTGGATATGAAGATCCTCACTGATCCTCCATTGAACACTAGAAAGAAATTTTTTTTTAGATTTATAAATATTATTTTTGCATCACCTTTAACAGACATATTCTATTGTATTTGATTTTTCTACTTAACTATGTTTAACCAGATTGTTATGCTCTACAAGGCATTATGCCAGTGACATACTTCCGTGATGGATGATAATTAATAATGTACTGGCAAATGCATGATAAGGTAAAGTACATGGGTGTGTTTTAATTGTCACTGTAGAATGGATGTTAAAATTAATATTTTATTGACAAGTAGCCTTCTGAATAAATTGTCCTTTATTGACAGGAATGTCCAACCTGCAGCTCTCCAGATGTCTGAAATCTACAACTCCCAGTATTGCTGATAGTAAATTAGAGCCCATGACTTTTGATGCACGTTATCAGTGCCAACTAGCAGTGGTGTAGCTAGGAATCACTGGGCCTCCCAGCAAAAGTATGATGGGGCCCTTGTGCACAGTGGTTTGTGGGAGGAGGCTTTATCTGTCATAGGAAAAAAAAGAAGATGGAACTACAACCTACCTAACCATATGCTCTTCCTATACTTCCAAGTCAGACATGCCTTCCATACCAAACTCCATAACCAACCCATTAACCTGCTAAAAAACCCACTGTCAGCAAAAACATGGACCCTCAAAACCCATGTCCACCATGTATATACTAAACTGCATACCCCACAAGCAAAATCCAAAACTCAAACTAAAAAGGCAACATGAGAAAGAGACCTGGGCCCTTTGGAAGAAGAAGAATGGGAGTAACCCCAGCTATCCTGCAAAAAATGCTCACCAAAAGCAATGAATGTGCTCTCCAAAATCTATATACTAAACAGGGCTTACTAACACTTTGCTGTTTGTACATTATATATGTACTTAAGTTGTTATACTTGCTTTGACGTATACTTAATAAATGGCCTCCTTCAGGAGACAGCTAAAAATAAATAAAAAAGAAGAAGGGGCCCCCTTGTGTTTGCTCCACTGGTAGTTACGACCCTGCCATCTAGGAGATTGCTAGCATTGTTAGTAATAAGATTTTTGTTGCCATTATTTAAAGCTTAAATTAAGAAAACAAAATAACAGCTTGTCTAATATATAAACTGTTACAGCTTTACGAAAACCACTGTTTAATAAGTGTGAATCATGAGAATTTAAATGCAGTGGTTTCCCAGCATGCAAAATTTAGCAGATACCTACTATGCAAACATTTTATTTATTTATTTATTTAAAAAAAAAATGTCCTTACAACTATTCTAGCTAATAAGGAAAATTTACATCATAAAAAATGACTTATTTTTGTATAAAGGCGAACAAACACAATTTTATTTAAATAACCCTTTTTAAAATGATGTTTTTATATACTGCAGTTTGTTTTGATCTCCCTTTGCCTACAGCAGCCATGCCTAAAAAACTTACTGCGTGGATTCAAAATACGACATAATGCATGACATTTGGGTCTTCTTATTTTTGCATGCACCAATGAATATCCTGGAAAAAGCCTTGAGCGACAATTAAGCTGTTTATTTACTATATAGTACATTGTGAGAGTTGCAAGGTTACTCTTAATGATACATTATCAGATTTGAATATTCAGTATTGCCTAGACATACAATAAATCAAACTAATTCTTTCATAAGAACGTATTTATCAAAGAAATAAGATTAATACAAACTAAGCCCTTAAATCTTGTGTGAATAAGAAATTCACACTGAAATGCTAGTTTTTTGGTTTTTTTGGAATGCTAATGTATTAATACTCATTTTTGTCACATTAATTGTGCTCTCTCTTCCATACATGTCAACTCTGCCTTTACAACACCACCCACATATAACTATCAGGTGATATATCTATTGTTCTTATGCATTTGATAATTGCTCCCCAGTGGCTGCTAATAACCTCCCCAAAATGTGTTGAACAAATGTTTTCTTTATCTGTGGCAAAGGATTCTTCTAGGCACATGGTTTAACAGCTTTGAGATGTTCACAGTATCAGCTAAGTTGCTTCTCAGAGTAACTTAATTATTGACTATACTCTCCAATGCAGACGAAAGGCTCATACACACGTGCGATCACGGGTCCCGACCCGAGACACACAATGTGTAGGAATGATAATTGTCCCGTGTGTAGGCGCTTTATTGGCCAAAACGGTCGTTCATTCGGAGATCTGCCAAGTCGGTCGTTCAACGATCCCCGAACGAAGAGGGACAAGTACGTTCTTATTTTTATCAAATATTTTTAACACATCTTCCTCTGCTAGAAGTGTTTTCCTCACGTTTACAATACATAAGAATAAAAAAATTCTATTCACATATCCATTTTATGGCTTTTAATTCGGCAATAAATGGTGTGAGAAATGTTGCTGATTCTACGGAACGCAATGTACCACAATTTATGCAATTACACTACTAAAACACACGCTAAGCTTTTAACATGACTTTACCGCTATGTATCAAGACTTATGCAACTGTAGTACAAAAATACACGTTAAGCTCTTAACGTGACTTTCTAACGCAAACACTTATATATTATTAATCGCAAACGGTTTATTACAAGTAATGCTCGTTCACTTTACACCATCTTTGCGATACCGGCTCTCGGTACATAGCCCTATAAAGGTCCTACCAGAGAGAAAGGAGGATAGCCAAGAAAGTGCAGTATGCTGGATATCTAAGTAGGCAAGGGTCTGAAGAAGTAGAGGAGGAACAACAGTATCAAAAGCAGAGGACAGATCAAGGAGAAAAAGCAAAGAGTACTGACCCTTTGATTTAGCACTAAGTAGATCAGTGGTAACTTTAATGAGTGGTTAGAGTGGAAGCCTGATTGGTAGTAGTCAAAGAAGGAGTTAGCAGACAGGTGAGAAGCCAGGTCAGCATAGAAATGTCTTTCCAGTAGCTTGGAAGCAAAAGGGAGAAGGGAGACAGGCCGGTAGATGGATAGAACTGAAGGGCCCAGGGATGTTTTTTTAAGTATAGGGGATACCACGGCATGTTTAAATGAGGAGGGAAAAATATCAGTTGATAGGGACAAGTTAAAGAGAGAGGTTATGGCTGGTATGAAGGAAAAGGAGAGATGGCGAATGAGATAAGAGGGAATGGGGTTGAGGGGGCAGGTACTGAGACGTGTCCTGGATAGGAGAGAGAAAAGTCCCTGTTCTGCTATTGCAGTGAAGCACGTTAGGAGCAAGTAAAGGGACTAACCAATGAAGGGGGGCTAGACAGTGCAGTGGCAGGGGTATAGATGGGGGGGTTATAAATGAAGGGAGGCTAGGCAGAGCAATGGTAGAATTTGTGAGCTGTAGTGAAGAGCTAGGGTGCACAGGAAAAGCATTTCGTATGTTTTCAATTTTTTCTGTGAAATATGAGGCTATTTCATCAGCCGATAAACAGAGAGTTGGTGGAGGAGGTGGCAAACTGAGCAGGGAGTTGAATACTTTAAAGGGCAACTCCACCCTTATAAGAACATCTTTTAGAAAGAATGGCTTCTTTAAAATATGTTGATATATCATACTTTGTCCAATGAATTCTTTACTGTATGCCAGCTATGCTTCTGGATGCCTCATGGAAACTCAGCCATTTAGAAACCTGTACTGAGCCTGTACTGAGCCTGGGCATGCTCAGAAGAGGCAGCTAGGGAATTAGAATTCAGTCATTGGCTGTGATGCCAACTGTCAAATCCATAACTGACAGTTGCTAACAGGAAGAACCAGGAAGCAGAAACAGGGGAAACAGGATATTGTGCAGGTTTTCAGGTTAGACTTATATATTTCAGATTTCAAACTATTACCATTTAGGGTTTTGGGGGTGAGTTACCTGTATGTAAGTTTTCATTTTAGGGCTGGACTTGCCCTTTGAGCAGCTGTTTGGGGTTATGGAATTTATGGCCTTTTTATCTTTTTAATCTGATCCGTAAGCCATGGTTGTGGGTTCTTACGACTAAGACAACGGGTGGATAAAAGAGCAACAGAATCTAAGGCATTGCAAACAGTGTTATGGTAATGTACAGCTGCAAGGTCAGGGTCAGAGAAGGAGGACATAGAGATAAATTGTTGGAGGGGGCTAGAGCGCGAAAGGGGGTCAAGATTACGCAGGTCTCTGCATGTGTACATATGTTTATTAGGGGTTACATCTGGGACGGATGACACAAGATTAAATTTGAGAAGATTGTGATCGAATAGAGGAAAGGGAGAGTTGGAGAAGTTAGATATGGAGCAAAGGTGGGTAAAGACCAGATCGAGTGTGTGCCCATTACAATGGGTCTGTGCAGAGGACCAAGTTTAGTGGTACTAAGAGTTATAATCGATGGGGATATTAAAATCGCCCAAGATAATTGATGGGATGTCAGTGGACAGAAAGTGGGATAACCAAGCAGAGAAGTGATCAAAGGAAGAGGTGGTCGGGCCGGGTGGTCAATAAATAACTGCAATCTGTAGGGGTGTGGAAGAGTAAACAGGGACTGAGTTGGACTCAAAAGATAGGAGAGGGCTGGTAAGGGTGTGATGGGTTTTAAATAACCGTGCCCAGAGAGAAGAATACCCCCACCATGTTTGTTATAGGGCCTAGTAGTGTGGCTGAAGTGTAGGCCAACATAAGAGAGCTCAGCAGGTGAGGCAGAGTCAGAGGGTGATAAACATGATTTGGTAAGACCAAGAAAAGTAAAGCATTTAGAGATAAATAGGTTGTGCACGTGTGCAAGTTTATTACAAACTGACCAGGCATTCAACAAGGACCCAGATATAGGAGCAGGCAGAAGGGAAAGGAGAGGTACATTTGTAATACTGTGTGGGTTAAGGGTGCTAATTGGTGAAGGAGCACGACGGGCAGTAAGTGTCAGGGTGGGGATGGGTTGATTGTACAAGTGTGGTATGGGAGAGGGACCAGCATTTGGGGACATATCACCAGCTGCAAATAGAAGCAGGAGAGAGAACAGGAGGAGGTGGGAGTGGGATTTAAATGGACTATGTGTTTGTCTATTAGTGGAGGAAGCTGGGGAGTGAAGCAAGATACACCTGTAGATCAACTCCGGAGCTCAACCCGGACTCTGTAATCAGCGTAGTGCCTCCTCCCCCAGCTCCAGATCACACTCCCAGCATGAGAGGAACATAGTACTATGAAAGTCCCAGATATGAAAAGAATCGAGGTGGCTACTCTGAGGAAGTCGTTTGTAGCCACGAAACGCATCAAGTCAGAACCCACATTCTATGGTGTTGTTCCACGATTGCTCATTTGTTTCAATAAAAGCACTTTTATGTATCTGTGAGTAGCCACCTCAATTTCTTTCATCTCTGGGACTTTCATAGGAAGCAGGGGAGTGTTTGACAATGTAAAAGAGTTCATGGTGGGAAAGAATGGTAGAGGATAAAATGGAGGGAGCAATGTAAATAGACTTACCAACAGTGGGATGTTGCAGTGAGGTGACAGAGCTTAGTATGTAGGTAACCAGGCAGATGACCAACAAGGTTATTTGGAACATGTTGAAATCGAGTAGGTGAAAAAGTGTGAAAAAGTGCAGGACAGAAATAGCAGCATTAATGTATACAATATACTAGCAGCTATAAAATGAAATAAATACACCTGGTAAATAATAATTCCAGTGAAAAAAGCCCTACATAGATTCCTAGAGTAACAAATATCCTGCAGTATAATTACTAAATAAATAGCCCTCAAGAACTCACAGGTTATACTATGCACACATCATATAGCAGGTAACAGCAGACTAAATTGCTAGTGCAATAGTCAAATAAGCATATACTTATTTATCTGATACATAGAAATGCAGTGTGCCATCAATGCAGACCCATAGAGGACTTAGAGAGACCCATGAAGTATAATCAGCAAAAGGGGGGAGAGAAAGGAGCCAGCACAGGATGCCAGATGCGTTTCGTTCACATTCTTGAACTTTGTCAATGGTGTGAGGACACCAAACTAGGCTGAGTGATATAAAAACGGCCGGAATCACGCGCGAGCGCCAGTGAAATCTCGCGCATGCGCGCGTCTTAAAGCGCACGCATGCTGATGACGTAATCAAAAATTGTAAGCCGTGGCCAGTTTAGCGTCATAGATAAGAAGGGCAAATACAAAGAATCAATAGAAAAGGGGAAACAGCCAGATGGAGATACACAAAAGAAAGGAAAAAGTACATAAGTATTGCAAATGTATTATACACCACTATATACACACTATACAATGGCAAAATTAAAATATGTTCAGATTGGTAAGAAATATCTATAGTAAGTTTAGGGAAGCATCTCAACTTAACCCACAAATGGTTAAGTTGAGATAAGGATTACCCAGAGATAAGGATTGGCCAATCCATAAGGAACAAAATCAATAGGTCCAAAGTCAGAATTGAGTTTACTTATAGGGGTTAGTAGCAGTGTTAAACAGTAAGCACTTGAAGTCCATTGTGCCTTTCCTATTCCTCAGGAGTCCACACACAGCACCCCCTTGTCTTTCTTTATCTCAGAGACATTTGTCCCCTCTCACTACTTCTTTAATCCCAAAACAGAAATTCCCTTTTCATTGGATGCCTCCCCACACAGAGCAGACTAGGTGAGCAAAGCCCATTGCCCTGGTAACCTAACATTTCAGTATGCATAAAGAAGGATGTTATACTACTGTACAAGAGGAAAGTATAAGGAGCTTCATGGACAGCGGGGAGGTATAACAATTTCAGGGTTTGGTGAAGGTAAGCATAGATTTTTGTGCTGGGGGTAGAAAAAAAGATCAACATACCATTACATGCTGTACAGTAAAGAATCCATACATGGCATCAATATACTTAATAATTTGGTTTCAATTGAATTGATTGGACTATTAAGAACATATTTTGTGTTTTCGATAGACCGATCGCTGATATTGATCGGCCTATCGGAAAAAAATCTGATCGGACAAGACAGAAAATTTTCAATCGACCCCCATCTAACCAGACCTTCTGTAGTTTTCAAGCTGAAATTTACTAAGGAATGGGAATTTCCGATGGCTTCTTTCGATCATTTTTTTCATTCATTACGGCCGATCGAAAATCCAATCGGTAAAATATGGGACAGTGCATGGCTCCCTTAACAGATGCGATGCAGTTCCACATCCCTCACTTTTCCATTATGAAATTGTCTGGTTAATGTGTCAATATCATTTTCATATGCACCATACATTCAATATGCTGGTGTACAATTTTTTATACAAAAAGGATTATTGACAGCACAGCATTAACAGATCACTGTCTATTTATAGGTCTCCAATTTCTAGAGCTCCAATTTCTTTTTCTGCTGATTCCCATAACAAACTCTTGCTATTTTTAACACATCATGTGTGTGTTAATAGTATACCTACTGTATGTGCCCATGTAAACAACAGCAAATGCATGCAAAACACCCATGTATTTTTTGACATTATATCTACAATACATAATATTGTAGGCACACACATGGCATCCTAAGAAAAGCTGAAGCACATTCCAGCAGTGTGTTTAGGGGGTATACACTGGTGCCTTGAATCCCCCCTTTCAGCCTTCTCAGTGAAGTCTGCTGTAGAGTCCTGCAGCGGGTCAGGTACCTGCGGGTTACCCAATTTGCGGGTCGGGTTCGGGTAACCCGTATTGACTTGCAGGTTGGGTTTGGGTCCAATCATGTCAAGAGTTATGCCTACGTAAGGCATTACTGATCTTAAAGGGCATGTCCACCCCTAAAACTATAATTTCACCCACTACTGGCCCCACTCTGTAGTGTAATAAAATCATTACCTTACATTCCAGCTCCAAATGGTTCTCCTGTAAAGTCCCTCCAAAGTCCCAAATACTGACCACCAGGAGCCTAGCAGGGGGGGGGAATTGTTTACGCCTCTGAGGCGTCCTCCCAGAGGTTTTTGGTTTGCTCAGAGCAGAGCCTATCCACCTGTACCTCTCTTACACCAACTGTTTTTGCTTCCCTATCCACTCACTTTCTCCTCTATGGACCCCTGCCACCGCAGGAGGGCTGTATACCTCTCCTGCCCGCAAACACTGCTAAAGCCAACTGTGCTACTTCTTGAAAATCATTATTCAGTACATCCGACCCTAATTCAGTCAATTGAACTCCATCCCTACCATACCACATACTCTGAAATAACTTTAATTCCTGGTGCCTACAAACCAAACTATTACGACCTCCTCTCCAAATTTGTCTGGGGACGATGCCCGACCAGACCACCAAGACCTCAGGAAAATACGACCAAAACGGTAAAAGATCACATTTTATGTCTTTCACTAAGGTCTTCAAAGGAACTGACCCGAACTTGTTCCCACCCAAGTGAATAATAAGAATACCCGTCGGTCCCTGCATTGCTGCATACTCCCTGACCTCCGTTAAGAACCTTCTTCATGTCAAATCCTGTTTTCCCAGCCATCTGGCCATCAAAACCCTCTCATCGAATCCAAGCTGCCTGCCTCTGGGTCAAACTGCTGCCCTTCTAGCTGCGTAATAGACATATGAGTGCCCGTAAATCCACAGGGTCGCCGGGTCTGAAATTTAAACAACTGATTAAACCGTAGGAAAAAACAAACCATTTTCTTTTTTTTTTTAAACTTCAACCCTGCCTGGCCGAAAGGTAAATCTTGAATCGGTTAGATTTTCATCTCCCTATTCTTTTGATTATCCTGGTTCCCAAAACCCAACGTGCAGCTTCTGTGGCAGCTCCTATTCTAAATGAATGGGTCCCGTAATTCTTAGGCTGTAATCCTACTGCCTCTAGACACCTGCAAAAGACTGCCCTGAACTGAAATTGGAATAAAAAGGAACCCCCGCTATGCATAAGTAATGGTCCTGCTTGGCTTGACCTAACCACCATGAACTGCTGAAAACTGTGGAAAGTTTCCCCTTCCAGTGGCCATAAGAATATGATGGTGCCCTTTCCTCCCTGATCTGTCTTAGACTTGCAAATAGCCACTCGCAAGCCTTCCTGCATCTCACAGACATCTTGAACCATTAACCCACCTTCCTTCTATTTACTAGGGCTGACCAACACACTAATCCTTAATGCCCCGAAAAAGGCCAGTGAAAAACCCTCCTGGAATAATTTCTTTTCATACTCAGAGTGACACACCCGTCCCAGGGTGGAAATCAAAGACCACAGCAACGTGAATGAAACTGTCTGCCGCGAGTCCTGAACTACCCCTTTTGTCCTGTATCCTTTCAATGCCTGTTGGACTATTGGTTCCTTTGTCAAATCTTTCATACCTACTATCCTTAGCCCAAAAGACAGTCCTGCCATTCTACTGTTTAGGCTGGCTATGGATGTACCTTCCGTATACATTTTGCTTGTCCCGTTCCTAAAAAAGGAGAACTCCCCGACTGAAAAGACCTTTTCAATGCTACCCATTCCTTCCAGACCCTATCGTACTTTACCCAGGTGCCCGGCGCCAGTGACCTCCTCACCAGGTCCACCACGTGCCTTCCCCCAGCTCCCATAACCAGATCGGACAGGGACACCCCTCTTGCTCTGCCGTAGGCACTGCTTGCCCGAACCGTTCCCACTGCAATCGAGAAAGGGAGTCAGCGACCATGTTCAATACACCCGGTACATGCCTAGCTCTAAACTACAGGTTGATTTCCAAGCATCTTAGCACCAGATACCTGAGCAACCTCAAAACTGGTGGTGAGAAAGCTGTAAGATTATTTATGGCTTCTACCACTCCCAAGTTACCCGAGCAAAATACGATCTGTTTGTTGGCTAGCTTATCGCTCCAAAGGTCAACCAATACCAATATGGGAAATAACTTTAGAAATGTTATGATTTTTGTAAGACCCAATTCCTGCCAGCTCCCTGGCCATAGTTGTGCGCTCCATTGGCCCCCTAGGTAGTCCCCACAACCGGTGCTACTTGCCGAATCGGTATATAGGCAGGGGGACCCGTTCTCAACCCTAGGCCCTTGCCATATCTTTCTTCCATTGTACCACTCTAAAAATGCTGCCCAGATTGCCAAATCCTCCTTGACCTCTTTGCCTAGTCTAATAAAATGGTGTGGGCTTTTTTTTTTTAAGCCTGCGGTTAGCAATGCCAGTCTCCTGCAGAAGAACCTGCCCATTGGCAGGATCCTGCAGCAGAAGTTGAGTTTGCCCAACTAGGATTGTATCTGTCATAAAGTCCACTTCTTACTAAACCTTGCCAGATCGATAAGATTTTTTAGCTCGCCTAACTTATCTAGGGGAAGCCTACACTCCATGGCAACTGAGTCGATCTCCATCCCCAAAAACATGATGACCGTGACAGGGCCTTCGGTCTTATCTGCTGCCAGTGGAATGCCAAAACACCTGGGCACTAGATGGGAATAATCAGTATGTTGATACAACAAAATAATTATACAATTATTTTGTTAGTTTTACATTTTTTCTAAAATCCAGTCAAGAACCTACACACTTTGTTTCTGTAGGGTCACATACAGGTTAATGAAGGTAGGTTTTGTTTCTTAAATGTCATCAATAAATGCTAACCACTTCACATTGTCCTAAATAATGTATCATGAATAGACTGATAGACTTTTCTATGTAACTAAATGAGAAAGGCTATCAGTTAAATCTTTCAGTGTTATTCCAGGGCTCGGCATTGATTATTTAGCACATTGCACTGTAATGTTAATCATGTTCCCTGGAGATTGTCTGTTTATCAAGATCCATAATTAAATTCTTAAGAGCAAATTTTCATTACTATTATACACACATAAATGGGCTGATGCAACAAGCATTGCAAAAGTTTGACTGTGCAATTCATTTGCAGCAACCAATTAGATGTTAACTTTTTATCAGGTTAATGCAGTAAAATAATATCTGATTGGTCCTTGAAGATTAATAGCAATAGCAAACTTTTGCACCTTTTGTTGTACCAGATCTATATTTTATAGCATATCAAATTACATGCAAGATAGTTTATAATGAAATATAGTGTGTATTTGTATAGATAAACATCGATTGGCAATTTGTAACATAACATAACAAGTAAGAAGGAGATTTACCCAGAGCCGCAATTGCCCTTAGTAAATCTCCCTTCCGGTACTTAATAATGGATTTATGACTATGTATAAATCACAAAAGCAATTTAACCCCAGTGTGACTTAAACGCCAGCTGTTAGCTGTTTGCACCTCATATTAGATAAATCACATATCATAAAACGTTAATTATATTTGGAAAGCCTTAGTAACCTGGATGGTTTCCGACCATGTTTTAGATAGATCCTAGTTCCTTGCTTAGTGTTTTTTTCTATTCCCAATTGTTTAAAGGGCATGTCTACCCCCAAAACTAAAATTTAAGCCCATACTGGCCCCACTGTGTAGTTTAAAAACATCCTTACCTTATATCTCTGCTCCTTATAGTTGTCCAGCAGTGCTTGTCCAAAATCCAGGAAAGTGAACAGTAGGAGCTATCTTCCGGTCCAAAGGTATCTGCTTCCTGTCTTGTCTCTGAAGGATGGTGACATGTGCAATGGAGCCCTTCCCCCCGTCTCTCCCACCATCAGGATCCATACTCTAAAGCCATTGCACCTAGCGTGAAATGCTTTTAATATGGTGCAGCTAACCCCTGCCCACCCCTAACCTCTGCATTAGTTCTTTAAAAAAATCTGAATCATACTTGCAGCCCTTCTCTCCCATGGCGTATCCATTGCCGGCAGCCGCGACTGTGATTGGCTGCCTCTCAGCCAATCACAGACGCGGCTGCTGGTTCAGCCCGTTTGCGACTTCCTCTAAACAGGGAGCCGGAAGGAGACACCGCAGGAACATAAACTTTCATGTAAATTCAAACCATTATTGTATCCTTATTGTATATTAGTTCTGTCTTATTTATTAAATAAAATATTAAAATCTACAAATAAAATGGGCATATTTAATTTTCAATAGACATATAGGCTAGTCCACAGCAATATCTTAAGGCGTTAAAAGTTGATCGTAAATTGGTTAGTGTGACTTTAACCCCTAGGTTGTGGCGTCTGCGCGAGTATCACAAGAGGCACTTGCCTAGCTGCTGCGGCCTATTCACCAGAGGCTGCACGGCTCTTCTGTTTAACAATTTAACCCACAGCTTCTGGGGGATCTCATTTGGGAGATTTACCCAGAGCGCCTGCGACTCTTTGTGTTTAAGATTCTGTATTAGTTTTTTTTTTTTTTTTTGCTAATCAATAAATCCCTCTTAGAATGCATTAAACAGGGAGAGGTAGAACCAACATTGATGAGGCATTAGTCCTGGAACCTTTGATCTTAATGCAATACTAGCCTACATTAAGGTGCTATATTGCTTTTCTGCTAACCTTATAATAACAGCCTCCGCTACTGACCTTGATGATGTTAGCCTATTTACTTATTATGAAGAAAAAGAAAAACCTGAGCTATTATACTGAAAACTATAAACAAGGATTTCATATTTCATCAAATATCATATAACATGATGTATTATCAAATATCTCCCTGTGCAGTATCTCCTCTGAAAACCATGCTCTTTGGGTAATCCAACAATTAACACAGTTCAAAGGGAAGCCGGAGCTCATTTAAAAGGATCCCAGACTATAGCGTGTCTCCAAACCAGCCAAAATCCTTTAAGGGCTAGGTCCTACTATTACTCACAGCTAAGCATGCAGGATTTTTTGTAATTCGCAGCTTTGTGTGATAAGCTATGTGCACTGTGATTCTGTACCCATCTGTGTTATCGGAACGCATACAGTATGCACAAAAATTTGTGCACGCATGCGTTTTAATAATGGATCGGTGCGCAGAGCACATAATGGGAACATTACACTTGTATAGCATTGCATTAGCAATGTGAATAAGAATTGTGATCGGAGTGCTCTGAATTGCACTAGTGGGACTTATCTCTAAAGGTTCGTGCCTTGGTGCGATCGCGGGTCCCGACCCTCGATGTGTATGAACGTCCATTTTGGCTGATAATCGGCCCGTGTATGGGCACTTTATTGGGCGAAACGGGCGTTCGGTCGGGGATCGTTCCCCGACCGGCCGGGTGGATTTCCGAACGAGCGTCTGTTTCGGTCGATAAAGTGCCCATCGCAACATGTGTACGAACTTTTAGATTAACT
This sequence comes from Hymenochirus boettgeri, assembly GCA_019447015.1. Classification (NCBI taxonomy): domain Eukaryota; kingdom Metazoa; phylum Chordata; class Amphibia; order Anura; family Pipidae; genus Hymenochirus; species Hymenochirus boettgeri. Next base: position 245,331,663 of record CM033476.1, on the reverse strand, counting down.
GGACTTGAATCCTACCCAACCTTGGGGGTTGGGTAGGATTGGGACATGGGTGGGTTAGCGAGGGGGGGGGTGGTGGAGGGGGACAGAAAAAAAGGGGGTCACCTGAGGCCTAATTAAGATTGTTGTCTGCCTCTCAGCCAATCACAGACGCGGCTTCTGGTCTCGCCCCCTGCTTGCAGTTCCATGCAAGCAGAGGGCCTGGTAGTGCGGCGAAGGAGAGAGGTAAGGTAAGTAATTATTGGGGGGACTTTCTGATGATATAATTATAGTGGTTGGGGCTAGGGGAACATGAACTATATTATATAAAAACTTTTTATAAAGTGTGGACATGCCCTTTAAGCTTCTGCCACATTTACTACCTATTAGCTTATACAGCTACCCAAATATAATTCAACAGTATATTGGTTGAAAGTGTCACTTGGTCCACTTTGGCTTTACATAGAAGGCACTTATAGGAGGGAAAGGCTATATAATGGTGGAGACCCAGCATTTATTCACCAGCCTGTATATCCGTTATCATTAGTATGTTTGAAGTCATTGTCATATCTGCTTGTGGTAGCAGTTGCATCTCTAAAGTCTACTCATTAGTTGACAGATTTTATTTTGTAGGAAGAAGTTCCTTAAATAGATAGTAGTACTGTTTCTTTTAATTAGTGGATGCATATATTGCATTTAGTTATTCAAATATTACAGTCTAAGTTTGTCCAAGTGCTAACTTAGGTGTTTAGTTCAGCAATACTTACAGTCGTTCGGTTGTGTTGGGATGTTGGTATTAAAGGGCATGTCCACCCCACAAAACCAACTTTTGGGGTTAGGTAGGTAACCCCTACACACTTCCAAACGCTGGCATATTTCTTTAAAAAAGTCTCCCGAATTCTATTTACTCAGCCTTCTCTCCCGCGGCGATCTGATCCGGCCTTCTGCTTGGAAGCAGGGGCCGTACCTCAGCCATGACCTGGCTGACGTCATGTGAAATGCCATGGAAGAGAAGGCTGTGTAAGTAGAATTTGGGGGACTTTTTTAAAGAAATATGCCGGCGGTTGGGGACAGGCAGAGGGTATCATAGAGTACTATGATCCAGGGCCGTTTTGGCTTAGCTTATAGGCTGAAGATAGTTAGATGGGTTACAGTTTTGGGTATTGTAAATAGTCCGATTGGATCACTGGTTATAATACTTCAAGCCATGATACAGCTTCTGTTGGTGTTTCAAAGAAGTGTGTATGCTTCTTATGTATGACTCTTGAGGCGAATAGGGTATTCCAGCCGTCCACAGTCATTGCTTTATTGCTTGGAACGTAGATTTGCGCCTCTGCAGGTCCAGGGAGAAATCCGGAAATATCATTATGGTTGCATTTTAATGTAAGGGTTTCCTTGGTTCTGGCCAAATGTAATATTGCGTCCCTGTCTCAGGAATTAAGAAGTTTGGCAATTAGAGGTCGTGGCCTGTTACCTGGGAGAAGCCTGTTGGTAGGTATTCTGTGCGTTCTCTCAATTGTAAATGTTTAGCCTAGGGTTTCTTTCCCAAATTTTTGAATTAACCAGGTCTCTCTGAATTCCTCTGTTTTATCCCCTTCCGATCCTTCGGGGAATCCGACAAATCGAAGAATCTGGTGCCTGGATCTGTTTTCAAGATCCTCAGCTCTTTCCCGGCATTGTTGGAGCTGCTGTTGTAGCTCTTGTATGTCTCCCGTTACTGTGGGCAGGGTATCTTCTACCTGTGAGATACGGGACTCCATTTCACTCACCTGATGCCTCAATTTCTGGAGGTCCCGTCTGAGTAGGCCCACGTCTACTTTAACCTCCTCAATAAGTATTGTTAGGGTGGTCTTGGAGTCCGCAACTGCTTGCAGGAGACTTGTGTGCACTTGCGCCAGTGTGACCTATTCACTCGATGGCCGCGTCTCATGTGGCTGTGCTGTATGCTCCGGAGTGCTAGGCCGCACCTGTGAGTTTGCTGGCAGTTCGTTGCGGTCTGCACACTTACGAAGTTCTTCAGCTGCCTGTGCTGCTTTCTTTTCTTTTTGACCCGGCATCGCGTTTTAGGGAGAGGTAAGCTCAGGGTATGATGTTTGGGCATGGAGCTCTAACTGCTGCGTCCGTTCAGGTCGCCATCTTGGACATGCCCCCCCAAGTTTGGTTTTTGAAGATGCTTTGCTAATCATCCGACTGGCTTTCTCAATTCAGAAGTTCTGAATTGAGAAAGCCAGTCGGATGGCTAGCTAAACTTCTTCAAGAACTAAACTCCAAGTCCAGTTGATCTAACTGAATGCAACAGATCTAAAGATACATATATCCCTAGGTAGTTTAAAGGGTATCTGCACCACCAAATCCCAAATTTTATATAATGTAGGGACCCCTCCCCCAACCCTAAAGGCTAGAGTTATAACTGCCTCTTCCGCTACTGAACACAAATGAAAGTCAGCCAATCACAAACGCAGCTGCTGGGTAGTAGAGGGAGCCAAGGGAATAAGGTCAGGTAAGTCTATTTCTGGGCATATTTTAAAGTTATAACCCTGTTATGGGGGGTCCCCTACATTATATAAAGGTTAATTGTTTTTTATTGCAGCGCTGAGGGATCCGAATGGGGGGGGGGTTACACACAGAGAGGACAAGGAAGAGGCAGGTTCTAGATTGCACATTTTTCACTTTTCTGGACTTTGATCAGACATTGCAGGAGAACCATAAGGAGTAGAGGAGAAAGGTAAAGGTTCGTACACGCGCTCAATTTTCGAGCGAGCAACGGCCCTCGACGGCCAAGTGCTGCATGCGACGTACGGCCTTTTCAGCCCAGAATCGTCCATGTGTATGCGTTCGGTAGGGGGTCGTTCACCTATCTGCCAGCAAAAGCTATGTATATGTGCTAAACCATTCAAACAATATTTATACAGTAGATATATAAAAAATCTACAGTTCTGTATTCTGCTTTGTTGTAGATATCTGAAATTATATTGACTTCAATAGATGCACTGGGTAACTATGTAATAAAGCAATATTTGAGACACAGATAAACAGATCATTTTCCCTGCAGAGATTAAACCTAACCTATGTTGTGGTTATTGAATCTGACATTGATTCGATAGTTCAAGCAAATTACATTGCCTAAAAGTAATATGTTAGTTATGACACCAATGAACCCTCATCGAGAATAGTGAACTCCCAGGTGAAATTTAAAAGCATTTACAGGGGGTTTAAGAAATGAAAAGGTTTTTGCAGAGCTTATCAAGCAAGTGCTGAAATGATAACAAATGCACTGTGGTATTGATAAAAGGGTTCTGAATGCAGATCATGTAATTTAGCTTCTGTAATTAGAAAATCTGTCATTTTAGGTTTCAGAGGAACTTTAACACTTTGAACCACAAAGATCTCCAGTTAAACTGGACATACACATACCTAATAATATGCAAATCCTGTGGAATCTGATGGGATTATCTGTATTACAAGGAATTTCAGAATTTCAAAATAACATTCTGGACTGCAGCAATGGAGCAACCCAGGCCTAATGGGAAATCATTTAGTCAAAGGGTCCAAAGTCGAAGCCACACTCAATTTGTACAAATGCAATTACACTTATTAAATCAAGGTGAAACCACAATACAACAGTTATAAAAAAAAAATCCTGAAAAGGGCTTCCCCCAAATCATTGTCATATTTTCGAGTTGATTTAATCAATGTAATTGCATTTGTAGGTAAAGTGTGCCTTCCCCTTTAAACTATTTTATTACAGGGAATTTATGTGCCTAGAAAACAATTGATCCCAACACCAGATAACCATTATTTTGAGCCACTATCAAACTTCCACTACAAAGTATGTTGTAAAGCACTTCTGATTGGCGATAGAGCTTTGCGAACCACCGCAAATGATTGCAGGGGGCCTTTAGCCCCAGCCATTACCTATAATGTTAGTTAGTGTAAGTAAATGTTAATGTAACTGTTGGTTAATGTTGGTGTTAGTAAACGTCCGCGTGCTCCACATTCCTCTGCTGGCTGACGTCACTACTTGCGGCTGGCCTCACTTCCTGGCGCCGAGTGGTGACGTCGGCCAGCAGAGGATGCGGAGCAAGAGGCCACCAGAGCAGATAAGTGTTTGACTTGAGTATAAACCGAGATTACATTTTCTGGCTATTTTTTTTTTAGCCTGAAAACCTTGGTTTATAATTGAGTATATACGGTATATAGCGCCACTGGGGGACGCAGCGCTGTACAATGTAGAATACAAAAAGTCATACAAGGGGACAATAAATAAATACATAAATATATAAATAAGCATGAGCATCATGAAATATACAAGTGAATACATGTAACATGAGGAAAGAGGTCATTGCCCTGTTGAGCTTACAATCTACTTAGGTGGGTAACATACAGATACATAGGAAATGGTGGAAGTACTAAAGTAATAACTGGTGCAATGTCAACAGTCCTATGCTGTGCTGTGCTCAAAGAGGTAGGATCAGTTAATGTTAGTTAAATGGCAAGTACACACAAAAAATATTTACATTATTTATTTATTCTTATTATTATTTATTATAATGTTTTTTTTTTACATAAATTTGCAGATAAGGGCACTGTATCCGAGACTGAGTAGCCAGCCCAGTGACACCCCCCCCCACCACCTGCACTGAACCCGCCATCTCCCCATAACCAGCACCCTCCAACCCTGAGGGATGTAATGGAGAGGTTGGACCTGTGTGACATACGTCGCATGTAGCAGGATATTTTTTTTTTAAAAAAGAAAGTGATTCCCCTCCCACCTTCTGTTTCCCTCTAATGTTTTCATATTTTATTATATTTACTAATTTTTTTTAATCATACAAATCACTGTCTTTTATCTTTAGAAATAAATGACACACATAATAATTCAGGCTTTCCCCACACCCCATTGGCTTCTCTCCCCTTTAGAGAATGCATCGTGCAAGGGAAAGCGGGGAGGGGAAAGTTTTCATAGGAACAACACCATTGAGTTACAGTAGACCCGCTGCAGTTTGCCACCATTGTTGAGGAGCTAGGCAGGCTTGGCCCCACTGGACATAGCCCACATCCCATTTGCTTCTCACCCTCAGAGTATGCATCATGCAAGGAAAAGCAGGGAGGGGGTTAGGCTTCATAGAAACAGAACCATTGAGTTACTCTGCACTGTGATGCCTGGGCTGAGGAAGGCTCAGCAGCTAGTGCTCTGTCAAGTATGCCATGCAGGGTGTGCTCAAGGAGGAAAATCAGTGGGATGGTATCTGCAATGGTGGCATCATCACGGCTTACCATCCTGGTGGCTTCCTCAAAGGGCGTAAGAACACAACGGGCATCCTGAATCAACAGACACTGCCTGGGTAACTGCAAGCCCAGGTCCCCAGGGCCTGATCTTGGCTCATACTCATAGAAATACTCTATGATGGCTTGCCTCTGCTGGAGCAGCCTGAGCAGCATCATAAGACTTGAGTGCCAGTGGGTGGGGTGTCACAAATCAGGTGGTTCTGCGTCAGATTATTCTGCTGCTAGAACTCGGCCAGATGAGCTTTGGCCGTGTATGGCAGGATTATATGCCTCCCCATTGAAGAGGTGCCAAAATTTGCTGTGTTCTTCCCACGGCTAACGTGTTACAGCAGACTGCACACTGCAACCGTGTTATCGCCTGTAGCCAATGAGAAGAACTCCAACACAGCTGAGCCATCGGCACTCCCTTGTGCAGAGATCACCTGCCGTTGTGAGGCACTGGCACCAGATGCCATTGGTGCCGTACCTCCACGTGCAATACTAGGTGCACTGCCTCTGCCCCTAGTCCTCTGGGTTCAGGCTTTTGCTCTGAGGGCTCTCCCTCAGAGACACTAATTGTCCTCTTTTACTTGTGGCACCCATGAACAATCGGTGACCTCATCGTCTACTTTTACCTCCTCAATACTGGAGTCTGTGTCACTAACAGCAGCAGCACCTCGAACCTCACAGCGTACATAAGTTCCCTGGTTGCTCTCCATGGACTGCTGTGTGACATCATCCTCCTGTCCCCCTGTGCACTGATCACATTCCTCTCCCTTTGGCATCAGGAAAGATTGTGCATCAGCACACAGCTCCTCCTCAAACACACTAGCCCCACATGGTGTGCAAAAACATATCCTGAGACTTCTCCTCCGGATCCCTGAAGGTATGTGGGCATCGAACTAGGGATAGCCCTAGTGCAGCTACCCCTGAAAAAATTGTGTATAGATACCTGGCTGCCCTGCACAGGCTCACAGATGGCTTGAGAAAAAGAGCTGAAAAAGAGCTGAAATGTTGCTTTATGTTTTGCACAGTTTACAAATAAAGAACTTGTTGGAAGACCCAGGAGTGCTCCTTTATATTGTGTATTTAAGTTATATGAAGGATTGCACCTGGGCAGAGCAATAGCTAAAAGTGAGTGTGATACATTATATATATAAATCAGAGATATTTTTTTTTTACATCATCAAAAAGGCAGAGAAAAACAACATATATATATTTTTTTCTTACAGTAACATGAAAGCACACAGATGACTCAGATTCAGCTGCCAGCACAGCTACAGTATAGAGCAAATCAGATGCAATAAAAGACTTTTCACCATTTTATAAATATGCTCGAGCGGTTACCGCAGCGATGTATGGCGAAAAGTTGTGGTAATGACTTTTCGCCACTGGTTATCACTGCTTTATAAATAGCGAAAATCCAAATTTGGTGAAAAGGTGACGATAACAGAGGCAAAAAGTTCAACAAACCTTTATTAATATGCCCCCTTGACAGGACTTTTATGTATCAAAATGTGTGAATACAGGGAGCATAACAAGAAGTGCTAATCCACCACACTGAAATTCACACACAGAAAGCTCAAAAAGCGCAAAAAAAAACCTCTCTCCATCTCCTACACTGTCGAGTCTCCACTAAACTCACTCTAACACACTGACAAAATGAAACTGGTCGATCTACCTTTTATACCCAGGGGCCTGGCAATGCTCAAATTAGCTGCCATTTGTTAAATTTGAATATGTGAGCAGATTTTTTTGGAATTTCAATAATTTTCGAAAACCACAATCATTGACAATGCGATAATCCTCAAAAAATACAATAATACTTGATAATTCAATGATCCTCTATAATTCTCAAATGTTCCATAATTTTCAAAAGTTCGGAAGTCTGAAATAGAGAAGTTTGGGTTTGTCTGAACTCTTCAAGTTCAGCTCAAACTCGGGTTTGAGGTCCATTTCTTCTCTTCTGTATTGTTTAATAGATTCTAGTAATACCTACTAAAATGTGCATACATTTCAATCCCATTGAATATGGAATTGTCTCCTCTATGCCATTGTACTGTAACTGATGAATCTTTTCACTAAACCCATTGCTTGTCTAACATTTGGTAAAATGTACTGTATTTACCAAACAAGAGTGGCCTATCTGGACATTTTTCTCTCTCACGCTTAAAAATATTTGCACATTTCTAAGATAAAGTTCTTGTCTGGCTGCCAAATCCTCATTTCTATCTAAAGGGGCATATCACAGCATCATATGATTGGTATTGGACCAATAAAAAGGTCCACTGTTGTCTTTAACTATTAGTTTTTATCATCCACTAGTTATACCCATTGGGCCCTATTTATAAAAGATCGTTATCGTTATCGAAAAAATAACGATCGCTATCGTAAAATAACGACCAGTATTTTCTGATAACGGCCGGTATTTTCTGATAACGACCGGTATTTTCCGATAACGACCGTTTGAAAAGTTCTAAACTAGTTTGAGAAGTTCTCAAACTTCTCAAACTATTGTGTGTTATCACAGTTTTCTGCATATCAGAATCAAAATTGGATTTTATTGGCCAAGTAATTCAAAACTACAAGAAATGCGATATTGCATTTTGTCAGATAATATAATATCAAACATACTGTATAATGGACACAGACAGTATAACAATTAAAGATACAGTGTAACAAGCAATATAACAACCAACCAGATGTTCTTACCTGCAACGTTTACCTGACTGAATAACAATTTCGTTTTTAATCTTATGGTTGTAAAGTCGATTGTAAAATGGATTGAGAAATCCAGTTTGGGGGAATGTTGCAGGTACACACAGCACAGATTTCTGAAAGATGACAGACAGGATCTGCAAGATCCTGTCTGCCATCTTTCAAAGATCTGCATACACACAGTCCCGAGCGAACTTCATAAGGAGAACGCTCGGGACTGTGTGTTTGCATCGGCCGCGCTAGACTCCTCTATAGGGAGTCTAGCGCAGCCGATGGACATTTTCTGCCTTTCCCGAATGAGCGTACGGCCGACCCGATCGTTCGGGAAACGAGCGTACACACATAATGATAAAGCCCCGATATTGTCGGATCCGACGGTATCGGGGCTTTATCGTTACTGTGTGTACCCAGCTTAAGTTAGTAGTGTATAGGCACCTTTAAACTAATAGTGTCCATTTAATACGGCTTACCTACAGACATCCCTGCGATGTTCTGAACAACCACTTTGCCCCTAACAGGTGTAATGTTGATTGTAAAGTGTTATCCGGCTGGTAATTGTCATGGGAATGCTGTAGGTCAAGGACCGCTCTGGTGTTAGGTATTAAAACCAATTCGGCATTCACCTATACGGACATCAGTCTAACATTGAGGGAACATTTAAAGGGAAGGAAGACAGTGTATGGGCACATATTCACATTGCTTCAAGATTTAGGAAAAGAACATTAAAGTGAGGTACACACATGGCAGACCTTTGAAAGATTACAGACAGGATCTGCCAGTATCGGGGCTATATCGGCAGTGTGTGTGCCTAGATTAAGTTCAAGATTGTACAATTATATGGTATACTACTTATTTTTCACCATTGGCAACAATGCTTTAGTGCTGGGATGATTGCTGCAGTTTGACATTGAGAAATGATACAATCTGGGGAAAGAAAGTAAGACGTTTTGTTGTGACCATAGTATAGTAATAAAGGGGGCTCATTTCATTGTGGTGGACAATGCTAATCAATATATATTTTGATAAGAAAAATTAAAGTAATTATAAAGCAATATTATTTTCCAAATCTTCAACTAACATTTAAAAGCTTAATGAAATTCTAATTAAACTAAGCAAACCAAATAAAACACATAATTTTTATTTGCTGCCGCTAATTAAATGCCAAAAAAAGAACATAAATTGCAAACCGCATTGAAGTGAAATCAGGATCCCTATAGTGACTTCAATGGTTTTACATGCTACTACAATGAAAGAACAGTTGTAACCAGAAAGACTTATTAAAGAGTTTAATTTGCTGTAACAATAGTATCTGCAGGCTCTAATCTCATCTGTCACCAACCATTGCATTATAGCTCTTGTTAGGAAACTCTTTTCAGAATGGTTTACAACAATTTGCCAAAACATGTATAGCAAGTTTAAAGGGTATGTCCAGCCTTCTTTTAAATGTTTTATATAGTGTAGGGCTTAGTCCCCCAGCCCCAACCGCTATATTTTTAATGTAAGAAACTTCCCCAATCTTTACTTACCCTTCTCTTCAGATGCGGCTGACGGCTTGCATTTTCTTGCAAGCATAGGGCCGGGCAGTGCGGCGGAGGAAAGAGGGAAGGTAAGTAATGTTTGGGGAAGTTTCTTACATTAAAAATATAGCGGTTGGGGCTGGGGGACTAAGCCCTACACTATATAAAATGGGTTTGTAGCTAGGCTGTGGGAGTCCAAAATCGGAGGGAGAGGGAGGGTGAGAATGGCTGCAGTACGCATGCCAAACTTCTCCCGGAGGGGAGACAGGAGGCAAAGACTTATATGGACTCTGCTATCCTCCTGGTGGGCAGTTTTTGGGACTTTGGGGGGGACTACAGGAGAACCATTTGGAGTTGATGTGATGTAAGGATTTTAATTTACTACAGAGTGGGGCCTGTGGTGGGGGGGATTATAGTTTTGACGGTGGACATGCCCTTTAAAGGACAACATTATAAAAAAATAACATAACCCCATTACATGTCCACACTTTCAGCAGCTGAAATCACTTACTCACATTTACAGCTGTGCTGCCCTCCCTATATATCCTAGATATCACACAGCTAAGATGAGTGCTAAAAGCCCGCCTCCTGGGCAGCCCAGGGACATGGTTAACATAGCACTTGTCATTGGCTGGTGGGAATGTCTGTTACAACCTCTCTACGCCAGTCAAACAAACTTGAAATTTACTGTTGCTAGGATACAGCCTACATAATATAGCTGATTAAGGGTGGGTGGAGGAGTGTTTTCTCGCATGCTAGCTTTGAGTGATAGTAAGAGGCAGACAGAAATATTACGTCCCTTTCGCAGCATGGCTAATTGAAGGCAGAGAGAGGCTCGAAATCAAGAAAAAAAATGTATGAGGGGGGGAGGGGGGCTGCAATACAATTAACCTTTAAGACTTTTAAGCCTAAATAAGGTATTTATGTTACATGCAGGCGTTAAGTAAATTGTTATCTGAAACAATTATTCATAATATTTCACACAAAAATATAACTAATGATGGCTGATGACAGGCTGCTCAGCTACTATCACTTTAATGTAGGCCATATATTAATCAATGTACCTGCCCAATGTTCCTGCTGACAACCTTATTTGTGTGCAACTAAATGGTCCAGGCTATTAAGTCTTGTGAAAACATCTTCAAGTAGTACTGCTGGATGGCCTGATATTAGGTTGGTTTGACAATCATACATTAAATTGACCTTAAATCCAATCCATCAATCCATCAGCTGTCACACTAGCTTGTAGTTATAGGGGATTACCAATTACCAATTAAATAAATGAAAAGAAAAATTGAATGATTTCTTTAATGACTTCTAGGAACTTGTATTCTGTGATGGTTATGCTTACCAAAAAGGTTAGAAGGGGATTTTCTCTGAATAGGTCAGATGGTTCTCCTGTCATTGGAAGAATGTTGCAGGAATTTACACTTTACAGTCCACTACGTACCTGTCATAAGAAACACAAACAATTGCACAAATTCTGTTTATAGCCTAACGATCCCACCCAACAAGAAGCATCAACACTGTATCGCATAACTTATTCAACAACATGTATCAATTTATCACATACCGGGACACACATTAAAAGCCCACTCGAAACCTCATAAACAAGCGAGTGTTGTAATTTTCCAGGGTACATAATTGCCACAGATACTTGTACAAGTCATTCTGAATTGAGAAAGCCAGTCGGATGACTAGCAAAACGTCTTCAAGAACTAAACTTCAAGTCCAGTTGATCTAATTGAATAGATATTCCATGACCTGGATGAATGAGAACCTTCACAAGTATATGTGGCAATGTTATTGGCTTCCATAAGGGGTGAGCACTAGTACTAAGTGAGTGTATATTTTGTTTTTTTTATAAGGTTTGTTATGAGGTATGAGGTCGGTGTGAGGTGGGTGGGATAATTAGGCTTTAAATGTAATTAGTGCAATGGTTTGTGTGTTCCTAGTAATGTGTACCTTCATACCTTCATAGTGGGCAGAAACGTGTAGATCCTTTTAATAAATGTTTGGTGAATGATATAAATAATACCTATGACTGCCTTTGATTGCATTATGTATGAGGTTTGAGAAAGGGGATTGCAATCGCTACAAATCTGATAGTTTAAATGCAAAAATAATGATCAAAAGGATTGGTGCACACCCAAACTTATTGTTAGAGACATCTTTATTGGGTCAAGCAGACGCAAAGTGCAAAGTTTTGGTCTACTTACCTTAATTAAGCTAAAAGTGCAAACATGACCCCATATATAGACTCTTTCCTTATTAAAGGGCATCTATACCGAAAAATAGGTTAGTTTAAATTGACCATAAATGGAAACTATAATTCTTCCCAATCACCACTGCATAATTTTTTTGTTGACCTACCCCCTATTTCTTTAGATATACAATCTAAAACATCTTATATTTCAGCTGTCAATCAAGTTCCTTTCTCTCAAAAACTATTCTTCTGTGAGTAGTTTTAATGTAGCTGGAATGGTGACAGAGTTTTGACAGTTGGAATGCTGTATGCTGTGTGCAGGCTTGACAGTTGGTTTGTGGGGGAAAAAGTCAGGTCGGATGGAAGTGGGAGTGGTTAAAAGAGGGAGGGGGGATACTGCTCCTAAACAAAATGTGTGCTGTAAGGGCACGGCCACACTGCAATGCAAACGCAATCGCACATGGAATTGCATGCGATTTTCTGTTCAATTTCGTTGTGTTTGAGCATGCATTTTTTCTGAACATATTGCAAAATGCATGCGATTGCGATTTAAAATGCGGAACGCAATCGCATCTCACCCGAAAACGCACGTTTTTGGTGTGTTGCCGCGATTCCAATGATCGGAAAAAGCGCATGCGCGAACGCATGTGCAAACGCAAGAAAATCGCAACAGTGTGGCCTAGCCACATACATGCTACTTACATGTATCCAATTATAGATTAAAATGAGGCAAAGTAATTTTTTCAGTATAGTGTCCCTTTAAGTGTAGAATTACTGACATCCTAAGATCAAGACATAAAAAATCTTACCCTCTATCATATGTAAAAATATTCCTTAGTAGAATGAAGCGCACAGGGCTGTTTCTAGCCATCTTGGTGACCTAGCGTGATCCGATCGCAATCCCATCGCACATTAAAGTGCAATAGTATGGCCTATCGCTATTGGCATTAACACTTATAGTGCCATCACTTCCTGCGTATTGCCATTAACCCTTCAGTGCCAGAAGCGTATTATAATTAACCCTTCAGTGCCAGCAGACTTTACTACTTATAATTTCAGTGCCAGCACATTCCCAGAGTATTGCCATTAGTATGTACCTGCTTTCCATGTCTCCTCCATTGAAATGTTCACTCCTCACCTACTCTAACTTCTAATTGGAGTGTTGGATAGAAGGAAGAAAGAGGCAGGTATAGGGGTCTCATGGTTGCTAGTCACAGGGGCCACTGTAATAAAGTCTGCATCAGATTTTACCTGGCATTTTAGAACTGCTCTCCTCAGTCCTATTAGCTGAGATCATCCTCCCCCCTCCTTCCTACACTTTCAGTTCATTTGTAACATTGTTTTCCAAGTAGAGTTCAGGTTCCTTACTCACTATAATGTTGCAAATTACAGCAACAGAACAAACAAAGCAAGTAAAAGCTGACAGGTAGATGCTAGGGAGAACACTCAGGGCCACAATCGCAGACATCCCACCCTGCCGAATCTGGCTTCCGGGCAGGGTGGGGAGAAGGGGGCGGAGCTGACTGACATCAATGATGTCACAAAGGGGGCGGGGTTATGGGCAGGCCACTACATGTGACATAATTTACGTCACAGCACATGTTAAACTACAACTCCCAGCATGCCTTGATTGCATTCTGCTACCAGGGCATGCACTGCACATGGGGTAGGTAATAGCCTAATAGGGCTACTGGGCTATTACCTACCCTATGGGGGGCAGCATGGCAGCTCCACACATCTCTATCCTGCCTATATACATATCTCCATCTCTGTCACATAGCAGTATGGCAGCTCCACACTGAGATGGAGATATGGACATAAGCAGGATAGAAATGGTGTCACATAGCAGTATGGCAGCTCCACACTGAGATGCAGATATGGATATAAGCAGGATAGAGATGGTGTCACATAGCAGTATGGCAACTTCACACCATCCCTATCTTGCCTATATTTAAATTTCTATCTCTGTGTCACATTGCAGCATGGCAGCTCCACACCATCTCTATTATCAGGATATAGACAGGATAGAGATGGTGTGGAGCTGCAATCTGAAGCAGAGATAGAAATATGGATATAGGCAGGACAGAGTGCTGAGCTGCCATACTGTGTGGCAATAGTGGCAGCCTTTTTCCAGACAGTGCACAAATGGGTAGGTGTAAGGATTTGAGCATGGAGAATGGGGTGAATATATCAATAGTCAATATGAATGAAATACGTTTTAAGCAACACTGATGCAGAATATAATATGGGGTCTAATATGGGATCCAGTTTGTGTGGGCTTGGCTTAAAGGTATGTTATATTTACCAGTCACTCTGTGCCCTCTGGGCATTAGGGCATCTTAAGTGTGTGTACTGAACACGGGTACATTTTATATTTACCGGTCTGTGTGTGCGTTGGGGAGGTGGAGCATGTCTAGCGCCTTTATATTGCAGGCAACATTGTAAAATGGGAACAATGGTCTTTAAAATGGGTGTAACCTTAACAAAGTGGGTGTGGTCTTAACAAAGTAAGCGTGAAAAAAATCCGCACTCACCGCTTCTCTTCTCCCCACGTGTCCCTCTTTTGCGTTTTAAAATGTTGGAAGGTATGCGTGACGTGTCTGAGTTGGTTTGTGCTATTGGGGGCCCAGAAATGTAGCCAGTATGGGGCCCAGAAAAGTCTGATGATGGCCTTAAGAACACTGGGCGCCCTGGTTTAACATAGGTGCCCTAGCTCTTTGCCTAGGTGGCTTGTGAAAAATAGTAGCTTAACTTATCCAGGATATGCACCAATCATTTTGATCATTATATATATATTTTTGCTAGATCAGTTTGTACATTAAGAACATGATCATATGATCAGCAAATGTGCATTAAATCTTGCAGTGAAACAAAATAGCCATTTAATTAACTGTTTAAATTACATTCTCCCAAAGGAAAACTAATTTTAATTAAAAAAAAGGTGTAAATATTAATCTGCAAGTGAACATTTCTGATTTATAGTTTAGAAACACAAGGGTGCCATTTAAACTACAACGATATGTATATTACTTGCTCTTTTTCCTGTTTTGGGTCTTTCAGTCCAATGTGGAAAGATGGATTTATTTCTTTAAAAAAAACAGTTTATATATAAAAAGCACTAAACCAAGAACTGATTATCATTGACAACAAGGCCAGTGTTTACATTGAAGACTCTGGTTCACATCCAAGTGTTTGCTCTTTCAGAAAATAAATAAGTCCTGAGCTTATGAAGCCAGAAATTCAGAATTTAGCAAATAAAAAAAAAACAAAAAACGACACAATTGCAAATTAGGTTTCTATGAAACGGTATATTTTACTTGACTTGGACCAGTAACAGCTTGCAGTTTGCATCTGCACATTTGGTAGAAAAAGTCCACAGAATGACCATACAACAAAACACATTGTAAAACAGAATTATGAAATGTGCTACAGGTAAGAATTTTAGAAACATTGTTACAGAAAAAACCCTTATTACATTTCAATGATACACATTTGGCCGGATTCACAGAGAGCCGTACTACAAGTAAGCCTGGGACCTCTAACCTATCTAATGGTGGTAAGCAAGAATTTAACTCCTTGCTTGTGGTTGCATGATTATCGCAGTGGACACAGATGCAGCTGCCACAAGCTATTTACCAGTGGCTGCATGGCTCCAGTTATAAGCCATTAGCTGGCATTAAATAGTCATGCCACTTTTTATCATGGAAGTGAAGCTATCTGTGCCTTTTCGATCTTCTATACTGACCACACACGTAAATACAAACAAGCAATCTGTGTCTTGTGTTTCCACATTCATATCAATTATGTACTGGCGATCTATAACTTAATAGCATACAAAACATGCCATTTTTAAGAATCATCCATAAATACCTCATTAGATTTTTTTTTTAAAAATGAGATTGATAAATGCTTTAAAGGGCATGTCCACCCCTTTCCCCAACTTTTAGGATATTGTAGGTCTCCCTCCCCAAACGCCATATTAATATGTCAAGAAACTCACCCGATCTATTTACCTTCCCTCTATCCTCCGCCGCACTGCCCTGCCTTCTGCTTGCATGAAACTGCAAGCAGGGGGCCGGATCAGCAGCCATGTTCGTGATTGCCTGAGAGGCATTTAATCAAGGACGCGGCTGCCGGTAGTTCAGAACACCGGAGGAGAGTGGGAAGGTAAGTAAAGTTCAGGGAGTTTCTTGACATAATAATATGGTGTTTGGGGCTTGGTGAGGGAGACCTGCAGTACCCCAAAGGGTAATTACACTAGGGGGAGGGAGACCAAAATGGGTGGGAGAGGGGGAGGGCTGCACTGGGCACGTGCAAAGAGACAGGAGGCAGAGTCCTATATAGACTCTGCTAGGCTCCTGGTGGACAGTTTTTGGGACTCTTGAGGGGCATAACAGGGCAGCCATTTGGAGCTGGGATGTAAGGTAAGGATTTTTATGCAGTACATAGTGGGGCCAGTAAAAACACAGATTTTTATTGAAATCCAAAAAGATCATTTATAGTTGGTCAGTACTGATCACCAAAGTTAACTTTCCATCATTTCTTCAAAATGGTACAGTAAGTTCAAATCTGGAAAGTGTTTACATAGCAGGTCATCGGTTGACTATACACATCCAACCTTACTATACAGAATGGTATTGGAAATAAGAAAATGCTAGATGCACTACAAGAAAAGGCATAAAGTAACAGAACACTTAACAAGGTGCTAGACATTATTTATGTCAAGTTGCTTTCACTTTCCAGCTGCTATTAAAAGGATATAATCAACAACATTTTATCCCATCATTTGAGGATCAACAACAGATAATAGGCCTCAGAGTGAAGACCCCTGACCTTGAGCCTTGGATGCATGAATTGACTTTGGCAAAAAAAAAAAAAAATTGATAGAGCCTTTAACAATGGCAACTCCATTAGTGAGATTACAATCCACTAGAGGCATCTTTTACGTTTTATTTCTACTTTGGACTAGAAGGAACACAACACTGCAGAAAGGATTCTCTGGTCAACTGAGTGAAATGTATTGATGTTTCAATGTGTATCTAATAACATAGCCACATAAAATGTAAAGGAGGAACAATTTCATTGTAGTTATTTGGGGTTAAAATAATGCAAACATCTCTTATCCAACAGAGAACAGTGACCTTCATTCACAAGGACCATGCCCCCACCAATCCACATTCACATGTACACCTATGAATGCAGTTAACTAACTGTAACCATGGGCATTCTCTCGATCCATGAAGACATTCAAGTCTCATGGAAAGGACTGTCCTCTTATCTTTGGTTTAACCCTGTGAGAAAATGAAATACCTGAATCCCTGTAATATTCCCAATTATAAATGTGCTGAGTTTCACAACAAAGTTGTCTTTGCAGAACAGCAGAAAAGTTTCCACTGCCATAAGCTAGACAGTGGGATGCATTAAAGGGAAACTAAATTGAAAAAAGTACCTCCAGATCTTAATCTATAATTAAATACAGCTCTCCTTAACTCCTTTATTAGACCTGACTATTTGTATAGTCTGACATGCCCAGTAATCACTAACTTCACTAACTTGTGGCAATCACAAATATTCCTGGATCACCTTCAACTACTGTATATGTATAAATACCAGTAACATGCAACATTCTTTATTTTTAGAAACTCATCCAGATTTTTTTTTTTAATCAATGAACCTGCCATCACCACATCCAATGGAAGACAGTTCCATAGTTTTACTGTTCTCACAGTGAAAAACTCTTTCTGAACTTAGACTAAAGATTTCTAGTCTTAAGGGATGTCCGCATGATCTCTGACATGTTCTATTGGTGAACAATGCCCCAGATAGTTTATTGTATGGCCCAAACAGTGATCATATTATCATGCAAACACCTTTTCTCTAGTATGTTGGATTGTGTTAAAGGGGAAGTTCAGTGCAAATACATATGCTTTTCAGAAAAAAAGAGCAGTATTTTTTCATCCCAATGACCTTAATCTGCCCATTTAACATTTTCACTTTGTCTGTGTATAAATAAATGCAAACGAAATACTGACTTCCTGTTTGCAGTACCCGTAGTAGAGATCGTTATGGTCTTGCCCTTGACCCAGCGCCTGGGTTGATTTAGTTGCTCAGTAGAGATCTGAGCATGTCTGACCCATCCAACAGCCAATCAGTAGAAATTACTGTTAGGAACATGGTGCATGCTGGGGAGAAGAAGAACTGTTAGAACCTGAAATGTCACCTCACTAATGTCAACAGCAGGGAACAGCAAAGGGTATGAAATCAACTGATTTTTCAAAATGGGAGAAAATATGAAGAATAACTAAGAAGGCATTACACAAATTAACAATTTAACAAATATCGATAATTTCCATTGAACTGTCCCTTTAAGGAGAGCTGACAGTTGCAGTAGGGACAGAGAGACAATGCTGCATATTGCTATTACGTGGGGATTCCAATAACTAACCTGCCCACTTACCCATCAGTCAGCTTGCCAACCAGTCAACTAGCCAGAATTACTTTTTATGTATATGTGTATGTATACATATCGGTGAGAACTGCCATACTGTTTCCTTTAGAGAATAATTGCAAATTATTTTAAAAAATGTTTTGTTCATTGGAATATCTATGCTATTTTTCAGCTTCCTACACAATGCATAAACGATTATTAAGGCTATTAGGGCTTATGAAAGGAATTAAGCAGATAAGTAATTTTGGGATTAGCTCATTTCTAGTATTTGTGTGTTTGTGAAGGTTCTCATTCATCCAGCTCATGGTATATCTGTTGTATTCAATTAGATCAACTGGACTTGAAGTTTAGTTCTTGAAGACGTTTCGCTAGTCATCCGACTGGCTTTCTCAATTCAGAATGACTTGTACAAGAATCTGTGGCAATTATGTACCCTGGAAAATCCCAATTAGCATATCACAGCCAGATGTTAAGGCGTGTGATTGCATAGTGGCTAAGAAGTGTTATAGGAACCCCAGGGTAAGGTGTCAAAACAGCATTGTACATGGCAGACAGTTGGTGTTGACCCCCCACCTCTATTTAGGCTTGGTTTCTTTATCCTATATAATATAACCCTAAGTGTGCATCCCTGTGCGTGTGTCACTGCAGTTCCTATGGACTCACCACTAGAGGGAGAGTCTCTGCAGTTCCTATTGACTCACCACTAGAAGGAGAGTCTCTGCAGTTCCTATTGACTCACCACTAGAGGGAGAGTCTCTGCATTTCCTATTGACTCACCACTAGAGGGATAGTGTCTGCAGTTCCTATTGACTTTCCACTAGAGGAAGAAACACAGAAAACACACAGAGGGAGAACAGCAATTAAACAGACTGCAGGTAAGGTTGCTTGGGACAGGGGCCCCTGGATTTGGGACAGAGGGGGAGCTCTGGATTCGGGACAGAGAAGGGCCCTTGGATTTGGGACAGAGGGGGGCCCTTGAATTTGGGACGGAGGGCCCTGGATTTGGTACAGAGGGGGGGCCTTGGATTTGGTACAGAGGGGGAGCCCTGGATGTGGGACAGAGGGGGGGAGGGATTTGGGACAGAGGGGGGGCTGGATTTGGGACAGAGGGGGGCCTCTGGATTTGGGGCAGAGGGGGCCCCTGGCTTTGGACAGAGGGGGACTCTGGCCTTGGGACACTAAGAGGGTACTCTTTCCATGGGACATGGAGGAGGGCTATGGCCTTGGGACACTAAGGGGGCTTCTAGCGCCCGTTATTGCAGCGGGCTTAATGTCTAGTTTTCACATAAATGGCCTCATTTCTAGTATAATATTATAACTTTATAGAACTATATTTTATATAATCTCTCTCTTTCTGACAAAACTTTTCTTTTCTAACATTCCTTGAAAAAAAAACTATACCAACTCTGGCCTTATGAATATTTCAAATGCCCTTTGAAGCATTTATTGGTAATTTAATTCACAACCCTTCTCCCCCTTTATACAGCATCCTCTGCTTTTCTTTCTAGATTCTCTGATCATTTTATTATTTTTTCCCACAGTGTGGCTTTTGCAGGGAGCGGGAAAGATAATAGGTAGATGGGATTTATAGCTGTCAATAGTTGCTAAGAAGTATTGCTTGAACAGCAACTTCTTTAGAGAGCAATTGCTGCATCATTAGGCCTAAGGGTCATGTTTCACAAGCATGCTGCTAAGGATAATGGCTGGCTTCACAACTTTACTTCTCATTCAGTGAAGGTGACTGCTGTGTTTATACGCTGTGTAGATTTGGTGAACTAATGTCTATTTTATTAACAAGCTGCAGCATCATTTTAACAACCTATAACATATACCGGGAACTAGAAGGACTTTATGTTTTGAGTTGTGAAGTGAAACAAACAGGAGCAATTTTCAATACATCCACTTTGTCTATATTGTACTGTTATAGAAAACAGTTATCAAATAAGAAAAAAGATAGCAATTAAATTCTAAAGGTAATTTTAAAAAGTTGGATTTTTCATGTTTTAATGCAATTCTTTAATTTATCCTTAAATATATCCTCAAAAGTAAAATGTAACATTTTGTAACCAATGCGAATAGAACACGCACCTTACTGATTTTGGGTTGAAAAATGACAAAACGCTGTTGTGTTCAACATGCAGCAGAACAGACACCTTAGACTGTACAAGGCATACTTCCACACACACCCTGCACAAGGACATAACCAATCACATATGCACAGCTTTTTTCAATGAGGATGAGCAAACCCAGGTTTTAATGCAGAATTTTGACCACCATCTGTGTCAAAACCGTGAAATTTAGATGTTGAAATGCTGTTTGGACAGTAGTTCTGCTTCACAGTTTTAACTGACAAAATTTTGATGGTGTAAGAAAGCATGTCAATCCAAAAACAGGTTCAGTGGGAAACTCTAGTACATCTCATCTTTACACACAACCAACCACATATGTGCACAGCATGTACAACATTAGTAGGCTGTCAGCATTCCACAACCTTGCTACCCTCACAGTAAAGAACAATTTGTGGTTCTTAAAGGTGAACTAAAGTCCTAAAATAAATAGGGATGAATATGTTGTATCTGGTGCATACTTACACAAAACAAAATATTGCTTGCATGATTTATTCCTATTGTAATGCTGTTTTAAAAGCATATCCATCTCTATGGATAAATGAAAGTGGTTCATTCAATGAGCCCAGCTACCACAAAGTTTGTTTTCTTTAGCTGGATCCTAATTTATCAGTACTTGGCTTATGAGCTGAATGTTCCTTCCTTCCACCCTCAAAATTTGATGAATAACTTGTTTCATTAGTAAAATTGTGCCTGTTGTATTATGTGGCAATTATGTGTGGCAATGTGTGGGTACAAAATATAAAATCTCTACACACCCCATAAAAGGGGTTTGTTCAATAAATGAGACAGAAGCAACCTTGTTGAAGACTTGATTTTATTACAGTACTTGAATGTTTTCGATAAGATCAGTTTGGTATATCTGAACTTAGCAAGTTTTGCCTACTAGTTATAAAAGTATCATGAGAAATGTTTACCATAAAGGACCTGGAGCTAGTTATTTCAACTTGTGTTTATTACTGAATTGGTATCCTGTTATAATTTTTACAACACCAAACACCAAGTACTATTTCAGAAATAGCTCATTGCAAGCAATATAGTTTAGTTCCTAGGAAACTGTGTGGAAAGAGCTGATAGGGAATTTATTACTGTGCAATATTCTGCATTGAGGAAGGCAGTTATATTTTACATCATGGGCCTGAAATAATGACATCGTCATAAAATACTAATCCTTTTTATAACCATGTCATCAGTTATGACTGCGTCATAAATTACAGCAGCAATGCACAGTATCGCTATGTAGTTATACTGCTCCATCATAAATATAGACCAAAAAAGTAATGTTTAAGGACATTTAACATGTGCTTATTGTATAAAACAGATACAAACATGGGTTTAAAACTAAATAATACAATTCTGTTCTCTTTAACTTTAATGTGTGAAGCTCACAATCTTGCACCAATATAAAAATGTTTTTACTTCATTGAAGGCTTGAAAGCTATGTAAACACCTGTCAACAGCTGGTTTTAAAAAAGTGGCTAAAGTCCTGCTATGCCTGTCTTTAACCTTCGTACATATGTATGAGCCAAAGTAGGCAGTTGTTGTGTGTCTGTTGGGAGTGAAGAATGGTAGGGCCAAGGACACACTGTACCGGAAAATCGTGTTTCCATGCGTTTGCCCTGCAATTCGCACAATTATGCATTATCGGCACTCCATAAACCCACAATGTCAACCCTGTTGGCACTTTACTTGGTATTGATTTATTGCCTTTATGTCTATTTTAATTTATTGAACCCTGTCTAGGGAGCTTGGTATACCACAACTCCTGGTAACTCCTGGTCAGGTGTTACTTATCACCTTAAGTCATCTTGTCTGAGCCCAGCGCACCTTTAAGCAATTTAAGGATCTTGGTTACTGTCATATGACTCTACTTCTTTCTATTATGCTGTAATATGGATTACCTTTCAAATATTATGCTTTGTGTATAGGTATTGAATACTTTTTCCTCTACATATCAGATACATTTTTTTGTGTAAAACACTGTATACAAAGTTTTCATTACCATCCAATTTGAATATAGTGTATTAGATTATATATAGAAATCAACAGTTAAAATCCTTCTTTCCTTCTTAGTTATACCAGCAATAATTTACTTTTCATTGCTCAAAGTTGGAAATACAATAAGATAAAACCCCCAGTCAAGTTGTTGATAATTCATTAATGCAGTAATTGTTCCTAATATTGCTCTACCCTACAGAGAGGATTGATACATACTGGCCTTTAGATTGATGTATAATAAAACCTTTCATGACAGGGATACAATTAACACATTTTAGTCGAACATGTTAATTGCTTTGCATGTGGTTTCATTTTGATAATTAAAATTAAAGTCTTAACTGATAAATTTCCCATTAGGCTGTCGTTCCCTTTTTTTTATTTAGAAGCTTAAGTTTTATTTATATAGATGGTGTATATTTGTGAGAATACAAACTTTAAACATTAGAAACTTAAAATGAAAACATAATTCATATTCTTATATTATGTGCAACGCTTCTATTATATGCAACAGATTCTAGGAATCTAGATTGTGTATTCTGCAGAAAAGACTTTGTTTATTTAGGCTTCTCATATACATCTGCAGCTGAGTCATTATAACAATGAAAATCCAAATCAAATATTAATATTTATATAAAAAAGTTATTGAATGCATATGCTCTGTTAATAACATTGTGCTGATTTAAGATCAGCATCACTGGAAACCTTTAGATTCATACAATATTTGTGCTTACAATTTGTTGCTAAGTAGTTCTCAACAATAATGGTGCAGTTCTCCTGGGCAGGGATTTGTGTAGAGGTTTGGAGGAGACTTTAAGACAGGTATGGATGTTATAGAGTATATTTTGAAAGATGTAGCAAGAACTGCCTTCAAAACACTGAAAACCTACAATACTGTAGCTAATTTACAGCAATGTTCTAATGGTTTGTTAGGGTTTAATGTGGGTTTAATTTTCCAAGCAATTAACCAGATCTTATATACACATAAATAAGATGGAATTAGAATGTAAAATGAGGTACTATACCAAATCTCAATGCCTGGACACTTTAGACTGTCTATTTTCCCAATTATCTGAATTTAAAAAACAATTTAGAAATGTTTACAGGTGTAAAAGATAACCTAGACAATAGTTACCACAATATATGTGTTATTTCATTCATGATCTAAAAAAAAAAACAATTGCACAGTAGGTAATGGAAAACACGTCACTTCTGGAAAACCAAAATTCAGGAAAGCAATTTTTTTTAACTGAAAATTAACCTACAGCAAATCAAGGATGATTTTCTACACCAAAGAAACTGAAAAAGAAATCAATTTCTTATAAAACAATATTAAACTATGATACTTAATTTAACCCAGAAGAAATAAATGCAAGACGTGCAAGCTCATATCTATTAATTTGAAAATATGATGGAAACTGGAAAAAATAAAATTATGTCAAAGGGCACAGAAATTTATACAAAATATATACTTTAACATTTGTAGTAAATGTTGCTTGAAACAACAATAAAGGAAGTAAGGCCAAGTACACTGATAGTTAAAAACCTAGACCCACAAATCAGGTAACTGGCAGGTACCCACAGGTTAATATCAATAATTTAAGGACCCCAAATTCTCTACTCAATATTGATATTAACCTGTGGGTACCCACAAGTTACCTGATTTGTGCATCGGGTTTGTGTAAACCACAGTTTGCAGGTTGGTTCCAGTGTGGGTAGAATGCTGCAGGTGTGGGTAGGGGTTGGGTCAGGTAGTGGGTGCAGGTGGGGTGGTGGGTCTCCCTACTTGTGGGTCAGGTAGAGTTATAAAACCCACCACCAAAGCTGGGTTGAGTGTTTGTAGTGGTTTTGATGGATGGGTGAGGGTCTGAAAAATTAGACCAGTGCAGGACTCTACTACAAAGGATGCTGAGAAGCCAAATATTCTAAAGACATATTAAGCATATTGTATCATCATTTTGCTTTTTGCCACACATCGCCATTAAGTTAATCCTACAAAAACTGCCAAGTTTGAGGTGATGATAATGCATAAGTGTGCACATCGCTATCTTGGAAGGTGTCAGTACATTATGGTGGGTTTCCCAACACTAATAAAATGTTGGACTATTTTTTTTTTAAATATTGAGTTTTGCATTTTCACAATTTTAAAATAATAGTGTTATTGTACATTATTTCCACATGTACAATAACACTATTTGCCATTTCAAAGTCCAGTGTTATTGAAATGTAGAAAATAGCATTCCTTTTTAAATTATAGGTTAGTTAGTATCTGAGGTTAAATAAAGACATAGGTCCTTCCAGTCCAACCTACTCAGCAATACCCACATTTCCTGCCTAACCAAAGAAAGGCAAAACAATTTTCACATACAGCATGAATGTATGCTTAAATCAGAGCAAGATGTGCATGTACAGATCCCAGAAGGGAGTGATTAGCCTTTGCAAAAGCTGGGTGCAGGTGGAGCGGAATGGCTTTTGGGTGGGTGGATTGGAAAGAATGGCTTTTAACTGTATTGAGAATTAGGAGAGTGATGGTGGCTCTAAATTGTATTTGGAGAAAAGAGGGTGAAAAGGGCCCTCAACTGTACTGGAAAATGAGGTGAAAGAAGTTTCTGATTGTACTATGTGAAAGGGAAAAGTGACTGCTAATTGCATTCTACCAAGATCTACACGTGTTATATTGACCTTCTCCACATATACAGTGTGAATGTATGCTTAGATCAGGGACATGCATGTACAGATCCCAGAGGGTAGTGATTAGCCATGGTAAGGGATGGGTGCAGGTGTGGAAGGGTGGCTTTTTTTTGTGTGGGCGGGTAGAGGGTGGGGAGTTTGAAGAGAATGTCTTCTAATTGTATTGAGAATAAGGAGAGCGATGGGTTCTAGTTGTATTGGGAGAAATGGGAGTGAAAGAGACCTTTAATTCTACAGAAGAATAGGGATAAATATGCTTCCCATTGTACTGGGTAAAAGAGGAAAGTAATTTCTAATTGCATTAGATCTACACATGTGTAATTATGTCTTCACATACAATGTAAATGTATGCTTAGATTAGGACAAGACGTCCATTTACAGATCCAGGAGGGGAGTGATTAGAGATGGAAGAAGCTGGGGAAGAATGGTTTCTAGCTGTACTGAGAATAAGGAGAGTGATGGTAGCTCCCAATAATATTGGGAGTAATGGGTCTGAAAAAGGCCTCTAATTGTATTTGGAGAATGGGGGTAAAGAGGCTTCTTATTGTAGTGGGTGAAAGGGGGAATTGGCTTCTAATTGCATTCTAACAAGATCTACACATGTGTCCTTCTTTTCACATACAGCATGAACTTATGGTTGAACTAGGATGGGTAAGGTATAGCAACATAGTAACATAGTAATTAAGGTTGAATAAAGACATACGTCCATCAAGTCCAACCTATTCACCCTCTTTTTTTTTTAACCCTACCTAACAGTTGATCCAGAGGAAGGCAAAAAAAAAACAGCTAAAAAGGGGGGGGAAATTCCTTCCTGACTCCAAACAACAATCAGAAAGTATCCCTGGATCAACCAGATCTATATGCATTAATACCAGTAATTCTCAATATTTTTTAGTTTTAGAAACTTATCCAGGCCTTTTTTAAAGCTAATTAATGAACTTGCCATTACCACTTCTGCTGGAAGACAGTTCCACAGTTTCACCGTTCTCACTGTAAAGAAACCTTTCCTAAACTGAAGATGAAACTTCTTTTCTTCCAACCTTAAAGGATGTCCACGAGTCCTCTGATATGACCTATTAGTAAACAATGCACCAGAGAGTTCACTGTATGGGCCATTAATATATTTGTATACGGTTATCATGTTCCCACGCAAACGTCGCTTCTCCAATGTAAACAGCCATAACTTGTCTAATCTGCCTGCATATTCAAGCCCCTCCATTCCACTTATTAATTTAGTTGCCCTTCTCTGAACTGCTTCAATTTCCAAGATGTCCCTTTTGTATATGGGATTCCAAATCTGCACCGCATATTTCAAATGAGGCCATACCAGTGCCTTGTAAAGAGGGAGAATAATATTTTTCTCTCTTGAATCTATTCCCCTCTTTATACAAGACAATATTTTGCTAGCTCTAGCCGTTGCTACCTGGCATTGTTTGCTATAGCTAAGTCTGTTATCTACCAGAACCCCCAAATCCATTTACAAATGCACTTAACACAGAGTTATTTATAGTGTAGGTGGCACAGGGATTATTAAATCCTAAATGCATCACCTTACATTTATCAACATTGAATCTCATCTGCCATTCTGCTGCCCATTTTGATAATCTATCTAGGTCCACTTCCAGCACTTGCACATCATTTAAAGTTTCCAAAGCTTTGCATAGTTTAGTGTCATCAGCAAACACTGAAACGCTTAAACAGAAGTGGCCCCAGTACAGAACCCTGAGGCACTCCGCTTAGAACTTTAGCCCACATAGATGTAGCTCCATTAACCACCACTCTCTGTTTGCAATCCAATAACCAGTTCTCTATCCATGAACAAATGTTTTTTTCAAGGCCACCAGTCCTCAGTTTATACATTAGTTGCATATGTGGCACAGTATCAAAAGCTTTCGCAAAATCCAAGTATACCACATCCACTGCTGTGCCTGAATCTAAATTCTTACTCGCTTCTTCATAAAAACCAATTAAATTTGTCTGGCATGATCTATTTCTCATAAATCCATGCTGACTACTACTAATAAGATGAGCTCTGGAGACAAAGTCAAGGATATGATCCTGTACATTTCATAAATAAATAAGGACATGTAAAAATTCTCAATACAAACTACTTTTCCCAGCAGACTTTACCTAACTGCATAAAGATATGAACTTATGTTCACTGGTCAAACCTTTCTCTCTCTTATTGTAGCTGCAGTAAAGAACAACTTGTGCTATTGCAAGGAAACACAGAGAACTGCAGTTATCGTTTCTTGTTAAGATCTGTATATTGATTGTTAGAGCAGTTATACCTTCAATTCCATATATGTTTGGTGATTAACATTTCTAAGGTTACTTTTTTTTAGGCCGGACCTGCCCTTTAAAATGTTACCGACAAAGGCCTTTTTCTAATTCAGTTATCTTGTTTTTACAGGTTTTGTTTCAGTCTCAAACTTTCATCATCAGGGTGCAGTAAACTTCCAGGTAGATTGAACAGTGTTATCCACAGTACAGCAGTAATGTTCCAGAGTAACAGGTTCAATGACTTCTTCCATTCATTTCCTTTTTAAAGTTTTCTTTTATCTAAAGATGAAAGAATAATGTTTGTGCCTGCTCCTTTTATACATACAGAATATATTTGCTGCAAATATATTTTAAAGTCCAAAAACATATTACACTGGCGTCTGGTTTAAAAGCTAACTCTACTGTATTTTTATAAAACTATATGCTCCAACTTTTAGAGATTCTGCCTGTTATAACCACCTAATATAACCAAAAAAAGAGCTATTATTATTATATTTTCCATTTATTGCTGTTTCCAGTTTTTTGCTGTTCAATATCTTAATTGTATAGCTGGGGACAGAAATACAATTGGCTTGCATGAGTATTCCTACCACCCAGTCTTCTTTGTAAGCAAAGCAGTAGGTTGTAGAAGAGAGCATCAAATGCAGGATCAGCTGCCTGCACATTCTCCTTCTTGTGAGGGTGAGACTCAGGAGCAAGCACCGGATTTCCAAGGAAGGGACACCTGAAAGGGTTATCATAGACAGTGTTGAGATTAGTGCACCACCATCAGTTTAGCCACACATATCTGTGGTATTCAGTTAGATCAACTGGACTTAATGTTTAGTTCTTGAAGACAGGGGCAAGCAGAAACATGAACATGTGTTTCTGTTCTCTTTTTATTTTAGGGTAAAATACTTTTTTTTTTCTTTTTTTTAAGCAACCCTATTTTTATTTGAAACCACTATTTATCTACAGTTTTAATCAAAAAAATTTAATTAGATGTATTGGTTGTCAGAGATTATGTATGAGTCTACATTTCTAATGTTATTGTTTTGTATTATTTATCTTTACATCAAGGCTTCCAGCAGTTTGCTATTTTTGATTGTCATTCAAACTGCGACCAAGGTCAGCTGACCTTTGTTGCAATAAGGTAACAGTGAAGAAAAGTATAAAATAGGGATCTGCAATACATGTTCCATAAAGCACAAAAAAAGGTCAATTAACGTTCAATTATTAAGTTAATTTAAAAATTAATTGTAATTCAAATATATATTAAACCAACAACTATTCATATGATCTTACAGACACTGTAGTTATATATCCACGTTCAAACAAAGATCTATTCTGTTTCTTATACCTTTTCCAAAGTGGCTATATTGTACAGATATTATTGTACAAATACATATATAAATAAAAACTGTTAGAGATTTTGTTTATTTATATGGCATTGAAGATTAATTAATCTGCAAGAACAATCATAGATTTTCTAGTAAATCTTTATCTTAATACTGAATTACATAAAAATAATCATTGTACCACTATTTGCTGAACAAACAAAGGAAGATTTACTATAGAGTACTTCTTTGCACCATGGTTGTAAACATAAGACCGCTGTGTAATATACTGATACCTTATGGTATATTGGTAAACACGCATTATTGGACCTTTACGAAACCCCAGTTTTATAAATAAGGAGATGGACAGGCATTATTGTAGAAAAAAATTGAATTATTTGCATTTAGTGTATTTCAAGAAACCAACAAAAATCACTTTCTTTTGATAATTGTGTGCTTGAAGATATTGTGTTGACCTGGGAAAGGTAGCTGAAGTGGAATGCTTCTACTGTACTTATATTTCCCCAATGTGCACAGACAACCTACTGCAGCAAAGCAGTCCCCTTTTTTCTAGCTCTGATTTTTTCCTATTACTTTTACTTATTTAGCTAACATTAGTTAGTTGTTGCTTAGTTGTATCTTTCTTCTGCAGATCAAGTATCTCTGTATTTACATGTAAAGTACTGTAGATGTACAGAAAACAAATCCTTCATTTTGTAGCATATATACTGTAGGTCTACTGCTCATATCTAAAAGATAATAGTATAGCTATACATTCACTACAGACATTTCTCGAGAAATTACTGAAATAAATAGGTGACAATTTTCTTATTATTTTCTATACCACACAATTGATTTAAAAATGGTATCCGTTTCATCCGTCATTTTTTAAGTATTATTTCATATAAAATAACACCTTTCTATCAGTTAAAAGACAAGCATGCATACTACTATATTTTTTATTCTCCCCCCTTTTTATCTTCCCGTCAATTTATTTGAGTGACTTGTTGATGGAAGGCTTTAAACTATGTTAACCAAATAGTGTAAAAAGGAAAGGAACCAATGGAGAGACTTGGGTATGGCGGTATGTTTTCATTTCTATATATGAGGCTGCAATATTGTTTCTCATTATTCACTGGAAACACTTATAACAGCAGATACTGCTTGTTGGCTATGTAATGTTATTTCTTTTATTGCTATATACGAGGCTGTTACTAGAGTTACATTTTATATACCAGAAACATTCCTTCTTGATTAAAATGACTTACCATTTGTGTGGGAGTTTCCCCATAGTTTTATATAGGTTAATCAAAGTATAAATCTACCAAAGAGTTTCTTTTCATTTTAATTTCCATAGATCCATTTTAATGGCTTTCCCCCAGTAGTGAACTGTCAAAGTTCCACTCCTGTAGCGGCTCCTGTAGTGCCTGATAGCAAACTGCTTGATGCAGTACGCAGGCGTGACCACATCTCCAAAATATAAGGAATAGTAGAAAGAGCCGTGTTCCTATTAGAGGCCACCCAGGAAGATAGGTTTAGCTTCCTGCATCCCTGGGAATGGACTTTAAAAACGGAAAAAGTCATTTCTCCAGTATAATTGCCCTTTATGAGCAATCAATTTTTAATGAAAATGGGTTTGCTGCAGGTGTCACCACTGATCCTCGGCTAATCTAATCAAAATGTCAAACGGAAAATTGATTTGGGTCTAAATAATGGGCCTAAAGCAGTGTAACCTGCTTTATACTTTTTTTTTATCATATGCTTTATAAAATGATGTACCATTTCCCTTCCTATGTAATCCCTGGAATAAAAAATGTGGGTGAAAACATACTGTGCCTTTTAATGTTTATGGGGAATAAAAACAGATTTTTAAATTACAAAAATACATATTCCTAATCCTGCACGGAGATACTATGCAAATATATTGGCCACATTTCCAAAAAATAGTTATACTTTAACTGCTTATGGCAATGTCTCTAATGCAAAACTACTTTTACAAAATGACTCACAATAAAACAGACAAAACTCCTTTAAAGCAAAGAGGAAAAAGGTAAAAAACACTTTTCATGAATATGCATAGGGAAAAAAAGATTTATATTTTAAATATAGTTAATTGCAGGGCACTATAAAATACAGTAGTCCAGAATCACTCTAGCACACTGCTGTTGGCTGTTGCCAAACACTTGCTAAGTGCAATACAAAACCCTGGGGGTGTAGGAGCCAAAATGATAAAATCTGCTATTATTTGGGATCTTAAACTACATTTACCGTGATCCTCTTTTGGTAGTAAATCATCTGCGTAGCTATAATTTCACTTACTTCCTGTTTCTGTATATAAAATATAGTTTTAAGGTCTTTATTGTTAAAGGTAACTTCCTCTTTTATAAGCTGTAATGCTAAAATAAGTAAATTGTCAGTATGAAATGATGCCCTGCTAGGTGACTGCTGTTTATTTCCTGTGTTATATTTGTAAAGATGCTTTTGTAACTTTATTTAAGTATTTGAGCCAATAAGCCAGTAAAAAGACCATGGTTCTGAAATGCTACCTTTTAAGGTAGTGAGACAGAATCAGGGTAACTTACGGTAATTTGTTAAAATGTAATGACGTATAATAATTAATATATAATGAGATATAATAAATGCACCAAAATGTAACCAATGATATAATGCAACATACTCTTACTGTGTGGCAAAATGTTGTATGTTAGTATATAAAAAGGATGTCATAAAAGGAAGGAAGTTAGAGAATTCTCTCACCTTGCATAGATCTTGTTGTTTCTGTGTAAGTGATATTTCAATAAAACTTCAATTCTATTTGAGCACAAGTTTGTAAGTGTACATACATGTGAATTATTTGGGGTTTATCCCCACTGGGAACCATGGCGGAGGAGTTGGCTCCAGCAGGGGTATCAAACAAAGAAAGAAAGGTAGAGGAGCACACTGCAATATTGTTTGCACAATAAATTGTAAAACCATGTAGTTGTAGTGTGGTCCTTCACCTTTCTCTTTAACGAATAAATGAAAAAAAGTCACACAAAAAAAATTTAGTTTTTGATCATTACACACACACATAGAACTTCCATGGGCCCTTTTGATCCCTACAGGGGGACATGGTAGCCCTTTTTGGGTTATCATTGGATTTTCTACTCTTGCTACTTCTTCTTCTGTCTTCTTGGTTCTTCTGTAATGCTGCACTGCCTTTATATAATCTTTCCCAAGCACTACCCCAAAACAACCCCATGGAAAATAAAACTTCAAATGTGTTTTATGGATATTCCAGTAAGTAACCAGACACCCTTTAAGAATAAAAGCAGCTATATCTCTACAGTAACCTTAGAGGCAATAGATATGTTTCACAAATTGGTCCTAACAGTCATACAGAAATTAAATTGGCAAACTAAGACACAAAAAGGTAGTTTATCATATGCAAGCACTACTAAAGTTTAGAAAGAGGGACAATATAATAATAAAAAAGCTGACAAAGTGGGAGCTACGGTTATCCTCAATAGAAAGTCTTATGAGGATGAAGTAATGAAACAACTCAAAAATGAGGAAAATTACAAAGAATTAAAAACTGACCGGTACATACTGTATCTCAACTAATCATTAACACTATTATGGATGCATGGACAAATGGGACAATAGATGAGATGACCAAAGACTTCTTAATAGAGGAAAACCTAATAACTCCAGTGTTGTACATAGTACCCAAAATACACAAAGATATCAATAACCCACCAGGAAGACCAATAGTAGCTGGGCTAGGATCTATACTACATCCAATGGAGACATATATTGAACATTACATTCATCCCATTGCCAACAATATCCAAGAATGACTCTCTGACACTATGGATTTCCTTAATAGTACAAGAATGTACTTTTCAGGTAACAATGGACATCCAGTCTTTATACACATGTATTCCACATCAAGATTGTTGTTAGAACAAGACCTACCTACAACACTAGTGTATTTCATTTTGGATTTACTATCGCTCTTACAAAGAATTATTTCAGATTTAATAATACGTTTTATTTGCAGCTACATTATGTGAAACAAGCACAGGCGTTATTTACGCACCATCATACACCAACATATACGTAGCAGAGTTTGAAAACCATTATTTAAAGAACAACATATATAGTCAAAAAATTTTGTTTTACGTTAGATTCGTGGATGATATCTTCATGCTTTGGTCAAGGCACAGAGGAAAAATTTAAAAACTTCAGTTATGAAGTCAATACCTGGCACGTTAATCTTAAGTTTACAGTGCAATATCACTACAAAAAGAAATCGTTCCTGGATGTAATGATAAAACTCCACTTTCAAAACTGACCTATATACTAAACCGATGGAAAGAAATAACATGCTTTTAGCCTCTAGTTTCCATCCAAAAAATATGATTAAAGGTATACCTCTAGGTATAAATAAAATGAAAAAAAAAAAAACAATCAAGTGATGGTCAAAACCATTTGTATCTACTGTACATTCAATACACAGTCAAATAATATCAAACGTATTGTTAAAAAATATTGAAATATATTGAGTAATGATGACAAATGCAGATCCCTATTTAAACAACAACTGCTATTCTCATATAAGAGAAGTAATAACTTAGGAGATCAATTGGTACACTCAGATTACAAGATCAGGAAAAATACCAAAAGCTATTTAGGTACCAAAGGGTAGGCACATTTCCATGTCTTAATTGTCAAGTGTGTACAGCAATTATAAAAGGATACACTGTAGCACATCCCTGAAAAGGTAACAAGATTCAACTAAGGGATTTTGCTACTTGTATAACCATGGGAGCTATATATATGCTTAAGTGCCCGTGTGGCCTGGCATATATAGGGAAGACCAAAAGACATATAAGGATTAGAGATGGCCGAAACTACATAGTTTTGTTCCGTTTTCAGATTCCTGGATCTCGGGGAAAATCCCGAAGATCCGAAAATGGAACAAATTTTCTAAGATTTTTGAATGTACGGAGCTATTTTCGATAATTTTCAAAAATATATTTGAACGTTCGAAAATCCTTGAAAATACGATCGGGGACAACTTTCGAGTTTCCGATCATATTTTCAAAGATTTTCAAATGTTCAAGGCTGTGGTTGATCTTCGAAAATACGATTGGAAACTTGAAAGTTGTCCCTGATCGTATTTTCGGGGATTTTCGAACATTCAAAGAAATTTTCAAAAATTATCGAAAATAGCTCCGTACATTCGAAAATCATATGGCCATGTTGAAGAGAAAGAGGGAGAAACAAATGGAAAAAGCGGGCCAAAAAGACAGACTAAACAGAAGGAAAAGTAGAAAGGAAAACAAACAAAAGAGAATTACATGGCTTATCAGGTGCTGTAACTTCCATGACTTTAAAGAGCAGTGGTCAATAAATACTGCTATTGCTGACAGTATCTGTCATGTGTATGCAAATATCCTAATATAAGAATGGTGGTTTGATGCAACAAATTGTACAGTCATTAAGAAAAGTCAAATACAATCTCACTAATATAATGCTAGTTCAAATTCCAGCAGGATCTTACAGCAGTAAAAAAATAACACACTTTAGTCTCCTTGTAGAGGAACTGAACACTTTCATTTGAAATATGGTGTAATACAATATGGCAAATCATTAGAAAGTTTAAATGCTAAGTGCATGGAGAGATATAGTAACATGTGCATGCCTAAAGCAGACTATGTGTCTATTGGAATTTGACAACCGTACACTGCAGCCTTATGATATGTTTAGTACAAATGCCAAAAATCCTTTAGGATGTCTAAGGTGATAAATGAAAATTATTGTGCACAAGGCTATGCACTTTTCACATATTTTCATTTAAAAGGTTCATTGAATGCAATACTGTGATAAAATGCAAAATTTTATATCCTCCCAATATATCTTCTTTGCATACACTGGCTACATCATTAAAATGTGACATATCAAGGCTGAAATCTGTCTAAACTGGGTCATCATGTTACCAGACAGAACATTCATGGTTTATTTAAAATGTATCATTATTTTTATGCCTAATGTGGAGTTCTTAAAACACACATTTTTATCCTCTCACCCTTTGGAACCATACATGGCAGAACTGACCTATTTTAAAGGATTTGTTGTGGGGTTTTTTTGCTTGAAAGATTCCAAATAAATAACTCTCCATTCAGCTACCGGTCTCATTTGTTTAAAATCACTAAAACTAGTGGTATGAATGTATAATCATAAAAATGCACATTCATATAAATGAAACAATTAGTGTTCCTATTTAAGAGACACACTCTCAAATAATGTTTAAAACATGGATATTTACATATTAATTATTGCCATTAATGTTTTTGGAATACAATTATGATAGATAGATAGATAGATAGAGAGAGAGAGAGAGAGATAGAGAGTATTAAAGAATTTGTTTAAAATATGTGTTGTTTGCTAGTATTATCTTTCTAATCTCATTTAAAAACACAGTAATTAATTTAGTTTTAAGTTATACATATAGTGTAAGGACAGCATTTACTTCTATTTTTAATGGTAATGGTTTTATTGGAAGCTTAGTTTTACAAACAAGAATATAAGTGTAACAAATGTGAAATATATTCCACTGCTGATAATCAGCCAACTGTGAATTCAGCACCCACAAGATGGACAGCTCTAATGTATGAATAATGTGTGGTGGCAGCTGCAGTTTCTATTAGAAACCGGAACTATTTGACAGCTGTAATTGTAAAGAACTCTTGCAGAGAATATTTGTTAAACACTTAACAAAAGCATGCTTGACTTGGCTTTGCTTTTTTATATGATGAAACTTGAAACAGAGATTTCTATAAGCAAGGATGTAATAAAGAAACTCAACAGAAACACGCTAAATAAAACTCCCTGCACAATATAGTACAAGCATAATGTTTAATTCCTAAAAATAAGGTAATAAGGTAGTATTTTACCAGTATTGTTGCATCTGATGAGTTCTAGAATAGAGTATGTAATCATCTTTTGTGTCCCAGGCGAGGAAGGAGGATTGCATTAAAATGTAAATGGTGTTTTTATTGTACTCACTGAGCAAAATTAATTTTAAAAGAATATTTAGGAAATTAACTGTATAGGTTTATCCTTTACCCTGCAAACCCTAGTGCTTCTACTGTGACCCTAAGAACTCTACTCAACAATAGAGATGGACCAGAACCCGGTTCCGGTTCCTAGGCAGATTTCTGAGATCCACAGATTGTGGACTTTTTTAATTATAGAATGTTCGAGAATTTTTAAATTTTTACAACGATCTAGAAAAAACTCTTAGCAGCTATTCTTATCAGTGTCAACCCCCTGTTAGCCATGGAAATGGAAATTCTGGGGATCCAAGGCTTAATAAGAAGTTTGCAACTTTACACAGGAAAAAGCAATCAAACCTCGAACATAGAGTCTGATTTTTCTTAATTTCTAAATATTCCGACTTTTCGAATAATGTTCGAATAATTTTGAAATTATGAGATAAAAATACCATGCGGAATGTCAAAACAGGAAGTGCATGAAGTTTCCAGTACTGAACTGTGTTTTTTAAAGATTTTGGCATTGATATGCGTTCCTCAGACCATTTGCCAGGTCCCTGAGCCATTAACAGTAAGTAACCATTGCTAATTATACGATAAATGCAGGCAGAATTTTCAGCTTTTTTAACTTCCATTGCCTTAATTGGTCCGCTCAAGGATTTTCTGACTTTAAATTTTTTTTGAAAATCCGTGATGGATTTTTGAAAGTTCGGCCATCTCTACCCAACAAAGACCAGGGCAAGGATACTGTTATATGTAATATGTTTTTGAAACACATGTTCAGATAGTAACCCTTTAGAGCCTGAAAGGTTCATCCCAAATTACTGGTTCCCAATTTGAAATGTCCGCAGTCTAAACAAAACTTTGATGCAGAATTACAAAAATTTGAAAAGTCGTAATTCTGTTTCAAAACATGGGATATTTCCATGAACATGCCAGTCAAACATCCTGCAACAGGTTTGTGCATCCTTTTAAAATTCCCATGTCTGTATGTCAGTGAAGTCACTAGACTGTTGCTGAGCAAATAGTTTGGAATGTAAGTGAAGAATGCTGATGTTACAAAGGAAGCAATTTCAAACATAATTGTGTACTGCTCTGTCTGATCTTCTGATCTGATTAATGTAGAACCCTCGAAAGCTTGTCAACTACAATAAACTGCCCCCCCCCCAAAAAAATATCACAGTACTCTACTTTTTACTAAACATAATGCAAGCAAATAGCTAGCGTGGTGCTAATAAACAAGCTACAACATTCTGCTTCTCCTAACCCAAGCGTGATTTTCTTTTTACAGTTTAAGCAACAGCTGGGTTAATGTACTATAAACTGCCTGCTTACAGGCTGGCATTGTTGCACTGTCTGCAAATTCACTGCATTTTGCAGCATTGATTGATACACAGCTAATTTGTGTTTATTTGTGATAAGGGCTGCATCTTTTTAGCATTTTTTTTAAAATATGATTTTAAATGAATATTTTATCAGAAGTGTCTGTGCCCAGGGGTTCTAGAACCTGTTAACTAAAATTGATATATATATATTTTTTTACTGCTGAACAGACATTCTATTCAGATGAATGTTAAAATCTCATTAATCAGCTGTGTGTCTGATTACTAATTAGCATAACTTTATGTTACAGATCACCATGATTTATACCTTATGCATACTAAAGTGTTACTAATCCATGCA
The DNA here is from genome assembly GCA_019447015.1 of Hymenochirus boettgeri. NCBI lineage: Eukaryota > Metazoa > Chordata > Amphibia > Anura > Pipidae > Hymenochirus > Hymenochirus boettgeri. The sequence goes on along the minus strand of CM033476.1, from coordinate 245,294,396 downwards.
GCATTTGAATTTTATGTGTAAATGTTACAGATAACACAGGTTTATAAGCTGCTATCCTACAGACAGCATACACAATACTTGTTTTACTATTTGTCTAATTTTAGAAAGGTTGAAGTAACAACCGTACACAAAGCACTAGCATTTTCAATGAGATGGCCTTATTATCAAGGAGATATTTTCTATATATTCAAACTACAGGGATGCATTGACACCTTTTTAGCATCTCTCAAATAAATGGCTAATTTTCTGTCTCTGAGCTGAAACATTTCTGGCATTGGGGAAAAATCCCCATACACTGACTAAACAGTGTTTATGGGGGGTCATCAATGTATTGTTTAGCCATTTTACTGATAGCGTAATATAGCATAATGATTTGTAATCTCTTAATTTCACTCTGTTTATTGATCCATTTATTTTAATCAAAGAACCTACACCATTTTCTGAAATAACTGTCAGACTCCATGGTTTTCCAATAACATATTTCAAAGCAGGTTTTAGACATCACTATGCTTTCCCCTAAAGCACCCTTAACATGGGCTCGACATATGGAGAGATTTCAACATTTTGATCAGATCGCTCCAAATGTCGAAACCCGTTTTCCATCTTTTCACTCAACCATGTTGAGCAGTTTATCGGAAAAACGAAGATCGGGCCAAGCCGAACATTTTTCGACCCAATCTCTCTGCAGGTTTCAAGCTGAAATCTGCAGAAGGTTTGAGGTCTCAAGGCAGGGAAATTCAAGCTGTTTTTCTGATCAGAAATACGATGGGAAGAAAGTCTGTGCGTCTATAGCTAGCTTTACTTTTCTTTCAGATATCTGTGTGAACCAAACAATAATGTGATTGTGCGTCTCCCTTTTTTAACCCCTCATCTTTCTCCAGAAAAGACTTCCCTTCATTATGCCTAGAACCCTAAACACTAAGAAGGGAAATATCAGGTAGTTCAGCAGTGGAGGAGCATGAGAGAATGAAACAACTTTTATTAATCCAGTATAACTATTCCTGCAGTATAAAAAAGCAATATCAGGAATATAACCCGTGGTGCATATTGCAGTTTAGGGGGGACAACAGCCTTTTCTTTAAAAATACTTGAAAACCAAATTGCACTTCTAAAAATAAATAAGCCTTTTAAATTAAAGGAATATTTTAAATTAAAATTGTTTAAACAAGTTCAAATCTCCTTCCTTAGCAACTTTAATACATCAGAAATTATTATATTCACTGATCCATTTTACTAAGCTTCATCATCATAAATAAGTACTTTTTAAATGCATGCCAGCTGCCATATGGTACTCACTTACAGAATCCAATCTGTTGTTACACTTTCAAACAGATGCTAATATCATGGGTAAGTTGAATTGTTGGATCTTTTAAACCAAATGTACATTGTTTTCAAATAAACTTAATAAAGTGGAATTATTGAAACCATCGGTAAAAATATTCTTGTACAAGTCATTCTGAATTGAGAAAGCCAGTTGGATGACTAGCGAAACCTCTTCAAGGACTAAACTTCAAGTCCAGTCGATCTAATTGAATACAACAGATATACCATGACCTGGATGAATGAGACCCTTCACAAACATTGGTAAAAATGTAAAATACGGCCTTGTCCTGTTACAAAATAGAGTAGTACATTAAAGCATGATACAGAAACAATTTTCTAAATCTGAAATTTTATGATGCAAAACAGGACATTGTAATATTTAAGTAAATGTGTTTTTGAAATAAGTTGTTTCAATTGAACTAGATAAAAATAGATATTATAGGACAACGTTACTCACCCAAATCGTACTCCGCTGTTGTAAAGGGTAAGGACCTAACCTGCACTATCCTTACCCCTGGGTTCACTTTCTAACTCTAGATTTACTCACCTTATGTTTCCTTCAGTGTTCTGATCCTGGAGTCTGTCGGCGACTCAGCCAATGAGGAGACGCGCTTTGAAAGTGTGTAATCACATTGTCCGGATTGCTAACATGGATGTTGGAGCGAACCACCGAAGACAACTTTAAGTAAGTAAATTAAGAGTTAGAAAGTGAACCCAGGGGTGAAGTGCGGTTAAGGGTCTCACCCTGGGTACTACAGATGGCACGGATGGCAGAAGCGGAGTCTAGGGGAGTATAATTGCCCTATAAGTCCCACCTTCTTTCAACAGAGCTTGTTTAATTCCAAATAAAGATACTAAAATACAACATGTGCTAGGAGTTTGTATGCTCTCCCAGTGTTTGTATAACTAATAGTAAAAAGCTGTGCAATTAGCACACTTAAAAGCTGAAACTGTGAAGTTTCATGATCTGTCCTGATCATAGAACCTACAATTTATTTCTTATATCCTTCTTTATATTGTAGTAGGGATGCATCATTTTTTGTACACTTTTTTTAGCCATATTTTTATCAACATTTAGGGCACGGCCGCAATGCAAACGCAATCGCACACGGAATTGCATGCAATTTCATGTGCGATTTCGTTGCATTTGCGCGTGCGTTTTTTTCATTAAGTATTGAAAAACGCATGTGATTGCGATTTAAAATGCGGAACACAAATCGCAACGCACCCGAAAATGCACGTTTTTGTGCGTTGCCGCAATTTCAATAATATTTTAAAAAACGCAAACGCAAAAAAGCGCAGCAGCCCTTAAGCACTTTATTTCACAAATACAACCTATCTGTATTTCTTTTATGATTGTGGGGGGAAACCAGGGTGTCTGGAGGAAACCTACTCAGGCCAATGGAGGATTAGAACCCAGGACGTCAGTGCTGCAAGGCTCTGCAAGCAAAATCTACCCCATCCTTTGACCTGGAACCTGAGCAAGTCATGCTTCTTGCATAGAACAACTATGGGGGCTACAGGGAAAAAAACAGGGATAAGGACCTTGCAGTTTTAGTCCTCATCCTTGGTATTTTTAAAGAAAGGGGGAGGTTTAAAGTTGTTTAATCCTATATAATAAAACCCTAAGTGTGCGTTTCTGTGTCCGTGTGTGTGTGTGTTTCACTGCAGTTCCTATGGACTCACCACTAGAGGGAGAGTATCTGCAGTTCCTATTGACTCACCACTAGAGGGAGAGTATCTGCAGTTCCTATTGACTCACCACTAGAGGGAGAAACACAGGAAACACACGGAGGGAGAACAGCAATTAAACAGACTGCAGGTAAGGTTGCTTGGGGCAGGGACCCCTGGATTTGGGACAGAGGGGCCCCTGGATTTGGGACAGAGGGGGGGCCCTGGATTTGGGACAGATGGGGGCCCTTAGATTTGGGTCAGACGGGGCCCCCTGATTTGGGAAAGAGGGGGGCCCTGATTTGGTATAGAGGGGCCTGGATTTGGTACAGAGGGGAACCCTGGATTTGGAACAGAGGGGGGCCTCTGGATTTGGGACAGAGGGGGCCCCTGGCCTTGGACAGAGGGGGGACTCTGGCCTTGGGATACTAAGAGGGTACTCTGGCCTTGGAACACTAAGAGGGTACTCTGGCCTTGGGACATGGAGGAGGACTATGGCCTTGGGACACTAAGGGGGCACTCTGTGCTTCTAGCGCCCGTTATTGTAGTCTAGTATTCTTTAAATGTCCTTGAAGGCTCTTGTGTATTGTTTAATAAATAATGCACCTCTATTCAAAAATACAAGTATATTAAAAGATAAGATGAAGAAGTTTTGTAAACATATAAGTATGGGGCCACAAGCCAAATCTTTTTAAGCAGGCCATGTGACTCCAGTGTGACTTTTAATATCCTTAAATAGGGGGTGCATCATATTTTATTATAAACATTTTTTGAAGGGGAACTAAAGTCTCCAGACAACAGTGTCCCAATAAATAGAGCACACTAACAAGATAAAACAAGCTGTGTCTCCCCTCTCCCTTTGATGTGGCTGTTATTATATATACCTACATTTAATACTTGGTTCTTTGACATCCTTGTCAGTTATCTAACATATATCTGCCCCCCTAAAGCATAACAAAGTTATAGCACTGTAAATAAGGCAAATTAGGCCTGTGTATGCACCATTGAATTCTAAAAGTATTAAGTATCAGTATTGGTAAAGCAGTTTTATTGCTGTTCTGAAGATGTGGCAAAAAACCCTGGTGTTGCTGTACCAAAATAATGCTATATGCTCCTAAAGAAAGTAACAGTAGAAAGCAATTTCCTTAGTCTTGCATGCCTTTAAACTCAAATCTGCTGTTTTTATAGTTGGAGGAGAACTAGCAAGCAGAACCATTTGGCAGCTATATTCAGTGCACCGTTAACTAAATTCTTCAGCGCAATGCCTAAAGTGTTTATCTACTGGTCCAGCACTGTTTTCTCAATGAACAGGTTCTGATGCATCCACAGTACCTTGCATTGTAAGTGCATACACGCACACAGTGCAAGGGATCATGGATCAAGTCAGAACCTGTCAATGAGCCAGCGCTGGACTGACCACCAGTAAGTTCTCTCAATAAATGAAGCCCTACTTCTAATAGTTCAGCCCACAAATTCCGTTTTCATTTTACTAAACCTAGGGGCATCTTAAAAGGTTTAACTGCATTGCGGCGATGTGCGGCGGTAATTTGAACTATCTTCACGGCGATACTGCACTTAGTGTGATGCGCTAAGTACACATAACGCCACGAATCCAGGAGCAGGGGGCTGGGAGGGGATGCCGGAAAGGATCGCCGTGGGTGGTCGCATTCCTCAGAGGGGCACGGTGGGGTGGTACCAACCCGCCCTTGCCCCCCCGTGGCGAGGGAGGGGCAGTACGCCCACCCCGCCCTCACCCCCCCTGGCCGATGCGACAACCCACCGCGACCCCTTCCCAGCAGCCCCTCCCAGCCCCCTGCCCCGTACTCTCATGGGGAGGGGAAGGGAAGGGCCCTCTGGGGGGGTGGAGGTACCCTTCAGCGGTGGCACTGAAAAGTGCCTTTTGGGACTTAAGGGGTCCTCCTTGAAGAGAATATTTGTTAAACACTTAACAAAAGCATGCTTGACTTGGCTTTGTTTTTTATATGATGAAACTTGAAACAGAGATTTCTATAAGCAAGGATGTAATAAAGAAACTCAACAGAAACACGCTAAATAAAACTCCCTGCACAATATAGTACAAGCATAATGTTATATTCCTAAAAATAAGGTAATAAGGTAGTATTTTACCAGTATTGTTGCATCTGATGAGTTCTAGAATAGAGTATGTAATCATCTTTTGTGTCCCAGGCGAGGAAGGAGGATTGCATTAAAATGTAAATGTGTTTTTATTGTACTCACTGAGCAAAATTAATTTTAAAAGAATATTTAGGAAATTAACTGTATAGGTTTATCCTTTACCACTGCAAACCCTAGTGCTTCTACTGTGACCCTAAGAACTCTACTCAACAATAGAGATGGACCAGAACCGGTTCGGCTTCCTAGGCAGATTTCTGAGATCCACAGATTGTGGACTTTTTTAATTATAGAATGTTCGAGAATTTTTAAATTTTTACAACGATCTAGAAAAACTCTTAGCAGCTTCTTATCAGTGTCAACCGCTGTTAGCCATGGAAATGGAAATTCTGGGGATCCAAGGCTTAATAAGAAGTTTGCAACTTTACACAGGAAAAAGCAATCAAACCTCGAACATAGAGTCTGATTTTTCTTAATTTCTAAATATTCCGACTTTTCGAATAATGTTCGAATAATTTTGAAATATGAGATAAAATACCATGCGGAATGTCAAAACAGAAGTGCATGAAGTTTCAGTACTGAACTGTGTTTTTAAAGATTTTGGCATTGATATGCGTTCCTCAGACCATTTGCCAGGTCCCTGAGCCATTAACAGTAAGTAACCATTGCTAATTATACGATAAATGCAGGCAGATTTTCAGCTTTTTTAACTCCATTGCCTTAATTGGTCCGCTCAAGGTTTCTGACTTTAAATTTTTTTTGAAAATCCGTGATGGATTTTGAAAGTTCGGCCATCTCTACCCAACAAAGACCAGGGCAAGGATACTGTTATATGTAATATGTTTTTGAAACACATGTTCAGATAGTACCCTTTAGAGCTGAAAGGTTATACCCAAATTACTGGTTCCCAATTTTGAAATGTCCGCAGTCTAAACAAAACTTTGATGCAGAATTACAAAAATTTGAAAAGTCGTAATTCTGTTTCAAAACATGGGATATTTCCATGAACATGCCAGTCAAAATCCTGCAACAGTTTGTGCATCCTTTTAAAATTCCAGTTGTATGTCAGTGAAGTCACTAGACTGTTGCTGAGCAAATAGTTTGGAATGTAAGTGAGAAATGCTGATGTTACAAAGGAAGCAATTTCAAACATAATTGTGTACTGCTCTGTCTGATCTTCTGATCTGATTAATGTAGAACCCTCGAAAGCTTGTCAACTACAATAAAACTGCCCCCCCCCCAAAAAATATCACAGTACTCTACTTTTTATAAACATAATGCAAGCAAATAGCTAGGCGTGGTGCTAATAAACAAGCTACAACATTCTGCTTCTCCTAACCCAAAGCGTGATTTTCTTTTACTAGTTTAAGCAACAGCTGGGTTAAGTTACTATAAACTGCTGCTTACAGGCTGGCATTGTTGCATGTCTGCAAATTCACTGCATTTTGCAGCATTGATTGATACACAGCTAATTTGTGTTTATTTGTGATAAGGGCTGCATCTTTTTAGCATTTTTTTAAAATATGATTTTAAATGAATATTTTATCAGAAGTGTCTGTGCCCAGAGGTTCTAGAACCTGTTAACTAAAATTGATATATATATATTTTTTTACTGCTGAACAGACATTCTATTCAGATGAATGTTAAAATCTCATTAATCAGCTGTGTGTCTGATTACTAATTAGCATAACTTTATGTTACAGATCACCATGATTTATACCTTATGCATACTAAAGTGTTACTAATCCATGCAGCATTTGAATTTTATGTGTAAATGTTACAGATAACACAGGTTTATAAGCTGCTATCTACAGACAGCATACACATACTTGTTTTACTATTTGTCTAATTTTAGAAAGGTTGAAGTAACAACCGTACACAAAGCACTAGCATTTTCAATGAGATGGCCTTATTATCAAGGAGATATTTTCTATATATTCAAACTACAGGGATGCATTGACACCTTTTTAGCATCTCTCAATAAATGGCTAATTTTCTGTCTCTGAGCTGAAAATTTCTGGCATTGGGGAAAAATCCCCATACACGTACTAAACGGTGTTTATGGGGGGTCATCAATGTATTGTTTAGCCATTTTACTGATAGCGTAATATAGCATAATGATTTGTAATCTCTTAATTTCACTCTGTTTATTGATCCATTTATTTTAATCAAAGAACCTACACCATTTTCTGAATAACTGTCAGACTCCATGGTTTTCCAATAACATATTTCAAAGCAGGTTTTAGACATCACTATGCTTTCCCCTAAAGCACCCTTAACATGGGCTCGACATATGGAGAGATTTCAACATTTTGATCAGATCGCTCCAAATGTCGAAACCCGTTTTCCATCTTTTCACTCAACCAGTTGAGCAGTTTATCGGAAAAACGAAGATCGGGCCAAGCCGAACATTTTTCGACCCAATCTCTCTGCAGGTTTCAAGCGAAATCTGCAGAAGGTTTGAGGTCTCAAGGCAGGGAAATTCAAGCTGTTTTTCTGATCAGAAATACGATGGGAAGAAAGTCTGTGCGTCTATAGCTAGCTTTACTTTCTTTTCAGAATCTGTGTGAACCAAACAATAATGTGATTGTGCGTCTCCCTTTTTAACCCTTCATCTTTCTCCAGAAAAGACTTCCCTTCATTATGCCTAGAACCCTAAACACTAAGAAGGGAAATATCAGGTAGTTCAGCAGTGGAGGAGCATGAGAGAATGAAACAACTTTATTAATCCAGTATAACTATTCCTGCAGTATAAAAAGCAATATCAGGAATATAACCCGTGGTGCATATTGCGTTTAGGGGGACAACAGCCTTTCTTTAAAAATACTTGAAAACCAAATTGCACTTAAAAATAAATAAGCCTTTTAAATTAAGGAATATTTTAAATTAAAATTGTTTAAACAAGTTCAAATCTCCTCCTTAGCAACTTTAATACATCAGAAATTATTATATTCACTGATCCATTTTACTAAGCTTCATCATCATAAATAAGTACTTTTTAAATGCATGCCAGCTGCCATATGGTACTCACTTACAGAATCCAATCTGTTGTTACACTTTCAAACAGATGCTAATATCATGGGTAAGTTGAATTGTTGGATCTTTTAAACCAAATGTACATTGTTTTCAAATAAACTTAATAAAGTGGAATTATTGAAACCATTGTATAAAATATTCTTGTACAAGTCATTCTGAATTGAGAAAGCCAGTTGGATGAACTAGCGAAACCTCTTCAAGGACTAAACTTCAAGTCCAGTCGATCTATTGAATACAAACAGATATACCATGACCTGGATGAATGAGACCCTTCACAAACATTGGTAAAAATGTAAAATACGGCCTTGTCCTGTTACAAAATAGAGTAGTACATTAAAGCATGATACAGAAAAATTTTTCTAAATATGAAATTTTATGATGCAAAACAGGACATTGTAATATTAAGTAATGTGTTTTTGAAATAAGTTGTTTAATTGAACTAGATAAAAATAGATATTATAGGACAACGTTACTCACCCAAATCGTACTCCGCTGTTGTAAAGGGTAGGACCTAACCTGCACTATCCTTACCCCTGGGTTCACTTTCTAACTCTAGATTTACTCACCTTATGTTTCCTTCAGTGTTCTGATCCTGGAGTCTGTCGGCGACTCAGCCAATGAGGAGACGCGCTTTGAAAGTGTGGTATCACATTGTCCGGATTGCTAACATGGATGTTGGAGCGAACCACCGAGACAACTTTAAGTAAGTAAATTAAGAGTTAGAAAGTGAACCCAGGGGTGAAGTGCGGTTAAGGGTCTCACCCTGGGTACTACAGATGGCACGGATGGCAGAAGCGGAGTCTAGGGGAGTATAATTGCCCTATAAGTCCCACCTTCTTTCAACAGAGCTTGTTTAATTCCAAATAAAGATACTAAAATACAACATGTGCTAGGAGTTTGTATGCTCTCCCAGTGTTTGTATAACTAAGTAAAAAGCTGTGCAATTAGCACACTTAAAAGCTGAAACTGTGAAGTTTCATGATCTGTCCTGATCATAGAACCTACAATTTATTTCTTATATCCTTCTTTATATTGTAGTAGGGATGCATCATTTTTGTACACTTTTTTTAGCCATATTTTTATCAACATTTAGGGCACGGCCGCAATGCAAACGCAATCGACACGGAATTGCATGCAATTTCATGTGCGATTTCGTTGCGTTTGCGCGTGCGTTTTTTTCATTAAGTATTGAAAAACGCATGTGATTGCGATTAAAATGCGGAACACAAATCGCAACGCACCCGAAAATGCACGTTTTTGTGCGTTGCCGAATTTCAATAATATTTTAAAAAACGCAAACGCAAAAAAGCGCCAGCAGCCCTTAAGCACTTTATTTCACAAATACAACCTATCTGTATTTCTTTTATGATTGTGGGGGGAAACCAGGGTGTCTGGAGGAAACCTACTCAGGCCAATGGAGGATTAGAACCCAGGACGTCAGTGCTGCAAGGCTCTGCAAGCAAAATCTCCCCATCCTTTGACCTGGAACCTGAGCAAGTCATGCTTCTTGCATAGAACAACTATGGGGGCTACAGGGAAAAAAACAGGGAAAAGGACCTTGCAGTTTTAGTCCTCATCCTTGGTATTTTTAAAGAAGGGGGAGGTTTAAAGTTGTTTAATCCTATATAATAAAACCCTAAGTGTGCGTTTCTGTGTCCGTGTGGTGTGTGTTTCACTGCAGTTCCTATGGACTCACCATAGAGGGAGAGTATCTGCAGTTCCTATTGACTCACCACTAGAGGGAGAGTATCTGCAGTTCCTATTGACTCACCTAGAGGGAGAAACACAGGAAAAACACGGAGGGAGAACAGCAATTAAACAGACTGCAGGTAAGGTTGTTGGGGCAGGGACCCCTGGATTTGGGACAGAGGGGCCCCTGGATTTGGGACAGAGGGGGGGCCCTGGATTTGGGACAGATGGGGGCCCTTAGATTTGGGTCAGAGGGGCCCCCTGGATTTGGGAAAGAGGGGGGCCCTGGATTTGGTATAGAGGGGGCCTTGATTTGGTACAGAGGGGGAACCCTGGATTTGGGACAGAGGGGGCCTCTGGATTTGGGACAGAGGGGGCCCCTGGCCTTGGACAGAGGGGGGACTCTGGCTTGGGATACTAAGAGGGTACTCTGGCCTTGGAACACTAAGAGGGTACTCTGGCCTTGGGACATGGAGGAGGACTATGGCCTTGGGACACTAAGGGGGCACTCTGTGCTTCTAGCGCCCGTTATTGTAGTCTAGTATTCTTTAAATGTCCTTGAGGCTCTTGTGTATTGTTAATAAATAATGCACCTCTATTCAAAAATACAAGTATATTAAAAGATAAGATGAAGAAGTTCTGTAAACATATAAGTATGGGGCCACAAGCCAAATCTTTTTAAGCAGGCCATGTGACTCCAGTGTGACTTTTAATATCCTTAAATAGGGGGTGCATCATATTTTTATTATAACATTTTTTGAAGGGGAACTAAAGTCTCCAGACAACAGTGTCCAATAAATAGAGCACACTAACAAGATAAAACAAGCTGTGTCTCCCCTCTCCCTTTGATGTGGCTGTTATTTATATACCTACATTTAATACTTGGTTCTTTGACATCCTTGTCAGTTATCTAACATATATCTGCCCCCCTAAAGCATAACAAAGTTATAGCACTGTAAATAAGGCAAATTAGGCCTGTGTATGCACCATTGAATTCTAAAGTATTAAGTATCAGTATGGTTAAGCAGTTTTATTGCTGTTCTGAAGATGTGGCAAAAAACCCTGGTGTTGCTGTACCAAATAATGCTATATGCTCCTAAAGAAAGTAACAGTAGGAAGCAATTTCCTTAGTCTTGCATGCCTTTAAACTCAAATCTGCTGTTTTTATAGTTGGAGGAGAACTAGCAAGCAGAACCATTTGGCAGCTATATTCAGTGCACGTTAACTAAATTCTTCAGCGCAATGCCTAAAGTGTTTATCTACTGGTCCAGCAGTTTTCTCAATGATAGGTTCTGATGCATCCACAGTACCTTGCATTGTAGCGCATACACGCACACAGTGCAAGGGATCATGGATCAAGTCAGAACCTGTCAATGAGCCAGCGCTGGACTGACCACCAGTAAGTTCTCTCAATAAATGAAGCCCTACCTCTAATAGTTCAGCCCCACAAATTCCGTTTTCATTTTACTTAAACCTAGGGGCATCTTTAAAAGGTTTAACTGCATTGCGGCGATGTGCGGCGGTAATTTGAACTATCTTCACGGCGATACTGCACTTAGTGTGATGCGCTAAGTACAATACCGCCACGAATCCAGGAGCAGGGGGCTGGGAGGGAATGCCGGAAAGGATCGCCGTGGGTGGTCGCATTCCTCAGAGGGGCACGGTGGGGTGGTACCAACCCGCCCTTGCCCCCGTGGCGAGGGAGGGGCAGTACGCCCACCCCGCCCTCAACCCCCGTGGCGGATGCGACAACCCACCGCGACCCCCTTCCCAGCAGCCCTCCCAGCCCCCTGCCTCGATCTCATGGGGAGGGAAGGGAAGGGCCCTCTGGGGGGTGGAGGTACCCTTCAGCGGTGGCACTGAAAAGTGCCTTTTGGGACTTAAGGGGTCCTGCAGCTTGAGCCGGGATCCCCCTCCCCGGCCCTATAAGGGCCTTTGCGGCACTTACAAGTGCTCTTGTGGTTCTAACAAGAGCCCTTTGGGGCTTAGGGGTCCCGCAGCTCAAGCCAGGACCCCTTCACCTTCCCTATCAGGGCCCTTGCGGCATTTACAAGTGCCCTTGCGGCCTTGAGAAGGGCGTTTGGGGCTTAAGGGGTCCCGCAGCTTGAACCAGGACCCCCCTCCCCAGCCCTTAAAAGGGACCTTGCTACACTGAGAAGTGCATTTGGCGGGGGTCCCACAGCTTAAACCAGGACCCCTAGTATGCGGCTCTTAAAAGAGCCCTTTGGTGGCGTCTTCTTTCTTCCATCAGGTGACACCAGCTCTGCTGAAGCAAGGGGTACCCCGGGTGGGTGCCGGCGGCCTCAATGAGGCCGATGTTGCCGGCGTCTTGATCAGTCGCGATATATTCGGGCTGGTGACACCAACCCCACTGAGGTCGCCGATGCCAGGCAGGCTCACTGAGGCCACCAGTGAGCCCGCTGGCCCCGCCGGCCTCAGCGGAGCCGATGTTGCTAGCCACTTCTTTCTTTATTCCCCAACTTCTTTAAATGCAGTGCTTAAAGAGAAGATGTCTCATTCAATCTTTTTTGAAGCACAAAGTGAAATTCTGTGATTTATTAGATTGTATATATTGGCACTGACATCTTCTTAGGCTTACATGGCTCATACTAAAAGTTTGCTTTTGAAAGAATGTATTTCTGGTATTATTAGCTGAATAGAAACTGATTACTGAGGATGTAAAATCCTTCTAAAAAATTTCTGCACTTTACCATTAGTGTGTGTATTGCTGTAATGTACATTTAGGGCACAGCCACACTGCAACGCATCTGAATTGCACAAACAATCGCATGCCATTTACATGCGTTTGCGATTTGTCCATTTTCATTCTGGAAATGCAAGTGATTGCTCATAGAGGTAAAGAAAAGGCCCCTGAGTGGAACCTTCCATGCTGAGAAGGATGTTGAGGCAAGTACTTTCTAACTTAAACTTTGATTTTTGGGGTTTAGTTCTCCTTTAACAAAACAGCCTACTATAATGGGTTTGTGAATCTATTTTGCAATTAAAGCTATTTTTTAAGGGTTGATTATCATTTACATTCTGTGTGAGTGTGCACAATCAGAATATTGCTTATTTTGTAAATTAATTACATGTTCAATATGTTTTTCTTACATTTGTGATGCTCCCATCTCGAAGCAGCTATGCCAAAGCCAGGGATGAACAGATTATCAACCATGATCTGATCAATCTCCAGCAATATGGAAAAGATTACTACAGATCATTAATCTGTCCTTATATGCTGTAGGTATCTCTGGGCATTACACAAGCATTGGGTACTGTAGTCATTTAAACCCAGCAATTGGCCTGTCACCATAACATTAATCATTAATAAGACTAGTATATTACTCATATTAGTACTAGTAGTCATGTATCTAGAATATATGCATATTTTTTTTTTTTTTTTTTTTTTTTTTTTTTTTTTTTTTTTTTTTTTTACCAATTGTTGGTATGTTAGTAATACGAAAGCCCCTAGGGATTCCTTTATTCCTGTAATAATCAGAAAGGAATAAACCATGTAAGTCAAGTTCAATTTCTTTCTTACGTAAACGTGTCAACTCCATTGTAATATCTTTCAAGTTGTCTGTAGCCACAAACTCTGTGTGTGTGGATTGTCAACCATAGGACTCTTTTGACATCCTCTTCAGTAACATGCTAGGTTTCAGCATAGGATCCTTGTGTGAATGAATAGATGAGTGGTGCTCCAGCAATAATAAATAGATATAAAATTGTTGGTGTGGGCACTCACTGTTGTAAGCAATACTTTGTTGATATCCACAAATAAGAAATAATGGGTGCACTCAAGGGTCCTTTTTAAAGTTTATTAGTGCATATAAAGTGCAAAAAACGTAGTGCAATCAGCAACGTTTTGCTCTTACTCAGAGACCTTTATCAAGCTAAATAATGACCACACAATGGGAGCTATATATGTGATGAACCGGTATTCAATGTAAAAACGCCATAGACAATATCTGAAATTGCAACCCTAATTTTGTGGGGAAGGGGGTACGCCTTGGGAGGGATCACTAAAGCATTGGGGGCGGGGGTTGTGGTGAATGTGCTAGGGAGGTTATTAGAAGAGGGGGCGTTGTATTGTCCAGGGTGCATGGTGTTTTAAAGATGTAGAAAGGTTCACAGCCCGTGGAGGGTCATTACCTGGTAGAGTGGGCATGTTAAAATACAGGAGAGGGGAGGCAAATAGGGGGGAGCAGGGAAAGGAAAAGATAAGTGATAAGGGCGGGTAGAGAATTGGGGAGGTGTGGTAGTGGTGTCAGATAGCAGTGCAGTGATTCAAACCCTTTGTGGTAGAATCGGCTAAGTCAGGGTGAGTGTGTGTGAAGTTCTGTGTGGCTGTAAGCCGGGAAAGAGGCTTGTCGCGTGAGGGGCGATGAAAGAATAAAATTTCCGAGAATTCTGGTACAGGGCCAGGGAAATGTTGGTGATGGTGGTGAGTTTTTAACCCGGGGGGGGAACAGTGTGTCAGCGGCCCCGAAGGGGGGGGCTGCTAGTAGGTCATTGCACACTGGTAGTGGGCATACAGTTAATCAGTGTCATTAGCCCATGGACATGACATAATGAGCTGAACTGGCTAACGATGAATGACGCTGGTGGGAGTGTGTAGTAGTTGTTATAACGAGGGTGGGGTGGAAGGGGGTGGATGTCCAGATTGCAGAGCAGAGCGCGGAGGGCCCGGCGGCTGCTCTGTGTAGACCATGTAACGCGGTGTATTAATCTGGGGATACATGCCGGTAACATAAAAGGGAAAGACTAAGAGAAAAGACTTACTACAAACAGATAATGCGTGTGGTGGATGGTGTAGTGGGGGGAAACATGGGGAAGGCCGGGGTCAGGGTCCAGGGAGCAGGGCCGCGGACCTCTGGCTATGCGCCATCGTGGGATGGAGATTAGCATCTAGACCGCGATAGCACTTGAGCCGTACAAGCAAGTCATGAGAGAATAGCTTTAGTACGATGGTTGCCCGCAAGACGGCACATGAGTCCTTGTAGGAAGTAGAAGTGATTGTTTTAGTATAGTTGCTAAGTTATATGGGGCAAGAGGTGCTGAGGTAAGGTGGATAAGCGAAGTGGTGAGTGCTGTGAGGGTGGGGCCGGGGGGCAGGTGTGCGGGTGTATGGATAGGGAGGAATGGGCGTCTAGCTGGTCAGTGATGAAACGTGGGTCTTGTTGAAGTGAGGCGTGTAGTTAAATCTCCTTAGAAAAGATCATATAATGGCCCTGAGGAGGTAATTAGTACTAAGTGCGACTAGTCCTGTTGGTTGCTCGCTGGGGATCCTATCGATAATTGTAAGGGACCGTGTCGCGGGGCTGCTGCTGTGGGTGTGTTAGGTACTAAAGTAAGGTATGGTAGGCCAATAATGTTGTTGGGGGGGGCGGGTGGATGCCTGGTAGAAAGGATAGGTCAGGTTGGTGCGGTAGTGGTTCTGTTAAAAGGTTAAATGTTACGACGGGGGGGTGTGTGCAAGGTTGGCCGTGGTGGGGGGAACTTGCATGTTGCGCAGGGGGGGTCAATGGGAGGGAGAAATAGGAGGTTAGGTAGGTGTGTTGTTGTGGAGGTCGATAGTTCTAGCTGGATGGGATGTTGCCTGACGTGTCCTTGTTTATGACTGTGTCAAAACGGTCTGTGGTCCATTGATAGCGAGATATTCAGAATGGCATCTGATAGCGCTACTGAGCGTAATACATTTAAGATGGGGGGGGGGGGGGGGGGAGTGCGCTGCTGGCGTCTGGCCCCACGTGCGTTGCGACGAGGGCATAATCGTTGCGACTAGATGGCTGAGGTAGAGAGCAGATTCCCGAACTTCATGTCAGTGGGTTTGTTGTCACTTTGGGGGATGGTGGGGGTGATCACGGAGAGGGCGAGGTTGAGTCCCGAAGAAGGCGGGCGTTTTCGGAGTGAAAACGGTCCCTAGCAAACAGTCCATCACAGGGGGGGGTAGGGGGTTTCCATTGTGTGCCCAACAGGGCAGACACTTTGTGGGCTCAGTGCTGGGGATATATAGTGTTTTCAGCGTGCGTCATGGAGTACATGTAGAGGGGTAACTAAAATCGAAGAGAAATGGGATAATTGATATGGCTTTAAATGTGTGACTTTAAACACTCAGGATTCAAACGTGAATACCCACACAGACGGGACCCACGGGTAACCACATGAGGAGGCTGCCCCGCTGCCGGGGAATTTGTCAATGGCGAGCCCGATGTGGTGGGGTGAAAAGAGGGCCAGGGGACGAAAAGTGGATCAAAATGATCGAGATGAAGTGCGTATGGATCAGTCATTAAAGTGATTGTTTGTTTGTTTCACGGGGTTAGGTAAAAAATGAAAGACTGAAGTACCAGGCCGCGACAGGCGATGCAGGGGGGCCCCTTTTAGAGGGGGAAGGCCACTGAAGGTCAAAATGGTAATGCTGGTTAAACAGGTTAGTTTTGTTACCTGCCGCGGAAATTAGAAAATATGTGTAAGCGCGGGCCCGCACCGCTAGACGGAGAGTACAAGTAACAAGGGGGGGCAGCGAACTACCGTGTGTGAGTAGGGGGGGGGGGGGGGGGGGGGGAGGGGGGGGGAAGGGGGGAGGGAGGGGGGGGGGGGGTAGGGGGGGGGGGGGGGGGAGAAAACAAGGGAAGGGGGGGGAAGGGAAGGGAGGGGGGAGAAGAAGGGGGGGGGGGGGAAGGGTAAGGGGGGGGGGGAGGGGAGAAGGGGAGGGGAAAGGGGGGGGGGAGGAAGAGAGGGTAAAGAAGATAGTGAGAGGAGGAAGTGAGGTAGAAAAAAGATGAAAAAAAGGAAAAAGATGAGAAGATAATATAGGGAAGTGATATATAATAGTCATGAAGATAAAATTTTGAGAAGTGAAAAGAATGAAAGAAGAAGGGGTCTGGACATGGACGCCCACACTTTTGCAACCTATGTCCCTTTGTGCTCAACGCCATAAGACCCACAATGGCGACACCAGTATGAATTATTTGCAGTCCACGAGCGGACCATAATTGGGCCATCAGACGGATGTTATAATGACTTAGTTCACTGTCGAAGTTATAACGCCATATAGCGGGCGGTTCTTTTAAACGCCTTTCGGTTTTCCCTATCACGTGTCAAGTTATGGTACTGTAACTAGCCACGGTGTGCGCAGTATTTCCGGTTTGCTGTCTTGCCTCTACCCAGGGGGGGCCACATTGATCGCCCGATGTGTTGTGGTGACTGTAGGTCCTCCACCTGGTTTGCGAGATCTGGTGTTTGAGCTAAAGACCATGAAATCCATACGAGCGTGCTGTGCAAGCATGTGCTGTGTATCTGATAGATGGTCTTATCCCCATGTAATACGAAGGCAAAAGATGATACCGGCGACATAACCCATACAACATCTATTGCACACCCGTACTGGGGCAGCCAACAGATCACAGAAGAGAATACTGTGAGTCAGAGAAATCATCTAAAAGGGTTTATTTTCATAAATGCTAAATGAATCCAACCCCAACCCTAACAGATACAGGTTAATTCAACTACTGATGCCCCATTACACCCAACACACCCTTTCATTTTTTTATTTGGCTGAAAAATACCTTCAGATTATCATTTGTCTTTTTTTTTATTTTAACAATCTTCACCCACTCCCTATGCCCACATGAGACACCAACGGGAAGGAAGAGGCCCTGGCTGCAGCCAACAACGAGTGCATAGTGATATAAATATTTTTTCAATATTTATATCTGGCGTTCGTGCCTTTTTTCGCATTTGCGCAAAACGCAAGCGATTGCGCAAAAAAATGCTCGCTGCAAAACTCGAATGGACGCGCATCGGAAATCCTAAATGCGTACGCCTTAAACCACGCTATGTTGGCCTGCCCTTAGGGTTGAAATAAAAGACATTTTTTTAACTTCAAACATGCAGAAAGTTTTAGAAGCAAGGCAGCCCCTCAAACCACTCCACCACCACTTGAAGCTATGGCTGCCAGTGGATGCCCCTAGCGGGGGCAATAGTGAATCCTATGCAATTTTTTTTAGCTTATTGCTTATTAGCAATTTTTTAGCTGGGGACACGGACATATATCCAAACTTTAAAAAAAATTACTTTCCTCACGATCACTCGTTTTTGAGCTTCCCCATTCTATTTTTGAGCCCATTTGAGAAATTAAAAAAATATAATTTTCAAGGAATTTTTTAAAATTTATAAAAATGATACAGTTACTTACTGTATGGCTCTGGGACCTGGGAAATGGTCTGGGGAATAGCAACCAGATTCCTTCTGAAAAAATTGGATACAATCAGATTATTTGAGAAATAATCTGATTGGTATACTAACCAATCAGATTCTTTTCCTGTCATATTGGTTACAATCAGATTCTTTCAGAAAGAATGAAATTGGTTGTATACCAATCTGATTCTTTCTTTGTAACCATTCTGATTGGAAATAATCTGATTATTTACAATCAGATTCTTCTTTCAGATATAATGTGATTGTCTGTTGCCCAAACCATTTGCCAGATCCCAGAACCATATACAGTAAGTTACTGTATATTTTTACAAAATTTTCGAAAATTCCGTGAAAATTAGAATTTTCCAAACTTGAAATTTTTTCTGAACAGTCTAGAATAGTAATTTTCTGGTGTTTTTTCTTACTTATAATAATCATGATTTTATGGTTGGCACATTTATAAATTCTTCATTGGTGTGAATGAGTCATCTGTGAATATGGACCAACTTTCCATGCTGAAGTTAGATGTTCTAACACCCCACCTTTAGTGTTAAAATTAACATTATTATTTCAATAAGAATCTTTTTTTCCTTTGGCTACTTGTTATATTTCTAGTGATAACATTAAATGGTTAATCAAACAGTGATAATGTCATGCAAACAGTTATTTGTTAACTTATTTAAGAAAAAAAAAATCAGGTCACCTTAAAGTACATTCTGGCCATATCAAACTAAAGTCAGAGAGCAGCGTGATTCACACATCTTCATAAAATAAACCTGAGATCAGCATGTTTCCCAAAGCTGTATATAAAAAAGGGGAGATAGATTATCAATAAGTTTATGGACAATTTGGGCAAATAAAAGACAATACACTCACGGGAGTCTGAACATCTACATATCACACTCGTTTTAGCAATATTAACTATAGACAATGGTATAGCAGATGGATGGATAGATAGATAGACCATTTTTTTTAGAAACTTCAAGGGCAATAGAGGTTATTTACTTACCTATAGCTAACTATAGTTTAATAAGGTGTCTTTTTCTGACTACATGAACTAATTCCATCTTCCCAGACCACTTATGAAATTGCCACTTTTCCTGACACATCAGATCTTTTCTATTTATTTTATATAATTTTGTAGAAAGAGGATTCTCCTGCAGTTGTAGAAAGGGTTCTATATAAAGAGTTAAACTTTAAGAACAGGTACCTTCATCCTCAAAATAAAGTTTTTGCTGTTTCGTTTTTCATCCAGCTTCTAAATTTACTTACAAGGAGAATCCTTCCTTGGCTCCAGCTTTTCCATCTGTTCTTCCATGTAGTGTCCTTCAGTTAATCAATGGTTGACAGCTGCTAAAGAACTTTCTCCACTGCTGGTGTATGTGATAATCAGCTTGCAACAGCAGCATAAGCTAATCAGAGATCAGTTTGGTAAGTATGCTCAAGAACATTAGATGAAAAGAAGGACTGAGAGACTGGGTTTGGGTGGGGGTCCTGGTGTGGACGATTGGCAGTGTAGATGAAGTCATGGAATCATATGAGTATATAAGATGTATTATGTCTAGACCAGGTTATATCGTTGCCTGAAGAGGTGGGTTTTAAGGTTCGTTGTGAAGTATTGAAGGATACGTGTGAGTGCGGACGATAGTTGAAGAGGTGACAGGGTGGATGAGGGGATTATGTTTGCGGAGTGGAGTTTGCACTGGATGGTGTGCGGGTGGATCATGCTATTGGTATGGAGGGCTGTATGGATAGGCTTTATAGGATAGGGTGAGCAGCTTGAACTGAATCCTTTGCTTGATAGGCAACCAGTGGAGGGACTGACAGAGAGGAGAGGCATTAGATAAGAGAAGAAAAATGAATGAGCCAGGCAGCAGAGTTGAGGATGGATTGAAGCAGTGCTAGGCGGTTGTTATGGTAAACCAAAGTTCCAGACCGCACAATGGCACACTGCTGTTGGCTCCTTGGCCAGACAAATTAGGTAGTTGCAATCCTCTCTGCCCCCTACTTCCAGGGCTGAAACATCCAAGCAAGGAAAAGGGTAGGGAGCACACTACTAGGGTGAATGCTTCTTTATTAGTGCAAAAAACAACAAACAACGTTTCGGGACTCAAGGCCCCTTCCTCAGTATAACTGGCAGTGAGTGCTACCACACATATATACCCCTAGGCTCCACCTCCATGCCATGTGGCAAGTTGATTGACGGCCCAGGTTTCACATTGAGGCTGTACATATCACAGTCAAATACATCAGGTGTTAAAAGTGCTGCTGACAAGTGTAAACATACTACAAATAAAGTGTCTAGTTCATGGATATATAAAAACACAAATATAAGACATCATATATAAAACATTCATATTTAAGATTATAAAAACTGCAAAAGTGTTCACAATAAAGTGCATATTGTTAAAGTGCTTCTAGTCTCTCCAAAACACGGGATTATGGAGGACTAGAAGCACTTTAACAATATGCACTTTATTGAACACTTTGCAGTTTTTATAATCTTAAATATAATGTTTTATATATGATGTCTTATATATTGTGTTTTTAATATATCCATGCACGTAGCACTTTATATTGTAGTATGTTTTACACTTGTCAGCAGCACTTTTAACACCTGATGTATTTGACTGTGATATGTACAGCCTCACTGTGAAACCCTGGGCCGTCAATCAACTTGCCACATGGCATGGAGGTGGAGCCTAGGGGTAATATGTGTGTGTAGCACTCACTGCCAGTTATACCTGAGGAAGGGGCCTTGAGTCCCGAAACGTTGTTTGTTGTTTTTTGCACTAATAAAGAAGCATTCACCCTAGTAGTGTGCTCCTCTACCTTTTTTCCTTGCTTGGTTGTATGGTAAACCACACAGGAGTGTGTTGCAGTAGTCTAGCCAGGATATGAGTAGGGCATGGACTAGAATTTTTGTAGCTTCATTCGAGAGGAAGGGTCAAATGCGGGGATGCTTTTGAGTTGGAGCCGACAGGAGTTGGCAAGCGAATGTACATGGAGTTTGAAGGAAAGATCAGAATCTAGCGTTATTCCCAGGCAGCGGACCTGACTAGGGAGGGGAACAGATTGTAAGGTGGGAAAAGGACAAGTTGAGTCTTGTCCGTGTTGGTTTGAGGAAGCGGGAGGACATAAAGACAAGATGGCACAAGGCAGTCGGGGACCTGGGAAATAATGCAATGGAAACATAGGGCCTTATTTACTCATAACTGAAATCACGAATTGGCACCTGGGGGAAATTCTGAAGGGTTTAACCTTACGCAGCTTTAATGCCAGCCATTAGCTGTTTAAGAAGTTTGAGAAGGGGTGGAACCATTCAAAAATACTATTACAAACGGAAACCTGTTGGATTAGATTCCTCAATACGGTACATCCCAATGGTCTGAATGTGGGATATTAGTGTACAAACTAGGGTTCAAGCCATATTTCTTCATTGGCCGGCAAAGTTACCCCTTTAATGATTTCAATTAAAAATTTGAGTCTCTTAGATATGTGCCACTTTTTAACAATATCCTGTAATTGTCCATAATAAATTTACCCAGAGGCTCTAATAGACTCCCCCTTGCTGAAATGATCGGCCTTCCCGACAGTTTTTCCGAATTTTTATGGATTTTGGGATATAAAAGGGACATATTGAATATTTCTGTTCAAGGTAGTTCCCCACTTACTTCGGTAAATATTCAACACAGTGCCCTATCAATTTTTATATACACTTGCCTTTGAAATTTTTCAACAGGATTGTAGGTTTAACGTTCATAGACTCAGAATTATTTAATGAGACATACTTTCCAATCCACGGGCGGATCAAAATGTATTATCTGATTGCAGTGTTTTTATAGCATTATTTTCACTTTTATTGAGGTTGGGATTAAATTTCTTACCAGACTTATTGCTTCCTCAACATTGATTTTAAATAAATCAATGTCCCAAGTCAAAGAGTCAAATTTAGCAGTTGGAATATATGTTAACCTCTTTGTAGAAGTTGTTTATTCAGAGTTAGTTAGAACATAGCTGGATAATTTTAAGATTGGGATTACCGCGACTTCTTGTCTTGTAGTTACCCCCTCTCCTGATGGGCTATCTTCTTTTGTATGTCCCCCAATTGGGGTCCCGCTGGCCTTTGGATTAAAAACCCCCGTAGTGTTGTCCTCTTTTGATGTGGAATCTAACCCCCATCTGACTCTGATCCACGGCTCACAGCATCAGTGCGTTGTTCTTCACCACTCCACCTCGTGGTCCCCTCCGTGCGGCTTCCTGTTCCCAGTTTCCACCGCGGCTACGTGATCTTCTGTTCTCCCGCAAGATCTAGTGCGGCTGCACTCTGATTGGTTGCAAAGCTCCGGAACTCAGACAACCATCTGTACACACTGTTCCCACTATAACCCTCCTTTAATTATGCAGCTTCTGTTTCTTAAAGCAAAGGAGTTCAATTTTGAACTGTTTAACCAATGTTTCCATCTTATCAGAAGGGCATTCTCGGACTCCTTCTCCAAGGTACTTTTATATTCATTCTCAAAGGTTTTGATTTTATATTTAATTTCCACAAGTTCTTTAAGACTTGTTCCACCACCATACCATTAAATCAATGGAACCTATTAATCACTCCAATCCATTTTCTGCAAAAATCAGGGTTTATTGCAACCAATTGTTGGTATGTAAGTAAGATCCCATCATTGTTTTTATCTATTATTGGCACTGTCTGTATTTTACTGTCCATCATTATGATATCAGGATTTGGGGGGTGTCTTAAGGTATATATTGTGATGAACCGGTATTCAATGTAAAAACGCCATAGACAATATCTGAAATTGCAACCCTAATTTTTGTTTATTTCGACAATTGGCATGATGAGCAGTATGGCACTCCTTTGTTCCCTGTTCCCAGTAATCGCAGAGTTAATTCGTGTTACCCTGTAAGCCCTGCTTCCTTTCCCAAAGGCAGTGCCATTTGGTGTTAATTAGCTGACTGCAAGGGGTCTAACTTCAATGGGGGAAGTTGAATTCCCCATAATAACAAACAATGTCATAGACTGGTAGGCAACGAGAACAGCAGGGAATCTGTTAGTTGGATTTGAACGAAACCAACTGGCAGATCAAAGGTAATTCATATTCCTTAAATATTCCGGATGTAGAATTATTTCAGGTTTTCATAAATAACCCCAGTTTATCCAGTAATTAATTCTACATTTAGAGACCTGACACAAATCATAGCCCGGCCAAACTTGGGATATTATCCTTCTTAGGCCTAGGTTACCCCAGATATGTCGTATTTGGTCTTGTTCTGTTGGAAAATTAGTTATGGACCATCATGATATTATTTGAATGTGACATGTATGTTTCATGGATTATGGACGGGGGGGGGAATTTGATATTTACAATTCCCTCCAAAACTAGGGACCAACCTTCAGGGGCAGAACCAAGTCCGCCCCCTCTAGGGACCAGACCACTCCCATTTTCTAAAGAAAGGATAAAAATGGAACTGGTTCTCATCCCAAGGAGTCTGTCTAACATCTACAAGAACATCTTCAATACCATCTAGCCAACCGGACGGACCATATTGGCTTAACGCAGGACTTATCATTTGGACTATTATTTTCCCATAAACTGGAGTAACAAGTTCTGGACTCTTCTCATGGACAATTCAGATGCCAATTATCTTTAAGTATTCATTCTTTATCCTTTCTCACCCTCACTTGAGTTACCGCTTTATGTTCAGTGATTTATTTTATTTTTCTTTATATTTTTATGCACTATTTTTAACAACTTTTAATAAATGATATAAAATCATTTATAGGCTATTGTCCTATTCTGAGTATATCCCAAAACAAACCTGTGTCTTCGAAGTACGCTACTATAAGAAGTATTGTGTAGGTTATATAGATACTGTATAACTGTGTATAGAATATTAGGTGTGAATAAACCAATTTCCTTACAGGTTGTTAGAAGTAGGGGGGGCGAATATCCCCATATAGGTAACAGTCATTCCGCTTTTTAATCAGGATGTGTGTGGCGGCGAGTATATTGATATTAGTAATATTAATTGTGTATTATATTGTTTGTTCACCAAACCCACCGGGTCTGATCTGTTCCGTCCGCCTGTTGGTTGCTTGGAGTGTGTTCGGTACGTGGTGGTTGGCGTGGGTGCTTTGGGACCGGGGGTTTGTGACAATTGGAATTCACACCTTCCCCCATTCAAGTTAGACCCCTTGCTAGTCAGCTAATTTAACACCAAATGGCCCTGCCTTTGGGAAAGAAAGCAGGGCTTACAGGGTAACACGAATTAACTCTGCGATTACCTGGGAACAGGGAACAATGGAGCTGCCATACTGCTTCATCAAGCCAATATGTCGAAATAACACTGGCATGTGTTGGCCTATTTAACATAACTGTACCTAGTCTATAGGGTGTGTTCTATTGTTTACTATACTGTAACTTCCACTGGCATGTGTTGGCCTATTTAACATAACTGTACCGAGTCTATAGGGTGCAGATATAAGTCCAGATTAAACAGGAAAATAAGATGACTCATGTCTTCCAAATGTGCTCCTGAGCTCAGCACTAATATCAATATAAACACGTTCAAAATGAAGAGCGTAGAGTCCTCAGGGTTGAATGCAAGTGAGACTTAATTGCAGCTTATGTCACAAACCCCCCGGTCCCAAAACGCCCCAACCACCTATCCGTTACCGGAAAACACACTCCAAGCAACCGACAGGCGGACGGAACAGATCAGACCCGGTGGGTTTGGTGAACAAACTATATATTACACAATTAATATTACTAAATATCAATATACTCACTGCCACCACATCCCGATTAAACAGCGGAATGACCTGTTACCTATATGGGGATATCCGCTCCCCCTACTTCTAACAACCTGTAAGGAAATTGGTTATTCACACCTAATATTCTATACACAGTTATACAGTATCTCTATATACCTACACAATACTGCTCTATAGTAGCGTACTTCGAGAGACACAGGTTTGTTTGGGATATACTCAGAATAGGACAATAGCCTATAAATGATTTTATCATTATTAAAAGTTTTAAAATAGTGCATAAAAATATAAAGAAAAATAAAATAAATCACTGAACATAAAGCGGTAACTCAAGTGAGGGTAGAAATGGATAAAAGAATGAATACTTAAAGATAATTGGCATCTGAATGTCCATGAGAAGAGTCCAGAACTTGTTACTCCAGTTTATGGGAAAATAATAGTCCAAATGATAAGTCCTGCGTTAAGCCAAATGGTCCGTCCGGTTGGCTAGATGGTATTGAAGATGTTCTTGTAGATGTATGACAGACTCCTGGGATGAGAACCAGTTCCATTTATCCTTTCTTTAGAAAATGGGAGTGGTCTGGTCCCTAGAGGGGCGGACTTGGTTCTGCCCCTGAAGGTTGGTCCCTAGTTTTGGAGGGAATTGTAAATATCAATTCCCCCCCCCGTCCATAATCCATGAACCATACATGTCACATTCAAAATAATATCATGATGGTCCATAACTAATTTTTCCCAACAGAACAAGACCAAATACGACATATCTGGGGTAACCTAGCCTAAGAAGGCTTAATATCCCAAGTTTGGCTCGGGCTATGATATTGTGTCAGGTCTCTATAAATGTAGAATTAATTACTGGATAAACTGGGGTTATTTATGAAAACCTGAAATAATTCTACATCCGGAATTATTAAGGAATATGAATTACCTTTGATCTGCCAGTTGGTTTCTGTTCAAATCCCAACTAACAGATTCCCTGCTGTTCTCGTTGCCTACCAGTCTATGACATTGTTTGTTTATTATGGGGAATTCACACCTTCCCCCATTGAAGTTAGACCCCTTGCTAGTCAGCTAATTTAACACCAAATGGCACTGCCTTTGGGAAAGGAAGCAGGGCTTACAGGGTAACACGAATTAACTCTGCGATTACCTGGGAACAGGGAACAATAGGAGCTGCCATACTGCTTCATCATGCCAATATGTCGAAATAAACAAAAATTAGGGTTGCAATTTCAGATATTGTCTATGGCGTTTTTACATTGAATACCGGTTCATCACAATATATACCTTAAGACACCCCCCAAATCCTGATATCATAATAGATGGACAAGTTAAAATACAGACAGTGCCAATAATAGAATAAAACAATGATGGGATCTTACTTACATACCAACAATTGGTTGCAATAAACCCTGATTTTTGCAGAAAATGGATTGGAGTGATTAATAGATGTTCCATTGATTTAATGGTATTGGTGGTGGAACAAGTCTCTAAAGAACTTGTGGAAATTAAATATAAAATCAAAACCTTTGAGAATGAATATAAAAGTACCTTGGAGAAGGAGTCCGAGAATGCCCTTCTGATAAAGATGGAAACATTGGTTAAACAGTTCAAAATTGAACTCCTTTGCTTTAAGAAACAGAAGCTGCATAATGTAAAGGAGGGTTATAGTGGGAACAGTGTGTACAGATGGTTGTCTGAGTTCCGGAGCTTTGCAACCAATCAGAGCTGCAGCCGCACTAGATCTTGCGGGAGAACAGAAGATCACGTAGCCGCGGTGGAAACTGGGAACAGGAAGCCGCACGGAGGGGACCACGAGGTGCGAGTGGTGAAGAACACCGCACTGATGCTGTGAGCCGTGGATCACGAGTCAGATGGGGGTTAGATTCCACATCAAAAGAGGACAACACTACTGGGGGTTTTTTAATCCAAAGGCCAGCGGGACCCCAATTGGGGGACATACAAAAGAAGATAGCCCATCAGGAGAGGGGGTAACTACAAGACAAGAAGTCGCAGGTAATCCCAATCTTAAAATTATCCAGCTATGTTCTAACTAACTCTGAATAAACAACTTCTACAAAGAGGTTTAACATATATTCCAACTGCTAAATTTGACTCTTTGACTTGGGACATTGATTTATTTAAAATCAATGTTGAGGAAGCATATAAGTCTGGTAAGAAATTTACTCCCAACCTCAATAAAAGTGAAATTAATGCTATAAAAACACTGCAATCAGATAATACTATTGTGATCCGCCCTGTGGATTGGAAAGTATGTCTCAATTAAATAATTCTGATGTCTATGAACGTTAAACCTACAATCCTGTTGAAAAATTTCAAAGGCAAGTGTATATAAAAATTGATAGGGCACTGTGTCTGAATATTATACCGAAGTAAGTGGGGAACTACCTTGAACAGAAATATTCAATATGTCCCTTTTTATATACCCAAAATCCATAAAAATTCGGAAAAACTGTCGGGAAGGCCGATCATTTCAGCAAGGGGGAGTCTATTAGAGCCTCTGGGTAAATTTATTCATGGACAATTACAGGATATTGTTAAAAAGGTGGCACATATCTAAGAGACTCAAATTATTTAATTGAAATCATTAAAGGGGTAACTTTGCCGGCCAATGAAGAAATATGGCTTGTAACCCTAGTTTGTACACTAATATCCCACATTCAGACCATTGGGATGTACCGTATTGAGGAATCTAATCCAACAGGTTTCCGTTTGTAATAGTATTTTTGAATGGTCCCCACCCCTTCTCAAACTTCTCAAACAGCTAATGGCTGGCATTAAAGCTGCGCTAAGGTTAAACCCTTTCAGAATTTACCCCCAGGTGCCAATTCGTGATTTCAGTTATGAGTAAATAAGGCCCTATGTTTCCATTGCATTATTTCCCAGGTCCCCGACTGCCTTAGTGCCATCTCTGTCTTTATGTCCTCCCGCTTCCTCAAACTCAACACGGACAAGACTCAACTTGTCCTTTTCCCACCCTTACAATCTGTTCCCCTCCCTAGTCAGGTCCGCTGCCTGGGAATAACGCTAGATTCTGATCTTTCCTTCAAACTCCATGTCAATTCGCTTGCCAACTCCTGTCGGCTCCAACTCAAAAGCATCTCCCGCATTTGACCCTTCCTCGCGAATGAAGCTACAAAAATTCTAGTCCATGCCCTACTCATATCCTGGCTAGACTACTGCAACACACTCCTGTGTGGTTTACCATACAACCCCAAAAAAAAAGCAAGGAAAAAAGGTAGAGGACGCACACTACTAGGGTGAATGCTTCTTTATTAGTGCAAAAAACAACAAACAACGTTTCGGGACTCAAGGCCCCTTCCTCAGGTATAACTGGCGTGAGTGCTACACACACATATATACCCCTAGGCCCACCTCCATGCCATGTGGCAAGTTGAGTACGGCCCAGGGTTCACAGTGAGGCTGTACATACACAGTCAAATACATCAGGTGTTAAAAGTGCTGCTGACAAGTGTAAAACATACTACAATATAAAGTTTCTAGTTCATGGATATATTAAAAACACAATATATAAGACATCATATATAAAACATTCATATTTAAGATAATAAAAACTGCAAAGTGTTCACAATAAAGTGCATATTGTTAAAGTGCTTCTAGTCTCTCCATAATCCCGTGGTTTTGGAGAGACTAGAAGCACTTTAACAATATGCACTTTATTGTGAACACTTTGCAGTTTTATAATCTAAATATGATATGATGTCTTATATATTGTGTTTTTAATATATCCATGAACTAGACACTTTATATTGTAGTATGTTTTACACTTGTCAGCAGCACTTTTAACACCTGATGTATTTGACTGTGATATGTACAGCCTCACTGTGAAACCCTGGGCCGTCAATCAACTTGCCACATGGCATGGAGGTGGAGCCTAGGGGTATATATGTGTGTGTAGCACTCACTGCCAGTTATACCTGAGGAAGGGGCCTTGAGTCCGGAAACGTTGTTTGTTGTTTTTTGCACTAATAAAGAAGCATTCACCCTAGTAGTGTGCTCCTCTACCTTTTTTCCTTGCTTGGATGTTTCAGCCCTGGAAGTAGGGGGCAGAGAGGATTGCACCTACCTAATTTGTCTGGCCAAGGAGCCAACAGCAGTGTGCCATTGTGCGGTCTTGGAACTTTGGTTTACCATACAACCGCCTAGCACTGCTTCAATCCATCCTCAACTCTGCTGCCTGGCTCATTCATTTCTCTTCTCTCTTATCTAATGCCTCTCCTCTCTGTCAGTCCCTCCACTGGTTGCCTATCAAGCAAAGGATTCAGTTCAAGCTGCTCACCCTATCCTATAAAGCACTATCCAATACAGCCCCTCCATATATCTCAGAGCTGATCCACCGATATATCATCGCCCGCGCGCCTCGGTTCGATAATCCTTGAATGTACCTTTCGCTAACACACCCGCGAAGGATCGTTCGTTCGTTTGTTCGATAATCCTTGACTGTTTCCGTTCGCTAACAAAGGAAGGGGATCGTTCGTTTGATAATCCTCGAATTATCGAATGTGCTTGCAACAAAAACCCGACAATTTGCCCGCCTGACTACTTCAGGAATGTTTTAACACCCAGTTTTGGTGACATGACATGTTGTCCAGACCATTTCCCAGGTGCCACAGCCATTTACAGTAAGTTACCACTGTTAGTTTAGTAGCTGGAAATCACTGTCTGACTTTCGGCTATCACTTCCCCCATAGACTTGAATGAGCCCAATTCGAGCTTTCGAACTTTCGAAAATTCTAAAATTCGAAACGGATTCGAACCAACACATCTCTAGTTTCATATGTTAGCCCTATTAAATTTAGTAGTTTTATAAACACACCATGCCTCTCGTAACTAGAATCCCTTGTCTCCCATTATTAATTATAATCCAAAGGAAAGCCGAGGAAAAAAGGCGAATGACCTGTACCTATATGGGGATATTCCCCCCCCCTACTTCTAACAACCTGTAAGGAATTGGTTATTCACACCTAATATTCTATACACGTTATACAGTATCTCTATATACCTACACAATACTTCTCTATAGTAGCGTACTTCGAAGACACAGGTTTGTTTTGGGATATACTCAGAATAGGACATAGCCTATAAATGATTTTATTCATTATTAAAAGTTGTTAAAAATAGTGCATAAAAATATAAGAAAAATAAAATAAATCACTGAACATAAAGCGGTAACTCAAGTGAGGGTAGAAATGGATAAAAGAATGAATACTTAAAGATAATTGGCATCTGAATTCCATGAGAAGAGTCCAGAACTTGTTACTCTAGTTTATGGGAAAATAATAGTCCAAATGATAAGTCCTGCGTTAAGCCAATATGGTCCTCCGGTTGGCTAGATGGTATTGAAGATGTTCTTGTAGATGTTTGACAGACTCCTTGGGATGAGAACCATTCCATTTTTATATCCTTTCTTTAGAAATGGGAGTGGTCTGGTCCCTAGAGGGGGCGACTTGGTTCTGCCCCTGAAGGTTGGTCCCTAGTTTTGGAGGGAATTGAAATATCAAATTCCCCCCCCCCGTCCATAATCCATGACCATACATTTCACTTCAAAATAATATCATGATGTCCATAACTAATTTTTCCCAACAACAAGACCAAATACGACATATCTGGGTAACCTAGGCCTAAGAAGGATAATATCCCAAGTTTGGCTCGGGCTATGATATTGTGTCAGTCTCTATAAATGTAGAATTAATTACTGGATAAACTGGGGTTATTTATGAAAACCTGAAATAATTCTACATCGAATTATTAAGGAATATGAATTACCTTTGATCTGCCATTGGTTTCTGTTCAAATCCCACTAACAATTCCCTGCTGTTCTCGTTGCCTACCAGTCTATGACATTGTTTGTTTATTATGGGGAATTCACACCTTCCCCCATTGAAGTTAGACCCCTTGCTAGTCAGCTAATTAACACCAAATGCACTGCCTTTGGGAAAGGAAGCAGGGCTTACAGGGTAACACGAATAACTCTGCGATTACCTGGGAACAGGGAACAATAGGAGCTGCCATACTGCTTCATCATGCCAATATGTCGAAATAAACAAAAATTAGGGTTGCAATTTCAGATATTGTCTATGGCGTTTTTTACATTGAATACCGGTTCATCACAATATATACCTTAAGACACCCCCCAAATCCTGATATCATAATAGATGGACAAGTTAAATACAGACAGTGCCAATAATAGAAAAACAATGATGGGATCTTACTTACATACCAACAATTGGTTGCAATAACACCTGATTTTTGCAGAAAATGGATTGGAGTGATTATAATGTTCCATTGATTTAATGGTATTGGTGGTGGAACAAGTCCTAAGAACTTGTGGAAATTAAATATAAAATCAAAACCTTTGAGAATGAATAAAAAGTACCTTGGAGAAGGAGTCCGAGAATGCCCTTCTGATAAAGATGGAAACATTGGTTAAACAGTTCAAAATTGAACTCCTTTGCTTTAAGAAACAGAAGCTGCATAATTAAAGGAGGGTTATAGTGGGAACAGTGTGTACAGATGGTTGTCTGAGTTCCGGAGCTTTGCAACCAATCAGAGCTGCAGCCGCACTAGATCTTGCGGGAGAACAGAGAATCACGTAGCCGCGGTGAAACTGGGACAGGAAGCCGCACGGAGGGGCCACGACAGTGCGAGTGGGGAAGAACACCGCACTGATGCTGTGAGCCGTGGATCACAGTCAGATGGGGGTATTCCACATCAAAAGAGGACAACACTACTGGGGGTTTTTTAATCCAAAGGCCAGCGGGACCCCAATTGGGGGACATAACAAAAGAAGATAGCCCATCAGGAGAGGGGGTAACTACAAGACAAAGAAGTCGCAGGTAATCCCAATCTTAAAATTATCCAGCTATGTTCTAACTAACTCTGAATAAACAACTCTACAAAGAGGTTTAACATATATTCCAACTGCTAATTTGACTCTTTGACTTGGGACATTGATTTATTTAAAATCAATGTTGAGGAAGCATATAAGTCTGGTAAGAAATTTACTCCCAACCTCAATAAAAGTGAAATTAATGCTATAAAACACTGCAATCAGATAATACTATTGTGATCCGCCCTGTGATTGGAAAGTATGTCTCAATTAAATAATTCTGATGTCTATGAACGTTAAACCTACAATCCTGTTGAAAAATTTCAAAGGCAATGTATA
This sequence comes from Hymenochirus boettgeri, assembly GCA_019447015.1. Lineage (NCBI taxonomy): Eukaryota > Metazoa > Chordata > Amphibia > Anura > Pipidae > Hymenochirus > Hymenochirus boettgeri. The sequence goes on along the minus strand of CM033476.1, from coordinate 245,262,348 downwards.
TAAAAATTGATAGGGCACGTGTCTGAATATTATACCGAAGTAAGTGGGGAACACCTTGAACAGAAATATTCAATATGTCCCTTTTATATACCCAAAATCCATAAAAATTCGGAAAAACGGTCGGAAGGCCGATCATTTCAGCAAGGGGGAGTCTTTAGAGCCTCTGGTAAATTTATTCATGGACAATTACAGGATATTGTTAAAAAGGTGGCACATATCTAAGAGACTCAAATTATTTAATTGAAATCATTAAAGGGGTAACTTTGCCGGCCAATAAGAAATATGGCTTGTAACCCTAGTTTGTACACTAATATCCCACATTCAGACCATTGGGATGTACCGTATTGAGAATCTAATCCAACAGGTTTCCGTTTGTAATAGTATTTTTGAATGGTCCCCACCCCTTCTCAACTTCTCTAAACAGCTAATGGCTGGCATTAAAGCTGCGCTAAGGTTAAACCCTTTCAGATTTACCCCCAGGTGCCAATTCGTGATTTCAGTTTTGAGTAAATAAGGCCCTATGTTTCCATTGCATTATTTCCCAGTCCCCGACTGCCTTAGTGCCATCTCTGTCTTTATGTCCTCCGCTTCCTCAAACTCAAACGGACAAGACTCAACTTGTCCTTTTCCCACCCTTACAATCGTTCCCCTCCCTAGTCAGGTCCGCGGCCTGGGAATAACGCTAGATTCTGATCTTTCCTTCAAACCCATGTCAATTCGCTTGCCAACTCTGTCGGCTCCAACTCAAAAGCATCTCCCGCATTTGACCCTTCCTCTCGAATGAAGCTACAAAAATTCTAGTCCATGCCCTACTCATATCCTGGCTAGACTACTGCAACACACTCCTGTGTGGTTTACCATACAACCAAGCAAGGAAAAAGGTAAGGAGCACACTACTAGGGTGAATGCTTCTTTATTAGTGCAAAAAACAACAAACAACGTTTCGGGACTCAAGGCCCCTTCCTCAGGTATAACTGGCAGTGAGTGGCTACACACACATATATACCCCTAGGCTCCACCTCCATGCCATGTGGCAAGTTGATTGACGGCCCAGGGTTTCACAGTGAGGCTTACATATCACAGTCAAATACATCGGTGTTAAAAGTGCTGCTGACAAGTGTAAAACATACTACAATATATAAGTGTCTAGTTCATGGATTATTAAAAACACAATATATAGGACATCATATATAAAACATTCATATTTAAGATTATAAAAACTGCAAAGTGTTCACAATAAAGTGCATATTGTTAAAGTGCTTCTAGTCTCTCATAATCCCGTGTTTGGAGAGACTAGAAGCACTTTAACAATATGCACTTTATTGTGAACACTTTGCAGTTTTTATAATCTTAAATATGAATGTTTTATATATGATGTCTTATATATTGTGTTTTTAATATATCCATGAACTAGACACTTTATATTGTAGTTATGTTTTACACTTGTCAGCAGCACTTTAAACACCTGAGTTTTGACTGTGATATGTAAGCCTCACTGTGAAACCCTGGGCCGTCAATCAACTTGCCACATGGCATGGAGGTGGAGCCTAGGGGTATATATGTGTGTGTAGCACTCACTGCCAGTTATACCTGAGGAAGGGGCCTTGAGTCCCGAAACGTTGTTTGTTGTTTTTTGCACTAATAAAGAAGCTTCACCCTAGTAGTGTCTCCTCTACCTTTTTTCCTTGCTTGGATGTTTCAGCCCTGGAAGTAGGGGGCAGAGAGGATTGCACTACCTAATTTGTCTGGCCAAGGAGCCAACAGCAGTGTGCCATGGTCGTTCTTGAACTTTGTTTACCATACAACCGCCTAGCACTGCTTCAATCCATCCTCAACTGAGTAGCAGTAGACCTGCCTGGTGTGGCCTGTGGGATTTAACGGTTCTCTTACTCAGGGTAACATCTTATCTAAATGCCTCTCCTCATGGGGGCGGGGTATCCATCCACCAACTGTGTTGCCTATCAGCCAAGGATTCAGATTCAAGCTGCCACCCTATCCTATAAAAG